>CM077012.1:86798355-87424283 GCA_039090855.1 Macrothele yani | reverse complement strand
AGAATGTCCATACCTCTAGTTAGCGGTTCCCAGTAACACCACCTCTGTATCGAAGAAGATCTTGACACCTACGGGGCATACTTGCAATGACATAATTGGTGAGTGTCTGAGACAGCTCGTCCCATATTACATGCAACACAATACGGAGGTTTACCAGTGTACTGCTGTATGGAACGGGGTTATCGAGACGTCGTTTTACAGCGTCTCAAATGTTCTTAACAGGATTAAGTTCAGGAGACTTCGAAGGCAGCTGTAACGATTCAATTCCATGCTGATTTTCCAGCTCTTGAAACAAGCTCCAGGTACGGTGACTGGTTGCATTGTCATCGAGAAAATGGAATGCATGTCCAACAGAAGAGTGAAACAGTGTCAAATGGGCACAATGACTTCATTTCGGTACACTGATGCATTCATGTTGCCTTGACAAACATACAAGGAAGTACGGCCATTAAAACACACTCCTGCCCAGACCTGAACTGACTGCCACTGGTAAGAGTGGACGGACTGCACATAGTGTGGTTGCATTCCTGTGTCGGATTTCCGCCACACGTGTCCTAGTCGAGTTTCAGGACAAAGAGCAAAACGGGATTAATTTGTGAAAAGTACATGGTGCCACTTTGTGTTTAATCACGTGTACTATTGGACCCAGGTACATCTCTGACGATGATAAGCTGATGTCAAAGCTATACATCTCAACGGCTTCCTTGTTCTGAGTCCGTACTCGTCAAGACAGTTTCGTACTGTTTGCGTACACAGTGTGACACCAGAAGCAGCTCAAAGTGATACCTGGAGTTGCCTACTGGTGATACTAAGACGTTCAAGATGCACTTAGAGTCAGGTTTGTCAAAATACATAGCGGTTTGCCAAATACAGCATGCCTCCTGGTGGTTATCCTTGGTATTACTCCAGCGTCGATCTGCAACATTTCCATGCCGTAGAAATCTTGTGTGTAACCGACTTACTACACTTTGTGAAACTCCAAAAGCAGCAGCCACATCGATCTGCCGTACACCTGGCTGGGACATGCCAACAGCTCTATTTCTGTTGTCAATGGTTAAACATCATCTGGACATCATTTCAATTTAATCTCACACTGAAGGCATTACATTCAGTAAACTTCTAGACGAAGGGAGTTTCTGTACTTTTCCTAAGGTACTTCTATCGGAGCTCGCAAGCCACGTGCTGTGTTGCTAATTTACGTATGACGTAGTTACCCACACTGATAACCGATCTCCAGTGGTCGCTAAATTTGTGTGCCACCATGCTTTCCCTTCGAAACCACAATATCCCTAACTTTTTATGACCAGTGTATTTATGGGATAGGCGGAGGAGCCTACAAACTGCAGAATATTGAGCGTCGGCAAGTTTTATCTTATTCACGTACAACCCTGCGCCTGTACTCTGTGCATGAATTTCGAAATAGCGGAAAACATTCTACACACAAAATTATTTTCGTTAAAGCAGAACAGCCTCATATGCATAGAAAACGTCTTTGGAGCTTGCACTCGGAACAAGGATGACACAGACATTTGAAGCACACTGAAATTTTCTTGGGAAGGTTTCAAGACAAATTCTAAATAGCTCGTCTAATAGTCGCAACTGAGCCGAACTTCTTCCTTTTGAACTCGAATGTAGGCCGAAGGCTGTCCCGTTGACTCGAATATAACTAAATGTTAGGGGGTAACCCTGCACCATATGAACAGAACCCGGGTTCAAATTGCAATCTCTTACCATAGTATGAGAAAATGCCTGTCAAAAATCCTTCTTCGATCCAATAAAAGACTCGTGCTCTGCGGCATGGTATTCATTTGTTTCCATAATGAATACCATGCCACACGAGGACCTAATTTGAAGACATCATACTCTTTGGAACCTAGGATGTGCCTACAAGACTAGAAATAATTTAAAAAAGTGTATTAGCAACAATTTTAGGGAGAGCCTTGTAACACTGATTGAAAAGAGTGATGAGTCTGCAGATACAGTTCATGACCAGGCTCGTTGTGCAGTTTGCTTGCCAAGAAACCTCATCGTTATGCCCAGTTTATTGAGCGAAGCTGCTTTAATGTAAATGAGAAGGGGAACAGAGAACAAACATAGTTCTGTAAGGGATATAACAGACAAAAACTTAGCCAAGAATAAAACACTATATGGTGGACCACAGCTTAAACTAAAATTGAAAGCGTAGGGCGTTCCAGCGCAAAAACTACGACACCTGCTGTGATGTCGCATTTCCCCGTTTTCGGATGGACTTCGAAGGAAGAAAACAGATCCGTCTGCTGGCGCTGTCAAAGCGGCGGTCACATATCTGGTTTTACTCATGCTCTGGCGATGCCAACCAATGCAGATTGTGGTGACTACAGGGGCAGAACTAAATACTGAGGATTGCCCTTTTGAGCTGCTTTTTCAGTGCCTTGAGCAGCTGTCTGAAGAACATCAGCTGTTTCTTCTTGAGTCTGGACGTCTTGCTCTGCAAGTGCACTTGAACCATCAGACAGTTTTCCGGATGCAGAATTCATTACTATACCACTTTCGGAGCCCGAAGAAACTTTCTGAAACGTGTCTGGGAACGAAAGGATCTTACATTGTGCATTGCTATAGGTCCTGTCTCCACATTCGCCTTGGTGCATGTGAAATCAATATATTCTAATTTCCCACAGTTGATAAATAAATGCTCTCCTGAGCATTTATGGGCGATATGTCTCCGTTGGTGATGTGATATTCATACCTACATAGATAGCCATCGCTTGCCATTTACATATCTGAACAAAGTCGGGATGGAGTTTTGCATCCGTACCTTTACGATGCGTGTCCATGCATAAAGATACTCAAAACCTTTGAGCAGATTTCTTTCATTTTGAATGTGTGCTATGATGTGCGCATATACTGCTTGGATTCTGTCATTTTAAATATCCATTGGTGCTAGTTTAACGTAAACTTGTAGCATGCCATTATCTAATGGCACAAAAGAGATTTAGGAGTGTCATAATGCATACTTTTGGGAAGACGTTCAAGATGTACCTCTCAGGTTGAGCTGAGGGGTACATTATAGTGGAAAGTACTGTGACGTGTTCATGACCTTCACGGTATTTGGACTCTAAACAAGTGATGGACTTCACAGTATTTGGCCTTCTTAAAAAGTTTGTCATCTGAAAGGCTCAGAAGCTTCCGAGAGCCAATTTTACGTTCATGCTGTCAAAAGAAGAAAGTCAGAAAAGTACCTTGATGTGAGCACTATAATTCTGTAATGAGGTCAGATAATATATTGAAGGACTGAACACTGCCACGTCGGGTCACATCTGTACGAACCTCTCAGAGAGAACAGATCAATATGTATCATGTCGTAGAAATTCACTCCCAAGCGAGACAGCATGTTCTAGGTAACCTCTACGTTCCTCAGAGAACTATTGTGCGTCACAAAAGCTGCACACAGTTTCACTGAAACTCAGATTCTCAACTATCATCGTACAGAAACGCAGATTCTCAACTATTATCGTACGGAAACGCAGATTCTCAAGTACCATCGTACAGAAACGCAAATTCTCAACTATCATCGGCCAGCTTCTCAACTATCATCGTACAGCGATCTTCTCACGAATGCACCTCATACACACAAGCGCAAATGTTAAAAATCGTTCACCTCATAATGCAGGAGAGGTTTGGAAGCGCAGCTAGTTTCTTGGAACCGTGAGAGTACTCATCTTGAGGTGCAGTCTCGTAGTTTGGTATCACTTGGAAAGAAACGCAAGGAGAACGGGAACTCGAATGTATGATCTAAAGCTAAGAGCCTCCAAACCTGACAAGAAAAACCAGGGAAACAGGAAGAAAGTAAACCGACATGCTACTTGCAGGCCCATAGCTAGACAAAGTTAAAATACGCGACATATTATTTAGGTAGGGGCAAAAGATCAGGCAAATTTGTCTGCACACAGAGCAGGAAAACCTGCTGGAAAATCATTAACAAAGTTCTATCAACAAAAGTTGCGTGCAATAAATTTTCCAAGACTGGAAATGTTTCAACAGTCACTTTTTGCAGTCTGCCAGTGGTATCTATAGGAGAACGTTAAAGTAACACAAATACTATACACCAAACTCTGCAGTAACACTCACTATGCGATGAAACGAACTTAAATATTTATTACAGAGATTATAAACGCGCATATCCACAAGAAAGATTACACGTTTGGCTTTGGATTCATTTAAACGTACATCATATTTAGGAGAATGCTCCGCTTTTATGTTGAAAGAGGTTAATGATTATGCACAAAATACTATCGATGCGGCGTGAGGATTGCAATATAAGTAAATGTTTTATTATATTCCTACTCCAATAGAACAATGATACTGAATAAGCACACCGGACAAAAACTTAGTCACCCCTGGCAAAACTTACCTAATAACCGGTGACGAAATCTTCAGTAAGCACACCGTGATAACAGCATGAATCCAGTGTGGTAGAGACTCACCGGGGTTGTTAATGTATTGAACATCGATTTTCAGTCACCGAAGTTCCGCCAGAATACGTGGGTGTCTATTCCGACGTTTCACCTTCTGTTCAAAATGATCCCAAAGGATTTTAATTTGGGAAATTGGCGGGCCAGTCGAGGTAAGACAGAGTTTCTGATTGTTCGTCGTGCCACTCAGACACAGTTTTAACCCTGTGCACACGGCAATTGTCATCTTGGAAGACAGAAATTGCAATGTGATGCTGCTCCTGGAGATGTGCGTCGCAAAGAATGGAAACACTTCGTCATTCAGGATGCGGAGGTACGCATGCTGGTTCAAATTCATCGTCACTGCAACGAGAGGGCCCATTTCGTGGTACAAAAACCATCCCCAGAACATCACATGACACCCGTCAACTTGAACAACACCTTCTACACAATCAGGATTAAAGGCTTCATTGGGCCTTCCATGCATTTGTCGCCTCCCATCATTGGAGTACAAAAAAAAACGAGATTCATCAGACCTAATTACTCGTTTCCAATCCTCTACAGTAAAGTTTTGGTGCCTCTGAGCCCATTGATAGCGTACGTTCTTTGTGACTTGCTGTTAAAAAAGGCCTCTTCCGTGATACTCTGCTGCAGATGTCCACCACATGCAGTTCTCGTTGCAATGTCTTTTGGGAATGGTTGGAGTGGACTTTCCTTGACTGTTTGGAGTGGACTTTCCTTGACTGTTTGGAGCAATTGTTGCCTGGTTTGAAACCGATTTGCAGTTACTAGGCGTGAAACATGGCGGTGGCCCCTGTTGGTGAGAATCGTTCTCCGGCCCCAGTTACGTCGCCGATTTTCAGTTGACTGCGAACTACACCACTGTTTATAGACCTGCTGGGCAGTACGCATCGACACACCAACAAATTGGGCGAATTCATTCACTTTGTGTCCGTCATCTTTGTGGTTTATTGCTCAATTGACAACATATGATTAAACATTGCACAAAGAGAGTCTCGGTGAGAAAGTCCGAAAAAACTTTTAAATATAAATACGGATAGCGTTATTACCTAGTCTGCGACTATCACGCAGACTATAGCAGTAGCTTTATTTACTTCATATATCGTAAGAGGACTCGATATCTGCGCAGCAGCCAATGTTAAGCCGGTTAGTACAAATGATATACAACACGATTTCCGAGTGTCTCATATCGAATACAAAATAGATCTGGATACCCTGAGAAAAGGAGGTTTGAAACGTCGGGCAGAGAATTCACAAAGCGTGACCCATGTTATAAAGTAGGAATGATATACGTTCAAGCACATTCTTTCTCTTCTAGATTCAGGAAAGAAGCTGCCAAGTGAAAGTTAATTCTCCAAATCATTTGAAATGGAGTCCTGCGTACATCTTCGTAGATGATGCACGATATAACCCTGTGATATGGGCTTAAGACTAAGCCATGATACCATCATTCGGCGCCCCAGTTTCTTTCGGCTTTACATGCATGGAACACACAAACACGGCGAGTTTTCGCTGAATAGCAGTATGTGAGCCAGAATATCCTCCTGAAGTTGTAAATTAGAGTATGCTAGAATTTTTACGTTCCCCCCCCCCCCCCCCACATACTAGTATAGTGAGTTACAGAGCTAATTGTACAAAAGCAGTCCCTCTACACTACGAAATGTTCCCTCATCGTCAAGGTGACTTAGGTTCATTGTCCAACGGCTCCGACGTCAGTCCCGTGTCACTTCTAACAGCAGAATGGCCACCCACACGAGGCAAAACAGTACCACCAGCATTAGAATGTTCAAAAGAACCAAGATCGAAAATACCAGGTTCCTCAAAAGAATCTTGTCTAAGGGTCCCAACTGAGTCGTCCGTCTGGGTCCAGTCGAAGAACCACGGGCGAATCAAGCGCTATGTAGCAGTCAAGCTACCTCCCACATTAACTGAGAAAACACTGACGTAGAAAAGTTATTCTTCCAGGTTTCTCTGCTTTATGTAATCTCTGCTCCGAAACTAAGTTAAAATCTACCCTCTATATTACGGAACCGTCACAAGCAACAAAAGTTAAGTAAGGCTTCGAAAAATTCTGCCCCTTTGGAAGGGAAATGATAGCAAAAGATTGGAATCACTCGAAGTTTAAATTCTCTTAGGGCAATGGTGACAGAAGCTACTCGACACTCAATATCATATTAAAATTTCAGTCGTCTCTCTGCTAAATTAATGATGATTCTGAGGTCTTCCATGCTGCCGGTGTGCGACGGAATCAGGATGGGACGTTTATGTAGTGTTGGAAATGAGACACATGCCGAATATGGCGGGATATCGATATCCTGAGTCAAAATCCGGCCGATAAGAAAAAGCTTTACTGGTCTAAAGTCTCTTAGCATTGAGACAGACTAGCTGAAGCCTGAAGATGAATGAAAAAGGGAACAAGGGGGATGACAGCTACAATCAATGATTAGTGAGATGAACAGCAGATGAAACTTTAGTCCATCACGAATGAAACACAAAAGATGACCACAGTTGAAACAACAGTGCATATTATCCTAAAACAAAACGTAGGCCACCTGATGTGGTGTCATATTTTTTTCTTTGGGTGGACTTCGAAGGATGGAAACGGATTGCACTCACCTGCGAGATCCGACCTAAACTCGAGTTGTTCTCCATCAAGTTCACTTCGGTTCCATATGGTTTTCCTCATGCTCTGGTGATGCCAACCACTGCAGATGGTGATGGCTTTGATACGCATAGAACTGAGTCTACGTAACTGAGTCTCCATAAGACGATCGGTTTTGGGAATATTAGGTGTACTGTCCTCGTAGACACTGGCTTCAACACAAGAATGAACAGCTGTCTGTAGGAGTTTAACTTTAACAGAAGTACAGGGAGCTTCCTCCGTAAAATTGAGATTGACTTGCTTCCCTTTAAGTTCTGAAGTTGCTCTTCTTTTCTATAGTAACTTAATTTTTTTATCTAATTCCTCTTAAAGAGGAGAGTGGAGATACTTTCTTCATTTTGCACATTTGAACTGCTTTCTCAGTATCTTGAGCAATTGTCTGCAGAACTTCTGGATTAGCAACTGCCGATTTAGTTTCCATAGTTACAAACACCACAGACTTTGATAGAGCAGCTGTTTTTCCTTCTCTCAGAAGGCATGCTCCGTAGATGATGCACTTCAACCATCTGCCTGCTTATGGGATGCAAAAGTGATTTCTGTCCCACCTTGGAAGATTGGAGAGGCTTTCTGAAACACATGATCTTACACTGCTGCTATAGGTCCTGTCTTTGCATTCGGTTTGGTTCATGAGGAGACATTATGTCCTAATACAGCTTACACAAGCACTTCTGGAAGATTTGTGGACGATATGTCCCATTTGGTCACATCGTTAGCAAGTGATGTTCATCCCCGTATGGGTAGCTAGGACTTGCTGTTTCCCTAGCTGAACAAATTCGGGATTGATTTTTGTGTCCGTATCTTTAGGCGTGTCTATGTGTAAACTGTGTTCAAAACCTTTGAGCACATGCTTTTCGTTTTGAACTTGTGCTATAATTTCTCAATATGACGTAAGCATTGCTCTTATCCTCTCATTTTAAATATCTGTGAGTACTAGATTCACGCAAACCTTTAGTGGTACAACATAGATTTCTGGGCGTTTATGTTTTTGAATAGGGTTAAAAATTTCTTCTCAAACGTAAACACACAGAGACGTTAAGATCTCTTAGCCTGAGCTGAGCTATGAAAACGTACAGTGAACTCATTCTTGTTAGTTCTTTATACTATGTGAAACTTGTCAGTAGTCTTATGTGGTCACCAAAAATCTTTTGGAATGACGGAAATAGAGTAATTTCCGCTGTGAATAGCCTTCACGGTCATAGGTATCCTTAACAAGTTTGCCATCAATAAGGTTCACGAAGCCTCGGGAGGGGTTGTGGTTTAGTTAGTTTCCACTTTGGAAGAAAGCCACGTTACGTTCTTTCTTAATGTGCACAATACAATCCTGTAATCAGGTCAGGTAATCTAATAAAGAAACACCCCCAAGTAGGGGGATATCGCTCCTCATCTCCCACAGAGAACGAGTACAGACAACAACGGATAAATTAAGTCACTTGCAAAACAGCATGTTCTAGTGATAGCTGCGTTCCTCATCAGTCATTAATATTGCACGCTGTAATGATAGCCTTCGATAGAAACATTATTTCTATTTGGTGCTGTGTTTTCCTCTTTACGTATTGCACGAATTGTCATTCAACACATTTTAACATTTATAAGTTTTAACTCTGCAGTCGAGTGAACACTGTTTTTTGTTCATTCCCACTTTTGTGTTTCGTGCTTAACTTTTAACAAACAGTATAAAATAGAAAACCCAAAACAGTGGTGCACACACATGTAATACGCAGGTGAATTTCCTGTTGAATTTGTTCGGATAAGTTAATCACCTTTCGAAATTGCATCAACGTCATACAGCATGTTGAAATCAAACTTGAAATTAAAAATTATATACTCAGGACCATGAAAATTGCCTGACCTAGAAACTAAGATTGAATCAATTGCACACGCAGCAAACGCAGAAATGCTAAATATGTACCGAAAAAAGAATTCCTTTTAGATTCAAGAACTTGTTTTTCCTCCATGTTTCTGTGGTAAAACTCCTTGGGAGCAGAAATGCAAGCGATGTAATGGTGTCTATTTACCCCGAAAGAATATCTTTATATGCGTACTCATTACAACTACGCCATCAACAAAAGAATAAAGAGCAAGGTACACTTGATGTCGAGAAAACAGTGTTAGATGTAGATAAAATATCGTCGACGACTGTCACATTTGTTCAAAGAATAATAAATTACATATTTGTTGAGTTTTGTCATTTGTAGTGCCAAATGGAACCGGCCAATGAAGGCAACATGATTCATGATTCCACTTAACTTTATACAGCCTCCATCGAATGTGGAGCAGGTAATAAATGAAAGTTAGACCTAATAAGTGCTACAGGCACCATGAGCGCAGCGCAGTATTTTCTATTCAATTGAAAATTACTTATAGTTGCATGTCATGCCAACATTATTACTGTCCCACTATAGTGAACTTTGGGGAGTAACCTGTGCTAGCTATTAAGATATCTGTCTAGTCAGTAACTCAGTTTAATTTCTCATCAAAAGTATTTTTTAAAAGTGTTAATTTTTTATCATAAGTATAATTTCTCACCACACTAGTTAATCATTATTTCATTCCGTTACGAAACTGCAAACATTTTCTTTTAGAAATATTTTCTCCGATTGGAATAACTCTTAACTACTTTGATACACAAGCAAACTATTCAGTGCCTACCTTTCTTTCTGCATGTTTGTTCATCGCATTTCTTACCTATCTATTCTGTTTCCATTTGCATAAATTTTCCATTCTCATTCAGAGAGTCATTTACTATGGTCATGTTGCTAAAGTGGTGGTCTGTTACGTCCTATCTTTTTTATGTATAAATTCAAGAAATTAATGTTACCGCAGCTGCACGGACAGTTTGTCTCACTCTGTTCGAGCGGTGCATATGCACAGGATTCCTAAAAAAACCAGAAAAAATGAGAAATCAATTTAGAACCCGTAAGATCTTAAAATATACTGCTCAACATAGAAAATGCCTCACCGGGAAGTATTTATCGGAGCTCCATTCAAATTGGTAGGTATATGTCGACAGTTGGGTTATGTAAATGATTGCACTTGCGAACCAATCACATGATAGGTGAGGGAGATAAAAGAGCGAAACCGCTCGGCGTCACTAAGTTTGGTCGTCCTCACCTGAACTGCTGAATGGAGTTATCTCGGTGGCGAAAGAAAGTGTAAGAAGTGAGAACGCCTGGGCGCCATCACCGGTAATCCTTCCATCACACAGACAGCTTTATCAGAGGCTTCAGCATAGAGTTAAATACGGCTGGTTGGTCTTTGTGTCGCTTCGTGGCGGAAAAACATCGGGATGAAAAAACTATCGGCAGAATGTGGCGACAGTAGTTGGAGACAAGAGCAATGTGCGCCGTCGTGATGCGACCCCTGCACGTCGGCGGACGTCCGAACAAATCGATCGTTGCATTGAACTGCAAGGCGTAGCAAATACACAATTCACACAATCCATAGCTGATGACATTCGACAAAATGCACAGGCAGTTCTGGACATCCCTGTATGGACAAGGATTGTGAATAGCAGACTGGCTGGGGTAGGTTTGCGCTCTCACCAGCCATTATTGCCGTGGTGCCGTACCAGACATGCATTGGGAGACAAATGGAACCATTGGAACCATGCTGTATTCAGAGACGAGTCTCGCTTTTGCCTCAGTGCTGGCTACTACAAGTCTCGCTTTTGCCTCAGTGCTGGCTACTACAAGTCTCGCTTTTGCCTCAGTGCTGGCTACTACAAGTCTCGCTTTTGCCTCAGTGCTGGCTACTACGAGTCTAGCGGCGACGTGGTCACATGGATAATATTTCTGCTTTCCGTGAGCATTGTATGATTCCTCAGCCTGGCCTCATGGTTTCGGGCGTTATGAGTTTCTACAGCTGTTCACCGCTCCTACGCATATTAGGTACAATGACATCACGACGGTATGTCGATAAAATATTGTAGCCCGTTTTGTTGCCTTAAGTACGTGCATCCCTGATGCCCAGTTTCAACAAGCTAACGCACACCCTTACACTGCCAACATCAGCAGACAGTGCCATCACGGTGTTCAGGTGCTGCCTTGGCCAGCACAATCTCCAGATATCTCAATAGTGAACGTGTAGGATTACATTGTACGACGACTTAATGCAACTACATGACGACTAAAGATCAGAGATACCTCAGGACACCATCCGGGTACTTTTCCACACGATACCAGGCCGTGTTGCCGAATGTATAACCCTGCAAAGAGAACACACGATATACTGACTCAGGCCATATTATACTCTCTCCTCGACTGTGGCATTCATGCTAACCCTCAGAAATGGCATTACTTCTTTCCAAGCTACTTCTCTACATGCTTGGTAAGTTTTGTCTCATTTGGTTTATTGTTTCCTGGTGCGGCATTTTCTATGTCGAGCAGTGTATTTGATTCATTACTCGAAATGGAGAATCGCTTTCGTTAAAAGAGGCCTCTCCTACCTTATCTCCTGTAACATTTGTTGCGTGCAAAATGTTATGGTATCTTTGAAACCTCGTAAAAGAAAATGTATACATTCATGTATTAATTATGTTGATTATTGTGCTAATTAAAACTTTCCTGATAAGTTACAATTACAAAGAAATTTTATTTCGTGTGTTGCTAAAATTCTGACGGGATACCAAATGGCTCAAATGTATTTATGAACTGAAGAAACGTGTAAAAATCGTATTCACACAAAAGTTACAACGATTTTAAATGTAGTCTTTGAAATTCCAAGGCTTGATCAGTTTTCCGTGTACAAAAACTAAAAACATACAATGTGTAATACCGCAATTACACTAATAGCTAACGCACAATAAGCCACTCCCTAATCTGACAGAAGACATCAGCAATTTTGTGATCTTGGATAAAAGAATTACGTGACGAAAGATAAGTGAATGATTGAATGCAACAATAATCCGTGCGGATTTATACATTTTACCGGCTGGGCAAAGTACGGCGTTAAAGCAACGATGTCAACATACGTAGGTCGTTCAAAAAGTAACGAAACTGACGTCATAGCACCAAAACAAACCCACGCAGAAAAATGCAGCTGGCTGTGTTGGAACATCTGCAAGGTCAGTCACGTGACGACGTGTCGTTACAGCGCTCCGCCAGTTCATTCTTGTAGTAGACTGCGTAGAGTTCAGACGTATTTCTGTAAACCAGTACGGACTCAAAACTGGAGCAAAGAGCAGCTATAAAATTTTGTGTGCGTTTAGATAAAACTGCCACAGAAACGCACGAAAGGATTATAACAACATATAAGGAATATTGTTTGTCCTGTGCAAGGGTGTTTGAGTGGCACAAGAAATTTGTGAATGGTGAAAAGTGTCTGGAAGATGTTCCATACTGTGGTAGGCTTTCGACATTGACTACGGAGGTTAGTGTCAATATCACCAAAGCACTCCTGCGCGAAGACCCCCGAACGACCATTGAGGAGTTTGCTAATGTGATGCAGATGTCCGTTGGTTCAGTTTATGACATTGTGAGAAACCGGTTGAGGTACTAAAAAGTAGCTACAAAGTGGATTTCCCACTTGCTCACGGATGAACATTAGGCAAATCGTGTTTTCACTTGTCGCCAATAGAAGTGCCGGCGACGACGCGACCCACACTTTTTGGACAGAGTCGCTATGAAACATTTTTTCACCGTTTCGATCCAGAAACAGAACAACACAGCACCCAATGGAAACCCCGATAGAGTTAAAGATTCAAGAAAAGCAAATGTTGAAGCAAGTGCAGGGAAGGTCATGCACCTAGTTTTCTTTGTTAAAAAGGGTATTGTGTATGACTATGTTGCTCCACAAGGAAAAACTGCTACGGTGCCTATTATTTTGAAGTTCTCAAAGTTTCTCTAAAGAAAAACATTTCCCAAAATGCCCAGAATATGTACAACCTGGTTGCATTTTGATTAAGATAATGACCCTGCATATCGTGTTTGCTTACCGAGAAGGATCCAAGATCTAGGCATCGAAATGATGGCACATTCTCCATATTCACCAGACCTGGCACCATATGATTTCCACCTATTCCTTAAGTGAAAAAACAACTTTATGGGCTTCGGTTTGCATCAAATACTAAACTGAACAATGCTGTAATGGACGTACTAAAGCAAATATCGAGGAAGGGCTACGAACACCCCTTCCGGAAGTGGATAGAAAGGTGGGACCGGTGCATTCAGGTAGAGGAAGAATACTTCGAAAGCATGTAAATGTAAGTATGTTTACTGAATTACACTTCTGCTCCATGTAAAATCAGTCTCGTTACTTTTTGAACGACCCTCGTACATGGTGCACTTATCTACACAGTTTGATAGGAGTAGTACAGTGCACTTCTGAAAAATGCTTAACTGGCCTGACGCTCATTGCGTTCATTAAAAGTTGCACAGCGTCTGGTCTTTCTCCACACAGTTCCACGTTGCTAGTGCGGTAGACTACATGTCTTCAGTCCTCACGCAGACACACAGTGATATCCTCAATTTGAACAATTTCGTACACTCATGAAAAACAGAACACCTGAAAGGAGTCGAGCTACGAGTTTGATTTTTACAGGATATGCTACTCGGGCAATATCGCAGAAATTATTAGCATTTCAGTGTCATAGGTGCATGCGTGCCAGGTCTAGCCAAATCAGATCGAGTAATGTCACGGACCGAAAACCAGCAAGTGCCACATGGCTCGGTCTGCATGTCAGTGCTCAGTTAGCAGTGGGTAAGAATGCTTTGTCATTGTGTAAGACAGTCGTCGTACAGTCACATCAGTAACTTTGAGAGAGATGGCATTATCAGCATGAGAAACTGCAATGCTTCCCTCTAGGAGATTGCTGGTCGTGTGGGGTGCAGTGTGTCTGTCGTGGCCAGAGTGTACCGGGAGTGACACGAAGAAGGGCGTAGGACACAAGGAGAAAATGTGAGCGTCGTACACAGACAACGCCGAGGGACAACCGTCATCTCATGAGGATGTCTTTGAGTAACCGTTCTGCATCATCAACGGTGTTGGCGCAGCAGTGGATAACTGTAACGCATTCTCCTGTGTCAGCTGTAACAGTAAGTCACCGGTTATTACAGTTCGGAATACAGGCTCTTCGCATCCTCAGGATACTTTTGACACCATGGCATCGAACTTCCAGGCTGCGGTTGTGCATATAACGAAGGAAATGGCCTGACGAATGGCACAATATCGTGTTCTCAGACGAAACGCGCTTCTGTTTAGGCGAAAATGATGGCCACATCTGTGTTCGCCGACAACAGGAAGAAAGGCGTCGAGAATAGTGCACTCACACCAAGCATACTGCCCAAACACGAGGCATTATGGGCAAGGGTACTACCGGCTACGAAAGCCGATCCCCTCTAGTGAGAGTCTGTGCCACCATAACGAGTGTTCGTTACGTCAATCACATTCTACGGCTGGTCACCCTTCCGTAACTGCAGGACGTTCCCGGGGACGTGTTTCAGCTGGACTATGCCACACTGCACGTGGGAGCGACAACATGCGGTGCCTTCTCCAAGGATAACAACGGTCCACTTCTGCCGCGGCCGACTAAAACGCCGGATGTATCACCCATACAAAATTTCTGGGACATGCTCACACGACAGGTGTAGCGGTACGACCGTCTGCCAGCAACTCTTGTTGAACTTTGGACGGAGATCAGTACAGCCTGGATGGTTATTCCACAGAACACCATTCACACATTTGATTCGATGCCCCAGCGCGTACAGCAGGTGATACAAGCCACAGGTGGCCTCGCCGATTATTAGCTACATCAACGCACCTAGTAAGTATGACACGAAGAGATGCTAATTATTTGATCTGTATTGCCTAATGAACATATCTAGTAAAAATCAAAGTCTTAGCGTGACTCCTTTCAGGTGTTCTGTTTTTTTTATAAAACATGAAAGTATCTTCAAACATGAGTGTATCTTCACTAATCTCGCAAAAGATTTCGTTTTCTTCTGTTGTTCTAAACGAATGGGTGTTTGTTTTTTACCTATGTTAAGATTAATGCTGGATAGTGAACAGCCACTCGAGAGTTGCATAGCAAAGGACTGCAATCAAACTTTTGAAAACTGCCTCATACAGTTAGTCTCCTGTGTATCGTTACTCGATGCCTTAGCTGGAAACCATTCATTATCCGCAGATGTTTCTGTAGCGTTTGTGGGTAGCTGACTTACTGAACACTACATAAATCAATTCTCAAAACTTCATCTATTGTAAATCAGGAGTCACTCAAATAACTTCAAAAAGGTTACTTACTAAGCTATCTTTTATTTCAGCCAACACTATATTGTATATATATATACACTGGCGTGCAAAAAGTAAGGACGAGACGGTTTTCCGAATGTAACGTCGTGCAGAAGTGCTCCACATCGACTCAAATCATACCATAAGATCCCCAATATGTAAGAATATGGGACAAGAGAGCAAAACCGTCCAAACAAGGAATCCAAAGGATACAAAGGCACTTTATTGAAAAGATAGCTTCGAGCACAACTGGATAGAAGACAGAAACGTCCATGTGACAGGTGGCTGCCAAGAAAAATCCAGTCTTTAGTAGGGGATATGATCTCCCTGACTGCGTTGCAGGATTTACAACGTCTGTCCATGCTGAGGACGAGGTTGTCAAGGAGCTGTTGAGGCATCGCGGCCCATTCCTCTTGTAGCGCCAATCGTTGCTGGCGGCTGGTGACGTGCTGCCAAGCGTCTCTCGAGAAGGTCCCACACGTGTTAGATTGGATTTTGGTCCGGGGACCTTGCTGGACAATCCATGCGTTGAATATCTTCACACTACAACAGCTCTGCGACAGCCACTGTACGATGAGGTGTAGCGTTGTCGTCCATGAAGAGGAACTCAGGAACCACAAAACAGACGCACGTGAGGCAGGAGAACCTCGTCCGTGAAGAGGAACTCAGCACCTCTAAACAGATGCACGTGAGGCAGGAGAACCTCGGTACAATAGCGGACACCAGTGACTGAACCTCCTTGGAAGATGCGGAGGTCAGTATGGCTACCAAGCATGATATCGCCCCAAACAAGAACTCCGCCACCTCCAAACCGGTCCATTTCGATGACGTTGGAGGTGTGATTCCGTGTTTCTTGCTCTCTCTAGATGTGTATGCGTCCAGAATCGCTGGTCAGACTAAATCGGCTCTCACCCGTAAAGAGAACTCGACCCCATTGCTGATGTGTCCAGTTATTGTGTTCCTGGCACCACAGAAACTGCAGTCTCCGATGAGCAGGCTTTAATGGCACACACCGTACTGGTCGTCGTGCAAATAGACCACCTTTGTGCAGCCTCCTGGCCACGGTAAAACGCGATAACGGACGTCCAGTTGTCTGTTGCATGTGCTTTGCGATTTCTCCCGCTGTCTGCCGTCTGTCTCTTCTCGCCTATAGGACAATATACCGGTCGTCCGCCGCCGTGGTTGCTCGTGGACGACCACTGCTAAACTCTCGGACAGCTGTTCCTGTCGTTTGAAATGCTCTCCAAGCTCGTGAAACGATGCTGTGAGCGATCCCGAACTCCTAGGCCACACTAGTCACACTTCGACCTTCTTCCAACTTCCCAATGACGCGACCTCGGGTAAAGTCATCCAGATGTCGTCTACTGGATTGCCTGTTGGCCATATCACACGGTGGCAGCAACTCGACGTCGTTCAAACCGATGTACACCGTGCAATAACTTTCACCGAATTGCTGAGCGTACACCGCCAGTGTGCTTTATACCTTTCCGACACTCCGCCCCCTCCCCCAATACGTCATGCTGCATATATGCGCATGCCCTACCGTACCGGACCCAATTCCATCTCCTGAGTGGTCTGTCGGTCTGTTCTGCCTGCTCGTGTCGCTGTTATGCTAATTTCTCCTCTTCTGCCTTAATTTTTGCACACTAGTGTATAAGGTGTGTCCCAAAGTGATAGAGCCACAGGAGAAAGTGGATAAATAACAAAATATAATTCAATCAAGTGATTGTACAGGAGTGCATATATATAAGTATTCATGCAGTGAGACATATGTGTGCACCAAAATAAAAGTGAAATAACAAAACATGTACCTATTTGAGGGTTCCAAACAGATACGTTGAACTGGGGATTGTCCCAAAAAGATAGAACCGCTGACACAAATGTGTGTCAAAGCAGATTTTTAACGGCCAATAAAACTTCCATTTTGCTGGATGACATCAAACACACGTTTTGGCATGGAGTTAACTAGTTTCTGAGACTGCTGTAGGGAAATATTGTCCCAGGCTTTCAAAATTGTACGTTGAATGTCCCTAACATTGTTGAATTGCCTCCCATGTGCATACACGTTGCGTGCGACAGCTTCCCACATATTTTTCATAGGATTCAGATCTGGAGAACATACAGTCTAGTCCATGACAGGAATTCAACTGGCAAGAAACCACTCCCAGGTCGAGTTCGCAGTGTGAGGGCGTGAATTATCCTATTGAAACTGAGCTTAAGAGTCATTTAATGATTCAAAATACGCCACGAGGTGCTCATTCAACAGCTTCTGATAGCTCACAGCATTCAAGTTTTCAGTTAGAACGGCTAATGGGGTTTTGCCACATCCACTGAATGCCCACCAGACGGATATACCTCCACCACCTTGTTGGCGCTTGGAGTAACTCAATTCTCCCTTTCGAAGGTCGTGCCAATAATACTTCCACCCGTCCTAACCATCCAAATTAAATTTCTTTTCATCACTCCAAATAACTTTATGCCATTTTGGAGTCCATGACATATTCAGCCCAGTTACGTCTTTTCTGTTTATGTGTTTCAGTTAGCTTAGGGTGGCACCACATTTTCCGATGGCGGATGAATGGGCAATTCTTTAGAACACGATGTACTGTCGATTTCGATACATTTATGTCCACAGCAGACGAGACTTGCGTGATACTGGATGTTGAACTACTCATCCGACGCATGATCAACCTTTTCTGACGTGAAGTCAAAACTGAAGGACAGCCAGTAGATTTCTTGCTACCGTACTATCCATTTGATGTCAAATAATGTGCAACTACATGATGGGAACGATTAATACACCTTGCAATACCTCGAAAGGACAGTTTATTCCGGTATAATGCATCAATTTTCCGTTGCTCGGGTGCCGTCAATGACTTTCCATGGCCCATGTCGCATAAACTTTCGGTTGCCGTTAACGAACTCAAACTATTCGCAGTTCTAACGTACTGAAACGATAGGCATTTCTTGCGCCTGCAGTACCACAGCAGCAATCTGCTACGTAGCTGCGGTAACATTTGCATTACACGACGGTATGCACGAGTAGTTCTATCATTTTGGGACACGTATCTCTAACGTCAATATCTTCATAATTCTCATACTCATTTATTTGTATGACATTTGCTACCATTTTTCATGTACAACACCGCAACATCTATTTGAAATGCCTATCTCTGTCATATTGTCTGATTTCAACCACTGGGTCCGAAACTTTACAGCCATTCTAGTGACTCTAACATTTTAGGACACACCTTATATGTACATGTATATCGTTCCGTTCTTATCTCAACAAGCATACGTCCCTCTCACAGACCTCAAGTACTGACAACCGTATTCGTGTGAGTGAGAAGATATCACGTTAAGGTTGAAAGGTACTAAAGAGAACGAACTCAAATTTACATAGAGAAAGGAACAAAAAATGAAAGTTAAATTAGAGTATACATCACATTTCTTACTTGCTAATGAAAATAGAGCGATAAAGGACTAAATCACAATTATGTGAATAAAATTGAAGTGTGATTAAATCAAACCTCCTTCACCACGCACTCTCCTCACAGTCTGCATTTCAGGACCTCCTGCTTGTAAACTGGTACCTCTGCCACCATAAAAATATATTTTACATTTTTCCCTCAATCAAAACACGGGTTGTCGTTCCACGACCAGTTAAATCTCACAGTAGCATTTTCCTCTTTCAATATAACAAAATCAGTCTCACACTCACGAAAGTGGTTTCTTTACCTCTGCTTGCCTCTAACAATTCTCACTGATATCTTTGTTTTGTATTCAGCAGTGATCAAAGTATTAGTATGCATCCAATATACAGTAGATCTAATCTGCTAACTTGATGGGCTTGTTTTTCAGCTTCGGATGCAGTGAAATCGTAGTTACTCTTTCGCACTTCACATTTTTCTTATAACAATATGTTTCTAGTTTTTTTCTACGATTTCTAGGTATCAAAATATCGTTTTCTATATACAAGTAATTTCCTAGGTTGTTAGTGTGATGCATGGTCTCATTTTTCAGTGTGTTTCTATTTCTCGAATCTGAGAGGGGTTTGTGTACTTTTGTTTTCCGGTTTATCTTCCGCCGTGAAAATTCAATGTCGTCCGTCCCTAATTTAGAATTTAGAACCCTGGTTCCAGGGAAAGGGAGAGAGAGAGAGCGAGAGAGGGAGAGAACGGACAACACATCGAAATCTTACCCAGAGTTTGATATCAGGAGCAGTTTACGAAGGTCAAGCCCTGTGTCCCAGAGCACTCAATCACCGAACGACACCGGTTCTGCGTGAAAAAGCGCGATCACAATTGTTTCAGTTTTAACAAAAGAACGACACTCTGTTTCTCTTATCGCTACAGCTGTAAATAAGTTTTCAGATCAAAATGCTGTCACATGTAGTAAAAAAAACAAAGAATATTAGTCACATTTCTTAATACACGGAAAACATACTTTCCGACTTACTCCGAGGTTCAACAAGTTTCCATATGAAGTGTACGAGGCTGTGAGTCATAGTGTAATGTACTACAGTTCTTCAAGAAGTTGAACTCCTGTTGCATTTTGCTCCAGCTATCCCTTTATCTTCCGGTGCTATTATTTAGTGTGCTTCTACATGCTATCAGTGAGCGGCAGCACCTCTCAGGTAGGATTGAAGTTCCTTGCAATGTGGAATTTAAGGTGTCTTTGCAGTATAAAGTTCCAAATCATGTGAGGTGATTGACACTGAAATCTGGAAGCATTTAATAAGCTCTCAAGAAATGCTTATAGCGTAGTAAATCCGTTTATTTTTGCGGTGTAACACACATAAAGATTCGCCAAGCTTTCGCTTTCCGCTGGAAGGCTTCAAGGCAATGGTAGATATAAAATGTTAATTTTAGACATTTATGTTTACCATTGTCTTCAAAAACCTCCCAATGGAGAGCGAAAGTTTGGCGAATCTTTATGCGTATTACACCACAAAAACAAACGGATTTACTGCGCTGAAAACGTTTCTTGAGTATTCACGATCTGGTGTATTTAAAATAACGTCAATTAGCTCCATAGTTGAACAATAGCGTTTGAGCTTATCGTGCAACATATTGTTTTCAAAGGGATTATAGTGTATTCACTCAATTTTCACAGAACTGGTCATAAAAGCAAAACTCAGAGGGGCAATACAACATTATCGGTTTCGTTTCATTATTTTTAAAATGTGGAATTTGAAATTGCTTAGCAATGTTTAATTTGCCTTCGGCATAAACAGGGAAATATGATCACGAAAACTTCAGCCTGGAATAATAAAAAGATTTTGATGTAGTAGGAGTGAAAACACTGAAGCTATTAGTTGAGCATTTATTTAGCTGCGCGTGAAATGGGTATTGTGTAACTGAGCTTAATTCTAACATGGCGGAAATCTGCAGGTGTTCAAGGAAGGGCTGACAACTCTTGAGATCAATATTCACAATAGTATCGGCAAAAGATGTCACTTCCGTTCTGCAGAAAAACAGACTAATGCAGGCCATTCTGCTAATCAATTGCACCCCTGTCTCCTACGCAACTTCAAGAAATTTCAGAATTGGTTCAGGTGTAATGCCTAAAACATGGGAAAGCACTCCACGAACACGTGATTTACATTGTGTCTAAAGTTGTTCAGAAATGTACCGTCTAGCTCGAAGGAGAAATCCTGGATTTTGGTGACCGATTTATCAGAGAAAGAAATGTGCCCACCCCAAGACAAATTGGAGGAAATATTCTGACCTAGGATAAACTGAGAAGTACTCTTTATGAAAGGGTTTCTAACGTGAAAACATGATGTGTTTCTTCTGTTTTGCTTCTTACAAAAAAGAACCGAGTTTTACAAGAATTAAAAACTGTAAAATGTTATTTTCCCCTCTCCCCACACACACGCAAAGATAGTTTCCTCAATAACGCATTTCAACGAGGAGGCAGCATTGCAGCACAATAACTGATGTTCATTAATATCATGTGAACAACCAATAGCATAAGATGATTGAAAGTACTGTCATCAGTAAAATTGAAATGTTTTAGGTATAGTAGAAAAGGTGGTTAGTGATGTGCAGAAAAAAGAGTAGGTGACAGAACCAATTCCTAAGGCAATGCCTAAGAGAAAATTCAATAGAATACAACCCCTTAACAATGACTTGTATATTACGACCATAAAAGAAGCCAGTAACGCAATAACTTAAGCCCTATGACTGGACTCTAAAAACATTTAGCTGCCATATTTCATGACAGGCTATCGAAATGTCAAGAGCCACAGCACAACATTTCCGTTGCCGTATTCTGGATATGTTAACACAGCTACGTAACAAGAGACATGGGCTAAAATATCGCTCACTGATCGACTTGAATGAAAGTAATATTAACTAAGTCAGGATTATCTTGGAGGACACCAGTTGAGAGAGAATCTGCTCATTAATTACCTTTCGCACAACTACGGCCAAAACAGATGTCGAAGCTATAGAACAACAGCTGGAGGAACAGGACGAGTTGTTTTTTATGTAAAGGATTCCTGCAGAAAAAGACTGGTGTGTGAAATGGAAGGCATAGGATGGGTGTCAGTTTGGATGCATAGGATTTCAGAATACACAATAGAAAGTATGCCTTCTAAACTAAGTTCTTTACTTATCTCCAAAGTCTGGAGTTACACGATCGTGGATTCTAACAAAACATATTGTATCAGATGGAACCGGAAAAGAACATTTTACGAAAAACATTTGAAGGAATGCTTCCAGCAAAAATGGATGCAAAATCAACTTTTAGGCAAATTAGTGGCAGAATCATCTTAAAGGATAAAAACAAGATACACACAAGAAACAAACTGCAGCTGCTAGCTCTGGCAAGAGTCCATAACGAATACCACTGTTTATTATACTATTATTTCCTCAAACTGAAGTCTGCTTTTGTATTATTAATCATTTGGTTGTCTGTATTGCGAGTTGCAACAAAAGCTAATCTTGTCAGTTGATGGAGCAGTTCTCTAGTTATGTAAGGCGCTTTTGTGAGCCATACCCTAGGTACTGGTTTTATCGAAACAAATGTTCAGTCCTAGTCTTTTTTTAACATGCAAAGAACAGAATGAAAGGATTCCTTACAGCAACTAAAGCAGCACCGACATAGTCAGTGGAAGAATAGAAAACGTCAGACCATGAGAAAAAATCTCTGGGCAGATTTATAATACCGCAATCGGCTCTGTCTTGCAGAATATGAATTAGATACCATGTATGATGAAGAAATCATACTTTTATAGACTTTTATTTGACTTTTCTTTCTTACTAACAAACCATTGAGTTTAGAAAGAAAAATCAATAATTAAAAGTCAGATTCACCAAGAATTCTTCCTGGAATGTTTAGTAACTAAATCAATTTAGAAGCTATGGCAAGAAATTCTGCTTCAATGTTTTCACTAGTATTCGTACAAGGCAGCCATTCTACATTATGCTTACTGAAATCTCCAAGTGCAATTAGCTGCCCTGATAGAAGGTTGGATTCAGTACCTTGAACTTTTTAAGACAAATACTCAAACAGATAACTGTCGTTGGTATATCACAGTCAACGGAAAAATTTAAAACAGTGAGTAAGAAGATTCTGAATCACGTTACAACTTAAGGAACCGTGATCCCATCCGATGAAATTTTACCATTTTAAACTTATTTAAAAATATACAACTTGGCATAGCACAACGACTAGCTACAATTTAATTAAATTAGTGGAGAGGTACTTTGACAAAGACCAAATTGCGAAGAACCTGGACCGAACTGCAAAGGGCGCGTGTTCTCTTCACGGATGGATCCTGTATGTGTTCAGTTGGATAGAACGAGGAACGCGCATTCATCCCAACAACATCCGGGAACGGAATCATTATGGAGGAGGTCTTCTGGTGTGGAGAGTCATAATGTTGGATGGTTTTATGCCCCTCCATGAATTGAGGGTGACCCTGTGTGTATGCTTAAAAACAGAGGAGATCCTTGAGCCCTATGTGAGGTTTTTCAGGAATGCTCTGAGTTAATTTTTATGGGAGATAGTGCTCGTCCTCATACAGTTCGGCTGTCGGAGATCACCTTGAGAGTAACAATATCCGCAAGATGGAATGGCCAGCCAAGTCGGATCTTAGTCTTATCCAGCATACCTGGAGTGCTCTGCGGAGATTCAGTGCTGTTCTCGAACCTACAACCAAAATCCTCCTAGAACTGCGATCTGCGCAAATGGAAGAGTGACATTCATTGCCATTCCACCGTATCAGTCATTTTGTCGACAGCTTGCATGATTGTTGTACAACATGCTTGGCAGTCAGATGCAATAATACTCACTATTTATTACCTGAACAACGCATTTCTAATATCACCAGTGAAGGACGTCTTGTAGCGAATCAGCAGCAATCCTGGCCATCCGTTCCTGTGCATCACATGTTTGCACATGTTCTTTGCCATGGTTTCATGTACTACTCAGCCGAAATTCATTTAGGTTTAACAAGCTGTTACGTTGCTATGTCAACTTTTATATTTCAAACTTTTTGTTCACCAGTGTACTTCAGATATAATAAATTCGTGCGCATTGCACTTTTTAACATAAATTCTTATGAAGCTCGTAACCACGATGTTTGTGATGCATAGCGTTCTCTGAAGTGGGAACCTGTATTTCTGTCAGAAGGGGAATGAGTAGAATGGCCATTTCAAGCTGTTGTTGAACAACATTACCAGTCTGGGATGTTGAAAACAAAAGGAAGAGTAATAATGTCGATTGGTAGTTTGATGAAACAGTATTTGGTCGGATATCAGTTTTCACTATTGTTTTAGGAAAAGCTGTGATTGAAGAGTAAGTGGTAAGCATGAAGCAGTACTGCAACTCTTCCCAGGAGATTTTCAAGAGTTTGTGTAAAACATTCGCATCCTACCTAGGTACGACTATGCAGAATACAAGCTGAGAAATTATACAAGAGCTGATATAACAATCCCCTGAAGTATTACTGTCTATGTGTTTTTGGGGCACTCATTGCATGATAACCTGACCATGAGACGTTTATTGCTGTATCTTGAGCTGTTTAAGTATGCAACCTAGTAATGCCGGTAAAAGCTACAGTTTCTTAGCATAGTGAACAACCGATGAACATTTTGTCCGAAATTCAAACATATTAATGTTTGAATTTCCGAATGAAGTTTTCATAACACTTCAGAATTTTTTGCGATTCAATTGCACAAAACCAGAGACAATGTATACCACATAGAAAAGCAGCAGCTATCTTCTGTATTTAACACAGAACTACCGGCACTTAATTAATGAAAATAGGGATAAGACAGTTAGCTATCAATCTGATCTGTTCTAAACATAATATTAATACCTACAGGTCTTTTACGTGTAGGTCTACTTACAGTTTGGGAACCAGTTACCACTTGCGATGGAATAGCTAGCCTAAAAATGTCCCAAAGCAGTCACCCCAATACTAATTTGTTAACGTTTGATTTAAAAATAATTTCTGTACCATGCAATAGTTTATCCCACACAGTATGTTACCAGGTAAGATGCTGTTAATTTAGCAAGACATTTTCCTGGTCTTCGTCCAGTTTAATTTCCATTCCAGGATTACTTAAGATGAATCAGCAGCCTAAATGAGCGAATGAAGGATCCCCAGGCTCTCGCTGTAGCATCCATCGTCCGCTCTGAAAAATAGCATGTACTCCAAAACTGCGAGTTCTATCACACTTCAAACAGAATGTATCAACGCATTTTTCTTCAGAATTGAAATGCTCTAAATGATCTTATTCCATGTCGAATACTCTTCACAAACTTGAAAGTTGCACAGCCCTGGAACCACAGATTTTCCCATTTCCAACCGTGTACACCAGCCATTACACCATCCAAGACCATTCTTTTCCTCAGTAATCAAAATATTTTCAAACTGTTTCATCATCCAAAGTGATCTAACCCTGACACGCTCTTCTTCACAGTCCATTCTGAGAACAGGCATGCGATAATAAATCACCAGTTCGATCAAACTTCAAATATCATACATGTATATTCATAGCATTAAATTTTCAGAATAATCCCTACCAGATTATTCATATCAGAGAAAGATCGTACAGTACATATTAAATTGTTTTACTGTTTCTTGTGCAGAACAGCACATGGAACATTTCATTAGGGATTTGGTTTGGTGAAAGAGAAAGCATTTATTAAAAAATAAAATATTTTGTGCTAGACGTACACAATTCAATCTCCAAAGTGTGAATAACTAAAGCATTGCTGTGAATAACTGTTAGAAGTTGAAAACTACGTGTAAAGACTTATTTGCTGACAAAACAAATTTCACCTCTTTGTCTTATTCTACAATATATGTAAACTGGGCTGTTAGATAGAGATCTCATGATCCATTTAGTCAGCATGTCATCAGTCATTCTTTCAACATGGCCAAATCACCTCAAAATATTTGTAGCCTTCCTACTAACAACATTTTGCATCACATTACACACCTGCACCTGCAACATATTTACGTTCCTCACATGATGAGAAGGTGTTTTGCCACAAACACCTCATAAGTAATGCAACTCTCCAGCACCCAAACGACTCCTGTGTTTCTTATGCAAGTAATCAGGTTTTACTACCAAACATTAGAGTAAGAACAATTACTTTCATACACAGCCATTCGGGACTTTCTGAGAACTTATCAGTACTCTGAAATCCTCCTAATGTAGCCCTGACATTCAAAGCCGAATTCTCTTGCCTACTGATCTCAACGTGTAGTCTGGTTTCTCTCTCAAACTGCTTCCTAAATACACAAACGCATTAACCTAGTCTGACTGTGTACAGTTTAAAACAATCCTGCCTTCAGTACTAATAGTCTCGCTCAGAAAACATAACTTCGGTTTTTCTCTTATTACTCAGTTTGAATTTCATACAAACTTCTTTCATCCGGAACAACATACTCTGCAACTAACTTTCCTTCTCCGCCAACAGGGCTGTGTCACCAGCATACAGCAACCTGCACACACGTGGACTACCAAGACATAAACCGGTACTGCCTACTCTGTTACTGTCTACTATGACACATGGAGGCATCAATAAATATAAAATTACCGAATACATTACACCACCTTATAAAATAACACGACACATATGAGTCCAAAATTTCCCTTAATGGCGTATAAAGACACTCACTCAATAATTGACGAACTTTCACGCACCACTGGGAGGCTTTGTCTAGGCTATAATTAGAGCTTTGAAACAGTAGCAGACAACTCTGAAACAATTAAAAAATTTTGACATGTTGGAACAAACAATTGCTCCGTTCACGTGGAAGTCCGTGTTTGAGACATGCTCACATAGTATGGAGGCACAGCATGTGTTGTTTCTGCGGTGTTTGTTCAGTAGATTTCTCCAGGCATGTAACAGTTCCAAGGACAAGCTCTCGTTGCACGGGTGCGTTATGATTTCAACACTTTCCCGCACAGCTGTGCCAACGTAGCTTGTGTAGGGTGCTAGTCTTTTCATCCTGTTCCATATCGGGTTTGTACCTTTTTGGATGGCCTCACTGCACAGGGCAGTTGTCGTTTTCGCGTTTTCTATGTCTCTTATTCTTTTTTCTCCTTACCAGAAGAAATATTTTCGTCAACACCAAGTTCGATTTTGTGCTGCGGTCTGGATGTACTAGGAGTATGTCGTAAATTCGCATTGAGCTTTGCTTATTTACTGGTGGTTTTCTTGTCACAGTGTCGTATATAGATGCAGAAGATTTAATAGCCACAATTACTCCATAGTTTTTAAAAAGGTTTTTGAATTTTGAACGTGAAAGAGAATTTAAAGAAATATGTTATGAAACCCCCCCCCCCCTCCCCATCACAATATCTTAAATCGTTGCTGTTTGGGATAATAGGAGTTATGAGTTTAGGCACTTGAACCCTTCCTAAAATGGCATCTAATGTTTGTCTAGTAAACCCAGCTGAAAGTCCCATGTCGATGATATTTGCTATTTCTTTATCTCTGGATCCTAGGGTGGAGAAACTAAGAAACACTTTTCTAAACTACACTCTGAAAACAGCTGTTTTGTATGACTTTGGGCAGAAGGACTTGGGAAGGATTACAGTGGGTACAGCTGACGGTTTGTAGAACACTTCTATGTAAAGTCTGCCAGCTTATCTTTTGGTGAGAAGGACGTCCAAAAAATTCAAGGTTCTGTTGTTTCCCTGTTCGTACGTAAAGTTGATTGACTGGTGGAAGGAATTTATTTCTTGGTGGAAGTTTTCAAACTTTGCTCTCCGTGTTGCAGCAAAATGAAAATATCATCCACATATCTGAACCAGGCTTTAGGTTTTAAGGTGCCATCAGAAAATGCCTTGTCCTCCATCGCTCGTACTATGGCTTCCGCTAGGATTTCAGAAATCGGTGAACCCATTTGTGCTCCTCTGGTCTGCTTATAGACTGTTCCCTGATAACTAAAATGGCTGTTGGTGACCAGGTGTAAATGTTTTAATTCTTGCACTACTTCTAGGGGGTGTTGGTATTATTTCACTATTTGATCTTCTAAGTTGTCGCAAGCTTCACGTACTGAGATAGAGGGGTAGAGAGAGACATCAAAAGAATTCAAGACATCAGTCGGGCTTAGCTTCAAATTAGGTATCTCCTGCACGAAGTCTGCGAAGGAGTTCAGAACATATTCGGATTCTGGTAGGAAAGGTTTTAAGAACATGGCCATCCGTTTCTCAAGGAAGTAAGTGGGGGATTGTCTTTTCGCTACAATAGGTCTCACGTTCAACCCTGATGTATGATGTTTTAATCTTCCCAATAACGGTGGAATGGAAGGTCCTGCTGGTACTTTCGCTGCTTGCTTGACCTCAGTAGGTAAGTGCCGCAAATTAGCCGTGGCTCTAACCTGGAATGGGTAATTCGTTGGGTCAGTCTTCTGCTTTAATGAGCCTGAATCACCTACTGACTTTAATAGCTTGGCGTTATACTGCCTTATTCATTATTGCCAACGGGCCGGACTTATCAGTAAGAGTAATGATGATTATTTTATTATTCTAAAGTTACGAAGTATTTGAAAATATCTTGAGTCCAGCTTTACAGGTTATCTTAGACTGGAGTGGAGACATGTGCTGTTTGATATCTAATTTTTTCTAAGTATTTGAAAAGATCTTGAGTCCAGCTTTACAGTTTTTCTTAGACTGGAGTGGAGATATGTGCTGTTTGATGTCTAATTGTTTCTTGGTCTAGAGGCAGTATATTTATAATCATCGATTTGAGCTCAGGGATGATTCGTTTGATTTCCCATTTGGCAGGAAAGCAAAACTTGGGGCCTTGTTCTAAGACCTTTTATTCTTGAGTCATGATACATTTTATTCTTCAGTCAATGATAGTGCGAGACACATTTATGAACCGCATATTTGGATTTTCTACAAACTTTGGACTTTCTTGTCTGGGTATACGTAGCTTCCAAATGTACCGGGAAAGACATTATGCTTTCCTGTCTGGCCACAAGAGCATGTACTCTTGAAAGTATAGAATCAAGTTCTTCCGGGATATTTTCTCTTTGGAGGATTGAGTATCGAGTGTAAAGACAGGACTTTCATCCTCTTTCTTCGAATCAGGTGAGGTAACGTCAGGAATTGGAACTCTTTCTTTCTGTTCTGATCTTTTAGGGCTGATCAAAGGACTAACACAGTTGGAATTGCGATGTTGGCCTTTGGTTCTACGTTAGACAAAGAAATCAAGATGAAAAGTCTCAGTCGCTAAAGCAAGCCTAGTATTTCTAAAAGATCTGAAAGCATTCATGATGCTCGAAAACAGCAAGCAAAATTGCCGAATACACTACACCGTAGTTATAAAATAACACATGAGTCATGTGAGTCAAAATCTCCTTTAATGGCGTATAAAGATAAGACACTCACTCAAAAATTGCTCTACTGGGTGGCTTCGTCTTTGCTGGAATGATCAGAGCCGTAAAACAGTAATGGACAACTCTGAAGCAATTCAAAAATTTTGACATTTCGGAACAAACAGTTGTTCCGTTCACGTGGAAGTCCGTGCTTGAGACATACTCACGTAGTATGGAGGGACACTATGTGTTGTTTCTTCGGTGTTTGTTCAGGAGACTTTTCCAGGCATCTGACAGTTCCAAGGACAAACTTTTGCTGCACGGGTGCATTATGACTTCAACACTTTCCCGCACAGCTGTGTCAACGTAGCTTGTGTAGGGTGCTAGTCTTTTCATCCTGTTCCATAGTGGGGTTGTTCCTTTTCGGATGGCCTCCTGCATAGAGCAGTTGTCGTTTTCGCATTTTTTATGTCTCTTATGCTCTTTGCTCCTTACCAGAAGGGATTTTTTCGTGAACCCTACGTTCGATTTTGTGCTGCCGTTTGGATATATTACGGATACTCACATAAACCATGTGTTATTTTATGAATAAATGCATTTTACAGCCATGGTGGCATTACAGAACATTGTCTGACTTCTGCACCAATTAAAAGCACTTTCTATAAATCACCATTAACACTTGCATACGATCTACTACTACCATACATAGTTTTCATACATTAAAACAGAATCCAAGTTATAGCATAATTGCGCAAAACCTTCCGGAGAACGCCATGTTTACTCGGTCGTAAGCTTCCTTAAAATCTACAAAGACAGCAAAACCTTTCTTGCCAACAGAGTTACTTTTCAATCACCATTCGTAACGCAAAAATTTGGTTAGTGCAGCTCTTACAAAGCATAGTCACTTTGTGCATCTCAAACCTTCTTTGATGTAAATCCTCCTACTTGATCTGTAACGGTATTTTCAAACACTTTTCCTGGCACACTCAGCCGGCTGGTTCATACCACGGCAGATCTTACATCCAGTCTGGTTACCTTTTCCCTTATACAAAAAGGACAATGATAAAATCCCTTCAATCCTAAGGGACAACTCCTAACTCCAAATGCTACTGACAAATTTCAATTAAACAGTAAATAACAGTCAACACCATATTATAACATCTCAGCTGTTATGCAATCTGCTTCCAGGGTCTTATCATTTTGAAGAGATTTTATAGCTGTACAACCTCTTCGCTTGAGATCCTTGCTGTGATTGCTTCTCTCTCTCTCTTTCTATTGCATTTGCTTCTACCCCAAAATAGTCTTTGCTTTCATGTCCTAATAACTCACAGAAATATTCACATTTTTCACTTTACTCGTTAGGCTGCCATAAAAGTTTTCGAATCCTATTATTAGCAACTTAGAACTTTATTTCCCCTGTTCTTTCTATACCTTATTTACTTCCAGAAATATTTAATATCTTTCCAAAAAACCTACTCATGCCTGTGTCCAACTTATCTTACCTACATTTTGCCTTACATTTACAAACCAACTTTTCTGCTTCACGCTTTTTACAGCGAATTTGTCCTGAGTAACTACACTGGTTTCCGTAAATTAAGAAACAAAATGAAAAATCGCGATAAGGTGACTAATTATCGTTAAATATGCACGACATTTTCATATGTTACAGGCAAATTACTACAGCATCAGTGAATAGTATGCAAATTAACAACAGCATAAAGCTGGTTGTTTCTCAGTGTGTTGCCAATTCACGTGCCGAGACAAGAAAGAATTTCGTGATAGAGATTGTGTTGTAATGACTTCGGGAAGTCATTTACCAGTGGGATTACTCTACAGAGCTATAGGCAGACTCGAAGCAGCCCAAAGTCAGGCGAACTTAGTCATATGGCTGAAGATAAGTCGTTCTGTGGTCCAAAATCTGTAAAACCGCTTCCAAACCGCAGAATCATGCCCTCGCAAAATCGATATTTGGGGCTATCTGCGCGCTGGAACAGGACTGCTACGGCGACCCATCTTTGATCTGTGCTTGCTGCAGCTACAGGAAGGACGATATCAACTTGTACAGTACGCAGAAGGTTACATGAAGGAGAATCTCGATGCTAGGCGGGCCATAACATGCGTGCCCCTAACCATCCGCCACAGGAAGAAACGTTTGAATTGGGTGCGCATGCATTTGAATTGGTGTCCAAATCAATGGAGATCTGTACTGTTCACGGACGAGTCCCGGTCTGATTTACAGAGTGATTCTCGGCGAATTTTCATCTGAAGAGAGCCAGGGACCAGATATTATCCCTCTCGTATCTGTGAATGGGACACGTATGGTGGAGAAAGTGTATTTCTATAGGGAGGCATCTATTTAGACGGACGTACCGACCTCTACATGCTTCCAGGTTATAACTTGAATGCTCAGAGGTATAGAGATGATATCCTGGACCCCTTTGTTCGGCCATATGCAGGTGCAATTGGCGGCACATTCATACTGCAAGCCGATAATGCTCGCACACAGATAGCGCGACTGGTACAGCAATACTTTGAAGAGGAGACTATTGTCCGTATGGAGTGGGCAGCACGCTCTTCTGACCTTATCCCAATCAAGCATGTGTGGGACGTTCTAGGTAGGCGTGGTGCTGCTCTCAACCTCCCTCTCTGAACCCTAAAGAGGCTGCAAGCTGCTTTGCCAGAACAATGGGATATCATAGACACCATAATTAACAGCATGGAACACCGCTGTCAGGTCCGTATTTTTGTTTGGATTGACCACACTCCATATTGAGACACTTTTTAATTTAATTTTTGGAATACTGATTTATGCTTTTTTATATATATTTATTTTTATAGCAAATACAAAATGTAAAAGCTTTGCATAAAATGTTCTTGCGATTTTCTGTAATATTTGTTATAATCAAGATTTTCATCAAATTTGATTCAAATTGGTTGCACATTTGAGTTATATCAATTTTCAATTTGTTCCTTAATTTATGGAAACCAGTGTAGCTTGTAACCTACACTGCTACGCTCCCTGCTTCTTCACTGCTCCTCTAATCTCACTGTTTCAGAAAGCACTACATTTAATACTACCCACTTTCGTGGTACCACAAACCTCTTCAACGCCGCCCCGGTGGCGCAGTGGTCTAAGCGATGGCCTCTGATCATTCGTCCGAAAGGGGTCCGGGTTCGAATCCCGGTGAGGCATGGAGGTTGTGTTTGTCTTACGGCACTGGCTCTCCCTTCCCTGGAACCAGTGAACCTAAATTAGGGACGGACGACTGCTTATATATAGCCCATTGAGTTGCTCACGGTGGTCGTTAAACCTCCAAAAAAAAAAAAAAAAACCCTCTTCAACGACTGTCAAACTGATTCAGTCGTTCACGGAGCCCTTCAGAGTAACGCTGATGTTCTTCAGGAAAGCTTTCAACGTTCACTCTCTTCATAAGATATTTTCCTACTGCTCTTTTTCCAAACAACTTCAAACTTCTTCTTTTTTTTTCTTTTGATTGGAGGTTTAACGACCACCGTGAGCAACACAATGGGCTATAAGCAGTCGCCCGTCCCTAATTTAGGGTCACTGGTTCCAGGGAAGGGATAGAGCCAGTGCCGGAAGACAAACACAACATCCATGCCTCACCGGGATTCGAACCCGGAACCCTTCTGGACGAATGATCAGAGTCCATCGCTTAGACCACTGCGCCACCGGGGCGGCCTTCAAACTTCAGTCGTGACACTAAAACGTAATCATCAGACTCAACATCTGTACCACCAGTAACACGAGGGACAGAAACTAAATATTTCCGGCGCTAATCATAAACAAAATCTAAAATACGTTACACTTTTCTGTACCAGAGTACTATTCTCGCGTATGTATATACACTGAAGGAAAAAAATCCCAACACCAAGAAGGGGTTGTGTTAGACAAACGACAGTTGGTAGGCGGTGAGAGTACATCTGTAAGATGACGTCAATGCAAATTTCGCGCTCGGCGCATACGTGTGGCGCTAGTAGCGCCCCTCGGAACATGCAAAGCAGGTTTGCTGTAAATATGCGCTGTAACGTTCGTGAGCGTTAGTTATCGTTGAGATTCGACGTAGTGTGTTGATGTTAGTCAAGAATGCCTTTAAGAAGACGAAGAAGCCATTATCAACAGCTCACGGAGTTTTAACGAGGTCGTGTAATAGGGCTACTAGAAGGTGGATTTTCTTTCCGCAATATTGCAGAACGACTTGGCAGGAATGTAGCCACTGTGCATGATTGTTGGCAGCGGTGGTCAAGGGAAAGTACTGCCTCAAGAAGACCGGGTTCCGGCCGGCCACGTGGCACTACTGAGAGGGAAGACCGCCGTGTACGGCGTATGGCCGTGGTGCATCGTACCGCGTCTGCGGCAGCAATTCGAGCTGCAGTTGCCACCACAGTGACACAACGAACTGTAACACATCGGTTACTTTAAGGACAGCTCCGAGCCAGACGCCCTGTAGCGTGCATTCCACTTACTCCAAACCACTGCCGTTTGCGACGTCAGTGGTGTCAAGCTAGAACTCATTGGAGGACGGAGTAGAGATCTGTTGTGTTTTCTGATGAAAGCCGGTTCTGCCTGGGTGCCAGTGATGGCCGTGTGTTGGTTAGAAGGAGGCCAGGCGAGCACCTGCAATCAACCTGCCTGCGGCCAAGACACACTGGACCTACACCTGGAGTTATGGTCTGGGGAGCAATTTCCTATGACAGCAGGAGCACTCTCGTGGTTATCCCACGCACCCTGACGGCACAGTTGTACGTCGGTCTGGTGATTCAACCTGTTGTACTGCCATTCATGAGCAGCATTCCAGGGGAGTTTTCCAACAGGATAACGCTCGCCCGCATACCGCTGTTGTAACCCAACATGCTCTACAGAGTGTCGACATGTTGCCGTGGCCTTCCAGATCACCAGATCTTTCACCAATCGAGCACGTATGGGACATCATTGGACGACAACTCCAGCGTCACCCCCAACCAGCATTATCCGTCCCTGTATTGACTGACCAAGTGCAACAGGCATGGAACTCCATCCCACAAACTGACATCCAGCACCTGTACGACACAATGCATGTACGTTTGCGTGCTTGCATTCAACATTCTGGCGGTTACACCGGCTATTAATGTACCAGCATTTCACATTTAAAATGGCTCTTCTCGCGCTTACATTAAGCTGTGATCTTGAAACCTTAATCGATTAACTATGTTACCTATACAAATGTATTGCCGCCATTTCATTCCTCTACAACTATTTTTTCGTGGTGTTGGGATTTTTTTCCCCGTCAGTGTATGTCAATATTCGTATATTTTCCTAAATATGCGTATATTGACACATATACATATATATCATTTTCACCAATCTTGTATTAATTCTACCGATATCTCTATCTAATATGCCGATGGTTCTAATTTGTCATTCCTTCTCAGTATTCTGGAATAAAACCAGTTAGTTGGAATCTTTCAGCCAATAACACACAAAACTAGCTGGTACCTGAACATTATTTGTAATGAAGTTGAATTTTGTGTCAGCTTCACAGATACATAGAGGCCCATGTTGCTGTCATATGTACCAGTGTTGTACAGTGGAGACAAGCCAATCTTCCACTAAGATCGCCCACCTTTATGTTTCTTAAGTTTCTGTTTTCAATAAATACAGGAACGGGCTACATTATCTTATCTATAGACTGTTCTTTTTGATGGTCAGACTCAGGAACTCTCATGGCAACCTCTAGTGCACTCTGCATTTTGTGATGGGAAGATACAGTAGCTGGCATCTAGCCGTCTGGTGCGCACAGTCCCTCATGGCCGTCAGAATGTTCTCCATCCTGACGTCAGGCTACAGAATAAGTGCAGCTTCATTACCCGGTTTAGCACACCTTCACGATTCAGGTGCATATATAGCCTCACTTGATAACTTTCAGCAGACCTCCATGATTCTGGTGTATATAATTCCTCCCTTGAAGACTTTCGGCAGACCGTCATTTTTTCTTTGATTGGGGGCTTAACGACCACCGTGAGCAACTCAATATGCTATAAGCAGTCGCCCGTCCCTAACTTAGGGCCACTGGTTCCAGGGAAGGGAGAGGACCAGTGGCGTAACACAAAACACAACATCCATGCGACACAGGGATTCGAACCCGGACCCATCTCGGACGAATGGTCAGAAGTCATCACTTAGACCACTGCGCCACTGAGGCGGCCGCTTATCTTCATGATTTTGCTGTATCTGTAGCCTCGCTTGATAACATTCAATAGACCTTAGTAATTCTGGTGTATGTATTCCTCTCTTGATAACATTCAATAGACCTTATTAATTCTAATGTATGTATTCCTCTCTTGATAACTTTCGGCAGACCATGTTTTTGGTGCATGCATTCCTCTCTTGATAATTTTCGACTGACCGTGATTCTGGTGCATGTTTTCCTCTCTTGATAACTTTGGGCAGACCTTAACGATTCTGGTGTATGTGTACCTCGCTTGATGGCTTTTTATCCACAAAACGTTTCGCACTTCCTTCATCATATACGAATCAGAGACCTGAAAAATGAAGATGCCGGGAGAAGTACATTCTCCAGCACTATCGGTACCATTAGCACTACCATAGAGCTATCCACTTCCATCGAAACAGCTTTAAATTAAACTGCCTTCAAGATGCCATCATAACTCTTCAAGTTTTAAAGCGAAGTCCAAAAAATCGGCAAGCGACAGTTTAACGATTTTTTTCATGCCAAAGGATAGGTTAAATTTATTTCCATTCTTACACTGTGCCGCTTAGATGGTATTAAGACCAACACTTACTTAAACAACAGCCTTCAGAACATTGTCACTAGTCATTCCTATGTAATGCTAAATCCGAACAAAACTCGTTCGCTTGTACGCAACTATTTCGCCAGAAATCTGCAACAGATAACGCGAACACTGAATACTACGTAGTTCTGCAAAACTCACGCTTATGACGTTCTTATTTTGCACGATAAGGTTAAAGAAATATGCTCTGATGTGCGCTTTTTCAAGTGTTCTTTACGTCTTCATTCCAAACAATAAGAGGCCAGAGGGACGTGTTCTGGTAATTACTGCTGTTATGCATTGAATCTAGTTAGACACAGATGGTGTATTTGTTTCTACGATACTTCATTCTTTCCCTTTCCAAAAAACACAGTAGTTCTTAATTACGGAGAGGGAGATTTCTCCTAAATTTATATTCTCAGTAACAGTCTCCAAATCAAAAATGCTAATAAAATATCCGGTAACTTCGAATATTACACTTATAACGAAGTAAATTTCTCCGTCATTTCTGTCCACGCCAGGATTCGAACCCGGATCCCCTCATTCCGGAATAAGTCACTCTACCAATTGAGCTACGCGGACGTTTTATTCTGATTCCTATCTGCCATTATGTCGTGTGCGTCCTGCTGGCAGGTACGTTACATCATCTCCCCTTATTATTATTTTTTTTTTTTTGTTTGAAGTGCTGGAGAAGGGATTCTCTTATTTTTCCTATCTCGCGGTGTGGAAATAACATCACACCATTGCGAGATTTTGAACGGTCGGGTCATCCGGATAGTTCGGGCGCCATTATAACGAAGTAAATTTCTCCGTCATTTTTATCCGCGCCAGGATTCGAACCCGGGTCCCCTCATTCCGGAATAAGTTGCTCTACCAATTGAGCTACGCGGACGTTTTATTCTGATTCCTATCTGCCTTTATGTCGTGTGCGTCCTTCTGGCAGGTACGTCACATCTCCTGGTACGTTACATCATCTCCCTCTTTTTTTTTTTTTCGAAGTGCTGGAGAAGGGATTCTCTTATTTTTCCTATCTCGCGGTGTGGAAATAACATCACACCATTGCGAGATTTTGAACGGTCGGGTCATCCGGATAGTTCGGGCGCCATTATAACGAAGTAAATTTCTCCGTCATTTCTGTCCACGCCAGGATTCGAACCCGGATCCCCTCATTCCGGAATAAGTCACTCTACCAATTGAGCTACGCGGAGGTTTTATTCTGATTCCTATCTGCCATTATGTCGTGTGCGTCCTGCTGGCAGGTACGTCACATCTCCTGGTACGTTACACACTGAGTGGCTACATTATGAGATACACTTTCATAATACAGTATGATGCAGTCTGTAGTACTCACAGTCAGTGTAGCACTTTAAATAACAATTTCTCTAGAACAAATAAGCTAAAAATAACTTGGACTTACAACCTATAACAACCAAGTATGATGGCTTCAGTCATTCATTAAACTTCAAGAATATGGAACAAAAACGTTTGAGACCAGTTTTCCCAGAATACGAATTACCCCTCTTATGATGGATACAACTATAAAAAAAAAGGCGTCTATATCACATAACCCTTGCGTTTGTGTTAAATTTATGAACATAATAACAACTTTCTTTCCCCATTTTAATGAAATTTAGAAACAGAATCTGTGAAATGAATTAATTTAGTACGAAAGTATATATGTATTTACGCTTGAAATAAGATAGATGTATTATGACAAATTTGGTTCCTTTGTGTGGTACAACATTCCAACAATGTGTGTGCAATGCAAATTTATTTTTAAAATTGGTACCAACGACATCTATCGCCAAACCACGAAAAGACATTTTTTACACAACTCAATAGTAGAACACGTCACAACAGAACATTATGACGTTCTTTAATTTCAGTTTGGAATACTGATTTCAGAATTCTAACCTGAAAACACTCTCTGCAAAAAAAAAAAAAAAAAAAAAAAGACAACAACCAAAAACCAAAAAAAAAAAAAAAAAATAAATAAATAAAAAATAACGAGGCACCCCGAGAAAGTCGTTTGATCCCGATGAAACTCCGCATGCAAGTACCGAAGAGCCGAATATGCAAATGATAAAAAAATAACTACCAATGACGAAATAGTGGCCCGCCACAGTGCATGGGATCCGTGTATCGAGGCGGATATATCAAGAGCAAAGCTCGCACACAGGGACAATTTTGACAGCGGATTGCGGTTGCTTTAACCTCCGCGGACTACGAAGATTCCTCGACATCGGAACCGTGCACAATACGAGCAGTTGAGCGAGTTTGGAAGAGGACGTATAATTGGGCTTGTGGGCCCGTTCGTCAAGTCGCCGTATCGCCAGACATTTGGGTCGGAGTAACGCGGCAGCCATACAACATTGGCGCCAATGCGTCGAGAAGGGTACAGCCCAGCGGCACACGGGCAGTGGATGCCCGACGGCAAAGACAGAGCGCGAGGATCGATCGATTGTGAGAGCCGCACGGACAGAACCTAATTCGTCGCTCGCAACCATCTGTGCCCATGCTTCGTTGTCTGCAGGTACGGAAGTGGCCATTCGGACAGTTGCCAGACGAGTTGCAGCAGGGAAACTGTATTCAAGGAAGCCACTCCTCCGCCTACAACTGACCAGTGAGCATCGCCGGCACTGGTTTCAATGCTGCCGAGCCAGATCAACGTGGGATAGTGTCTAGTGGCGTCGTATTGTCTTCAGTGATTAGTCATGGTTTGTACATGGCGCAGATGACCAGAGAATACGTGTCTGGAGACGAGTCGGCCAACTCATGGATCCTGCCTTTACGGTGGAACGGCACACGGTTTGCACACCAGGTGTGACTGTCTGGGGAGCTGTCTCGTACGATAGCAGAGCACCTTTGGTAGTCCTCCGTACCACCCTCACGGCTCAACGGTACCTCGACGACATTCTACGACCTGCGGTGTTGCCATTCCTGTCGCAGCATCGCCGAGCAATTTTTCAACAGGATAATGTCCGGCCATACACGGCACGGCTCCCCCAGGCCTGCCTCCGTAATGTCGACACTGTTCCATGACCAGCTCGATCGCCCGACTTCTCACCGGTCGAACATGTTGGAGACATGATGGAACGCCTCCTACGACCATCCCGGAATGTCGGCAAACTGGCCAGCAATTTGGGCACCCTCTGGCATGCTATTATACCCCAGGACAGTATCCGTGAACTGTGTGCATCTATGCCACCCCGGGTAACAGCTTGTATCCGAACCAGAGGAGGCGGTACAACGTACGAACTTTTTCTTGTGCAGCTGAATAAATGGCCCGACTCTACTGTGGAGTTTCAATCATTTTCTTCCCTGTACATTACACATACCAATTTTCATCTCGATTGGACGATTCCTCTTGTGTGCTTCGTTTTTGTTTTTGTATTTTTAAAAAGTGTGTATGCTGCTCAAAAAATAGACTTGATAAAGTGAGTCACACAGGTTGCGTTGTTATATTGATATAACAATACCAAGCACATGATGACTCTCTTGGCACACCTCTACACAGTAAAAATGAGTTTACTTAAACTGCTCTTGGAGATACTGGATACTTTTATCCAGTATCCAGTATCTCCAAAAGGGAAGGAAGGAAAGGAAAACTACCTAAACGAGGGTTTTTCATTCGAATAATTTCAAATTAAAATTGAGTAAAACTAACTGAAAATAATTATATATTTTTTATTTTAATTTAATATACTTCGATGGATGGGAAAGAATAGGTGGTCAATTACATGAATCGATGAATCCCAGTTGCCAAGCTTTAAGTGTACATGCTAATATAGGCCGTATAATGGTTTGAGGTCTGTTTTCATGGAGAGCATTGGGTTCCTAAATACCTCTGGAACAGCATTTGGATGCAACAAGGTGTCTTAACATCATTTGCGGACCAGGCACAACTGTACATGTGTAAGGTATTTTCTGATGGAGGGAAATATTTCCAGGAGGATAATGCGCCATGCTCTGAGGCTCGAGTCATGGTTCCGGGAGAACGAGAGTGATTTCATAGAGTTAAAATGGTCCCAGCAGTCTCCACCGCGCCAGAATAGTGGGACTGAGCTCCGCTAAAGCCTCTTGTTTTCTTAGTCTTATTGCTGTTTCGGACTTGCTGTTATGGCGTGTTTCTCATCTAAAGTCAACCTGAACCTGTTCCACTCGTTCGAGACAAATGGTAAAATTTTTACTTACTTTATTGAACACTTTTTAAGTTTTGCTTAAAGCCTATCTTGGTTCTCACCTTTGCGAGTTTGCTACAAGTACTTTAAAAAAATCTTTTGGACTGTTTCTGTTGAACGTATTAGTGCCGCTGATGCACGCAGTTATTATGCTGCTTTGTGTAATTTTATACGCCTGAGGCTCTTCTACATGGCCTCTTAATCCTGATATGAACATATTCCGATGGTTTCTTTCAAGCTGAATATCGAACAGGGAGGATTCGTGTTCTTCCTTCAAGCCGATGGCTTCGGCGGATGTTCCAACTTCTACGTTATTTGCTACCGACGTCACAGCACGACTTGCTGATGGCCTGGCTGCTCAGCCGTCCTTGACGTCATCTACGTCATCGTTGCCTTCCCACTGTTGGGATGTCTCCTCCTCTTTCCTCATCTGTAGACTCTGCACCCCTACGTTCTATTCCTCTCACTGTGCCTTGTACCTCGATTTCTGCACTCGTTGCACGTCACCATCGTCACTGACGTCCTCCGCCTTTTTTTTTTGATTGGAGGTTTAACGACCACCGTGAGCAACTCAGTGGGCTATAAGCAGTCGCCCGTCCCTAACTTAGGGCCACTGGTTCCAGGGAAGGTAGAGAGCCAGTGTCGTAATACAAACACAACATCCATGCCTCACCGGGATTCGAACTCTCGGATGAATGATCAGAAGCCATCTCGGATGAATGATCAGAAGCCAACGCTTATGACCACTGCACCACCGTGGCTACCCTCCGTCTTCACTACTGTCTTCATCGCTGCATGGACCTTCTTCCATTGGACGTTCAGGTGTGCTCCCTTGTCTTCCCCGCTTCAGCCTCAACTTTTCCCCCGGCAAAGTAGCTGCTAATCAACGTCCTCCTTCTCCTACTACGTCATCGCATCAACTTGTTTCTCCATATTTCCGCAGACCTTTCTCAGCAACGTCCTTCTACGTTGTTGAAGCTTCCATCTGCTGCTACTTCTACCCCTGTTGTCACCTTGAAAAATTCGACAGTTCGTGTCTTCATTCCAGATACATCCTTGATTGGTGTGTATACCAACTCCAGACTACACAGAGGTATCTTATTTCCTTCCTTGCCTGATATACCACCCTTAAACAACACAGGACTGTACTTTCCTAAAAGCTTCTTTCACGAGTAGTACACAGCTTAACTCGGTTTCATAAGGACATTACAGTTATCCTAGATTCACCTGCTTCTGCTCCAGACGTTGCTTTGAAATCCTGTCCCATCACTATTTTCGTTCAAGCCTTTGATCAACTTTATCAGTTTAATGTGTACACTCCCATTTTGTGCTTTAATTGCCAGCAACAGGGACACATATGTTCGCATTTCCCCTCCTCCCTTCAACTGTTTTAAGTCCTGTTTTTTCTTGTCTTCCTACTTCTTCACTCCATGCTCCACAGTAGGCACTTCTTTATTTATCACCTTCATCACCTTCTTCTACAGTTAAAGATCTTTCTCATCTCCCTGATTATCTTGTACATTCTGGGCTCTCCCCTTCTCAGACTTAATGAACCTGCTCTTCCTGTAATACTCTTCTTGAAAACAGTATGGATATCTCTAAATCAAATTGCCCCATTAACAGGTCCGGATCTTCTCCTTCCCCCCCCCCCCCCATATCCCTTCTAAAACATGCTAAGTCTCGTTCTCCTTGTCTCACTGGGTTCTTTTCTCCTGTTCTCCCTTCTTCAGTCTCTGTCCACATTCCCTTTTTCTCTCTTTGGGTTTCTCCCCACCCAATACTTCTCCTTCTTCAGAAAAGACCCTAGATTCTTCTCTGCCCTGTCCTTCTGTGTCTCTTTTTAACTCACACCTCTTAATGTCTCGTGTGACCTTTCATTTTTTGATTTGACTTAACTGATTCTCCTGGCTCTCCTTCTTCCTTTTCGTCGACTTTCCCTGTCTTCTGACTGTTAGGAGGAGTTTTATGATGTTGAATCCCTTCTTTCTTCTGCGCAAACGTTTGATCTAGATTGTTTTGTTGCTCTTCACTCGGATGATGATGACACTGCTCTTCCATTTGAAGGGCCGTCCTGTTCCTACGTCATTGACGTCACATGGAGACGTTCCAATACGTCTACACCTCCTTCTGTGCTCCGTATCAGTCCACAGTGTTGGCCTTTTTTGACCAAGATAACTCTTGCACTCCCTTCATCGGCCTTCTACCTAGTTCTTCGACTGCGGTTTCATGTATCTTATCTGTACCGTGAAGGTAGACATTATGTATTTATTCATCGTCACAGAAGCTCTTCATTTAGGCGTCGATTTTGGCTCAAGATTCTTTCACATCGGAAACATCTTGCTCATCAGAGTAATGTCAGCTAACGGGGTGTCTCTGTAATGTGGTTTCTGCTTCTGAATGCTAATTTCATGTGCAATACTGAGCTTTTAGCGGTCCCAGAGCTGAATAGTATTTATTGAAATTTATTGTACATTATATTTTTATTTTTCCTCCTAGTGTTGCATTTGGCTTTTATCGAATATTACGTACTATGTACCTATGTAGAATCTTTGTAAACTTCATATTTCGAATGACCTTTCGCTGTATGTATACTTGACCTATGCACTGTATTCTGTTCGGACGAACGAGATATTTCACCATGTCTACCTTGTTTACACTGATGAGACATTACATTATGACCACCTACCTAATAAGCTGTAGGATCCCCTTTAGCCGGCAAAACAGCTGCCACTCGGCGAGGGATCGATTCGATGAGGTGGCGATAGGTATCCTCGGGTATCTGGTACCATAATGTCAACAACAGGTCCTCCAGTTCCAGTACATTTCAGGGTGGTGGTGATTTAGCGCGAACCCACTTTACTAATTCGAACCACAAATGTTCGATTGGGTTCATGTCAGGTGAATTTGGAAGCCAGGGCATTAACAGAAAGTCATCATTATGTTCCTCGAACCACTCCTTGACGATACTGGCAGTGTGGCATGGCGCATTATCCTGTTGTTAATGGCCATCACCAGCGGGAACCACAGTTGCCATGAATGGGTGAACTTGGTCCGCAACGATGTTCAGGTACCTGACAGCCGTCAGGGATTATGCTACTGGGATAATGGGGCCTAAAGTATCGCAATAAAGTATTACCCACAGTACAACACCGCCGCTGCCGGCATGTTTCCGCCCAGCAGTGCATCCAGGTGCCATAGCCTCCGTTCGTAATCGGCGCATCCGCGTTCGGCTATCTGCGTGATGCACTAGGAATCTTGATTCGTCAGACCAAGCCACTTTCTTCTAATCATCCACGGTCCAATCTCGATGATCTTGGGCCCATTTCATGCGTTGTTGGCGAGGACTTGCAGTGAGCTTAGGGATCTGGCTGGGTCTTTGGATACTGAAGCCCATGCTCAGAAGGCTGCGATGAACTGTGTGCTGTGGCACATTGCCCTGATCACCACTGTTGTAGCTGCGTGTGATTTGTCGTACTGTGGCCCTGCGGTCGCTATGAACAATGCGCTCCCCTCTGGCATCAATGAGATGCGGACGACACACGGCTAGACGATGGTTCGTCGTTTGGCCATCTGTGCACCACTTTTAATACGTACTCACTACAGCGGCACTTGAACAACCCACAAGCGTTCCATTTCCGAGATCGTAGTTCCGAGGTGCCGTGCCATCACAATTTGTCATTTATCAAACTCCAATAAATCGACAGCTTTTCCCATTCTGACTCTGAACACTCTACTAACCAAAAGCTGGTCCTCGGGTTGTATATATACTGGTCTTTGAACTTTACCTGCACCACCGTTCGGTCTCAACGCGTGCTCATTTCTCTAGGCTGGAGGTGATCATAATGTAATGGCTCATGCGTGTGTATCCTTATTACACGAAGTCTGGTGTCTCGATTTTTTATTATTTTCATCGCGCGTTGTATTTTCAATATTCTATTAACCTGATGTGTTGTTACTATATATTTCCAGGCTTAATTAATCCTTCCCGGTGAATATTATTGTTTATAGCGTTCTATATCGTGCTTTCAGTTACTGATTTTTATTTTGTTGATTAAACTGGAGTGCTCACAGAATTGAAACCCAGAGCTTAACCCAGTTGAACACCCGTGAAATGAGATTAAGATAATCTTTCGTAGAAGAGATCCTCCTCCAGGGAATATTGGACAAGTGAGTGCTAAAACAAAGGTGTCAGTTGAGAAGGCTATTAAGTGCTTGCTCATGTTTATGAAAACAACGTTTGCTGGAAGTCGACTTGCTGCCGTGTTGAAAAGAGAACATTTTTTTGTTGTCATCTCTACCACCGATTCACGTCAGAAATAGCTTTTTTCCACCCTTGTTTTTGTTTACATTAAAGTCCATTTGAACTGCTTGAAATCGGGAGCTTGGATTTGGTTACATGGTCAACGGTTGATCGCAAGTAATTCTTCTTATGTTGTTTATGACGGATAGATGTTTTTTGATTCTGGAAAAGAACAGTGGAATTCTACGGATAGGCGCAGAACGTGTAGAGAGTTAATCAGCGAACTGTAAAAATGTAAGCTGACTGTTCAAGGTGGAAGCTATCACGTTGTATTAGGGCTGAAACCTTCTGTTTTGAAATAGACATTCTCGGCGGAAGAAAACTGTATCTTTTCGGATCTCTGAGGCATTCGACAGAAATTGAACTGGCACATGCTTACTGTAATTCTTATGTTTAGCCAGATTTAGTGTTTGATCTCCTATACGAAAAACACTTCTCGCATATTCGAACTTTTTTCCCACACATTATTAAGTAGGTATTCCTAATAATTTGTTACTTCCGTGTATGTTACTAACAATTACTACGGGTATAAATCTCTCGAATCTCCGGGTAGATTTCCGTGGTAACGGCAAAGAGTTAGCAAAGTGCTCCAAGAGTTAAACTAATCAAAAATGCATGACCCTTTGTCTAACGGATAGAAATACTGGATAAGGAAGAAATACTGGAGGAAATTGATAGCACATGTAAAAGCATAGACTCTATAAAAGAGAAGAGTAAATAAAACTATTAGATCTACGAATAAGTTTCCGGCGCTCCACGTAGTGTGATGGAAAAGCGAAATTTGAATTTTTGTCAAAATTTTGTTCTGTGGGGCTAAGGTGGCAACATTGCATCGAACGACATGTGTCGGCTGGTAGCCTATGGGTGCGGTTAGGTCAGCTAGGATATGGCGTCCAAAATGGTGCATTTTTGTTACTGTCCGTGGTTCATGTGTAATCTCAGGAAAACCACAGCTGAAACACCAGAGTGGATTAGTTCGGAGTACAGCAAGAAAGCTGTAGGTGCAAGCATGTGTCGCGAGTGGTTTGTGAAATTCAAAAGTGTTGATTGTAACGTGGAGAAAAAGCACCGCAGCGAATAGCCGAAGGATATACAGAGCGCAGATTTTCCAGATCATCTGAACGAAGATGCCGCCCAGTCGACCTTATGACTGGCAATGTGATTAGGCGTGAATCAGTCGTCCGTGGTGTGGTTTTACTGTTACATGACATGGGGAAGATTCAAACAAAAGACTGGAAAGTCGGTCCTACACTTTGCCTGTACACGTGGCCCCACAAGCTGTATACACATGTGCTTCATTGTTTGCCACGGCCAGGCAACGACATCAGAAAACCGAAGCCCAACGTCCATTGTAAGAATTATTCTTCCTTCTTTGTATTTCATTCAAGGCGTGGCATATCATGAACTCATGCCACCAAGTCTGACATTAACTGCAGAACGATACAGTCGTCGACTACTGCTTTTGGGAGAGGAACTGCAGCGGGAATGACCGTTTGACATGGCCGTCGGTAGGTCATTCTGTTGCATGATAACACACAACCCAATGGCGGTGCAACAACTCCAGAAATCATCGTGCAGCTGGTGTCGGAGGTTCTCCTTCATGCAGCTGGTGTCGGAGGTTCTCCTTCATGCAGCTGGTGTCGGAAGTTCTCCTTCATGCAACTGGTGTCGGAGGTTCACCTTCATGCAGCTAACTAACCAAAGTTTGCATTGTAGGACTTCCACTTGTTTCGCTCGACGCCACACTCCTTGGCCAGGCAGCGGTTCGCCAGACACGAAGATGTCCAAAAACGCATCGACTACTTTATCGTATGGATATCAACGTCGTTCTTTCACGACGGCATTCGCCAGCTACCGGATGAATGGAGCAAGGTTATAATTCATGATGGGCACAAACTTCCCTGATTAAATGCGCCGTGGTTCTGTAAGTACGACATCTATTCGACCATAAAACGGTCGAAAGTTATGCATATGTAGATCTAATAGATTCTCATAGACATTCACATCAAGACAAACTTTAGGTACGAAGGACATGCTAGGTTTGCGTATTATTGACAAACATTATGGGCAAGATATATGTATTGGAGGCAAATATGAGCAGCATGATCTGTGTACTAAAGGTAAATATGAGGAACAAGATATGCTTATTAGATGTAGCTAACACACACAAAAAATAATCACAAACATGCAAGCTTAAATAATATCACCAAAATCTGAGAATCGACTCTCCTGGTGATTAGATGTCGTCTTTGTGCTAGAACTCGATATTGCTGGCTAAGTGAAATAAATAGTGGTGGCTGTCTGCTTGTCACGAGAAACGATAACATAGTTCTCCAAAACTGTCACCAGTAAATTTCATTTAGCAAGCTTAATGTGCGCATGTTAACTAGCACGAAATACACAAGAATTCCCCAGTTGAAAAATCAAGCTCTTCAAGCCGAACATCATGCACCAAAGTAAATGAACCACATCAAATTTAAACCCACCCACGGCATCATAGGATATTTTTCATGCAAAATTACTAAACACTTTTTCCTCATCGTTTACAGTTTAGGAAGGACTTACAGCCATAAAACACCTTTAACTGTGTATCGGATTACATCTGGAATTCCATGTTTATTTCGAGGTAGGTTAGAGGATTGTGTTTTACATTTTACAGCCTTTTATAACGATTAAATCTGTTTTTCTTTTTTCGACCACCATGAACAACTCTAAAAGCTACAAGCAGTCGCACGTTCCTGATTTAGAACAACTGGTTCCAGGAAAGGGACAGAACCAGCGTGGTATGACAAATACGCCACCCATGCCTCATTCGGGACTCGACCTTGGGCCACTCAGACGAATGGTCAGAAACCAGCCCTTAGTTAGACAACTGCGCCACCGGGACGGCACTGTTAACTCTCCAGTAAGTTTAAAGTTGAGTTTGCGGAATGTTACTAAGGACTGGAAGTTCATTTGTTTTGTTTTTTTACAGAAATAAAACACCTATTTAGGTCTTATATGTATTGCTTTTAGACAGCTGAAGAACTGGGATTTTGATTCCAAGATGTTTGCCATATGAATGGTAGGGGTTGTTTTTTTTGCTTATTTGTTTGCTGTTGTTGGCTGTGGCTTCTTGAAAACTTCATCAAACCAACCACTTTGAGCAGCAATTTGGGATGTTGGTGAAGTGACAAGATTCGAATTCAGTAACCATGAGTCTAACTGAAATGGAAACTGAGAAATTCGGCAGTTAGGCAGTAAGTGATTCCACTGAGTCGTTCCAGGTAAATGAGGTTTTCCGGAGCTTGAAGTAAAAGGGGACAAATAATCATTATTAAGGTTTGATGGCTTTTATTTAGATGCATGGAATCTGAAGAAGGCATTCCAGCACTCAATTCTTTAAGCATCTGATCTTGTCAATTTCCCAGCATCTTTTTATTTCCCCTCTTTTTCACCCTCACATTCCAAATTTGCCACTCACTTCAGTACTTCCGCTTTTTCCTCTCTTCAGAATGTTTTCCCTTTTGCTTCCCCCGTTCCTTTCGGCACGTGCTGATAAATTAACTTCTTCTAAAGCCTCTTCATTTTGATTCATACCCACCGCTCCAAATGCCACAGACACGCGGTAAAGTGCACTACTGCTTCGTGTTGGGGACAGGAAATGAAAGAGTGAAATCCCTTTGTTAAACACTTGTTTCTGCAAATAAAGAGAATAAATTTTCTATTCTCGCTTCACAGCTGTAGTCATGCAATTTTGTGTTCTTATCTGAAGAAAATCCAAATGATTCAGAGTGCGGTATGAACAAATATGGTGAAACTTTGTTTAAAAAAGCTGAAAACTGGTTAAGAGTGATGCTCCACTTTCAGCTTTTATTGACTCAATTGTAGTTTTCCATAATGTTCAGGGAAGTAGAAAAGATGTGCAGTTAAGGGTTTTCAAAATACTTTTAAATAACAAAATGACATAGAGAGAACCACTGGGAAATATTTACAAACGTCTGAAAATTTTCAAGATGATGACACTGAAAAGCAGCATACTTCATTTAGCTCTGGATCAACAGCACCGGCACAGGGAAACATTAACGATCGTGATTAAGTACGTTGCTCTCGACTAGTATCAACAAGACGATTGAGTAAATTGCACAATTTGAATAACAGGATCAGCGTATTCCTTAAAAAGAATCGCCATTGCAACTTGGAAGAGTAAATGAATTGTCACTCCACCTAGGTTACGCAAAGCTGCATTCACATTCACAGTATACTACAACGGATACTAACCTAGCCTTAGAAGAATGAAATTGCATTGGAATATTTAGCACAATATAGTGATGGAAACGAAGTCGTCCCTTCAGCTCAAAAATCGTTCATAAGATCTCTATTGTCAAGGAAACTTAAAAGTGTAAAGAGAGGTTAAAGTTTTTATAAAAATGTGAGTGTTGTGTTATGGTGGGAATTAAGGCATTAGTTATTCTGGGTAATTAATATTTAAATGTGTGCAAATCAAAATTATGGCAAAAGTTGAATTTAGGTGAAAATTAAAATTTGGGAGATGGGTGGATGCATTTCGAAACAAAAAGTAAATTCAATTATCTTAAGGCCATGATAAATGAAAATATAAATAAAATGCCACACTGATGTTTGAAACTACCAAAAGTTATTATTGAAGGTTTGCGTTGTTTGAATACACAATGAGTTGAGGCACCTGCAAGTGTAAAATAAGTAATTATTGCTTACATGTGTACCAAATTTGTAAACACTAAAAATTAGATGGTATACAATGTACACGTGTAATAACTTTTGGAGGCTGTGATGATCAATTTCGTGGTTAGGACAAAATGCATTAATTAAATAAACAAAACTCCAGAGTCGTTTCCGGCCTTAGGCAAGCTAAGGTGGATTAGCATGTGACCCTGCGATGAACTTCAACTGAGTCAACTAATTCTTCACTGCACAAGGTTTGGGTTTTTGAAAGGCCACTTGGCCTGCATTTATTTTTAAAACTTAACCAAACACAACAACAAACAAAACAACAAAGTGTTTCAAGGAGTCGGAGAATAACCAAGACAACCATGTATTTTTGTTTTCGAACACAATCAGCTTTTAACATTTTTTTGACAATTCCACTTTTGGCAACTAGGCCTTATAAAAGCAAACAAAATCAGATGACACCCACTTGTTGTATTTATATAGACCATAAAAGGAAGAACACATATTTCTGCCAGAAAATCAAGATTTGCAGAAACACATAAATACTCTTGACTTAGGGAACATAACATAAACACTGTGGATAAGTTTGGACAGCTGAAGTGCAATCTCTCCCTCTCTTCATGAATTTATGGCTTATTGTATACACAATACAGATTTCATTTCCTTTCGAACACACCCCTCAAATCAGTTTCCCTAACCAACATTAATTTTACTGAGCAAAAATTTATAGATAACCAAAAGTTACTTCAGTAAACAATCCTACACTACCAGGAAAATTTGCATTAAAATTTAATATACTCAACATTCTAGCATTACTTGATACAAAAATCACCCTCAACACTCTACTAAACATACTGCACTAAATACCTTGCTTAATTACCTCAAAAGTTATCATTACACAATAATGCTGACAAATATACTTAAAATTCACCCTACCATCTGGAAAATTCAAAATACTTCACTATACAAACTTGCCCTGGGTACTCAATATCCCACCAAGTAAAAGGCAAACATTAACTCTCAACACTCCTGGACACATATTCATACATATCTGCACTCCCACTATTCATAACAATTTAAAATTACACCACTAATTCTGACCAGCAATTTATAAACAAATTAATCTAAAAATTCAAACTTGTACCATGTAAGTTTTTAGCAATTTTACCAACTCATGTAGTAAGCCACTGAGGTAACGGGTAGGCAAAACATCTCAGTCAAATCACTCAATTTCACTAAAAACAAAATTCTCACTGTGAGGAAGTATTATTTAGGCTGAAGGAGAGATTGGGTCGTGAATCCAATCAGGCCTATGCACCGAAATGGAGGAATAAGTGTGACATATCACCCTGTATTGCTTTCTCTTACTGTTTTGGAACAACACTCCTGCACTCGGCTTGCTTCCTATGGGTCTTTGGCTTACCGGGGGTGGAAGAACAATCCCCCAATTGTTTCCATCTATACCCTTTCAGACGCGAAGCATTTTTTCACATAGGGAAAACACCCTGCAAGAACTTTCTTGTCCCCAAATTATTTTTCTCTGGTTCACACAGATTCCAAAAAAACACCATACGAAGACTCACATTATTTCCAGAAATGCTCTTATCCTTCCATTGCCTAGGCACACAGCTTCTAGAAGAATTAACACTACTTTCCAGAAAAATACACTAACATCATTATTTCCCAGAAAAATACACTATACCACTCATTTCCCAGAAATACACTATACCGCAGAACCATTTATTTCCAGAAAATTACACCTATCAAAGAACTATCTATTTCCAGAAATCATCACCTCCTGAAGAATTCCAACATTATACAAGGGTAATTAATATACAGGCCAACATTTTATTAACCTAGTCTGCATGCATGCCTTTTTTAATGTCTCCCACTCATGAAAATTAATTTTCCAGATCCACCAACTGATATTGGAAACTAGTCCACACTACTACAAAATGGTACAGCCAATTTTACACCCATTACTTGCCAAACTCGAAAATCACCATAACTTGCCTCCAAGACACAAATTTTAACTACATGGCAAATGCAATTTATATATTATTAAAAACTACCAAGCACAAAAAAAAGTTAAATTTCATGAATAAGAATTACTGGTTTGAGAGGTTGTTCTTCAAAATAGCTTATATCAAAATTCTGAAGTCATATGTCAATGCCTTAACACATGCAAAATTATATTGTTTTTTTTTATAGAAGATGACATGAAGTTTTCTTTACCAAGATAGCACTTAAACAGCAAAAAATAAGACCCCCCCCCCCAAAAAAAACATTTTTCACTTCAAACTAGGTGTTTAACGTAGATCAATACTTTTCAACTGTAATTCGAATAACTGTTTCTTTCCTGCCACCTTCCAAAGACATCGGATTAACTTTTGAAGTGTTTGAAAGTTATTTCCCATATGTCACGGGAGAAAAAAAAATTTCAATACGGCTTACCTTGGCATCACGGCGAGGAAAAAAAAGAATATGTTCATGTGCACTACTATCACCAGTTTCGAGGCTGTGTGGCACCAAAATGCCACGGTGGTTTTCAACAGACACTAAATGTCTCTAGGGACCCGTGGAGAATCAGAAGAGTGGTCTCCCCGCTCCTGGAGGAACTTGCCTGAGTCCCGGGTGAACGTAGACCTACAGGTCGAACATACTCTCTCTCCCTTGGACCTGATTGAGAGATTAGGGCTTGGCAACTGGATAGTGGCTCCTCCCCAATGGCATGGGTTTTTTTCATCCACTGAAACCCAGGGGTGCAACTTTAACTTATGAAGGTGGCGGCGAACAATTTGGAATTGCAGGTCCTTATCTTGCAAGTGGATGCTTGGAACCGGGCGTTGCATCCAGGTCATCATCGTCTATCTTCAAGATGATTTCGAACAGCCCAATTTTTTTCAACGACAAAAAAAAAGGCCTGGCGTCGGACACAGGGTCCACTCCAGCAACAAAAAGAGCCATTAGCATTTTGCCTAGCACAGGCCTAAAAGCCCCCTGCGTGCATTTCTTTCAGATGGTCCCCTCCCCGCCAAAAAAAGGCGAGGAGAAAAACTCGACCTTCCACTTCCACTTCCACTGCAGGCCAGCAAGAACAGAGACAAGAGAGTAGAGTGACGCTTTCTCAAAAAAAAAAAAAAAAAAGAAAAAACTCTGGGGTGCTTGAAAACTGCTGGCCCCATTGGCTAAACTCTTCCACTAGTAACCAACGACTTCTCTGGCCATTGGCTAACAAGTTCCCGCCAAAACTCTGGTACTCGACCACATGGCTCTGCATCTGTACGACCTCTCCACGCCAGCCAGGGTGACCTCTGACCTCCACGAAAGGGGAAACGCTGTAACCTCTCCGCATGCTGTTGTGACCTTGTTCTAAAAATAGCCTATCTCTGGTTTAAGAGAACTTTTGGTGACACATTTTTAGAAGCTTCTAAAACCTTCTTAAGATGGCGGTCGCTGAAAGAAAGATTTTGGCTTTTTTCACAAATTTACAAACACGCTTTTCCCTCATTCCGTGATTAATAGCGAATAATTTTGTTTTCTAAAAGGGTTGATGGTAACTTTTTGCTCGCCTTTTCTTTTTAACTTAATAGAGACAAAGTAAATTAAGCCAAAAGAAAAAAAAGAAGCTTAATTCTTATAATCCCCCCCCTTTTTTTTTATGAAATTTTGTTTGTTTGGTCAGGGCTGAGAAATGAACGAACATGACCATTTATCCCTCACTTCACCGCCTCCTCCAAACCAAATTTTGAAACGTGTACTCTAGAGGATTTTCATTCTATGTATTTTATTTATTTATTTACTTATTTTTTTGTAAATCTCAGCGAAGTGATCAGTTTCCCCAAGATTTACGAACATGAAAATTCTCGACAGGACAGTTGTTTCAACAATATACTATATGAAAAGTTACTTGCAAAGATTTTGAAATATTTTAGATAAAACATCTCTCAGATATCAATATCGGACCAAACTTTTTAAACTACCCAAGTCCATTCATCACAAAAAGGTAAAGGATATTCCATATGCAAAGTGAAAATAAAATCATGAAAAACTGAAGCCGATAAAAACTCACCAAAATGCCCAAATAAAAACTCACCAAAATGAAAGTTCGATAAAAACTCACCAAAATGCCGAAATTTGTCATGAGTTCTGATTAAATTATTAATACAAAAAAAGGAATGAATGGGAGTTCAAATATATAAAATTGCGTTTCCTCCACGCAAATGTTTTCCGCCAGTTTTATCAAAACTAAAAAAAATGCCAAACGCGTGAGCTTGAATATTACAGGAATTCACTCGGGAAATTAGTGGATTTTGTAGAATTTGACTGAATTTAGAAAGACAGTGACAGCAAACCAATTTCATTTGTTCTATTAGTATAACTCCATAATTTGAAAAAATAATGTTGAATTCGATCACAGCACATAAATATTGTGGTGTTTTGCGAATTTTATTTTATGTAAATTCGCATAAAAATGACGCATCCGAAGTTCTAACACTGGAAATATCCTTTCCTACAGACTTGGAATGTTGGAAATGTTGCATACATTGCATACATGGAATGTTGCATACAGCGTTTGGACAGAAAGCCGTAACTTATTATTCAAGTGGTGGAACTCAGAGTTCTATCAGTGCAAAATAAATCATCCTTTTGACCATGATGTAGATTATTTAGAGAGACAACTATGTTATTTATGTCATAATAACAGATGGGTACCTTGGGTCGAGATACACGAAGCACCAAAACATTATGACGACCTGTCTAATATTTATTCCTTATGAATCACGAAAGCGATTTATTGCTGTATACCTAAGTATTGGATAAATGACCCTTTTCATAATAATGCCGCCAAAACTGCTCTTACCCACACGCCGCCAAAACTGCTCTTACCCACACGCCGCCAAAACTGCTCTTACCCAAACACCGCCAAAACTGCTCTTACCCACACGCCGCCAAAACTGCTCTTACCCACACGCCGCCAAAACTGCTCTTACCCACATGCCGCCAAAACTGCTCTTACCCACATGCCGCCAAAACTGCTCTTACTCGGCGAAGCATAGACGCTACGAGATTTCTAAAGGCATCTTGTAGTACCTAGTACCAACACTCTACCAATAGATGCATTACTCTTGTAAGTTAAGTGGTTGAGCCACCGTAGATCGGATTTTCTGTTCCAACATAAACCACAAATGCTCAATTGGATTGATGTGAATAGAGTTTCGTATGGACACTCGGAGTGACTTGCGGCGACGCATCGCCGTTTTCAGTAGGGTTTGACATACTGTGTATTGTGAAACATTACTCCCGCCACCAGCATTCAAATTACCGGCAAGTTGGGCCACAGTATTCCTTCGTTTAACTCGTACCTTACGGATAGCCTTGGCCTACTTCTAGCATCGACGAGCCGTGGTCGGCATCGGACCACTTAACCACGGTGAGCACCCCACAAGCCTGACAGTCTTGGAAATGCTCTGACCCAGTCGTCTGGCCATTACAATTTGTCCTTTGTCAAACTCGCATAAGTCCGCTGCCTTTCCCATCTGAAGAACAAGAATAACACTCAGTATCCGATGTTATTTATGCCGTTGCATGACCTTCGCACGAAAGTAGTTTACCTGCAGTTGCTTCGTTTTGCATAAAAATGCTCTGGCCATAATGTTTCAGCTCTTCACTGTATGTTTTCTTCCTCACAAGCACTGACTCATGTCTTGAAATAGATCATGAAGTTCACATTATTGCCTAACAAATTACGGTGGTGTGCATCACCTGCAAAAACCGTGAATTTTTAAGTTTAACTCTTTTTTTAACTAACTAATTTTTATAGTTATTGCATCATTTATACGTCATTAGATGTGAAATTTTATGGAGATTTCAAAAATGTCTTAGTTTTTCCCTGTAGCTACTTCTGTTCTTAAGATATGACATAAAATATGGAGTTTGACAAACACATTGAAATTCATGTTAGCTGCGTATCAATTGTTACAGCCAGTCATAGACATTCTTTTACCTGATAGGCTGCTTCCTAATGCTATCCTAATCCTACTCCAGCCTTTATAAGGGTTGACTCAGAGCTACTTGAGCACTGAGGGCCGCGGGTGACTGCCATGGAGATAGCCTCAGGCTCAATCCTAGGCAGGTACGAACGTTCGAACCACTAAATACCCGCCGTGCGTCGGATGAACACGTTAAGCCGTCGGACTCCGGGTACTGGCCCCCGGTAATAACTAAGGGCGTCTTCCTCCCCCTTTCTACCTCGCTTCCGTGTCACTTTCCTATCGGGCACTCTAGCCCAAATCTCCTGGCTTCCTTTTTCTAAGGGTTGTTTAAGACCTGGGGTCAGACACTCCCTTCCTAAAATCCTCTACATATGATCTGATCTCATCTACTAGAGCATTGTAGTGGTCGCTTCTTGTTATGAGGGTATGATTTGTGTACATTCTTAATAATGATTAAAACTGCGGAACTATCCACAGCGGACAGAGTAAATATAGTTTTTGTACATGAAGAGAGATATTCTTCAAAGAAAATCGCTGAAAGAGTGGGCTGTAATCAATCTACAGTCATTAGGCTACTGAAGAAAGTAAAAGACACTGGTGATATTAAAAATATGCGTCGCAGTGGAATGCCCAGACCCACTACTACCAGGCAGGACAGAGTGCTCAGAATGCTACGCTTGACAGACTGAAGACTCAATTCACCTCAATTGCTTCAAAGAGGGTCTGAAGTGACTGATGTTCCTGTTAGTACATCTACTGTTAGGAGGAGGCTGCTCCACTATGACTTACGTGGCTGCAAAGGCAGGCGTAAACCACTGTTAACTGCAAATCAAAGACTGCGTAGACTTAGTGCGCAAAACAGCATGTCTCATGGACAACCAAGCAATGGGAAAATGTTTTTTTCAGTGATGAATCAGAATTTTGCCTTAATGGGAATCAGAGCCTATGTAAGGAGATTCATGCATGAAGAATTCCATCCAAGTTGCTTAGTGACTAGAGTTAAGCATCCGGTGAAAGGTCATGGTTTGGAGCCGCATGTGTGCACACGGCGTTGGAAACCTCCATATTGTCGATGGTATGGTAAATGCCCACAAATGCATCTGGGTATTAGAAAACTTTATGACGGCAATAATGCATCTGGGTATTAGAAAACTTTATGACGGCAATAATGCATCTGGGTATTAGAAAACTTTATGACGGCAATAATGCATCTGGGTATTAGAAGACTTTATGACGGCAATTTTATTTTTCAAGATGACAATGCTCCCTGTCATCGTGCTCAAGTAGGGAAAAAGTGGTTTCAGGAATAAAATGTTCAGCATCTTGATTGGCCACCGCAGTCACCGGACTTTAAACTCGATCGAAAACTAGTGGTTTAAACTATCAAAAACGAAACCATGAATTAAAATTCAAGTCATTGAAAATGTAATTCAAATTTCGAATCGTGTTGTTCAACCCAATCTTTTACAAAACCTTGTTCACGGTATGCCAGCAAGATGCAAAGCTGTGATAAAAGATAAAGGCTGGCTAACAAAATATTAGGTATATTTTATAGTTTTGCTTTATTATATTTTTATATTTAAATGTTATTTTATTCCTTATGAATTACAAAAGCGATTTATTGCTGTACACCTAAGTATTGGATAAATGACCCTTTTCATAATAATTTCGACTTGATCATGATTTTCGTACTGTGTCTTAAGAACAGAAGTAGCTACAGCAAAAACTAAAACATTTTTGAAATCTCCATTAAATTTCGCATCTAATGACATATAAACAATGAAATAACTATGAAAATTAGTTAGTTAAAAAAAGAGTTAATTAAACTTAAAAATTCACGGTTTTCGCAGGTGATGCAATACTTTTGCACACCACTGTATATGGGAGATGGGAAATCATCACAATCGTGGAAGTTTTTGAAATAGGGATTCGGATGCAAAGGCATTTTTAGAAACCTACAAGACTAAAAATATAATTTTTTTTCTTTTACTCTGCTTTCCATAGATTTATTTGTATGTGTATTCGATAACTGTAGAACAGTTTGAGCCAGAAAAATAATGGATATTTTGTTTTATATGATGATTGTATATCAAGGGAGTAAATTTAACTAGATTCTGAGCGCATTAACTAAGAATAATGCGATATGATGCTAAAATGAACATAATGCAAGTTAGAGGTACTAACCAATCCTCGTTAAAATCAAATTTGTATCTCGCGACCGCAAATACGAAATTATTTCAACTAAAACGGATACACGTCATAATGGTAACTGTCTTCTGAGTCAATATAACCATTAGTGAAAAAGCGCTCGCGCGATGTGACACTTTCAAGATCTAACAACTTGCAGTTGTCTCCTATTTACTTAGGTGAAATAATAATCTGAATTCAAAAAGAAGAAAAATATAGAATTCACACCGTTGTAAAAATTAAATCATGTTTCGTTTGGGCGCATTTTTGTTCACGTGCTACAAACAAAATGTGTGCATGCAATCTTGGTTTCATTTATTACTGAAGAGATATGTCTAAGGTTTAGTGATTCGTGGTTGTTCATGCAATAGAATATTGTTTAAATATTTCAAGCAGGATTTCCGTGAGAACGGGGATTCGATATGTTATGTTTCGCATTGATCGTGAAAATGATGTAAACATTACTGAAATTTTACGAAAACTAAGTTTCTTTTTAACCTCTCAGGTTACTAAAACAATCAACTGACTGCATGTTTTATGGGCAATGCAACTCACAGCATGACTTATTCACAGTTATTTGCTTAGTTTTTTTTTTTTTTGGTATCAGAGAGAAAACGAAATAACCGGTTAAACGAACCTGGTCAAGAGCTACTTGTTTTCGGTTGCCTGTACTGGCTTTTTAATTTTAAAATAATGCAAAGAAAAATGAAAAATCTGTGTATATTTCTGACAATATAGTGCTGCAATCTCTGTTTCAATATTTCCTTTGTGGTATGTAAACAAACACAGCTTTCCAATGTTTTCATTAACTTATAATATCACAACAACACTGATCCGTATGTACGCGAATTAATAAGAATGCATTTGTACTTTCAGATGTTTAACAAACAGTTCGGTAAGTTATGAATGACCGAGGTCAGTTCAGCCGTCGTGACTCACACCAGAAAGTTTCGAAAATAAGGTGATCTGGGTGAGAATCCGAAAGATTAGGAATAAACAAGAAGAAAACATGCAAGAAAACATATTCTTACATGTACCGTGCATGTAAGAATATGGGACAAGTGAGCAAAACCATCCAAACAAGGAATCCAAAAGATACAAAGGCACTTTATTGAAAAGGTAGCTTCGAGCACAACTGAACAGAAGACAAAAACGTCCATGTGACAGGCGACTGCCAAGAAAAATCCAGTCTTTAGTAGGAGATATGATCACCCCTGACTGCGGTGCAGAATTTACAACGTCTGTCCATGCTGAGGACAAGGTTGCCAAGGAGCTGTTGAGGCATCGCGGCCCATTCCTCTTGTAGCACCAATTGCAACTGCGGAATCGTTGCTGGCGGCTGGTGACGTGCTTCCATGCGTCTCCCGAGAAGGTCCCACACGTGTACGATTGGATTTAGGTCCGGGGACCTTGCGGGCCAATCCATGCGTTGAATATCTTCACTGTAAAAGCTCTGCGACAGCCACTGTACGGTGAGGTGTAGCGTTGTCGTCCCTGAAGAGGAACTCAGGACCCACAGCACCTCTAAACAGACACACGTGAGGAAGGAGAACCTCGGTACAGTAGCGGACACCAGTGACTGAACCTCATTGGAAGATGTGGAGGTCAGTACGGCTACCAAGCATGATACCGCCCCAAACGAAAACTCTGCCACTTCCAAACCGATCCCTTTCGATGATGTTGGAGGTGTGATTGCGTGTTCCCTGCTCTCTCCAGATGTGTATACGTCCAGAATCGCTCGTCGGACTAAATCGGCTCTCATCCGTAAAGAGAACTCGACCCCATTGCTGATGTGTCCAGTTCTTGTGTCCCTGGCACCACAGAAACCGCCGTCTCCGATGAGCAGGCGTTAATGGCACACACCGTACTGGTCGTCGTGGAAATAGACCACCTTTGTGCAGCCTCCTGTCCACGGTAAAACGCGATAACGGACGTCCAGTTGTCTGTTGCATGTGCATTGCGATTTCTCCCTCTGTCTGCCATCTGTCTCTTCTCGCCTGTAGGACAATATACCGGTCGCCCGCCGCCGTGGTTGCTCGTGGATGACCACTGCTAAACTCTCGGACAGCTGTTCCTGTCGTTTGAAATGCTCTCCAAGCTCGTGAAACGATCCCGAAACTCCTCGGCCACACTAGTCACACTTCGACCTTCTTCCAACTTCTCAATGACGCGACCTCGGGTAAAGTCATCCAGATGTCGTCTACTGGATTGCCTGTTGGACACATCACACGGTGGCAGGAACTGGACGCCGTTCAAACCAATGTACACCGTGCAATAGCTTTCACCGAATTGCTGAGCGTACACCGCCCGTGTGCTTTATACCCTTCCGACACCCCACCCCCACCCCTACGTCATGCTGCATATATGCGCATGCCCTACCGTACCGGACCCTATTCTATCTCCTGAGTGGTCTTTCGATCCGTTCTGCCTTCTTGTTCCGCTGTTATGCTAATTTCTCCTCTTCGTCCTTAATTTTTGCACACCAGTGTATGGTTTTGCCGCTCCGGTGGCCGAGTGGTCTGAGGAGCAGCATTCCGACCGTTCGTCTGAGATGACCCCGTGTTCGAGTCCAGGTAAGACATAAGTATAGCATCATGAGCTCATCTGATGGTGCTGGTTTTATGCTTTCCCTCTAACCGGTGACCTTAAATTAGGGATAGGCGACTGCTTATAGTCCTAAGAGTCACTCATGGTTGTCATTAAACCCCGAAGCAAAGCAAACAGTTATGTAATTTTGATGTTTCCCATATTTGCTTGGCAATTTGCGATGCCATTTTTAGTTTTTGGAATAGTTTAGTAATTTTATATCACAATTTCTTATTAGTGTTGGTGACTAGTATACTGTGTTTTTCAGACTGTTCCTGAAAGAGTAGTATGCTTTTAAAAGAAAGTATCTCAATGCATTGTATCTACTGTTTGTATCATTACTGTTCAGGCTCTGTAAATGGAAATTAACTCTACTTTTCTGGAAATTTTTTAAAATTTTGCAATGATAAATGTTTGAATTTTAGAATTCTACTGCAAAATTCTGGAAATCTTAAGATAATAACCGCCTAAAACGTACGAACTGATTTCAGGTGCTCTCGAAAATTACCATAATAATGCAATATGGCCAGCACCACGGTACTTGTTTAACATGCGCAAAACATAACTAATCTGGCTCTCTTATGTGGCTCCTTCCTTGATATTTTATGTCTGCAGGAGAGATTTGTCCCTGGTGAGGAATATTTCACGTATGATTTCCAATTTTTCAAACGCACAATTTTGCTACATGAGGGCGTAAGATCATTTTTTTGTTTACAACATATTTACAGCCGTATTTGCGCATCGATTTTTAAAATTCCTTGCAAAAATCCCTCCCTGATAAGATACCCTTCATGGCTACCCCTGTGACGTAGTGGTCTAAGCGATGTCTTCTGATCATTCGTCCGAGTTGGGTCCGGGCTCGAATCTCGGTGAGGCATAGATGTTGTGTTTGTCTTACGGCGCTAGCTCTTCCCCTTCCCTGGAACCAGTGACCCTAAATTCGGGACGGGCGACTGCTTATAGCCCATTGAGTTGCTCACGGTGGTCGTTAAACGTCCAATAAAAAAAATGAGATACCCTTGACTGTGAAGGATATCTTGTCACCATTTTCGTCTTCAAATAGTGCACAACTTTTCCGTTAGGGATCGTATAATTATATAATGTTTTCCTCTATATATCTTCTCCCAATTGTTGGATTTAAAAACTTCTTTGAACTTGCGATATTTTCCGCTATGAGCAATTTTTTTGTATAATTCGTGAATTTTCCTCAAGGCATCTGTGCCTCCATGGGGGTAAGTGCTCATCTGTTTGTATTTGTGGACGTTGTAGCAACTGATTAAATCCGGTTGAAAGGTGTTAGAGGTACGGGCCTAAATTTCGAAGGGCCGGCCTGTTTCATAGTTTGACCACTTATTGCAAATAACGCAAGGCTTCCTCTGGAGAAACAAATCGGCTCTACTCAACTCGACTACCTCACTAGTAAACGGAATCGAACGACGTATCATTTCTCCAAGATCTTCCTCCCACAGATGAGATTCACTACCTTCTTCTCTTATAAATGGAAGAGCATTTACTCTTCCACGTATGAGTACAAACAGGATCCCCAAATATCTAAACAAATACTTCCAAATCCCTCATCGCCGTTTTGGCAGCGCCAGAAGCTCGGTCTGGTTTCGTGAAGCTAAGAACTTCGTTTATGCAAACATTTCTCAGAAAAGAAAGAAGGCGCGTGTTTTTGTTGCCAGCTCCGCGTATATAAACATCGCTCGGAAACGACAGTCAGGTGTTGTATGACATCCGAAGAACCTGACTGATGTCAAATCGCTGGTAATTATTGCATTTGACGTGGAATTTTTACAGCAGTTAAGCTGGTCGCTGCCGCAGTTCTAGATATAAGTGGTCATAAATGAATTTCCTTTCGACAAACATGAATTTTAAAAAAATATCACAAAGTCATGCAGTAACTGAATCGTGTGTTGAAATTGTGCGTAGGGTAGTTACTTAAATCCCGACACCTACCGCGGTCATAGTGCTAAAGGTAATTAAAGCCAACGAAGTGAAAACGGAATTCGATTTCAACCTTTAAAGAAATGAATAGGCCCATTTCAGTCTTTCATCTGACATAGCGGTTTATCGATTTCTGCTGTAATTAATCAATTAATCCCGTATCTGATGTCCTTTCATGTTTTTCGTTTCATTCAGTGATCTTCTCTATCTGATTATTCAACAAGACGATGCTCATTTTGTGAGTCTAAACGTTTTTCTTTGCTCCAGAAGCAAAATGCTAAACCTTCCACTACACGGCTTTATTTGACAGGTCAGGCCAGCGCAGATCTCTAATGCTTGTGTGTGTAACTGCTTGGATTAACTATACAGAACACTACTCACATGGTGCGCAAATCAAATAGTCTCTGCTTGTAGGACGCAGAGGCATTCACTTTTTCGCTAAGTTTTGTTTTTTTACTGTTTCTGAAAGTCAATTTGGAAAATAAAACTTCTTGTCAAAAAGATTCAAACGATATACTAATTACACTCTAGAACAAGGCGTCGTTTCATCTCTCTTGTTAAAAGATTTTGGTGATACCTCCAAAAATTCAATTTTCAGCATGTCCTTCGAAATAACTGGACGTGCTTATGTTATCATCATACCGTTCCTGCGTCTAAGAATAACATATCTTTGCATCTATTGGGTCGGAAACAAAGTAATGTCTGCAAATGAAAGGCAACAGAAAAGTACTAATTAACGTACACACAAGTACGAATCAGTCCAAAATGTGATCGCCATCATTTGCCACGACCTGTTCTTATCGTTTGGGTAGCTGTTGGATACCGTCCTTGTAGAAGTTTGGCTGCTGGGACGCAAAGAAGTAAGTAAGTGCACCGACATCGTCCCGGTTCGTGAACCTCTGTCAGTTCAGGAAATGATGCAACGACCGGAAAAAGTGATAGTCGCTTAGGGCTATGTCCGGGAAATAGGCTGAGTGCGACAGCAGCTCCCAGCCCAGGTCCCTAACTTTGTGACAGCTCACCCGCGCTGTGTGAGATCTGGCTCCATCCTGCTGTAATAGCACGCCCTTGCAGTTCAGCAGTGCTCGTCGTTTCGACGTGTGTTATGCGTGCAGATCGTCGAGCTGACGGCAGTACACATCGGCGATGATAGTCGTGTTGTCCTGCAGCAGCTCAACAAACACGACACCTCGCATATCTCACCAAACAGACAGCAAGACCTTACGTGGGTGTGAGCCGGCTATGGAGGTCGGCATGGGCTTCTGTTTTGGGCCCAACCACTTTTTCCGGGCGCTGACATTGTCATAAAGTACCCATTTCTCGTCACCTGTCCCAATGCGGCCCAAGAACGGTTCAAATTGGTCACGTGCAAGCAGAGAAACGCATGCCCTCAAGCGATTTGCTTTCTGCTCAACTGTGAGTTGATGGGGTACCGAACCTTCCCTCTTGTGCACCTTCCCAAGTTGACTCAAGTGCGTAACAATGCTCGTGTGGGCAGTCCCCAGCTGTTCGGCCAACTCCCGCGTGGTAACACGTGGGTCGGTCTCCAAGGTCTTCAACAAGCCCATATCCACTGTTGCGGGTCTTCCGGTTTTGGGACAGCCTGACAGGTCAAAATTTCCTTCGCGAAACTGTTTGAACAAAAGACAGTACTGACGATGTGATATGGCATTGGGTACACTAAGGTAATGTTCCTTACATCATTTGTGGGGATGCTACCACGACGAAACTCATACATCTTGCAATGGTAGATGTGCTCCTTATACACTTGCATGTTGGCTGGCGCTTTCACTCTTCACCTTCTGACGGCTATCTGCCACTGAATTAAGCCCCCTACCTGCTGATGTCATGCCGGTGTGCTGCGCAATCTCAGTGGCCAATGTGCACCGTGGCCGTCGGGTACCTCGTCATTGGACATTATTTTCTTTCCAACCCAATATTAGTTAGACGGAAAAAATTATTTCTGACTTGGGAAGCCTGAATTGTGAGAACGAGGATCCTGGCCTTTTTTTTTTCTTTCGCTATTGCACAACCACACCGTTACGTAAATGAAGATGCTACGGGACGTAAATGCAGATGCTATGGAGTTCAAAAATATTTTATTCCATATCATTGCTTCTAAAAACTCGATGGAAACTTTTTTTTCTTTTCTTTGAAACCTTTTATAAAGAAGACCATTTTGCGTTCAATTTCTTCTTCAAATAATGAATAGTTTCCACACTAGGAGCGTAAATATATATTGAATTTTCCTCAGTATGTGCACCCTAAAAGACCGATTTGACTTATTCTTTTGCTCATGAGAGAGTTTGTGGTGAAAAATGTTTTGCATATGATTTCTAAGTTTTCCCGAAGCACAGTTTTTCGACAAAGGTGCGTAATTGTACATCACTGTTCCCCATATATTTGCAGCAGTCTCCTAAACACTCGAATGGAAAAATTCTTCTTCGGTAAGTACAACGCACAAATTTTGTCCGCGCCAGACATCAAAGCCGGTCCCCTCACTCCAGAGTAAGTCGCTCTCCCAACTGAGCTACAGGGACATGTGCTTTCACTGCTATCTGCCTTTATCTCATGTGCATCCTGCGATGCAGGCACGTCACATAAGATACTTCTTGAAACGGAAAACTTTTGCGCATATTTCTTGCTCATGATAATGAAGTTTTCCCCCAGGGTTAGTACACATGCATCAAATTTTTCTCGATATCTCTACTGCTGTGAGTCTTATTTGAACATTTATATTAGTCTGTGTGTGTTGTTGTTGTTGTTGTTGCACTTTCTTCTCGGAGAATTCTCAATTTTGCCGCTATAAGGTGTATGCGCATATTTCTCTTTGAAACATATTTGTAGTCATACCTTCGCGGCTAAAAACCGATTGAAAAAAATTTCTTTCCAGTCAGACACCATTCACTACGAAAACATTTTAAGTTCATTTCCTGCCCATAGTAATAAACAATTTATCCGCAATGAACACAAAAGTAAAATATGTTTCTCTCGATATCTTTGCTCCTATGATCAGATTTGAAAACTTCTCTTCACCATTCACTTCGTGGAATATTTTGTTTACACTTTTTGTGTTTTTGTTTGCAACTGCAAATAGGACTTTCAGACGCGGATATCCGCTTTTAGTCCTACTGAAAAAATGTTTTGTACCATATGTCTTTACTGCTGCAAAGATTGCTCGTTAAGTTACTCACAGTTGTCCCGCTAGTGTGCGTATATGTTAAAACCCTTTGCTTGCGATCTCTGCTTTTAAAAGTGGCATTTGAAAAGTCCTTTCTTCATAGCATTGTTTTAGCAATAATGAATACTTGCATGTATTTTCTCTTTTTTCATAATTCCCAATTGTGCCGCCAGGGCGTCAGCGTGTATATATATTTAAAAGAGTATCTCCGATCCTAAACAAAACACTTACAAAAATCCTTTCTTGGTGTATCTCACTTTGGAAGAACACTCTTCATTTTGGAATACTGTTTTTTTACCTTTTGGGATACTGAAAAGTATCCTAAAAGAAAAAAAAAAGAAAAAAAAAAGACACCCTTCATTTTTCGCTCATTTTCTTGTTCACACTGCTTTGCTGCTTGGAAGCTTAAAGTTATCTCATGTTTTCCTGCATATCTTTTCTCCTAATCGTTCGATTTGAAAAAAATAATTCAGCATCGGATATCTGCCACTATGAGGGACATTTTCTGAATAATTTGTGAGTTTTCTTGAGACACATTTCTGCCGCTAATGGGAGTATGTACCTGTTTCTGTTGGTCATTGTTTTGCCAACTCTACAAATCCGGCTGATTTTTTTTCTTTTTCTGTAGCTGGTGTCATTCATTATAAGGAAGAGCGCTCACACACAGCGCATCTTAAATTATGTGCAGTTTTCCCACTGGGAGGCGTAAATACATTATCGTTTTCGCCGAATTTTTTTTCCTTTGCTAAATATCTACATTGAAAAATTATTTTCCTGTCGGAAAGCGTTCAAAAGACTTACTCATTACACCCGAGAATTCGATGTCATATTTCTTGTTTCTTCAAAAAGCGCTTATAGGGTTATAAAATCAGTTTTTTTACTGGCGTAAGACATATATAGATTCGCCAAGCTTTCGCTCTCCATTGGGAGGCTTTTTCATTTTATGTCTACCTATTGCCTTGAAAAAGCCTACCAGTAGAGAGCGAAAGCTTGGCGAATCAATATACGTCTTACACCACTAAATAAGCAAATTTTACAACGCCATAAGCGCTGTTTGACTGTGCACAATTTAATGTAATTTGAATAAATATTTATTGTTTCTTGTTGCAACTACAAATACTCTGTTTGGATATATTCAAGATCGAATTGTTAATTTTTTATGCTATTAGAATCATTCCTCAGGGATTTTTATTAAAAAAATTTTATTGATCCATGATTTTTTTACAGAATAAATAAATAAATAGATAAATAGATAAATAAGGGCAGTATCATTGGTTTTTTTTTCTTTTTTCGAATGAATTAAATGTGTTTTGGTCGTTCAGAGACGCCTCTACTCGATGAATGCAGCAAATGATCAAAATTATATTGTGACGCATAAAAATGTGTGTCTTGATTATAGTTGTGAGCTTAGTGCCATATTTATTAACAACAAAGTGAACACAAAATACAATAACGCTTAAAATTTTCATATAGCAAAGTGCACCCAGAATAGAGTACCGTTTGAAATTATGCCATCGGTGTTCAATTAATTAACTCAAGAAATCAGTTGGTTACATCAAAATGCATCTGAAATACCCAGATTTGTAATAATTGAGTAGTGGAATCACTAAAATATTGAAAATAACGAATACGTTTCATCAATATTCAAATATAACTTGAGCTAACCTTTACCAAGCCTACGATAGTGTCGTAGGCTACGATGGTGTCGTAGGCTACGAAACTATGGTTAACTTATGTAAACGATCTTGTTTAATACAGTGAAACTCCGATCTTACTCATTTTACGTTTCTCCGTTTCGAGCGACGTTTTTCTGAGGTCCCAAAAATTCTCCTACATTTCCCCCGTGTTATACGTTTTTCCAATCACACGATTTCCCGCATTGAACGTGGTTTGAAATTTTTGGTGTCGAACCTCATTTCCCCTAATTGCATATCTTTCTTGGTTTCCATACATGTAAGATTGTTTTTAACCGGTTCTCCCCCTCTTGCCGCATTCCTCAGCAGAATCTGACGATCAGGTTGCCATACACCGGTTCTTCCTCCTCAGAATTTGTCGAAAGCACGTGACGCCCAGTTGGGGCAGTGCCGCATTCCGCATTTCTCAGCAACTTTATTGGAGCGCATCGTGTCGTGCCGTAAATCCACGTGTTGAATGGACTTGCGTCTCAGGTTCTGAGAACAATTTAGTCAGTTTGCTGTCAGTTTAAATCTCGCTTTTTAGACGTGAGAATGAAGATGGCGAGTAAGAAGAAGCGCAAATGTATTTCCTTAGCTGAAAAAGCCCCCATTATACAAAAAGCTAGCGAATTTCGTGTAACTGTTGAATTAGCCAAGTCTCTTGTATTACCAGTTTCAACAATGAAAACCATATAAAAAAAAACTGGCCTTTTTTTTAATCTTGTGCCTGATAAAACATATGTTGTAAACGGAGAATTATGTCACATTAGAAAACTGTCAAAAATGCGATTTACTGTCTTAGACGGGAGTGAGAACTTAACGCCTCTGGTGATCGACAATTCTAAGAAACCACGTTGTTTCAAAAATGTTAAGAGTTTTCCTACGAGCTACAAAGCCAACAAAATACCTGGATGGCGGAAACTACATTTCAAGATTTTTTGTACAATCTAGATAAGAAAATGAGATTGAAAAAGGAAGCATTAGCATATTTATTGATCAGTGTTCGGCCCATGTTGATTTGAAACTTCGAAATGTGGCAAATATACCCCCCCCTCCAAACTGCACAAGCAAACTTCAACAGCACGATTTGGGGATTATCCGCTGCTTCAAAGGGTTTTACCGGTAACAGTTGGTGAGAAAAGCACTGCCTGAGCTTGATTCTGGAAACCTTGAAAATGCGTGGGATCAGAAAATTAACGTATTAGAAGCGACCCATTTCATATCTTCTTCACAGAATAGCGTGACAAGCATTTGCATTTCTTATTCTTTTGGGATGGGCGGATTTCCAACATCACATGAAGCTCCCATGGAAGTAGAGGATGATTCAAATGAACTTGACGTTCAGATTGAGCCAGACGATGATTACATTAATGAACTTGCAATCGATTTTGAAGAGTATGCTGCATGTGATGAAAATGTGCTAACTTCAGAGGTTCAAACAATCTCCGATGTTTTGGATCGTTCGTCGGAAGAAGATGATGACGACGACAATTTAGCCAAAATTTCGGGAACTAAGACTTCTTTCGAAGCGCCATTAAATGGACTAAAACTTGTAAAACAAGTTTTCTTTGGTTACGATTCTCAAGAAAAGCACTTGCAAAGCCTTTCGATTATTCAGAAAGCTTTGCTTGAGCTAAACAAAAAATACACTGCTGGACAATTGCTAAGGACGGATGACAATAGCAACGATAGCAACCATAAAATGGAAGGCAGGAAAATGTGGAAATTAGCATAAGTGCGGGATGCAGTAAGACGTGTTGTGCGTATGCAAATTTTGGATTGCCGAACTTCTTCGTGACGTCATAGCGCTGATAAGACATATAAAGGATTTGACGCGTATTGACCGTTGTTGTTCAAACGCAAAGTTGAAAGGGAAAGAATCAATTGACGAACTTACAATTTTCAGTATGTCTTCCCGACATCACCTAGACGATTTTACGCGTGGCCGTATTATTGGCAAGATTGAAGAAGGGCGAAAAATAACAGATGTTGCCACGGAGTTCGACGTCAGCCACAGTGTTGTTTCAAGGCTTTGGAAATCATTTCAAACAAATGCAGAGTGTAGCAAACGTTACGGGGGAGGTCGTGTTCGCAGTACAACACCTTCAGAAGATCGGTACATAGTGCTATCAACAAAAAGACACCGGCGCAGCACAGCTAGTGAGGTAGCAAATCAGTTTATGGCTGCTACTGGCAAGCGGATCTCCCGAAAAACTGTCGCCAGACGTTTGCATGAAGGAGGACTATACGCCCGCCGTCCTGTTGTGTGCATCCCATTGTCCAGACGTCACCGTACCGCCCGTTTGCAATGGTGCCATCGACATCGCAATTGGACTGATAACGACTGGTCTGCTGTCCTCTTCTCAGATGAGAGTAGATACAGTCTATCGTCTGATTGTCGACGACAACTTATCTGGCGTGATAGTGGTACTGCATATTGTCCAGCAAACATACAGAAAAGGGACCGATATCCGACATGTAGTGTCATGGTATGGGCTGGCATCATGATCAATGGCCGTACGTCCCTCTATGTGCTTCCAACTGGGACTCTGACCGGCCAACGATACATTAATCATGTTCCGCTACCTCATGTTCGCATGTTCCGTGGAGCTGTCGGTGATCGATTCATTTTCATGGACGACAACGCAACATGTCGTCGAACAGTCGCTGTCCAGGAGTGTCTTGAGAGCGAGGATATTCAACGCCTCGTATGGCCAGCACGTTCTCCAGATCTGAATCCCATTGAAAATGTGTGGGATGCTTTGGGGAGTAGTCTTGCTGGTCGCCAATGCCCTCCAATAAACAAGAACACCCTCATCTGTGCACTGAGAGAGGAATGGGATAAATTATCCCAACAGCTGCTTGATAATGTTGTGCACAGCATGACACGACGTGTGGAATCTTGCATCGCCCTCCATGGTGGCCATATCCCGTATTGACATCTTACGCCGGAACGCCTGCGGACGGTAATTGCATTTTTTTCACGTTTGCGTATTCTGCACAAAATGGCATGTTTGTCCCTTGAACACGTTCCAAAGCTTTCTGGATTTCAGAGCACAATAAATTGTCTTTCTTGTAATGTCCTGGCATTCTGACATTATTTTATTTCACTTGGCATCCAACCACACTTACTTTTTTATGCGCTATATAGCCGTTTATGATCCGTCCTTAGCAATTGTCCAGCAGTGTAGAAAGCAAAAGGAAATTACCGATTTTTTTCCAAACCAACATCCCACAATGTAAGTACTTACGTAGTTATACTGCATTTTTGGTTCTTACATAAAAATGTGTTTATAATACATACTATTTACTAGTATAATACTGTACTACTAGTATACATTGGTTTCTATTTTTGTACACATTATGTATGTCTGTAAAGTTTATTTTACCTCCACCTCGGTTCCACGTTTTCCCGCATCGTACGACTTTTTATGCTGGTCCTCTGAGAAGCGGGGTTACACTGTATTAACACTTGTGTGAAAATCATATATCCTTATAAGGGAACAGTAATTAAAATCAAAATTATTTTTCGGAAGGAAAACAAACTTATGTTTTTGAATTTGTTCCTTCATGTAATCTGACAAATGGCTGACGGCAAATATGTTTAATTTAAAGATTGTTTTGCCGAGTTCTGCCATTTTTCTCTTGCGTATTATGTTCAAAAAAATACTACTGCAAAAACTTAATATATTAGAATGCGCTTTCCATTGGCAAAATGTCTTGATGCATATTTCTGATAAATTTGATAGTTATACGTATATAGCATATACACGCTCACCGTTGTTGAACTGCAAAAATCTGCAAATGTTGAACTTACGTGCAAACTGTAAAGGAAGACTTAATTATCAATGAGAGCATGTACAAAATCTAACAAGTTTTGAAATAACATATTGTTAATATCTTCCTCGCCCTATGAAAATGTGTTTGAAGAAAAAATACTAAAGTTAAAAGATCTTTTTACACTTCCTGAAAATAAAATAAACTTTCCGGAAACGTGTGTTATCTCAATCAAACAAGATTGCGGGTGTGTATCCAGTTCAAATATTTTCCGTATGTGACCGTTGTAATAGAGTATGAGTGTTGGATGAGACAAGAGAAGGCTACGCTGCGAACGGTAGCAAACTCTTTCCTCGATAGCCAAGTTACGTCACTCTAAGAAAGCTGATGGTAAATTATGAAGCCGAAATCAGGATGACCGAATGTGAATGCAAAGTGAAGAGGACTAAGTGGCAAAGGCAAGTTTCACGGCTTGTTAGCAATGCTGACATAAATATACGTTTCGTATAGATTAGTTGTTTTCTTTGGGCCAAAAGTGACAATGGGCAAATGCTGATGGAATCAAAATTTAAGCACAAAATATCAAAAGGAAAAATAAGGGATTCACATGTCAGGTCAACAGGATTGCGCTTTCGAGAGACTGAATAAAAGAAAATCTCCTGCCATGTAAGTTTACACATTAATTTCTACTGAATATGCGCTGAAACACAGATGCATTTTGAAGACTCTTCGCAGCATATTCTTGGTTTTCAAATATTCTGCATTGATGGCACAAAGTATTTCGAATATGAATGAAAAAATTCTTGCATAAGTAATGTCGGAAGTTTTTCGAAAGTGCACATTTGTTGTTTAAGTTCAGTTCTTTTATGTTCTTGCGTAGTAATATTGCAAAGGGCTCCTTTAAAGTCATGCAACATGGGTCATCGCGACTAAAACGCTGAAGAGAATTCATGAGAAAAAAAATTCGGTATTCCATGAGATATGTCAGCGGCATAACTAATAGAAATAACGATATTCACCGAACAAGACATTTGCAAAAGATGTGAAGATGGTACCTACTGCAAGGAAATTGGAATTCATACTTCCTTGCATGTTCTAAATTCGTGAAACATGTCAACCTGAGTGATATTGGTGATCAAGTTTCCGATGCGGTCCTCCAGCTGTTGAAAGTTGGGGAGATTTTCTTTATTAACAAAGTAGTTTTATTGCTCCTTAGAAAAAATCTGTGGGTGTGAGCTCAGGAAAACGAGACTGGCAAATGGTGTTTGAAATGATTGTGTCATTAAACACATTTCGCAGTAATCTGTTGGAGACAATACTAGTACGCCAGGTAGCATTTTCCTTTCAAAAGTGTGAAATACTAGCTTTTTTCTCATTCAACTGTCTAATCAAAGGGTAAAAACTGGAGTCACAGTAGGAAAAAAATTTGCTTTTCGAAAAAATGTTGGGCCATTGGTTTTCCTACGTGACACTAAGCATCAATTTTTGTAACAATGTCTCTGAACTCGTGCACTGATTTCTTGCCTACTGTGAAAAGGCATTTTGGTGCTAAACTTTGCCGGAAAAGCGCTTTATAGGACCACCACACAATACATTTTAGAACTATTGGCAGTAATGCATTCCTTTGTTGTGGCCTATTACTTGATTATCTGCTCGGCTGCCATTACGCACGAATACCGTCAAATACATTTTCGCACTGCTGAGTGTACAGTGATACATCAGTCTATTAAAATAGCCTGAAATGATATGAGAAACATTATACACTGAGGTGAAAAAAGAAAAACACTAGGAAGGGCGCTATTAATAGTAGAAATTTCTAAGTCATAAGCTTAGTGAAGCTATTCCATTATATTTCCATTACATGCCACCATTCCCACGAGGTAAGTGGTATCATCCGCAAACGATGTTTATACAGTATATAGCGGCAGATATCTCCGCAATCTCAAATAGTACAATTCGCAATTCAGATGGCAACTTATCAGAATTTACGCTGTTTCAAACGTAGCCCGGAAATAGAGCCACTCCATCTCGGAAGTTACCTCGCAATTTGGATTTACACGGTCAACAATTTCAAGGGAGAACCTGGACTACACAAATTCAGGTAAAAAAACCAGAGTGCGAGACCAGTGCGGCCTTAAGCTAGGCTGATAAACGTACCTGCTCCGTCGAAATGTTAACTCTGAAGGGATATGTGGAACTGACCAGGCGCTTTTAAGGCCGCCTGGCTGTCAGAAAAAACTCAATTTTACCCTCGTTGCTTCTGGGCGGGGCCCACAGCGGCGCCTCTCTGATTATCAACAGTTCTGCCTGGAAAACAGGAGTTGGGCGAAAGCTTAAACTCGTTTGCGTACGTCTCGTTGCCATCCGAGAGTTCACACAACCCTGCACCTATGCGTCCACCTATCTTAGAGCCGTCCGTGAACAGCTCCCTTCCCACCCCTGAGGGACAGTGTAGCCGTAGAAAATCCCTGAACGATCGTGGTCAGTGGCGTCTGGCATTCATTGTAACATCCGCCCAGCGTGCAACATTGCAGCAAATCACATCGCCAGTAGTAGTAGCATCACCGTTCCGACCATGTAAAGTTCCCTGTGTTCTATGGGGTTCCGGAGCCGACGGCCCACCCAGCTGCCATTGCTGACCCGACGACACAACGCAAGCTGACTGGAAACGTGTAGTCTGGTCCGACGAATGGCGGTACCAACTGTTTCGGGCAGATGGTCGACTCCGGGTGTAGCGACAACTCCACGAGGCAATGGATCCCGCATGCCTACAAGGACAGTGCAAGCCGGCGGTGGCTCTGTTATGGTGTGAGGTGTTTTTAGCTGGCACACATTAGTACCTCTTATACGTCTGCAGACTGCCCTGACTGGTGGAGGCTACGTAACCATCCTTGGGGATCATTGGCATCCGTTCATATCGTGCAACCACTCCGACCGGTGAAAACTCTTTCAATGCACCGCCGCACATATCCACAGTCGCCCTATTATGGCTGAAGGAATATTCTAAGAAGTTTGGCATCATGACTTGGCCCCTCGTTCGTCGGATTTAAAAGGCATCGAACACATTTGGAATGCTGTTTAACGTGCCGTCAATGCCAGGAATCCTCCACCGACGAATATTACGGAACTGTGAGACGCAATTCAGGAAGCATGGTGTGCGCTATCTATACAGTACTAACAGAGAGCTCTTAGAGTCCCTGCTTCGTGGCATTGCTGGCGTTATCCGATCGCGAGGAGGACCAACGCGGTATTAGAGAGCTATTCCAGTTTTTTTGGCACTTCAGTGTACTGTACTTGCTGAAATTTCGTTTCTAATAAGTAACTAATGACTTATTTAGACACCTGATTCACAGCATGAAGAACATATCTCATATATTTTTATGCTTCCACGTTCTGATAAATCCCTGAAGTTAAATTTAGATGACTTATGAACAAGTTGTAGGACAGATCTCAAAATTCTCTGCTCCAGCATTCTGAAAAATAAATGTATTTCAGTTATAATGTACACGCTTGTCCGTGCCAGGCATCGAACCAGGGTTCCCTCACTCCGGAGTAAGTCGCTCTCCCAACTGAGCTACGCGGACATCGGCGCTCACTATCTGCCTTTATCTCATGTGCGTCCTGCGGGGCAGGCACGTCACACAGTAGTTCATAAGATGTTGAACATATCTCGCATTTCCTTTCTCCCACACTCTAATGAATAATTTATGTTCAGTTTTGGTCTATAATTCATGGAACTTGTACTTTCATGTTTCTGCGTTTTGACAATAAATAAATAAATAAATAAATAAAATAAAATAAACGAAACAAACAGGTTTAACAGCAGATCCATGTGATCCATACAGTGTTCATATCTTCTATCTTTAGTCATTCACATTGTGACAAAAAAAAAAAAACTAAAAAAAAACTGCTAAAGTATAGCCTCTAAATTAACGTTTTCCGAACGTTTTTGGCTGAGAAACACTGTTTAGATAATAAAAAAAAAACGAAATGCGGTACATCCACAGATACAGTTGCTTGAAGGACCTTTTTCTTTCAGGTCGAATTATTTTTTTTAGCACGTCTTTTGTAAAAAAAGATCGTGCTTCTGTTATCGGTTTGTCCGTCCGTCTGTACCCACGGTATCACTGCACCTATTAGTCCGATTTCAAAAATTCTTTTTGCATTCGGAAGCTTGAAATATGCGAATGATGATCCTTTATTTCGTTTTTTTTTACGATGCACAATTTTGCCGCTAGGGGACTTAAATGCAGGTGATGTCGAATTCAAAATTACGTTTTAATCCACAAATTTGCTTCTAAACATCCGATTGAAAAAATATTTTATCTTTCGATTCCATTTATGTCGAAGAGTGTTTTACATATAGTTTCATTTTCAAATTAGGCATAGATTTTCCGCTAGGGGGCGTAAAAGGAAATTACATTTTTTCCGATAATTCTTCTCCTAAAACTCCGATTTCAAAAATCTTTTTTCAGCGGATACATCTCTTAATGGAAATTCTTTTGCATATAATTTCGAATTTTTGATAAAGAATAGTTTGGCCACCAGGGGGCGTAAGTGTTAATTTTTGCTGCTGATGTATTTGCCATAAAATCTGAGCTTCTAAAATATCGATTGAAAAAATTCTTTCGTGGGCTGATGCCACTCACATCGGTAAACCTTTTCGGAATATTTTCTTCCTAAAATATACCACAGTTTCTCCACCAGGGGGCGTAGATGCATATCTTATTTTTGTCAACATCTCTACTTCTAGGAGTCCGATTTGAAAAAATTCTTCTTTGTTAGATAGTGTTTTCCGTGTGACATGTTTTTCATATAATTTCAAAATTTTCAAGTAATTCATAGACTTTCCGCTAGGGGGCGTAAAGGTAAATTGCGTTTTGCCCTATATCTCTGCTTCTAAATCTCCGATTTGAAAAACTCTTTCTGCACCGGATACAGCTCCTGATGAGAAATCGTTTACACTTAATTTCTAATTTTTGTAAAAAAGGGTTTGGCCACCAGGGGGCGTAAATCTTAATTTCCGCCTCTGATGTATTTGCAGCCAAATATGAGCTTCTAAATTCCCGATTAAAAAACGTCGTTTGTAGACCAATACTACTCATATCGACAAACCTTTTAGGAACATTTTCTTCTTAAAATAGTGCATGGTTTCTACGCCAGGGGGCGTAGATGTATATCTTATTTTTGTCAATATCTCTACTTCTAGGGTTTCGATTTGAAAAATTCTTTTTTGTTGGATAGTGTTTACAGTATGACATGTGGTTCATGTAATTTCAAAATTTTCAAGTAATTCATAGACTTTCCGCTAGGGGGCGTAAAGTTAAATTGCGTTTCTCCTTATATCTCTGCTTCTAAATCTCCGATTTGAAAAATTCTTTCTGAACCGGATACAGCTCCTGATGGGAAATCGTTTGCAAATAATTTCTAATTTTTGTAAAAAAAAAAAATGGTTTGGCCAGCAGGGGGCGTTAACCTTAATTTCCGCTTCTGATGTATTTGCAGCAAAATAAGAGCTTCTAAATTCTCGATTGAAAAAAACGTCGTTTTTAAACCGAACTACTCGCGTCGACAAACCTTTTAGAAACATTTTCTTCTTAAAATAGTGCATAGTTTATGTGCCAGGGGGTGTAGATGTTTATCTTATTTTTGTCAATATCTCGACTTCTAGGTGTCCGATTCGAAAAATTCCTTCTTTGTTGGATAGTGTTTCTAGTGTGACATGTTTTTCCTAAAAATTCAAAATTTTCAAGTAATTCATAGACTTTCCGCTAGGGGGCGTAAAGGTAGATTGCGTTTCCCACTATTTCTCTGCTTCTAAACCTCCGATTTGAAATATTCCTCCTGCACCGGATCAGCTCCTGATGGGAAATCCTTTGCTCATAATTTCTAATTTTTGTAAAAAATTGGTATGGCCACCAGGTGGCGTAAGTCTTAATTTCCACTTCTGATGTATTTGCAGCAAAATATGAGCTTCTAAAATCTCGATTGAAAAAAGTCTTTTGTTGACCGATGCTACTCATGTCGACAAACCATTTAAGAACACTTACTTCTTGAAATAATGCATGGTTTCTACGCCAGGGGGCGTAGATGTATATCTTATTTTTGTCAATATCTCTACTTCTAAAAGTCCAATTTGAAAAATTCCTTCGTTGTTGGATAGTGTTTCCGATGCGAAATGTTTTTCATATAAATTCCAAATTTTCACGTAAATCATTTAAGACTTTCCGCTAGGGCGCATAAAGGTAAATTGCGTTTTCTGCTCCTAAAACTCCGATTTGAAAAATTCTTCCCGTATCGCATACAAGACCTGATGGAAAATATTTTTCACATAATTTCTAATGTTTTGTAAAGAACGGTTTGGCCACCAGGGGTCATAAGTGTTAATTTCTGTTTCTGATGTATTTGTAGCAAAATCTGGGCTCCTGAAAACTCAACTAAATTTTTTTTCTTGGACCGATACCGCTCATATGGATAACCCTTTTGAGAATACTTTCTTCCTAAAATAATGCATGGTTTTCCCACCAGGGAACGTAAAGTCACATCTTATTTTTGTCGATAACACATTTGATTTTTGACTCATACATTGAAGATACGCTTAAGAAGTTTGTTAGGGAACGACGTTAAGGCCACACTCAACCGACACACTACCGGATAAAACCTGAAACTGCTATCCACTCTATAACCAGGCAGAGGCTTCTTTCTCAAGATAAAAAAACAAGGATGAGTTGTCAAATTTTCTAGCTGTAAGGTTCTTGGAAAATGCAAAAGTAACAAACCACAACACAGTTGTTGTTTGGAGACATGTTGCTGAAGGATCACATAAGGATATGACATCACTGAGTGGCTGACATGAAGAAGCTGACAGTAAAATAATACTACATGCAATAGAAGCTACAAAAAGAGGAGCAACTCGGTTGGACATACACACCCCTGGCATAGATGTGTTAGTCCTAGCGTTAAGCAAATATCCTTATCTGCCACAAGATACCAACTTCATCACTGGAAGAGGAAGGAGGAAGCGAAGTTTTTCCCTTACAGCTATGTACAGCAAGTTGGGAATACTCGAAGTAGAAGGCCCTATTGGCTTACATGCAATATCTGGGGCAGACGTAACCAGATCATTCAATAAAAAAAGGAAGGTAAGTTTTTGGAAGCCCTTCATTGCCGGGAATGACAACATTCTGCAAGCTTTGGCAAACCTTGGAAAAACAAGTGAAATATCGGAGGACACGATGCTTTCTATCGAAACGTTTATTTGCAAGGTATACATGCCAAACACAAAGATTACTACTGTTGAAGAACTTAGGTGGTGGCTTTTCACGCAAAAGCAGGTAGTAGGAGAAAATCTTCCTCTCACACGGCCGTCGCTGAGACTAGCTATACAAAGAGCACACCTTCAAGCCATGGAATGGTACAAATGTGACAAAACACATCCCAACCAACCAGATCCAACTTATTTTGGGTGGAAACATGAAAACAACCGTCTAGTGCCTGTTGCTTTCTGTACTCCTCCAGCACCCTAGGATGTACTAGAACTCATTAACTGCAACCGTGTCAAAACAAAATGTAGTAGTAAGCGTTGTAAGTGTACCACTAATTCACTTCCGTGTACAGAAATGTGCAATTGTTTTGGTGCTGAAGATTTATGTGAAAATACCGTGGAAACTTGTGAACAAGTTTTTGGCACTGATGGTGAAAGTGAGGACAGTGAAATATACCAAGATGTTCCCTTTGTTTAACCATGATACTTTTTTTCTCAAATGAAATGTGTATATATTTTTTTTAAATATTGTTCTTACTGTATATATATAGTTTTTGTATCGAATATAATCCTTATTTTACTCATACAATACAGGCCTTTAACTTGTATGGTAAACACAAGATTCCTAGAAACTGCTCCAAAACGAACCGATATATAATGGGGTCAAAAATTCACTAACATTTTTGGTTTTTCAGATTTTAAGGGACAACAGTTAGGTATACATGAAAATTGTTAATAACACAAAATTAAGGACATAAAACAAGCTTCCATTTAAAAAACAATTGAAATCGGATGATAATTAACCGAGTTAAGAGTAAATACATGTTACGGGATACAAATGACCGCCCTTTTGAAAATGACACCAAGGCATTTCGGTATCTCTACACATATAGAAACAGGAAAAAATAGGTCCCCTGCTTTCTTCACGAAGGAGCACACGTGACCTAATTTTTGACCCTATGGCCCCGGACTATTTTTGAGTTTTTGTATTAAAAAATTCACTAAAAATTAGGTTTAGTGCTGGAAAGTTCAATCCTCATTTCAGATGCAGCATCAAGTCTTATATTTTTAGCACGTCTTTTGTAAAAAAAGATCGTGCTTATGTTATCGGTTTGTCCGTCCGTCCTTCGGTAGACACCATATCTCTGTAACTATTAGTCCGATTTGACAATTCCTTTCTGCATTCGGAACCGTGAAATATGCGAATGATGATCATTCATTTGTTTTTTTTTTTTGACGATGTACAATTTCGCCGCTAGAGGGCGCAAATGCAGATGATATTGATTTCAACATACATTTTCCCCCCATATATTTGCTTCTAAACATCCGATTGAAAAAATTCTTTTATCATTCGATTCCGTTTATGTCGAAGAGTATTTTAGGTATAGTTACTCTTTCAAATTACGCATATATTTTCCGTTAGGGGGCGCAAAAGTAAATTACATTTTCCCCGATATCTTTTCTTCTAAAACTCCGATATGAAAATATTGTTCTTCAGCGGATACAGCTTTTGATGGAAAATCTTTTGCATGTAATTTTTAATTTTTGGTAAAGAATACTTTGGCAACCAGTGGGCGTAAGTGTTAATTTTCGCTTCTGATGTATTTGCCATAAAATCTGTGCTTATAATTAATACAGACAATTGACGTGGATTAGGAACATCAAACAGAAGTCATCGCTCTTTCCTTTATAAGTGAGTCACGGAAAAATTCTCATCGGCGGCCATGGTAATTGAACCCAGGGTCTTCCACTTACGCGCCGGAATTACTACCACTGCACCACAGCGGCCTCGAATTCTCCAGACTCACGTACGATTAACTTCAAAACGACATGGCAGGTTGCTTCTTGGAGCCCCGCATAATGCTGGGGATTCACCAAAGATGGTAAGCAGCAACTGAACAAATAACTAGAAGACGAATGGATAATTTATACACACAATTGACGTGGATTAAGAACATCAAACAGAAGGCATCGCTCTTTCCACGTTTATAAGGGAGTCACGGGAAAATTATCAGTAGTTGCCACCAGGAATCGAACCCAGGGTCTTCCAGTTGCGCGCCGGATATGCTACCACTGCACCACAGCGGCCTGGAATTCTCCAGACTCACATACGACTAACTGCCAAACCACATGACAGGTTGCCTCTTGGAGCGTCGCGTAGTGCTGGGTATTCACCAAAGATGGTAAACAGTAACTGAACAAATAACTAGGAGGCGAATGGATAATTAATACACACAATTGACGTGGATTAAGAACATCAAACAGAAATCATCGCTCTTTCCATGTTTATAAGTGAGTCACTAAAAAATTCTCATCGGCCGCCACCGGGAATTGAACCCAGGGTCTTCCAGTTACGCGTTGGACCTACTACCACTGCACCACAGCGGTCTCGAATTCTCCAGACTCACATACGACTAACTTCCAAACCACAATCTGAGCTTCTAAAATGAGCTTCAATCTGAGCTTCTGAAATCTCGATTGAAAAAAATCGTCGCGTGAGGGCGTAGATATATGCACTATATTGACAAAAGTCACCGGACACCTAAAAGAGAAACACAACATAGCATTTATTGACATACATTAGTACGGTGAAGGTCCACCTTTGGCCTTAATACATGCACTGACCCTTCGAGACATGCTTTCGACTAAGTTTTGGAACGCAGCGATAGGTATGCGCTTTCATTCAGTACATAATGCTGCCGCTAACTGTTACTTAGTAGTAGGTTTTGGTTCGAAACTTCTTATGCGGCGCTCTAATTCATCCCATAGGTACTCTATGGGATTAAGATCAGGGCTATGTGATGGCCAGTCCACTCACTATACGAAATTATCGTCAAACCACGCCATAACAGTACTTGCTTTATGGCTAGGTGCATTATCCTGCTGGTACCAACAAGGCTCGGTTCCACAGTATTGCCACAGAGTTGGTAGGGCATTTGTCCACGATAACCAATGGGCCGGGACCACACCACAAAAAGCATCCTCACACGAGTACACTGCCAGCTCCAAACTTGACCATAAGAACAGTACACTGTGGTAAATAGCGTTCCCCCGGCTGCCACCAAACCCACACACGGCCATCAGACTGATGGATCGTGTATCTGGACCCATCAGTTCATAGGACCCGTTTCCATTGATCTACGGTCCACGATAAATGTTCTTTACACCATGCTAAACGACGAGTAGCATTCCGAGTGAGATCAAAGGCTCCACTCGGAATGCTACAGATCAGTCGCACGACCACTGTAACCCACGGAATGAAGTTCTCTTAGAATGGTACGTGTACATACCGAGGTTCCAGCATTTTTACTCACCTGTACACTGAGGTCTTGTGCAGTACTCCGTCGATTAACTGTAACGACTCTCTTGAGGCTTCGACGTCCTCTATCACTGATTTTCTTTGGTCTACCGGTATGTTTTGCTGCTTCAGGCAAGCCATGTGTCTACCACTTATTCAGTACATCCAAAGCAGTTGACTTGGGTATGTTTAAACGCCTTTCGGTTTCCCTTATGGACAACCCACTATTATAACACCCAACAATCTTTCCTTCTTCAAAGTAAGTTCTCTCCCGCCGCGACATTTTCAGTCAACCTCACAGTGCGATATAATCACGGTCACCTGCAGGCTTGTTTTTATACGGTTTGCAGCTGTACCGCGCATCTTAACAACGCAGCGGATCCGTTCATTTGCTTTTGAAGTTGTGTCCGGTGACTTTTGTCAATATAGTGTATCTTATTTTTGTCAATATTTCTGCTTCTAATGGTCATATTTAAAAAAAATATTTCTTTTTAGATAGAGTTTCCGGTGTGACATGTTTTTAATATAATTTCAAAATTTTCAAATAACATTTTCCGCTAGGGCGCGTAAAGGTAAATCGTGTTCTCCCCGATATCTGTGCTTCTAAAACTCCGATTTGAAAAATTCTTTCTGCATCTGGAGGTGTATCACCTCCCGATGGGAAATCCTTTGCGTATAATTTCTAATTTTTGGTAAAAATCGTTTGGCCATCAGGGGGCGGCAGTTTAATTTCCGCTACTGATGTATTTGCAGCAAAATCTGAGCTTCTAAAATCTCGATTGAATAAAATTTGTTTGTGGACCGATACTACTCACGTCGACAAACCTTTTAGGGAAATTTTCTTCTTAAAATAATTCGCGGTTTCTGCGCCAGGTGGCGTAGATGTATATCTTATTTTTGTCAATATTTCTTCTTCTAAGAGTCCGATTTGAAAATTTTCTTCTTTGTTGGATAGTGTTTCCGATGCAAAATGTTTTTCATATAAATTCAAAATTTTCAATTGAATCATAAACTTTTCGCCAGCGGGCGCGTAGGTAAATTGCGTTTTCCCCGATATTTCTGCTTCTAAAAACTCCGATTTTAAAAATTCTTCCTGCATCGCATACAGTTCCTGATGGAAAATGTTTTTCGTGTATATTCTAATATTTGGTAAATAATGGTTTGGCCACCAGGGGCATAAGTGTTAATTTCTGCTTTTGATGTATTTGCAGCAAAATCTGAGCTTCTGAAAACTCGACTAAAATTTTATTTTCTTGCCCGATACCTCTTACATCGAAAACCTTTTGAGAATACTTTCTTCCTAAAATAATGCATGGTTTTCCCGCCAGGGAGCGTAGATGCATATCTTATATTTGTCCATATCTCTGCTTCGAAGAGACCGATTTGAAAAATTACTTCTTTGTTGGAGAGCGTTTCCGCTGCAAAATGTTGCTCATATAAATTCAAAATTTTCTTAACGCACAAGTCTGTAACCAGAGTGCATGCTTTCACGTTTCCGTTTACAGCAATATCTGCGGGACTAAAAACCCGATTGAAAAACTTCTTTCTCCGATCAGATACTATTGTTTTCCATACCGGTTTCGTTGGCTTTGAATGACATTGATTAATTTAATTTGCGTCAGAACAGATTCAAAAGACGTGCTCATTACACCCGAAAATTGGGTGTCATCTTTTTTTTTTTTTGTTGTTGTTGTTGTTGCAGTAAAATAAGAAAATCCCGTCTCATGCAAATGAGTTGTAGGAAATGGAAGGAGCACTAGAGTTGCTCGTTTTTTTTTTTTTTTTTGATTGGAGGTTTAACGACCGCCGTGAGCAACTCAATGGGCTATAAGCAGTCGCCCGTCCCTAATTTAGGGTCACTGGTTCCAGGGAAGGGAGAGAGCCAGTGCCGTAAGACAAACACAACACCCATGCCTGACCGGGATTCGAACCCGGACCCCTTACGGACGAATGATCAGAGGCCAACGCCTTAGACCACTGCGCCACCGGGGCGGCAGTTGCTCGTTTAGCCACATTAGAGTCCTCTTCTATTTAACTGCTTTAAAAATTATTAAACGGAAGATTCTTAAACTTGTGTTTCAATTCAGAGACAAAAATTAAGTTAGTCAGGTTTTCATAATGCTGCGCAGAAAAGTCGAGTGATTGTAAGTACAAACGATTTTCGAACCCAAGCATTGTCATCGGTAGTTTCAGGAAAGAATTCTGACAAAGAGGACTGCAAGTCACTTAGGTGTTTTAAAATGACACTGGAAACTTCTTGATGGAGTGTAGAATTTCTTTCAATCAGAACTTAGTGTAATGCAAAGAAACATACCAAATAATTCTGCTGATCAGAATATGCCCAAAATTACAACTTCTTTTCTAAATAACGCAATTTTATCCCCTGTAACAAAAATGGTTCTACTGTTTCGTTGCAACTACAGATTAGTTTCACCTAATTTTGCAAAAATATCTGGATGATACTTAAGTCTCATGAGCCATGACGAATTCGTCCGAAAGTTCTTAAATTTTCGTCTTGAATGTTCGTAAGACAGGAAAACCAGTAATTCGCGGCGAATCTTGTCATCTTTGTACAAGTTCCGGCTTTTCTTCCGCAACTTTTAACTTCAGGCATTTCGTCCCCAACAGGATATTACAAAAGCCATCAGTATTAAATTTCGTCTTGATAGTTATAATAGTTTTTGAGTAATGGCGACAACAAACCACACACACACGCATACAGCCAGAATGAAAATAGTCAAATTATGTTCGGGAGAGGCCAAATTGGGCATTTCTATTGAAATCGGGAAGTCAGTTTGTTTTGGAGATTACATTACTTTTTTATACATTAGTGGGAGGGAGTAAAAATGCGCGGGTTATAATATTTTAAGGATGCCCCATAAAGTGAGAGAAGTCGAACTCCAACGCTCATACCCTGGGGTGTTGTTCGACGCATGGTCCGAGCGTGATTGTAAGTCTCCCACCCGCCACCTGCGTCCACGAGGGTTACTTCTTGATTCGCCTATTCTTGTTTGGTCTATTCCTGCTACATTAAAAGTTAATGGGTTCCGCCATTTTAGGCGAGGAAAGAATTTTTGATTCGCCTCTACCTGTCTCGCCTAAAACTTTCGCCTGCTAGAGGGGAGGGATTCACCTGGAGCAAACTTCTTGATTCGCCTATTCCTTCTACGTCGAAAGTTAATGGGGAGAGAAAATGCTATTACATTATTTCGCTTAAGCTTTGATGGAGTGATTTTTAAAAAAAAAAACATACATTTTTACCTCCCGTGAATTTTTTTTTGTCGAAACACTAAATCTGTCGTGTGTTAAAAAAAAAAGACAGTTTTTCCCGTGAAAAAAAATGGTTTTATCTCTAGGGTTTGAAACTACTTTTATTTCTTTAATCGAAAAAAAAATAAAAGCCAAGTAGAAAACAAAGTTGTGCAAAACATTTATAATTTAAACAAGAAAGATGACACCGAATTTTCGGGTGTAATAAGCACGTCTTTTGAATCCGTTCTGACGCAAATTAAATTCATCAAAGCTATTCAAAGTCAATGGAACCGGTACGGAAAACAATAGTATCCCGCAGATATTGCTGTAAACGGAATCGTGAGCTTACGAACTCCTAGAAACAGAGATATCGACAAAAATAATATGTGACTTTACGTTCCCTGGTGGGAAAACCATGCAATATTTTAGTAAGAAAGTATTCTCAAAAGCTTTATCCATATGAGCGGTATCGGTCCAAGAAAAAAATTTAGTCAAGTTTTCAGGAGCCCAGATTTTGCTACAAATACATCAGAAGCAGAAATTAACACTTATGCCCCCTGGTGGCCAAACCATTTTTTTTATGAAGCATTAGAAATTATGTGAAAAATATTTTCCATCAGGTCTTGTATGCGATACGGGAAGAATTTTTCAAATCGGAGTTTTAGAAGCAGAAATAACGCAGAAAACGCAATATACCTTTGTGCCCCCTAGCGGAAAGTCTATGATTTACTTGGAAATTTTAAATTTATAGGAAAACATTTCGCATCGGAAACACTATCCAACAAAGAAGGAATTTTTCAAATCGGACTCCTTCAAGTAGAGATATTGACAAAAATAAGATATACATCTACGCCCCTGGCGTAGAAACCATGCAATATTTCAAAAGAAAATGTTCCTAAAATGTTTATCGACATGAGTAATATCGGTCAACAAACGACTTTTTTTCCAATCGAGATTTTAGAATCTCATATTTTGCTGCAAATACATCAGAAGCGGAAATTAAGGCTTACGCCACCTGGTGGCCATACCATTTTTTTACAAAAATTAGAAATTATGTGCAAAGGATTTCCCATCAGGAGCTGATCCGGTGCAGGAGGAATTTTTAAATCGGAGGTTTAGAAGCAGAGAAATAGTGGGAAACGCAATTTATCTCCCTAGCGGAAAGTCTATGAATTACTTGAAAATTTTGAATTTTTAGGAAAAACATGTCACACTAGAAACACTATCCAACAAAGAAGGAATTTTTCGAATCGGACTCCTAGAAGTAGAGATATTGACAAAAATAAAATATACATCTACGCCCCCTGGCGTAGAAACCATGCAATACTTAAAGAAGAAAATGTTTCTAAAAGGTTTGTCGACATGAGTACTAACGGTCTACAAACAACGTTTTTTTAAATCGAGAATTCAGTAACTCATATTTTTCTGCAAATACATCAATCAGAAGCGGAAATTTAGATTTACGCCCTCTGGTGGCCAAATAATTTTTTTTTATTTTTACAAAAAATTAGAAATCATGTGCAAACGATTTCCCACCAGGAGCTGTATCCGGTGCAGAAAGAATTTTTAAAATCGGCGATTTAGAAGCAGAGATATAAGGGAAAACGCAATTTACCTTTACGCCCCCTAACGGATAGTCTATGAATCACTTGAAAATTTTGAAGTTATATGAAAAACATGTCGCACTGAAAACACTATCCAACAAAGAAGAAAGTTTTCAAATTGGACTCCTAGAAGAAGAGATATTGACGAAAATAAGATATACATGCACGCCCCCTGACGGAGAAACTCTGGAATATTTTAAGAAGAAAATATTCCAAAAAGGTTTACCTATGTGAGTTTCATCAGTCCACGAAATAATTTTTTCAATCGATATTTTAGAAGCTCAGATTGTATGGCAAATACATCAGAAGCAAAAATTAATACTTACGCCTCCTGGTGGCCAAAGTATTCTTTCCCAGAAGTTTGAAATTATATGCAAAAGATTTTCCATCAGGAGGTGTATCCGCTGAAGAGAACATTTTTCAAATCGGAGTTTTAGAAGAAGAATTATCGGGGAAAATGTAATTTACTTTTACTCCCCCTAGCGGAAAATCTATGCGTAATTTGAAAAAGTAACTATATCTAAAATATTTTTCGACATAAATGGAATCGAAAGATAAAATATTTTTTTCAATCGGATGTTTAGAAGCAAATATGTGGAATAAAACGTATTCTTGAATTCGGCACCATCTGCATTTACGCCGTCTAACGGCAAAATTGTACATCGTAAGAAAAACGAAATGAAAGATCATCATTCGCATATATTTAAAGCTTCCCAATGCAAAAAGAATTTTTCAAATCGGACTAATACTTGCAGAGATATCGTGAGTACAGGCGGACGGACGGATGGACAAACCAGTAACATAAGCACGATTTCTTTTTACAAAAGACGTGCTAAAAAAGGGAGGGGGCGAATGCTATTACATTATTTCGCATAAGCTTTGACGGAGTGATTTTAAAAAAGATTCATCTTTACCTCCCGTGTTTTTTTTAATCGAAACATTAAATCTTTCGTGCGTTAATGTAGGAGATATCAAATCATGAGTAAAAAGTAAAAACAGAAGGTAGTCGTCACAGGTAGTCGTCAGTGTGATTAATGTATTAAATGTGTCGTCCAATCAAAATCGTGAGAAACTTTAGTAAGTGGTGTGGGAGGGGTTATGTGGGTGTAAGGCAGAATTCAAGAAAACGTTGATAATGAAAAGGTAAAGAAAAGTAAATGGTAGAGTTATATTGATACGGGGTCCGGACATTTGCCCACCGGACACTTGCCCACTATGATGATTTGTATATAATACGTAACGTCGGAGGACGCTTCCGGTCTAGTGTAGGAAAACTGATCACATAAATATTTACCGATCATATAAAAATTGCACTTTGTTTTAGAAATGTTGAAATTTAAGGGGGTTACCCCCAAACCTAAACTAATATTATTACCTTTGTTATGGGTTCAAAAAGCTCAAACTTAAATTACAAGACAACGCTATCAATAGACGAACAACGCACTTCAAAATTTGGAAAAGTTTAAATTAACGATGTGTTAACTAACCAGATGTAAACTAACATATATAATATTTTTTCATTGGTTCTAAAAATCTCAAACTTAAATCACAAGACAACACTGTCAAGAGACGAACAACGCACTTGAAAACTTGGAAAAGTGTAAATCCGAGTAGCGGAAATTTCTGGTCATAAAAATTCCTCATGATGGAAAAATCCCTATCCGTTTGTAAGAAAACAAAATTGTTACAAACGAAAGTAGGATATGGAGGAACTCTCCACTCGGTACCATTTTCCAGCCGTAACACTGGGAGTGCATTTTTGAAACCACGGATGAAAATAAAAGGCAGCACGTTATGCCCTAATGCTTACAAGGCACCTAGGCTAAAGAGTACTTTTGCAAACTAGAAGCTATACATTTTAAGTTAGACACATTAAGTATGTATATAATTTAAAAATAAATTGAGACAATTAAAAAAAATGAGACTATAAAAAATAAAAAGAGATTATCAAAAATAAAATGAGACAGAATTAGACACAACATATTGATTCTGAGCAGCTTACAAAGGACATAAGCTTAGGTCTTATTTGTAGGTTTTCAGTGGTAAGCATAATATTTGGTATGTGCACATAGGAAATAATATTTGTAAGAATCTGAGGATATATCAGTTACATTATTATATTCCCCTCAAGTTACTGAGAACCTACTAGCATCATGATAGTAAAAAACTCGTTAGCTTTGGATTCCTCTTTGTGCACGGTGCGGCTCTTTTGACTCAACATGAAGTGGTAAAAGGCATTTAAGTCGCCATAAATTAAACTGTGGCTGCCATACATCAGCTTTTTTAGTGACTTCTGAATTCTGTTATGAGTATCACACAAGTTTTAGCTATCCACCCACTCTCCGAACCAGAGCTGGACAAGTAGCTGGCACGTTAATCTCAGATAGTATTAAAGATATAGAGCCACAACTTCACTAGCTTCTTTCCCAGATAGTTCTGTACTCTTGGCCTTTGAACCGAAGAGGTTAACCATTATGTCATGGTCTCTTTTGCTTTTTACTTTTACTCAGCATTTGATATATCCTACATTAACGCACGAAAGATTTAGTGCTTTGATTTAAAGAAAAAAATCACGAGAGGTAAAGATGTATCTTTTTTAAAATCACTCCGTCAAAGCTTATGCGAAATAATGTAATAACATCCGCACTCTCCCTTTTTTTAAATTATAAATGTTTTGCACAACTTTGTTTTCTACTTGCCTTTTTTTTCGACTAAAGAAATAAAACTAGTTTCACACCCTTGGGATAAAACTAGCTTTTTTTTTCACGGGAAAAATGGTCCTTTTTTTTTTTTAACACACGACAGATTTAGTGTTCTGATAAAAAAAAAAAAAAAGATTCACGGAGGTAAAAATGTATCTTTTTTTCAAAATCACTCCGTCAAAGCTTAAGCGAAATCATGCAATAGCATTTTCTCACCCCATTAACTTTCGACGTAGAAGGAATAGGCGAATCAAGAAGTTTGCTCCAGGTGAATCCCTCCTCTCTAGCAGGTGAAAGTTTTAGACGAGACAGGAATGGGCAAATCAAGAATTCTTTCCTCGCCTAAAATGACGGAACCCATTAACTTTCGACGTACGAAGAATTGGCCAAACAAGAATAGGCAAATCAAGAAGACACGGTCCCCGAGGCAACTCAGAGCTTTGTCACATTGAACATTGAGTCGTTTTCTTTTCTTTTCTGTTTTCGGGGTTTAACTGTGAGGACTATATTCCTTAATTTAGGGCCACTGGTTGTGAGGAAGCGAAGTAGTCAGCGCTATCGGTCAGGAGTCAGGGGCCTGTGACCACCTGGCCGGGCCAGCCCACATTTAGTAGGTGCAGATAATAAAAAAAATAAATAAAGAGGAGCCACCCCCTTAACTTTGGAACCATTTGTCGCATGTAAACAAGTAAAGTACCGTTGGAAAGGACTCGCAGGGAACTATCACATGATGCGAAGAAACATGCTAATTAAGCTAATTAACACGCTAATTATCTCTCTATCTCCGAATTTTTTCATATAAAAGATATGCTATTTTATGCGCATTTTATTTAGCACATGAAAAAAAAACCCTAAATCTTAAGTATCGTCCAGATTGGATAATTGCAAACAAAGTTAGAGGCACCACCCATAAATCTACATCTGGGAAACATACCTGTAATGCTTTCTACCCTGCAAGTAGAGCTGGAAAGTCTGCATTTTGCCCGAATCTCCGACAAATTGAATACAGAGTACAGATGAGCACAGGATCATGACCATGATCTGTACAATAACTTGAGCACAGCCCATCTAGGGACGAGGTTCATTTACTCTTGTTGTTTTCTTTATAACAACTTCATTTATTCGTGCTAATGATTTGAATTAGTGTTAGAGTAAACAGTATATATTTTGTCTAATAATCGAAAACCCGAATTTGTGCAAGTTGAAATTTGTTTCGAATATTCTTGTTTCCGATCTTTACATTTTCTCGAGGCACAGAGTATTCACTTATCACTGAAAGGTTGTTTCATAATAGAAAATTGAAGCAGAATCACAAAATCCGTTTTTTTAGCGTCTTTTTGTAAAAAAGATCGTGCTAATGTTACTGGTTTGTCCGTCCGACAGCCTGTGGACACCTATCTCTGCAAATATTAGTCCGATTTTAAAAATTCTTTTTGCATTTGAGAAGATTGAAATGTGCAAATAATGATCCTTTATTTCGTTTTTTTTTTTTTTTTTTTTTTTTTTATGATGCAGAATTTTGCCGCTAGAAGACGTAAGTACAGATATCGAATTCAAAATACATTATTCCATTATTCCATATATTTGCTTCTAAACATCCCATGGATTTTTTTTTAACTTTCAGTTCCATTTCTAGCAAAAACTATTTTAGGTATAGTCACTTTTTTAAGTTAAGCACTGATTTTTCACTAGGGGGCGTAAAACTAAACTGCGTTTTCCCCGATATATCTGCTTCTAAAACTCCGATTTGAAACATTCTTTCTGCTCTAGATACAGCTACGGATGGGAAATCTTTTGCATATAACATCTAATTTTGGGTAAAAATAGTTTGGCCACCAGGGCGGCCTAAGGTTTAATTTTTGCTTCTGATGTATTTGCAGCAAAAATCTGCGCTTCTAAAATCTCGACTGAAAAAATTCGGTCATGGACCGATACCAATGACATCAATAAACCTTTTCGGAATATATTCTTCTTAAAACAGTGCACGGTTTCTCCTCCAGGGGGAGTATATGTACGTCTTATTTTTGTCAATATCTCTGCTTCTAAGAGTCCAATTTGTAAAATTTCACCTTGGTTGGATAGAGTTTCCGGTGCGAAATGTTTTTCATATATTTTTAAAAATTTCAAGTAACCTATAGACTTTCAGCTAGGTGGCGATAAGATAAATTGCGTTTCCCCGATATCTCTGCTTCTGACACTCCGATTTGAAAAATTCTTCCTGTATCGCATACAGCTCCCGATTGGAAATGTTTTCCATATAATTCCTAATGTTTGGTAAAGAACGGTTTGGACACCAGGGGGCGTAAGTGTTTATTTCTGGTTCTGATGTGTTTATAGCAAAATCTGAGCACCTGAAAACTCGATTGAAAAAATTATTTCGTTGACCGATACCACTCACGTCAGAGAACCTTTTGGGAGTACTTTCTTTGTAAAACAATGCATAGTTTTCCCGTAGACGTATATCATATATTTGTCGATATCTGTGCTTCTGAGAGTTCAATTTAAAAAAATCTTTCTTCGTTGGAGAGCCGTTCCACTGCGAAAGCTTTTCATATAATTTCAAAATTTTCTTAACGCACAAGTCTGCCACCAGAGGGCCCGAGTTTACATTTTCGTTCACAGCAATATCTGCGGGATAAAACACCCTATTGAAAAAATTCTTTCTCCGGTCAAATACTACTAACTATGCAAACTCTGTGTGCATATTTTCTTCATAAAATCAATATCTGTGCTTCTACATGTGCCATTTTAAGGAATTCTTTCAACACCGGATGTCATCTAATTTGTAGAACACTTTAAACTAGTATTTGAGGAATTTTGCAATTCACAGTTCTGTCGGTAGGTGGTGTATGTGTACTTTTGTTTGCAGCTGTATCTTCGCTTCAAAACCCTATTGAGAAATTATTTTTTTTACTGTATGCCATTCACGACAACAGGGATGTGGACCATTATCCTCTTTAAATAATGCACATATTTCCGTTTAGGTGGTGTAAGGGTTAATACCCTTTTTTTTCTCTCTCTATCTCTGTTTGCTGGAGACGTATCTAAAAAGTTATTTTTCCTTAGCATAGTTTTTTCCATGAAGAATATGTTAAGCCTGTTTTCAACATTCCCATTTTGCAAAAATTCTTCTGCCAGAAGGTGTAGAGTTATATCACGTTTCTTTCTATATTTGTTCTTTTCACTGTTAGGTTTAAAAATCTGTTTGTCTTCGGTAATCTGTTTGTCTTCGATATCCTTCTGCTATTAAAAAATATTGTGCGCCATTCGTTAATTTTTGTAACATACGTTTCGGCCGCTGTTGGAAGTAATGTAGCTGTTTCTATTCTGGATGTTTTATCGACTGTAAACATCCGGTTGATTTTTTCTGACTGGTTGCATTGACTTTGAATGACTTTGAAAAATTTAATTTGCGTCAGAAAGGATTCAAGAGATGTGCTCACCACAACTGGAAATTCAGTGTCAACATTCTTTCTATTTCAAATATTTGGAAGGCACAAATTTAGAAAACGAAGATGTATTAGGTGTACAAATAAGTTTTAAAGTGTTTTAAGGCAAGGCAACATGCAATTTGAAAGAAAACAACAATACCTTTACGAATCAAAATATGCGCCGCCATTACCTATCACTTCGGGCAGCTGACGAATTCCAGCCATGAAGAATACTGCGTCGTGTGACGTGATGAAGTCGTGAACCCATTTTTGCACTTCGTCACATCTCCGAAACCGCACAGCAGACAAACCATGTTGCATCGATCGGAACAAATGATATTCTGGAGGGGCTATGTCAGGACTATACGCCGGGTGCTTCAAAACTTCCCAGCCAAGGGTCAATAACGTTTCCTTGACCGATTTCGCGACATGCGGCCTACGTTGTCATGCAGTAATTTTACGGACGCAATCCTTTGCCTGTGAATGGACTTTCCGACAGATTTCCTGGTTCAATTGCAGCAATTGTTGCTTGTAGCGATTAGCAATAACAGTTTGGCCCTGGTCCAGTAGTTCATAATAGAGCACACCCTTCATATCCCACCAAATGCACAGCAGACCTTTCTTGGAGTGAATATTGCGTTTCGGTGTTGATGTCGTTGCTTCACGGGGTCTACTCAGTGTTTTTTGCGTTTGGGATTGTAAGTGGTTTGTTGAGTTACCCCAAGTTGTTCAGTTAGTTTTTTTTTTGCGTTTGAGACAAATCTTCATCGAGCAATGCTTGCAGTTCCTCATGTGCAACCTTCCGCGGAGCGCCGCTATACGTTCTCGATCTCTAACATCAAAATCACCTGCTTTAAAGCGTCTAAACCAAAACTCACACGTGTTTTTTCATACAATATTCTCCCCCAGAACAGAACAGATCGATGCTCATGCTTTTGCAGCACTTTTTCCTTGATGAAATTCGTAACGAATGTAGTGTCGAATAAATGCAGTATCGCTTGCCATCTTTCATCTACTCGATGTGCAAGTACGTTTGACTGTTGGGCAAACTTCTGGGTCACGTTTTATAATCGGAACCAGTTACGGTCACATGACGACAACTCTCGGGAATGTCGGATATGTAAATTAGCGGTATACGTCACACAACAACGCTTTAAAACTTATTTCTACACCAAATAAATATAAAACAGAACTGGAAATACGTATAAAACCGTATGCTGCTTGTCATTGGTCACGTATTACGAAAATCAGCTGAAAAGTCCACATTCGAGGCAAGCACAGCCACACATGAACAAGGAATCCAAATACATAGTCGAAATTCGGGCAGGGACTGGTTCGACCTAATGAAATAAACCTGCAAATACAGTTTATGCTGTACTCTGATATATATACTATGGAATATACAAGAACTGGCGCTGATGTTAACCAACTGATTGAATAGGAGATGAATGTCTATGTGCACCAAATTACACATGGCATGTTTTAAATTAAGTTTCACTTAACCAAAACTCCCTATTAAAGTAAATTAGTGCATTAGTGCAGTTAAAATGATGCAGACGTTTGAGCCATGCCCTACTTCGATAATTTCTTTTCTAGCTGTCCGTGGCATTTCGGAATATATAGCACATCAATATGTTCCACTGGGAACACACTGATGAGGAAAGGTTAACAACTCATTCGGAACACATCGAGACAGTAATTCTGGAAAATGCGTTCGCAGTGTGTTACGACAATGTTCCATGCTTTTGCCACGAAGTGTTCCGAATGTTCTATGTAAAAATATTATCTTCTATCATAAAACATTTTGTGGAAGAGAGAGCATTGATAACACATACAGAGAGCATCGATAACACATACACATTCGGAACACCTTGGGAACATATGATCACTCTTTTTTTTTTTGGAAATGGCTTTCACAGAATGCTACAACAGTGTGCGATCTATTCCAAGTGATTTGTCACTAGTTTTTTTCCCCCTCAAAAACTCACTTTGCTTTCATAGTTATCGGGCTTAACATACGAATAAATGGGAACCGCTATGTCTTGTAATTTAAATTTGCACCTCTCATATTAATTCCACGTGACAATCTAAAAAAATATAATTTTCTTTATTTGAACGTATGAACGTTTTTCCCATTTTGTCGCGTACAGCGCGCGTGTGTATTACTTTGCTTTGCTGTCATAGAAACAGAGACCGATTTTTTACAGCTTCTGGTGTGACGCCACCTCATCTAAATCATTCTGACATGACGTCACAGATGCATTACCTCCCATGATCAAATATTTTGGAACAGAAAAACGCTACGTCAGAAATTTTGAATCTACTTTGTCGTTCATAAACGACATATATAATTTTCATTTAGAATCCTATCGTATGAAATTTAATTTTAAGATTTCCCCTGTTAGCCTAAATTGTTTATTTTAGATTGTCAAACTAGTTTCTTTTCTCATTTAAGTCTAAAAATTTAGAGTTCTAATAGAGTAGGTAACAGTGTCTTTTTATTATTTCATGCGTATGCTGAAGAAACATGATTGGGAACTTTCTTTTTTTCCCTTTTTCCTTAAACTACGAAATTCTCAGAATATAACTAGATTTTATTTGCAAAGTATAACCAGATATTATTTTATTTACATTTGTAGAAGAAATGAAAAAGAAAGAAAAAAGGAAAGAAAAGAAAACATATTTTTCTGGTTCTGCGCATGAACTACCATAACATTTTAACATTTACAATGCAGAGTTCTAAGTTTCCGAAGATGCTTTTACTATTTTAACACTTTTCTGTTATCTGGCAAGAGCAAGAACAGGAGAACGTAATTGCTTGCTATCTGCTTGGTTTTTTATTTTTTTACAGTACATGAAACAATGTGCGCTTTAGGGCCACTTGCCTTTTATGAGAGGTTTTGAAGGACGGAAACAACTGAAAAGGCTTGCTTTCAAACGATTTCACAAAAAAATGTCGGAAATACATTGCTGGCCACCCAAAATGCAACACCAAGAAGGACACGAGATAGCAAAGCCAGATTTACTGGACACATAACAACAGATACAAAGGTGAAACGATTAAGCTTACAGGCCCATGCGACTTGCGGAACACGCAGACATCAATAGTTCATGTGGCCCCCATGGCTGGCAGTAACGGTCGCTACCCCCGCACGGGGATAACTGGTTTTCCAGTTATTTGGGGAGCGGCGCCCCCACGGCCCGAGCTGACCTTGTGACTGGTCAACATCTGATGTCATGCCACCGCTTGTTTTTTTTGTTTCGGTGCTGTTGGTGTTTGCAGGGACGGCTGTTCATCCAGCTGTTGGGGAGTCGCGGCCCCACGATCCCGAGCTGGTCTTGTGTCTCGCTTTTTTGTTTTTGTTTATTTTCTCCACTGGCTAGTTGCCCGTGTTGTGTTCTACCTAATCGCTACCACGTTATGTACTAACACCCCGGCCTTGTGGTTTTGTTACCCTCCACCACTAACTGATTTATATTAACCGCTCAGTTCGTAGGTTGCTGAGATTCTGTTTAGGTTCCCTTCCAGGATTTGTCTTCTTTGGATTTCTGTTTTTCCTTTTAGCTGGTTTGGGTGCTAGACCTACCTGCATGTTTGCCGCGTGCGGTGACCCATACCCTTTTTGTCGTATGGCACGGCAGGGTGAGCCCGGGGGCTGTGGGATCATGCCAAAGGCGTTGGCATGACGGTACCAGGAGGCCGAAGTGTCCGCCGAGTGCGTGTGATCACAGCCAACGGACTATATCTGCAACGTATAAGCTCCAGAACTGTGTCCAGCGTCATTTTCTCGGCTTGCGGACCTCCAGTTCTCCCTTGTAGGACTCGGTGGTGGGTGGAGTAGTTTGCAGACGAATCTTCCTCCTTTTTTCCATGGGCAAAAACAAAAAGAAAAACTCCAAATTTAAGTCACCTGAGGAAATGTTTGTTGACACCGACTCTCCTTCGTCTTCTCAACCTACCAAGTCTCATACCCTTAAACGGCCTTTAGACCTTGACCTGGACCAAGAATGTGGAACCTCTTCTTCGGCAGCTGTACCAGTCGCTCCGAAGCGTCGTCTCCCCTCAATTGCTGTGACTACGCATGCTACACACTTACTTGTAGAATCCATCGATCCGAATGAGAGACTGTCCACCAGATCTCCCTTTTTCATTTCTAAAGCTTTGGACGCTGCGGTTGGCCCCTTGAAGTCTGTGAGGAAGCTTCGCTCTGGGGACCTGCTTGTTCAAACTTGCAGTGTTTCTCAGAGTAACGCTTTTCTGCGCCTCTCTAGTCTTCAAGGCATTCCTGTCAAAGTGACACCTCACCCGTTTCTTAACACCTCTCGGGGTGTTATTTCGGAGTTTGATCTCTTGCCATGCAGTGAAGAAGAATTAGTGACTGAACTTGCAGACCAAGGTGTTATTGCTGCACGTCGTATGATGTTCCGGCGTGATGGTTCTTTAATTAAGTCTAAAAATGTGATCTTGACTTTTAACTCCCCGAAAGTTCCGACCGAAATCAAGGCTGGCTACTTGGTCTGTGGAGTTCGCTCCGTACATTCCCAGTCCTCTGCGCTGTTTCAAGTGCCAGAGGTACGGGCATTCACAACGATTCTGTAAGAGTTCCGCTCGTTGCGCTAATTGTGGCTCCGGTGAACATGTCGGGGAAGGTTGCACTTCTGCGGCCTGCTGTGTTAACTGCGGTGAGGCCCATGCAGCTTACTCCCGCAACTGTATGAAATGGAAGGACGAGATGGCGATCCAGCGCCTCAAGACCCTGGAAGGCCTCTCGTACCCTGCTGCCAAAGCCAAGTTGGGTATTCCCAACACCCGACAGCGTAGTTTTGCCGCAGTTGTTAAGTCTCTGCCACAACCCGTGCAGCCCTTTGTTCCGCGCCCTGTAGCTCTCGCCGCACTTGCCAAGCGATCTACAGTTGAACAAGCGACACAGGTGGATTTCACCGAGCTCCAGCTTATTCGACCAGCTGAGTCTGCGCCTTCTCTTTTGAAGACGCCCGCCTCTTCCGGTTCCCAGCAGACAGCCTGCACGTGCGGAAGACCCGGCCCTCAATCCGCAAAGGTGTGCAGTGTCCATCAAACTGTCTCGGCCTCTGCGAGGTCCCCACCCTCAACCGACATTATAGAGGACCATGGGGGGGAGGAGAGTGACAGTTCGTCCCCAGCCTCAACCAGCATTGCAGAGGAACATGGGGGGAGGAAAGTGACAGTTCGTGCCCGCCCTCTGCCAGCATTGCAGAGGAGTGTGGGGGGAGGAGAGTGACTGTTCGTCCTTCTCCGTTAGTAATTTTTTTTATAAATCTGATTAACTACCTTGTCTTCCCCTGCTTTCATCATACTCTTTTTCAACTTTTCCCAAGCCTGTCTGCTCTTACTCATTTTCCACGCTTTTCAAAATCTGTGACTGATCGTTCTTTGTCTGGCGCTCTTTGGCCAAACCTGGCCCTTGCGCCACTAAAATCCACTAACCAACCAACCAACCAACGGTCGCTACACGCCGCGGCATCGAACCAAAGAGGCTTTAGATGTGGGCTTGGTGTATGTTGGTCCAGGCTGCTTCCACAAGTTGCCACAGTTCATCAGGCGTATCCGCGGGTGGTGCTTGCCGGGTCACTCAGTTGCCGATCAGCGACCAGACGTGTTCCATTGGCGACATATTGGGAGAACAGGCGGGCCACGGTAGCAGTGACACCTGGTGGGCCATGAAAAATTGTTGCACGATGCGTGCCACGTGCGGCGCGCATTCCCCTGTTGAAACGTGGCCGCTGGCAGGTCCTGCAGGTAAGGGAGGACTACAGGCTCCAAAACGTTGGAGATGGTGCGGTGGCTGTTTAGTGTACCAGCGATGCTTACCAGAGGGGTGCGGGTGTCATATCCGATTGCGTCCCAAACCGTAACGCCAGGCGACGGACCGGTATGGCGATGCATATGCAGGCGTCATACAGTCTCTCGCCGTGGTGCCGTAGCACGCGGATCCGACCATCGTGGTATTGCAGACAGAAGCGGGATTCGTCGGAAAAGACAATGTCGTACCATTCCGTAGTCCAGGTGCAGCGTTCAACGGCCCACTGCCGCCGCACTCGCCGGTGGTTTAACGTTAATTGCAATCGGAGAAAAGGGCGCCGTGCAACAAGTCCCCGCTCCTGCAGACGACGTCAAACGGTACGTGCTGACAGAGGTTGTTGCGCAACACACCCTAATTCCAGCGCTAAGGTTCGTGATGTGGCGGCGCGAGCCGTCAGTGCCGGCCGCACATCATGCCGGTCCTCTCGTTTGGTGGTGTGCCGCGGCTGCGGCAATCGCTCATGTCGGTCCGTCCGTTCCTCCTGCACCCACCGAATCCATACTCGCCTCAGTGTGGCTGGATGTCGTCCCACACGGGCGCCGATGTCTCGGTACGATAAACCGCTGTCGTGACAAGTCACTATTCGTCCTCTGTCGAACTCTGAAACATACTGGAAGGATTGCCGTATTCTGCGACGAGGCATCAGGAAGCTTCCCACGCACAGGTCCGGCAGTACAACACACTTCTACTACTTACACCCCGCCTTCTGTGCACCCTTTTTATAGTGCTTCTCGGTGGCGTGCCGGGCGCACATGATTTGCATATGCCCTGCAATGCTAATCGTTTGCATGTCCTCTCGCGGGCGACGCATGCTCCGAATTTCAGGCCAATCGGATGCTTCCTTCTTGGTGTTGCATTTTGGGTGGCCAGCAGTGTATTAAAACTGGCTGTAGCTTTTGTTTTTCATATATTTCATGAGCTGCCTATAGAAAAAACTGATGTGCGGTGAACAAACAGTGGGAAAATGCGAGCGGTTGCCGATTTTAATTGTCGAATCCCTGCCTGAACCGATAATGCTTTTTCTTTTCTCCAAATACTATAACTATACTTTTTTTATCCGAATTTCTTGGCGTAAAATAGAAATAAAACTTTCAAGTTTTATTTTTATTTAAATTCGCATTTATTAGTATAGGTATACTATTTGGAGTATAATTGGGGTACGGTTCCTACTTATTAATTGTTTTTTTCTTTTGTTACAATGATCATGAAACATACTTTCACAGTTGGACATCACAACCAAAAAAAGAATACCTGATTATTAAAAAAATGCACACATCTTATCCCCCCCGTTATTATTGACGGGCTTTCACCTAGTCAATTATAATTGATTTGTAACATTGATACTGGTTTCTGTAGTTCACTGAGAAATATTTAGTTAAAACCTTATTTCTGCGAGAGTTATCTGTCCACACATTCGCCTACGCAAATGCAGCGTGACATCTAGTTTGACCTGAAGCTAAAATTAAACTAACCGTAGCTCTGCTTAGGTATTCGCTGTATTTTAACCTGAGGAGACATAGCAGTAGACATGCTCTGCGGCATTGTGGGACACCAGGAACAATATATAAGAATCAGCTATGTAACTTATAAAAAAAATATGTAACTTCACGAAATACGTCGTAAGTTAAGTTATTCTTGTGCAAAATTATTTATTTATAATGTTTATCATTAAAAGTTGCAATTTTGAATTTAGTGGTATAATAACTAATTCCGCATCCCATGGTTTCCTTCCTTGCAACCAAATTCAGTATCAGTGTCACGTAGAAACACTTTCTCCTAAGTCTTTCCAAATACTGCGGGGTAAACCGTTTTACAGTAAGTAGAGGAAAATATGTTTTTTTATGCTATGCCCCTTAATCGATGTATGCTTGAGTTTTCGCTTATATCTTAGGAAGATGTTATGCTATCACGCTGTAACTGTGGATTTAGGGGTTTAATAATATTTCGCATCCCAGGGACTACTAATCAGATATAGTCATAATACATTTTTTTCATGATCATATTCCTTAATTTATAATTCCCTTAATATACCAATTCTGTTCTTGCATAGCGGCTCATATTATCTGGGTCTCTTTGTGTTTTACTGTTGCAATACCGAATCATTGTATCTGTTCTCGATGAAATGATACAAATAAAAAACAACTTCCGCAGTTTAATATTAGCGGCATCTTTTATCCGTAGCTCACTGTACACGCATTTATTGGTCGATTTGTATGAAATTTGGAAACTAAGGGTTTTACTATGTGCTGAATAAAATACGCGTAAAATAACATACCTCTTATATGGCAAAATTAGTATAGAGAGAGCTAATTAGCATGTTAAACAGCCCAATCAGCATGTTTCTTCGCATCATGTGATAGTTGCCTTGAAGTCTTTTCCAACGATACCTTACTTGTTTATATGAGGCAAGCGGTTCCAAAGTTAAGGAGAGTGGCTCCTTTTTTTATATATATCTGTACATCAAAGTAAAACTGAATAACTGGATCGTTGTCCCGTTTGCTGCGTCATTCAATCCCTCACTTAACAGGAGTTTTTAACAAATTAGTAGAATCCAAACCTTCTGTCGTGTTCACCTGGCTTCATACGCATTTGTGCACTATGTGTACAAGGCTTTATGTTTAATACGAGATCTACCAATACCAGGAAAAGAGTTTGGTGATAAATTATAATGATTCTCGGACAGAGTTGTAAAGTAGGTTTCAAAAACGCTAAATTTTAATTCAAATAAATGTAAAAAAACATTTTTTTATAATTGGAATTTTTTTCCCGGAACACCCATTCACATCATGCGGAACACATTTTTGGAAACATTGCTCTCGAGGAACTTAAATCTAACGAACAGGTCTCCATGGATCTTATAAATTTTTAAGATTTTGTATGATTCTAACTTTTTGTGGAGTGTTGCATCAAAAGTTTTTATGCGAAGCCCAAAATTATTGACGAAACAGAGTTTTCTTTATGTTTTCGGTGTCAGTCCCGATTAATTACTGGATTCATTTCAAAACCAAATGTCTTCTAAACTTAACCTATACTGAAGAAATATTGTGAAATGCAATTTCTTAGGAATGCAGAGTGCATTCTTATAATCTTAGGCTGAGGGAAAATTCCAAAGTTAAATCAAAGGACAGGGAAAATTTTCACAATGCAATTAGCCATTTTTGAAACCAAATTACCGTATGTATTTCATTTCTCCAACCACAATTTTTATTTTCACTCAGAAATCTTAAAATTGCAGATTCCCATTCTTTCAAATGCCTCTAAAAGAAATTATTAAACTTCTGAAAAGTTCAAGGATATTATTTTGAAAGCTTCTCATTCAAGTTCAGCATTTTTCTGAAATTTAGCTTATCTGGCACAAAATTTCTGAACTGCCTCAGAATATTATGTTGTTATTTTTTTCTAAAAAAACAACAACACATGTTTTTTTTTTCAAAAACAACAGTTTTATGAGAATTATGAAAAGAATGGGTTTCATTTAATAGCCTCTTAAAAAGGTTAAAAAAAAATTTGCTTAATTGGAAATTTATGAAATAACTATAAAATTCAAGGTTGCAAGAAACAATGATTTCTGAAGGCCAGTCATACGTAAAAAGTTTTCCTTTTTTTCTTTACGTCTAGCTGAAATTTGCTTTCAGAGTATCTGTTCGTAAGTTTTGCTGTTTTCTGAATTTCAGTCCCGCTTATGCAAAAATATCTGTCTATAGTTGGTATTCCAAAATACGTTTATGAGTGTCACCCTTTTGTGGTGAAAATACCATTTCACATTTAATTTAAGATTTCACTAATCTTTTGTTTGTTTGTTGTTTGGGGGTGAGCAACTCAATGGGTTGTAAGCAGTCACCTGTCCTTAATTTAGGGTCAGTGGTTCCAGGGAAGGAGGAGAGCCAATGCCATAAGACAAACACAACATCCATGTCTCACCGGGATGCCAACTGGGACCCATCTCGGACGATTGGTAAGAAGTCCGTGCTTCGATTGTGCCACTGGGACGACCTTTCAAGAATCTAAACACTTGAGGCGCCAAGGACATGAAATAACTGGAAAATCTAAGGATGCTGGAATTTGAAGTATCTCACTATTTGTAAGAGATGAAAGTATTTTTTTTTCATCTAAATGAAAGTTTTTTTTTTTAATTTCTGAAAACTTTCTCAAAATCCATAATTTCCGACCTAAAAATCTCTTTAGAAACAGAACGAAAATTTTTTGTTACCAAAATTGATGTTTAAAAAAAAAAAAAACTATGGACCTCAAAAACTATTTTGAAAATAAAAAGTCGTTCAAGTTTGAAGTGCAGGTGTTAACAGAAATTAAATGCCGGGTTTTAGGAGAGGTGTTAATATTGTACTCAAAAGCTATTAAAAGTTTGCGTTATCTTCCCACAAAGTCCCTGCTGGAAGAAACATTTTGTGCTCTGATGAAGCTCAAACTTACTCAAGAACGCGTGTAGCCAACAATTACTGCCTTACCGATTTCTTTCCGTTCGCCCCGACTGCATCTATTATTTTTTACAATTATTTACGAAAGTTATAGTATATAAAACAATCAGCATTGCTTTTTTGAAACATGAAGCCTTTATAATGCAGGTTTCCCCCTTTTTTTAGATTAAATAGTTGATTATGATTTTTAGGAAAATGTGAAGACGATATTACTCATAGAGCAACGAAGCACTGCAGGAAGGGGTATATAATCTGGAAACTTGTGAGCAATTACCAGCGTAATAGTGGCCAAATATACGTAGAACTGCTATTGATGGGAAGTACGCTAAAGATAATTAGAGAGTGATGGCTTGTTAATCAGGAGAAATGCCATTTTCTGAACGACATCAATAAGTTTCAGTGTTGATTTGGGTATATTATCCCAACTATGAAAACTTGGCATGGACAAATTTATATGTTTTGCAAAATGCCGAAACTTCTTCCAAAGAATAGTATCGACTGGACCAGAAGAGAAATTCTGGCTTTTTTATACTATTATTTTGAGCACATTTTGCTATGGAAGAAATGTTTACACTTAGAAGACAACTTAACAAGGAAATGCCTGATATAGAAATGGAAGATAATTTGGATTTTAAAACAAGGGATGGGGTTTTGCATGAGTTAAATTTCATTCCAACATCAGCTGGCTTCAGTGTTGCAGTTGAAGGAGATAGGGACATCGCAAGACGATCAGTGGAAGTCTTCGGTAACATAACGATGTAAGGAGAGTACTATTGTCAATAATGTGAATGAGGTCATTTACTATTGTCAATAATGTGAATGAGGTCATTAAAATATTGAAAGTGCAAAAAAAAAAAAAAAAAAGAAAAAGAAAAACGGATAAAAACATCTCCCAAAATAGTGGAAGCGATAAAAATATCTCAGAAGCATTAAAGTTCGTTTCCAATTATTCGTAAAATACATATTTAAAGACGCATACAAATATACTTAAAAATATGCAGTCAATAACAAAGGATCGACTGATACTTTATGGGGAGGCCCCAGGCCTTTGGACTCTTCCCACTGAGTGCGCTACTGATGTCAATCACGTACAAATAAAAGAGGGCTGTTGACAGAACAGATTCCTGAATCACAACGGCATTAGAGGAAAGCAGAAAATCCCGGTTAGAACAGAAAAAGAAGTGCATGATCAGTCGTCAGCGCTAAAAACGCTTCTCTTTTAAAAAATAAATAAGCGTAATTTTTGTAATTTTTCATAACACTGATAATGTGTCGACATATCTTAGTGATATTTCAGTGTGCATACCTGAATGTCATTGCATTTCTTTTTAAATAAACCATTATGGAAAAAAGTTTTGTAGTTAGCGATACTACGTATGGAATTATCAGACGAACTGCAAAATTTAGCAATAAATTATTGACGAAGATGATTAAAAAATAAAAGAAAATATACTTTTTTCAATCAGCAATACCGCTTTTTTCATTAAAAGTGTTGCTATTTCCTAAATTGTGTTTCTTGTTTTGCCGGCTTTACAACATTTATGGGTTAAAGTTTAGTTATTTATTATTTTTTCTAACTACGCTGGCTGTCGGACACAAAGAAAAATATTAATTCTTAGCGTGGAAAATTCACAGAATAACTAAAAATATAAATAACTGAAAAAATTCTTAGCTTATCAACATGTTTTCATTGAATTTTTGCAAAGAGTAAATAGAAACCGTTTTTACTCCGAAACAGGTTGATTAAAGCAGAGATTGAATTTTATTTCAACCACCTTCAGCGCCTCTGACAGAAGATTTATGCCATAACAAATTTATGTGGCCTGCATTCTTAGTTATATATCAAACTTCAGGAGTAAGAATAGTTCATATTATTCATTGAATAGTATTTTCATTGCAAGCATTAAGACCTTGAAACTTTGGGGGCGTAAATAATATTTTTACGAACTAACTGAAAATCCGAAAAATTCTGCATTTAGTTGAACTTCAAGATCATAAAGCAATCTGTTTAAGATATTCCTTTAAAACGTTCGGATTGTTCAAACCCCTTGCGACATATTTAAGACCAACCACGGAATCATTATATAATTTACAGTTAACAGTTGTGAAATTCCTTCCAGGCTCAAAGAAAATTTTGACTTTTTGTGGAGAAAACTTTTGCTTTTCTTTTTACCAGACCAACACGAAAATTTAAAAGTTCTTAACAGGGGATCACTGAAACATCTGGAAAAATCCACATGCTCTTTTTATTAAGGACATTTTAAGACTGGAATAAAAATAAAATTATAAAAATTAATCAGTCGTTTCCAACATTTCTTCAGACTTACGGGTTTTTCATATTTCGGAGAATACTAACGAGACGTTTAGAATCGCAAAAGTCAATAAGACATGTTATGCACAAAATTATTGGGGATGATCTTTTTAATCAATAAATAAAGCTCATAGGAAAGAGCTGGTTTGTGAATATTACATAACTTTTGAGGTCTTGTACGGAAATTACCCATCTACCCATTCAGAAATCATGCTTTTTGCAGTTATACATTATATATCACGCCTTTCAAAAAATAAACAATAAGTTAGAACTTACAAAACAAAAACGTGTAATACAACTTTAAATCTTTGATCTGTCAGACAAGCACCAACAGGAATGATACTTCTTTCCATTCCTCCCAAATTTGTCTGTTCTGCGCAATAGGAAATTTCCTTTTGTTTTACTCGAAGACTAAAAGTCATTTGATCCCTCCTGTAATATTTTCTTTTTGTTGCATCGATCGCATTATTTTTATTACAGTTTATTCACTGGAATTTAAATTGATGTTTTTAATTGACTTTAGAAAATTGACGTAATGCTGTTTTTAGCCTAGACCTAGCAAATGATACTAGAATTTTGCATCAGCGGATTGTCTTGGCTTTAATACTCCTCCATTTAATTTTCTTTCATTCCTTAAAGATTGAAACTGAACTGTTTTGTCTTTTTTCTATTTTCAGGTTTCAGGCTAAAACTTTCTTGGTTTTTGCAATTAAAGTTCGGTTTCCTTTCAGACATTTCTTTAACGTGGAATTTTTCGTATTAGGGCTTTTAATACTATCGAACTTTGGGATACATTAGTTTCGTTTTTAAAAACTGATTTTTTAATAGACGTTCCATTTGATTTATTTCTTAAATACAGAATTTTAATAGCTTCTAGCTATCCACATTAGTTTTCATTTCTTCAAATTTTGTTTTCAGCTCCTTTGTCTATGGAAACTATGAAAGTCCCGGGGAAGCAATCTTCATGTTCTTTCAGACATTTCTTTAAAGTGGAATTTTTCATATTACGGCTTTTAATACTCTCGAACTTTGGGATACATTAGTTTGGTTCTTAAAAACTGATTTTTAATGGACGTTTCATTTGATTTGTTTTTTAAGTATTTTAATAACTCCGAGATATCCACATTAGTTTCCATTTCTTCAAATTTTTTTCTCAGCTCCTTGTCTATGGAAACTATGGAAGTCCCGGGGATGCAATCTTCATGTTATTCCATTTTTTTCGGACTTCAATTCTTTATTTGGCAGTCGTTTTTTTTTTCTTGGGCCGCTCTTATGAATTTGATGAAATCCCAGTTTATGAGTTTGTTTATTGGACAAACTGATTGATTGGTAATTATTCACTCTCGTAAATATTCACTTGTGATGGTCAGTTATTTGATGATTATTGAACATTTAGTTAGCAAGATTTCTATCTCCTATCTGCATTCGGTTCATCTTGTCATTTTCGGCTAGTGATTTCAGGTTCAGGCAAATTAAGCATTTTCTAATTTCGGTAAGGTCTATTTGTAATATGTTTCTCTCCATATTTTGATATCTGTTCTCTCTCTCTCTCTCTGTCTCTCTATTTCTCTCTCTTTCTCCCTCTCTCTCTCTTTCTCTTTGCCTGTCTGTCTCTCTCTGTCTCTCTGTCTCTCTCTCTTTCTCTCTGTCTCTGTCTCTCTCTCTCTCTCTCTCTCTTCTCTCTGTCTCTCTCTCTGTCTGATTGTATCTTTGCAAATTCTGTGTATGTGTGTCCGTCCGTCTTCTGGTAAATATTCTAGTAAGAATTAAAGAATATTTGGCAAATACTAATTAGAATACAATCACAATTCTGTTGCTGCTGATAATATTCTACGAAATTCTAATTTTTTCTGAACCTTTCAAAATTTTCCAAACTATTTAATCCACAGGAAATATGATTTCATTTGTCTTTTATTCTTGCTTGTTTTCAAATATTTTTCATTTAAGATGGCACGTTGAAAAAGTGCGAGTCTTTTAGGCAAAATGCTGGTAGTAGTAATGAGTTCACCTTCGACATAGAATTCGTCGCTATTGGTCTCAGCCTTGCAGGTGAATTACGCACGTGAAGCTGCTAGACTGATGGGAGAGTAACGTTTTAATGATACTCGCTCAACAATCGTCATTTCGCTTTCCCGGACTAATCCGGGAAAGCGAAAAACAACAACTCCAAAACAACTAAAAACAATTGCTTCTCCAGGAATTTTATTTCGTCTAACTTATTTGCCCTTATGTTTTCAAAATGAAATAAGTAAACTACTGTTTGTTCAGAATGAACGACTTGATAAAAAAGAAACTTTTTTCTGCTGAAACTTTAGTGTGGTTCGCCGTATATCACTTCATATGTTTCTTTCATCTTCATTCATGAGCGAAACACTGAGAGGGATAAATCAGCAGTAACATTTGTGCAGTGCTTATCTGCTTCAACATGAAGAATTTCCTTGAAGAAATCAGTAGATTCATTTCCTAAAGGAATCCAAGTTTCTTTCAGGAAACCGAGGGCGAACTTTTTCTTAATGGAAATAAGAATATAACCGAACTCTCTACAGAAACACATTTCAGTGAAATTTCTTTTGTGTAAGGGTCTCTCACAGAAGAACAGAAGCCCGAAATAAAAGATGACATATTGGCTAGTTCATGATATAATGTTAAGTACAAACTGCCAGTGTTTATGACAAATGTTTAGTGGATACCTGATTAAACCTTCCTTAAGCCATTAGCCAAAAGATTATCAGATGATATAGTTAAGGTTTCCTCTTCAGTGAATGGATTGCTTATTCGGTTTTCTCGGTCTATCGCATGCCAGCAACAGAAGTTCTGTAAAAATAACAACTTAAATAAAAGCAGCATGTTTATTGCAAACACTTACGTTGAAATATTTTTCGTTCCTACAGAGAATCCTAGACTAGAGAAAGTTGCGCATCCTTAATTTAACGTTGCGCGGAAGGGAAACACCAAGAACACTATTTAACAAGCGCAGCAATTGTGTCTCAACTCCACCCAAGCCTTCGGCGGAAAACGTTATAATTTTAACTGCTCGACATGGGTGCCGACAGGGGAGGGGGAGGGGGGGGTCACGGGGGTCACTTGACCCCCCTGCAGAATTATTTTATTTTATTTATTACTTTTTTCGTGAAAGCGGAAAATCTAGCAAACCGTAAGGTAGTACGCACAAACAAGTTCCGCTCAGGGTGGTGTGTGCTGAACTTAAAAGGCTCGGCGTGGTCCTGCTCGACACTGTTCATTATTTTGAAAAGAGTTACCAATGTCCATGATAATACATGACTATTACTAACATACACTCTCTTCAAGAGCAGCATCAATTCAAAATAATAATAATAATAATAATAATAGTGTTCTAGTGTAGTAAATAAGTAATAGTAATAGATCTTTCATTTTTCACGAATTACTGTTTTTTACATATTATCCAAGCCTTAATTAATTATACTTGACCCCCTTGAAAAATTTCATGCAGGCGCCCATGCTGCTCGACCATCAGATCACACATCGTCAAGCTGTATAAATAGGAGAATATAAGTACCGGAACTGCAATTTTGAAAATAATATTTCCGCTAGCAGGGGCGCGCCGAGGGCACTTGCCGTCCGGGTGTGAGCCCAGCTTTGCCCCTCCCCCCCCCCTAATGAGCGAAATTTTTTGAAATTTTTATTCTTCATTTTAAAAACTGTAAGAAGTAAATACTTTTAAGAACATAATTTTTTGATGCCCTCAAATTTACAGTTTTTATAAAATACGAATGCCTCATATAAATATCTCAAAAAAAAAAAAAAAAAAAAAAATCTTCGAAACTTTGGTTTAATAAACGCGACCGTAAAATCTTCCATTCTGTCAATTTACAGATGTCCGCTTTGCGGGCAAAACTTCAGAACGTGTCAGATAATCTGAATATATCACAGCTGCCTCTACCGGAGAGGAGGGAGGAGAATTGTGACGTACCAGTGGTTGGTGGACCCATGAATATTTTCTGCCTGAGTAATATCGCAATATTCAAAATTTGAGTTACGTAAACGTTATTTACGAACATGAGCACGATGGAATAAAAATACCGACCCCCCCCCATATTTGTGCGACTTGTACGGCTTCATCGTGTTTTAAACTGCGTAAAACTTGCAAGCCGATCTCGGAAATTTCCCCCACCACATCCTGCTTGCTAATCGTAAGACCTTTTTTTACTGTGAACTGCGGTGAAAATCGAAATGCCGACCCTGGAAATTTCCCCCACCCTGTCAGCCTGCTAATTGTAAGACCGTTTTTCACTAAAAACCGTGCTAAAAGTTGAAATACTAACCCGGAAATTTTCCCGACTACATCCAGCTACTTGTAAGACCGTTTTTTTTAAACTATAAAGTGCGTAAAAGTCGAAATGCCGAACCCGGAAATTTCCCCACTCCCGTCGAGCTAATTGTAAGATTGATTTTTACTATAATCAGCGGTAAAAGTTGAAATGACGACCACCAAAATTTTCCCCGCATTTTTGTGCTCGTTGTACGGCTGCATCTTGTTTCAAAGCTTGAAGATGGAAATGGTGACCCCGGAAATCTCCCCTACACTCGATATTTTGTATAAACTGCAATTTGTGCACGGTCCTCGACTGAAAAAGGTGGGGGGACTTTTCCTGTTTGGGAGTTTTCTTATGGGAGACTTTTCTGAATGTGGGGGACTTTTCCGATTACCATCTGGAGAACCTTTAAAATAGTGAACTAAAGGGCACAGTGTTCCGATCATACTTTGTGACTGAATAAATATTTATACACTGTATGCCAGAAAAACTTTCAACTTTTTTTATTTTAAATGTTGGGGGACATTTTTCTTTACTAAGAACAGTTGTTTAGGCACAAACTTAAAATTTGTATAAAGATAACAGGGGAAGCTCGGGTCCCATGCTCTCCTCCGTTTCCGCATGTGTTTCCATTGGTACAAGAATACGTTGTTTATTTTGATGGAGTTCTCAGTTCATTTTTCATTGATGTTTGTCGCGTTCGCACAAGTCAGATTTAAAAAAAAAAAAAAAAAAGAAAAGTGTTACTTTCCTACTGCAGGAGAAGTGGCTATATCAAAATTGGCTAAGAATGTGCAGTGCAATTTTTGCAGCACCTCCTGAAATATGTATGCTCAGTTTTCCTAAACCACTTGTACAGAAATCCCTCATTATACGACCAGTCGCTGTACAAAATTTTGGTTGTATGAAATCCTTATTTTATGTTTTTTTCTTTTTTTTTTTTTTTGCGTCAAACGAAAATAATTTTCATGTATGTGACAAATTTTCTAAGAATGTAATTTTTCTTTCCGAACAGTCCTCAGCTTGGTGGTTGCATAAGTTGGCGCAAAAACTCGAGTCTTTGCTATTTGTCCTGCCCCCCCCCCCCCAATAAAAGTGATGGGGCACTCTGAGCAAAATCTCAAGAACAGGAAAACATTGAAAAAATATGCCATTTCTCTTAGAAAAATGGTATTTGTTTCAACCTGTGCATATGTTCTGTGACGCTTAAGTCGTGGGGAAGTAAAGAATCGAGCTACAACGGCTCGTACTGTGCTTGAAACTATCGAACGACACACAGCAGAGTGCTTCTCGGTGGCGCTGAATTTGCCAAATTATTAACAAAGGGGAGCGCAGACTCACATATTAGATCTGGGAGGAAGCTAACACACTTCTGTTTATTGCGTTGTCAGACGAAAAATTAAAAACAGTGCGAAAAAGGCAAAATACAGAATTCGACGTGTGTTTTAAACTTAAAAACGCAATTGTACTTGCTCATAATAGGCAAATAAAAGTGAAAAAAAAAACGAATATTACTTCTAAATATTCACCTCTTGGTTTCATAAAATATCCAGAAATATTTTATTTCTAAATGTTTGTAGAAAATGAAAAATTGAATGAATAACTTCGAAGCCTAATACTTTGTTTGCCTCGCATTGGCAGCCAGGAACAACTCCATTCTGAACTTGAACATTTTTAAATAACATCAATTAAGCCTTTTCTTCTCGGTTCATCTGCGCATACAAACTACGCCACCTAATCATGTGACTATTTTCTTGATGTGTTTATATCATTGTTCCTTCGTGTATTGTGTGATTGTGTTACATCTGAGGATGGGACCGATGCGGCCCCGAAAGGTCTTATGTTTTTTAACTGTGATGTTTTAATTGTACTTAGTAAAGTCTTTTAATTTATCATCAGCTTTTAACTACCCTTTTTTATCGGGCAAAAACAGTTTTGTGAACTTCGATTCCTAGAAATTATTTAATTAAACAGGACGTAAAATAAAGGATAGACGACACTGACCACACTTAAAACTATTAAATGGACAAGATTGACCTACCTCCCCCCCCCCATCCCGTTTTTCAGCGCCCCTGATGCTTTTTAATCATACCAATAAGGAAGTCTCTTTTACATGGTCCTACTGTATAGTTTATGCATCACCTAATCAGAACAACTGACTAGGACTTTTTTTCCCCCGCTTTGTTATAGTTTCATATTACATTAAGGCAGATTTTAATATTTGTGAAAATACTACGGAAATATAAAAAAACTTTCTGAATGTGCATAGCTTTATGACGGAGCTATCTCAATTCCTTTTCTAATTAACTCCCGAAAATTGTGTTGAAAAACTGCATCTTAAAAAAATGCATTTCTGGAGCGTTCACCATGAGTTGCACATACACTAAAGAAAGAAAGAAATCTTGTACGAAGCTGAGGGTAAAGATTCACACGCCTAGTGACATCAGAGCACGATAAGGAAGAGCAGAACCTAACAGGTTCCATACCGCTCAAACACTTGCAATTGTAACCCCCTCCCCCTCCCCCACCACTTCCACACATCACACCGTCAAAATCGCACTGGATATCTTCTCCAATCGGCAGATGTTAGAAAACACGACTGTAAGAAAGGACACATTAACAATGTTAATTCATTTAAAGGATAAACATTATGTGGGGGTTTTTTGACGAAAGAAACATCGCAACTTCCCAAAATGGCGACAGAAGTTTCGCAAATATGTTTAATCTTTTTTTTTGTGTGTGTGAAGTTGAGATGTATAACAAAAGACTTCAGGTTCTCACGCCTTAGAAAGGGCGAGGCATTTTTCTACGAACTGAGAGTATCGTCAAGGACACTGTGACTTTCACAGATACATTGTTCTTTTCGGCCTGGCGCCTTCAAGTCTGAAATGCAGACATACTCTTTTGTATCATTATAACAATGTGTATTGTATTGCTACGGATGTACTACGGTGGTAGGATTGCTTTCTTGGAAGGAGGAACTCACGAATGAATGGCATGAGGATAAGTGAGAACGCGCAAGGTAGAATTGAAGGTCCAGTAGCCAGATACCCAGAAAACGCCTAGGGGTGGGGCAGGTGAAGGGCACCAGAGGTGGCCCACGTGACCAGAGAGGAGAGCAGCATGAACCGGTCAGTGGAGGTCAAGGTCAGCGCCATCGCCTTTGAAACAGGTGCAGCGTGAAGGGGTTGGGGGGCGAGCAGGTCACTCCGAGAGGATCTGTTCGTCAGTCTGTCTTCGGAAAGCGGAGGGGATAGTTCTCCGATAGAAAGGTAGCGCGACGCGTTTGCCTTGATTGTGCGGTGGACTCCCGAAGTCCACGGGAAACGAGCGAGCATCTATCCTGGAAGAGATAGGTAGCCGCTACAGAAGGAATCAGCCCGGGTCAGGGATTCCGGTAGAGTAGTTGATGTTATACTACTGAATTACGGACTTAGTACAGTCTACTGAAACATCGATTAGAGAAGGATAGCTAGAAGACTATTCCTTAAGCGTCGACGAGATATAGGTCCTACCTAGTGTCAAGGAGACTCTAAGTTAGGAATTCAGCGCAAAGTGAGATTTCCGCAGAATTCGACCATCTTAGCTTGCGCGTTCCACGATCCTTACCACGTCCAGTCATACTGAGGCCTAACGTCCATGAGCGAGTAATCCGCCGCCATCAAAATTCTAATTGATGTGGAAATAAATGTTTTGTATGTGTTTTAACCAAGAGTTCAATTCAAATTATTATTTCTGAAGGTGAATATATTTCCGTATGATCAACTGTTGTCGCTCCGCCTCCCCGGTTCACAGATTTACATATTAAAGTGGGGGAGGCTTCGTTTGTTCGCTCGAACAGAGTGAGAGAGAGAGTGTTTCAGGGAAACATACACACGTCTCTGTTTGTTGTGAGAGCCTACGTAGCGCGGACGCCTCGGATCCTAAAGTAGGAGGCGGCGGTATGTCACGTGACGACACGTTCGCTCTTACAGCAAGAGATAAATATGGCGCAGTTGGCAGGATATTGAACAAACGAACTTCGAGGAGAGAGACAGGCTGAGGAAAAATTCGGTTAGGTAGGCAAGAGAAAGATCACGGTACCCACAGGTGAAAGAGAAGGTACCGACAGAACTTTATCCGACGACGGACGACTATAGGAGGTCCGCAACCAGGACGCTTCTCGCACGCTGCGGCGGACGAGAGATCCAGCGCATCGAAGGAGACCTACGACCCGGACGGCGAGAGAGCGGATACAGTGAGGAGAGCTCGTAACCAGAGTGCCTCACGGTGCTACAGGACGCAATCGGTGAAAGAAGACGGCCAGAAAGTGGATACAGTGAGGAGAGCTCGTAACCAGAGTGCCTCACGGTGCTACAGAACGGAATAGTGCCTCCACAAAAAAAAAAAATTACTCAAACCAAAGTGAAGTACCCAGCCATCATAGGACACAGAAGGAAGCTCGAATCGCTTCAAACGGGTAAGTTCCACTTTGGAACCGCAATTTTATTTCTGGGGCACTACCTGTAGTACTTTAGCCACCTAAAGCTAGTAGAATTCGCGTTCAGGGTGCGATCAGTTAGAGACCATAGGGTCAAAGAAATTATCAATTGTCGAAGTGTATTTATGTGTAAAAATTGAGGTTATTATTTAAGTTAGGAATTTAATTGTGTCTTATTACTATATGTGGAATTAAGCATGTAGGAATGTTAGGAGTGAATAGGCTAACCAGTTTGAGAGCATAGGCTGATATCGAAAATTTGATTGTATTTTTATATGTATATTGATTTCATGAGTATTATATTTGAATAATATCACTCTTACCTACCGATCCCCCCTACCCCTTCCGCGCCATGCGGGAGGGGTAGGGATGGGATCGGATTCATATTGCATGGAAGTTGCATGCAATATGAATGAGCTTTTGGACGGGCAAAAGAGTCAGGGGTACGAAGGACAGAGTGTATAGGGAAGTGTAGGGGAAAGTGATAAAGAGGTAGATAACAGCTCAGATTCTAACCAAGAGGTACAGATCAACCAAAGAAAGATGGAAGGGAATACTGCTAGGTTGGAAATGGAATTCAAATTTCGTATGCTCGAATTACAAGAAAAGAAAGCAGAAAGGGAATTACAGGAAAAAGAAAGCAGAAAGGGAATGGCAGGAAAAGCAAGCGGAAAGAGAAATGAAGAAAACCGAGCTAGAAGCGAGAGGGAGCTGAAAAAATCGAACTAGAAGCCGAACGAGCCGAGAGGATGCTTCAGCTGCAATTAACAGATAGAAAGGAAGAGAGGGACTTTGAGCTGAATAAGATACAGTTATCCTCAGAAAGTCCGGCTCCAGCGAAGAAAGGGAACGATCAGGGACGCCTAGCCGATTACATGAGAATAATAGAGAGGACAATTCTAAAAAGTCCCTCTAAGCCCGAGGAAATCCTAGATTTTTTCGATTCCATAGAGAGGACCTTTCTGTTACATGCTGTTCCAGAAGAGATGCAGGAACGGTTAGTCGTGGCTTTATTTAACGCCGAATTCGTGAACCACTTGTTCAGACGACTAACTCTGGAGCAGTATGACTGCTACAGCACCGTCAAGGAAGCTATTTTGGCGGAGTGCCACTTGACCCCCGATATCTATCTCAAACAGTTTGAGACCATGAAACGGAATAAAGGGGAAAGCTTCCAGCAGTTAGCAGGCCGTATTGGACGAGCGCTCCAATACTACGTGGAGAAGAGCGGAGTATCTGAATTTCAGCAGTTAATGAACTTATTAATTTGTGATAAATTCAAGGGTTTGCTTTCTCCAAGTTTGAAAACTTATCTGCTGCAGAGGGGCGCCGTAGGGAAATTGGTTCCAGCGAGCGAACTGGGAGAGTTATGTGGCCTGTATGAGACACATGTGCAAGTGATGGAATTGGGAGAAGGGAGACCCAAAAACAATTATGCGGCGGGCTCTAACTTTAAGGGAGATCCGTATAATGCAGGAGGGACAAACCAGATAAGGAGGGAAAATCCGCCTAATAACGGGCTACCCCAGGAAGGGAAATTCCCAGCGATCGGGTCAGGGCTCCATAATAGAAGGGCACTTAATAGACCTCCAGGGAACCCCAATTTTGATCAGGGTATGATCTGTTTTCTCTGCTGTAAGGCGGGGCACCGACGCGTGAACTGCCAGCTGAGAGGTAGTACTGGCAAGATAACAAGGGATCCCCAGGCAATTGGAGAAACGATGGGAATAAGAAAGTAGGTCGGGTAGCGAATATAGAGGAGAAAATGGAAGTAACCAAAGGAATGTACGTAGAGACGAAACCGAAGAGGACCCCAGGAAGTTAAATGCAAAAATGGGAAGAATACGAGGATCCGGGAATAGCCAAGGCGAGATTATGGAGATACCCGTAGGAGGACAGTTAAAGATAGAAACAGCGAAAGGAATTCGAGCCGGAATAATCGTAGACAGCGGGGCCGAATTTTATTGTGTAAAAGAGGGTAAGCTAGGGGAAGAAGATGAGGAGGAGATAGGGCGGATTAATTTGACGGGGTTCGACGGGAGGACTGCCAACTTTTCCGTGAAACAACTACAAGTTAGGTTAATATACCCAGATTTGGAAAAGGCCGGGAAAGAGATAATGGGTATGACCGAAATAATTTGTGCTATCGTACCCCAGCTCAGTAACGATGCGTTAATTACGCCGTTAGATTATGCGAAGATGAAAGAAACTAGGCAAGCGAGTCCCGAGTGGTTAGTTTCAAACCAGGGGGCGTTTACCATTTCAGGGGAGGAGGACGACGAAAGTGATTTACGAGAAGGGAAAAAGCTTACGGGAATAGATCTAGACGAAGCCCAGGATGTTTGCGTCGCGAGGGGAGAGCGTGAGGAGCAAGCATCGGAAGAGCCGTTGTCGCCCCATGTGTCAGGGAGCGAGGTTACTGAGATAGGCGGGGTATCAGCGGAGCGCGCGACAGGCAGCCAATCAGGTCCAGGGACAGAAATTTTGCAGTCAACGGAGAGCGAAGCCAGCCCGAGCCGAGATAGGATTCCCATAGACGGGGAGGCTCATAGCTTAGACTACATAGTTTTCAAGGACCAACAGACACGCGACGAGACGCTAAAAGAAGCCTTTACCCAAGCCATAGAAGGGAAGGGATGATTTCTTTTGGAAGATGGGCTACTACATCACCGAGAGAAGGTATTAGGGCAAACAGTCAATCAACTAGTAGTGCCGGAATGTAGGAGGGAAGAAGTAATGAGGTTGGCGCACGACTCAGTGTTTTCGGCTCATTTATGCCACAAGAAGACCTTAGAACGGATACGCTACTCGTTTCATTGGCCATGACTGCCAAGTTTGCCAACTTAGGAGGCCAGTCACACGGAACAACCGGGTACCCATCACCCCAGTTAGAAGGCCAGCGTTACCCTTCCAGGTGGTAAACGTAGACCTCATTGGTCCCATAGAACCCGCGTCGAGTAAAGGGCACCGCTGGATTCTAGTATTGGTAGACCAACATACCCGGTGACCAGAGGCGGTATGTTTAACGTCTTTAAATGCCAGAAGTACCTGCGACGTGCTTTTGGAAATTTTCCAGCGCAGAGGGATCCCGGAGGTGGTCGCCATGGACAGGGGTACCAATTTTGTGTCAGGACTGACGCAGGAGATGCTAAGGAGACTGGGTTCGACTACCAGGTTCTCCGTCCCAGGGTACCCTGTGGCCAACGGTATGGTAGAGCGCTACAATAGAACACCCAAGGGAATGCTCCATCACGTCATTAGAGAAGAGCAGAGGCAGTGGCACAAGGCATTACCCTATTTGTTGTGGGCGCACCGAGAGGTACCGAATGCCACCACCGGAATAGCACCCTTCCAGTTGTTATACGGTAGAGAACTGGTGCGGCCACTAGCTATTTTAAAGAAGAATTGGACGGGCGGATGTAAGTTGCCCATAAGCATATCAGCTTCGGCGACTCAATACCTCCAAGAGATGAAGTAGCGGATGGAGAAGATGACCCAACAGGTAGAGGAAGTAGCCGAGGAGCAACAGAGACGATACGCCTCGTACCACAACCGACCGCTGAGGCCGAAAGCCTTTGAAGTAGGAGACGAAGTGATAGCACTCATCCCCGACTCTAAGAATAAGATTTATGCAAGATGGACGGGCCCAGTATTTATTTTAGAGAAGCGAGGGAGCAATAGCTACATCATCGATTTGGGTCTGGGACATAAGCGCCACGTGCACTTTGGAAAGCTGAGGGAGTACAGGCCCGGGATCAACGTCGTAGGGGTCATCTTCGAATCGGACGAGGATTTCGGGGACATACAAGAAGTGCCAACAAGGAGAACGGAGGAGGAGAGAGCCTGTCCGACGGACGTAAAGGTAGGAAGCCCAAAAAATAACTCGGGAGCAGTTACAGGAGCTACAGGAGTTAGTAAGTAGCATGGATAGTTTTTTTTCCGGAGAGGTGGGAACTACTACAGAAGGGGAGCACACTATTACCGTTAAACCAGGGAGTTTGCTGCGCACGCAGCATAGGTAAAAGGTGCCCTAGGCCTTGCATTTGGCAGTAGAATCCCAAATTCAGGAATTGTGCGACCGGGGAATGCTAGAGGAATCCAAGGAGGAATTCAGTCATCCCATCGTCTGTGTCTTAAAACGCTCGGGTGACGTCAGGATGTACATGGACTACCGTATGTTGAACTCGCACACCGTCTCCGACGCGTTCCCGATGGCGCACATTCTTGACCTGTTAGCTAGGGTGGGGGCGGCGCATTTCATTACCACGTTGAACATGCTCAAAGGGTACTATCAGATACCGATGGACCCGGAGAGCAGGAAGTATACCACGTTCGCCAGCCACCGCGGGTTATTTCAGTGAAAAGTGATGCCTTTCGGTTTGTCGGAAGCCGCGGCCACTTTCCAGAGGATCATGAACAGGGTTCTCACCCCCCCCAGGAGTATGCCGTGGCATACCTCGACGATGTGACAATTTTTTCGAAGAGCTGGGAAGAACACCTGCAGCATTTGAGATGATTGATAAGGAGTCTGGAGGAAGCCGGGTTCACGGGCAACTTGAAGAAATGTTGTTTCGCCCGAGAGAGCGTGCATTATTTAGGACATGTAGTAGGGTCTGGGTGCCACCAGCCAGACCCCGAGAAACTCCAGGCAGTACGAGATTTGGAACTACCCAAGACGAAAAGGGAGGTACGGAGCTTTCTCGGACTGTGTAGCTACTACAGAGATTATGTGCCTAAATTTGCAGAGATAGCTAAACCGTTGAGCGATCTGACCAGAAAGAAGGTAGAGGAAGTAGCCGAGGAGCAACAGAGACGATACGCCTCGTACCACAACTGACCGCTGAGGCCGAAAGCCTTTGAAGTAGGAGACGAAGTGATAGCACTCATCCCCGACTCTAAGAATAAGATTTATGCAAGATGGACGGGCCCAGTATTTATTTTAGAGAAGCGAGGGAGCAATAGCTACATCATCGATTTGGGTCTGGGACATAAGCGCCACGTGCACTTTGGAAAGCTGAGGGAGTACAGGCCCGGGATCAACGTCGTAGGGGTCATCTTCGAATCGGACGAGGATTTCGGGGACATACAAAAAGTGCCAACAAGGAGAACGGAGGAGGAGAGAGCCTGTCCGACGGACGTACAGGTAGGAAGCCCAAAAAATAACTCGGGAGCAGTTACAGGAGCTACAGGAGTTAGTAAGTAGCATGGATAGTTTTTTTCCGGAGAGGTGGGAACTACTACAGAAGGGGAGCACACTATTACCGTTAAACCAGGGAGTTTGCTGCGCACGCAGCTTAGGTAAAAGGTGCCCCAGGCCTTGCATTTGGCCGTAGAATCCCAAATACAGGAATTGTGCGACCGGGGAATGCTAGAGGAATCCAAGGAGGAATTCAGTCATCCCATCGTCTGTGTCTTAAAACGCTCGGGTGACGTCAGGATGTACATGGACTACCGTATGTTGAACTCGCACACCGTCTCCGACGCGTTCCCGATGGCGCACATTCTTGACCTGTTAGCTAGGGTGGGGGCGGCGCATTTCATTACCACGTTGAACATGATCAAAGGGTACTATCAGATACCGATGGACCCGGAGAGCAGGAAGTATACCACGTTCGCCAGCCACCGCGGGTTATTTCAGTGAAAAGTGATGCCTTTCGGTTTGTCGGGAGCCGCGGCCACTTTCCAGAGGATCATGAACAGGGTTCTCACCCCCCCCAGGAGTATGCCTTGGCATACCTCGACGATGTGACAATTTTTTCGAAGAGCTGGGAAGAACACCTGCAGCATTTGAGATGATTGATAAGGAGTCTGGAGGAAGCCGGGTTCACGGGCAACTTGAAGAAATGTTGTTTCGCCCGAGAGAGCGTGCATTATTTAGGACATGTAGTAGGGTCTGGGTGCCACCAGCCAGACCCCGAGAAACTCCAGGCAGTACGAGATTTGGAACTACCCAAGACGAAAAGGGAGGTACGGAGCTTTCTCGGACTGTGTAGCTACTACAGAGATTATGTGCCTAAATTTGCAGAGATAGCTAAACCGTTGAGCGATCTGACCGGAAAGAAGGAGTCAGAGAAAGTTGTTTGGACACCAGAACTGGACGAGGCGTTTACTGTTCTGAAGGGGCCATTATGCACGGCACCCGTAATGTTTACCCCAGACTTTAATAAGCCGTTCGTATTGCACACGGACGCCAGCGCAGTAGCGCGTTGTTTGGGGCAAAGAGATGAGAGGGGGAAGGTCCGGCCAGTAGCGTACGCCAGTAAAAAAATTACTAGCACACAGGGACACTGGGCGGCGAGCCATAAGGAAGCCTACGCGATAGTGTGGGCGTTACAGAAGTTTAAGGGGTGGATCTTCGGACACCAGATCGAGATTATGTCTGACCATAACCCTCTAACGTATTTGACCAGCGCGGCTTCACAGAGTTCCAAACTACAGAGGTGGAGCTTAGCCATAGCCCAATTCAATTTAACCATATCGCATATCGCAGGGAAATTAATTCCCCATGCAGATGCTCTATCACGATTGGCTTTTAGGGAAGAAGGAGGAGGGCTTCCCACCCTAGAAAACTGAAAGGGGGGAGGAGTCAACACTCAGGTAGTAACCCCGCGAGGTTCTTAGGTGGTACTGCCCAGTGTATGTATGTATATATGTGTGCCGCAATAGAAGCTTGTAGGCGTGTCTAATTAAAGAGACGCCGAAGAGGTCACCGAGCGAACTTTGCTCATGAAGTTTAAGACTCTACATGTGAAATATGACATCCCACATGTTTCGTCTCAGAAGTAGGGGGCTGTAAGACCGGACACATTAACGATGTTAATTCATTTAAATGATAAATATTATGTGGGGGTTTTTTGACGAAAGAAACATCGCAACTTCCCAAAATGGCGACAGAAAGTTCGCAAATATGTTTAATCTTTTTCTGTGTGTGAAGTTGAGATGTATAACAAAAGACTTCAGGTTCTCACGCATTAGAAAGGACGAGGCATTTTTCTACGAACTGAGAGTATCGTCAAGGACACTGTGACTTTCACAGATACATTGTTCATTTCGGCATGGCGCCTACAAGTCTGAAATGCAGACATACTCTTTTGTATCATTATAACAATGTGTATTGTATTGCTACGGATGTACTACGACAGTAGGATTGCTTTCTTGGAAGGAGGCACTCACGAATGAATGGCATGAGGATAAGCGAGAACGCGCAAGGTCCAGTAGGTCCAGTAGCCAGATACCCAGAAAACGCCTAGGGGTGGGGCAGGTGAAGGGCGCCAGAGGTGGCCCACGTGACCAGAGAGGAGAGCAGCATGAACCGGTCAGTGGAGGTCAAGGTCAGCGCCATCGCCTTTGAAACAGATGCAGCGTGAAGGGGTTGGGGGGGGCGAGCAGGTCACTCCGAGAGGATCTGTTCGTCAGTCTGTATTCGGAAAGCAGAGGTGATAGTTCTCCGATAGAAAGGTAGCGCGATGCGTTTGCCTTGATTGTGCGGTGGACTCCCGAAGTCCACGGGAAGCGAGCGAGCACCTATCCTGAAAGAGATAGGTAGCCGGTACAGAAGGAATCAGCCCGGGTCAGGGATTCCGGTAGAATGGTTGATGTTATACTACTGAATTACGGATTTAGTACAGTCTATTGAAACATCGATTAGAGAAGGATAGCTAGAAGACTATTCCTTAAGCGTCGACGAGATATAGGTCTACCTAGTGTCAAGGAGACTCTAAGTTAGGAATTTAACGCAGAGTGAGATTTCCGCAGAATTCGACCATCTTAGCTTGCGCGTTCCACGATCCTTGCCAGGTCCAGTCATACTGAGGCCTAACGTCCAAGAACGAGTAATCCGCCGCCATCAAAACTCTAACTGATGTGGAAATAAATGTTTTGTATGTGTTTTAACCAAGAGTTCAATTCAAATTATTATTTCTGAAGGTGAATATATTTCCGTATGATCAACTGTTGTCGCTCCGCCTCCCCGGTTCACAGATTTACATATTAAAGTGGGGGAGGCTTCGTTTGTTCGCTCGAACAGAGTGAGAGAGAGAGAAAGTGTTTCAGGGAAACATACACACGTCTCTGTTTGTTGTGAGAGCCTACGTAGCGCGGACGCCTCGGATCCTTAAGTAGGAGGCGGCGCTAGGGCACGTGACGACATGTTCGCTCTTACAACGACCTTTTTTTGTCACCGCCAAAAGTTCACGAGTAAAACAACATGATGGCGAAAAGGTGTGATAATAAGAAATTGGCTCACTGAGGGAAGGGGATGGGTTGTCGGCGTGATTGCACTGAAGGTAATAACGAATTAACCATCCGTGTCAAGACTGAAGAGGATTGAAACCAGAGTTGTGGTTGAAACGTCTGTTGCTCTAAAGCCACGTTGAATGCCCTTGGGATCTGATCCTCATTCGTCACCCTCTAGACACAAAGAAACGTCCATCCTGAAGAACGAACATTATATGTGGGCCAGAATAATCATCCACCCTAACTTCCTTCATACATTTGGAGAAATTGCCATTCACATCGTTTCCCTGCGACTTGTCAAGCTGAAAACAGGTAGTGTGAGGGTATTTCATTGTTTGGGCTTCCTGATTCAGCATGATCCCAGACTGAGATAAACATACGCAAATCACTTCCCAGTGTCCACTGTAGATTATTCATACGTAAGAAAGGTGCTTCGGGAAATGTTTAACGAGGAAAGTGCCGGGGTTTCTGCTGGGTTTCTGTTTCAAGAATCTACTTCCTTTTCTTAATGGGATATCGACACTGCGACTGGGAGCTAGGTCGTGCTGGGCGGGGAGGACGGAAAGAGATGTTCCAGGCAAATACATTTTGTTTCGCTTTCTTAAAGAAAAAAAGAAACAATAAAAACCCTCGGAATCAAAGCGGTTTGACAAGGGCCGTGATTATTCCAACTGGCCATGGGCCGGTTTTGTATAAAGCTTCCTGAGGCTGAATCTCCCATACGTGATGGTTCACTCCCAGTGTGATGAAATGTTGCACCGTGGGAATGAAACCACGATAATATATATATATATATATATTTATATATATTGATATAATGATTTTAAAAAAAAAGGTACCACGAAATATGCGATTTCTCAAGAAAAACTTTTTTAAACTTCCACGTTTTTCATATTAATTTATTGTTCGTAAAATTTGACTGGGTCTTTCTGTCGCCTCTTCGGAAACTGCCGCCCATGTGCAGTGCCAAAACCCCCTAAAGATTAAGAAAGCTTCCGAACTGGTCTGTAATGTCAAAGCTAGTGGGCCGATCGACTTGAGCCTCGAGCTCTCCGCACATGAAAACGCCGACGAAGTACCGCGGTGTTTACTCAGAGAAATAATTTCTCGAGTGCGATACTAGACAATTTGCGCACACAACAATAAATCGACCGGTTTTTTTTCTCTTTATTGTTTGTCCTTACATAACGTCAAAAGATTACATCCTTAGCTTTCATTTTTTTTTCTCAGTTTCCAGCAATGATATCCGTAAATCGGGGAATTCCAAAGTTTTGCTCTTGTGCTGGGAAATGATTTCATGAAAAATTTCCTTTAGTTTTCAATTTGGCTGAAGGAGCAAAAAAATAATTTTTTTCACGCATAACGTGAAAAACCCAGCATTTTACGTTAAGCATTTTTGCAGTTACGATATTTTTAATGCCAAATTGATCTTTTTAATGGCAATTTGCGTTAATGGCAAATTGTTAGGACTTTATGAACATAATCATTTCACTTAAAACTTTTAAAAATTCCCTTCGCGGTCGTTTTATTAAAATAAAAGAAAAAAAGAAAAGACTTTTCCGTAATTACATAACGAACGCGAAAACAAAATTTCCGATTTAGTGAGTATATTTACTGAAAATACGGTAAGATATGTGCTGAAATCTTGCAACTATTTCCAGAAGGTAAAAAAAAATTATAAATTAACATCATCCAGGAAAAAGTTCTTTGTAAAAGGAACATGGAATATATTAATTCCAAACTTTCGGATACATTTGTTGGACATTCCAATAAACTTTTCTTTGGGCTAGCATTCAGATTATCAGCGCATCAAGTAGTTCTGTACATTTCGTGCGAATTCTTGTTTTAATTAGGACTCTGATAACACAGCAATTTTATGAAAAAAATGACATTTGTTTTAAGGAAATGAAATGTTGATTAATAAATAACGTAATTATTTATTACCAGTTTCTCTGCCTGGTAAGCCTTAGTACTTAATACGCTAATACGTAATATATGTACATCTTTTTTTTTTTTTTTTAATTTGAACACTACTAACTACGAATTTTGTAAAGAATAACTATTACTTTATGGAAATGAAATGTTGAATGGTAATTAATACCATTATTTAAACGACAATAAATAATGAGCTGATAATCGGAAGGCTAGGCCCTTAAATTTTACTCCGTCAATAATTAAAAAAAAAAAAACGACTAACAATTCACTAAATTATAATGGTATTTACAACGAAAGCAAAAAATGCTGTCATGAAAACTTAACTAAACTTTGAATTCACGGTGGGCTTAAAATTTTTCACTGGTACGGAAGAAATCCGCCTTCTTCGAAAGCTGAAAACAGTGGCTTTTGGATGTGCTTTGCAATTAGATCTATATAAAGGCACTCAATATTTTCCAGGCATGTTGTATAAAAATGCTTACTCACGTGCACGACTACCGAAAACTCAATACTGATCAATGCCGCATGAACGCGAAGCTAATATCGGCATTCCCTTTACGTTTGCCCTTTGACCTCTCGGGAGAGAGGGATTGCGATGGCCCTTTGACCGTGACGTCACACCCCTTCGTAGTTCGCGCTGGGGCTTTCTCTCCAGGGGGTTGAACCCCCTGCTTGGCGCGTCCCTGTCCGCTAGACATCTGCACTGAAGAGTAACTGAACACTACAACTTGTCCAAAGTACCCAAATTTAATATCGCGTGTTTACCAGACTTCGAGCATAAAGGAGCTTTAAGTTGCCGCGATCCATTTTCATTTTTGCTTATGTCTCACTACATTTTGTTAAAAACTGGAGAATAACAGTACAAGTACTATTTCAGTTTCAAACGAATGCAGACCGTATTCTAGACTGACATGAGAAAATTATGTTATCGGATATTATTCAAAATCAGAACAAAACGAATTCTTCCCTGAGAGAATTTCCTCCCATTTATCGAAGATTTCATATATTCTGGTAATTTATGAACTTTCAATAAATTAGAACTTCAGAAGTTTCGACGAAAACTGTAGAGCAGAAGTTTCGACGAAAACTGTAGAGCAGAAGTTTCAGTTGCTACGAGTATACCATTCCATAGTCATTATTTTCGCTGAGGGTGGTTTTAATTATTCTATTTTTCTACCCTCTTTCTCCTTAAAAAAATTATTTCCATAAATGTTCTGTATGTGTAAAAGTAAGCATTGTGAATCAGAAAAAACTTCCAAATAGTAAATTCCATATGTTGATGCACTTCTCAAGTAAAAGGATATGCCGCCTTTTTTGTAGAACTTTTCTTTTTTATGCCTCAAAGCTCACTTCCACGTGGATGTGTGCTTCCAGGTTTCGTTTGATTGCTTGGATAGAGAAGTGTATACCACATATTGTGCTTTTTAGAGCTATGAGGCAGGATATTTGTATTCAATCGTAGTCGATTTTAATTTTACTGAGGCTTTTCTGATAATTTAGATTTTATAGGTAACAAAATGTGACGTGTAAAATGCACTTCGAAGATTTGTTCAGTGAATCAGAAAGGAGAAATATGCGATAAAATGTGTTTTGGATTTTTTGCCTATATCGCTTTTAAAATAATTACTTCGAATACACCTCGTGCAGGCTTTTGAACTTTTGTGCAAATCTAAGTAGCAACTATGAAGTTTAATATAGTGATATGTACCTCCTTTTCATAGCATTAAAACCCAGCAAAAACATAAGTGTTGGGAAACTGCTGGCAGCCAGCTGGCAGTGATGGGTCCCTGATGGCAAAAATAGGCTGCTCACGGTACGGTAGCGGTCCGTTGGTGGCAGCGCCAACAGTTTGCAGCCATTGATGGCCCTGAAGCATCTTTGGGAATAACGGACCTTCCTAGCAAGCGCCACTAGTGGCTCGTAGCTGGCAACCGAAGCAACCCCAATGCGAGTTGCTACGAGTATATATATATGCTTCTGCGCACGCGCAGAAACAACATGTGCGCAGTCTCGTGATACCAGTTAGTTGAAGACGACGCCATCGACATCGTGTTATTTTAGTGGATGTGATGAAAAAAAAAGCCATATGTAGAGAGCCGAATTAATTTCCTAATGAAATGCCACGTCAACGAAGATTACCGTTGGAGGAAAATTATTTAACTAATTAATGAACTGTAAGAAATAGTCAATTACTCTCATGCAGGGGCGTATATAGAATTTTTTTTCGGGGGCGGCGAACCAAAAACGGAAGTTTTTGAAATCCATCAGGACAAAATAAAAGTTAATGAAAAATAGAAGAAAAAATGAAAGCACTATTTTCTGTTGTAAGTTCGTGCATCTTTATTAAATTAAAAGCATGTTTTCTAATATAAGTCGCATTTTAACAAATAAATGAAATACTTGCGGAGGGAGCCAGGGCCTCTTTGCCCCCCCCCTCTAAATACGCCCCGTAGAATTTTGCTACGAAATGAGTTTCTATTTATAGAAACTTATTTTGTAGCAAAATTCCTGCACTAACCCGCAAAGAATCGAGAATACACACTGCCATGAAACACACCCACTCCATTCCCATGAACAACAAGAACTAATTTCTGTATAATTTTTTGTTAACATACACTAAACTGCTTCAAATAAAAGTCCGAAAAGGCATTAAAAAATCGTTATGGTGGAAACAAAAACAAAAAAATTATATGCGCACAATATTTATCAATTATTGGGGGGGGACGCTATGTGGATATAATGTACTCATCTATGGGTTGAATACACAAGATTGGAGGAATTTGCTGCTAAAAATAACGAGAGGTAAAATAAAATATATTTCCTCTTTAGAACAAATATAGCTTCGGACTGTGGTAAAAAAAGACACAGCGCTAAAAATGTAGCAGAATGTGACATGAACGGGTAAATATAATAATTAAAAATACGCCTTTTAAGACCACAAGGACAACACAAAACTTAAAAAAAAGTCTTTAATTTAGTACACTCGCTGAAAATGAGTGAAGTTTCTTTAAGGTAAGTAAAAACAATCGTTGCGTCGAAAAAATAAATTTATGAATTATATGAAATGAACATTTATGAAAATTAAATCGCAGTATTATAAAATTAAAAGAGAGCCCTTCGTTTCACATCGCGCAGGAAAGCAGCTCACCTTCAAGCAAAGGCGAGGAACAAGTGTAGTGGCTGAAGCGTTCGCTTCGCAACCAGGATGTTCAGGGTTCGATGCTACCTTAATCCAAACGGGTGTTTTTCCAGATGTGCTGAGGAAATTTCTCCAGCGCCGTGCCGTCGTGCAGAAGATTTGTTGGGAAAGAAAGAGGAGTGCCTCTGGAAAACTGTGATTTTTTTTTTTTTTTTTTTTTTTTTTAATTTTAGGGCTGCTGATGGGAAATTGGCGGACAAAAGATTCGGCAAGCCATCAGTTGCGTCACATGATTGCCTGCTACCACTGCCGGGAAATTGACGGACCACATTAGGCTAGCCATCATCTGTGGCACGTGCTTGCAGGACAGCTTAAGGGCCGCTTGTGGAAGCCATTGCCTGTGATGGATAACTGATGGCTCTGTTCTGACATATGACAGCTGATGGGGGTACCAACTGATTGCTAGCCTGAACTGTTACCCATGTGGTGGCCGCTGGGACATTTTATTGACGGTTGGGCAGCGGCAACATAGTGCTGGGCCACTGCTGGCTTGAGTGCTGGACAAGCAACACTGTTTTTGCTGGGAACACGACAGATACTTTTATGGCAAGAGAAACTTTGAATGGATAGCAGTACCAGTTAAAAAGTGTAATAATTTCTGAACTTTTGGATATCAACTTCTATCGTCGAAGGCATGCTTTTGAGAAGAGTGTTGTCATCGCTTTTCTTCTTCGGTTATTATTAGATACTTTCCAAGGAACCAGTCACTTTAAATTCTGGATGGGTGGTTCCACCTAGTCGTGCTCATGAGGGTAAAAAAGAAATGGTCTTTGCATTCTATTTTTAAAGGAGACAAATGCCGTTTTTCTTTTGTTGTTGGAATTAGATGTGAACAGACGAACAGACGTTGTGTTCATACAAGGCTTTTTTTTTTTTTTTTTTTTTTTGAGTAAACTTTTCAGTGCTGTGCAAGATACTTTGGAGGTCCAGAGCGACATAAAAGCACTTCCAGAGAAGACCCTTTGAAAAGGAGCATCCATAGAAAATCGTGGTTAAAATATGAGCACTATAGCTAGCCACAGGATCCGAAAGCACTGTTTTCCATTCAGACCAGGCTACATCATGGTTTTCGTGGACTGCCGGTCCAGTATGCCAGTATCTCAAAGGAAGTATCGATTTATATATTATCTTCAAGTGCAATCGATGACATCTGTAGATTACCGCAAAATCTTTTCCAATGATACAAGGAAACATTTGAAGATGTTATTGCCGGGTTTGAGTGAAATAATCTAGAGATGTTGACCTTTGGAATTCATTTCTTTCCCTTTACGGAAAAATCATAATTGGTATTTGCATGACTGCCTTTTTTTTATACACATTTTACTTTTCCTCACCAAAGTTTTGTTCATTCAGAACCACATTTTTTTGCAAGTTATATTACTGCTAGAGCATATTGTGAGCGTTAAGATCCAAAATGCAAGGAAACGAACCTGCACTGTGTACTTTTAAAGAGAGTTACTGACGTCGGGGAAAGAGTTCAGATATAATCAGCAAGAGAACTGTGAAATGGAGAAAGATCAACTCCCAAAAGTCTGGAACGAGATGCTGTGGTTGAATAAACTAAACAATAGATAGCACTGCCGGGTTACCCTTTAGCAAGTTATGAACACATCCGGTATAGTTAAGTTATGCTTGTTTGCAAAGCGAAAGCTTAAGTGTGTTTGTGTGTGGGTTTTGCTATATAAATAGAAAAACTATGGAATACGCACACGCGTTTCTCAACAAAATTAATTTTAAATTAATTCGAATCCTATTGGATTTGTAATCAGTACAGTTTTGCATCGTTTTGAAACAGTATGTTTTACTGAAAAGTACTGTTAAATTAGTGTTTTAACACGATTGTACATCACGATGCCTCGTCATTCGCCAAAGTACATATTCCCCTGAACAGTTTTCCGATTTTAACAAATTTGCCTCTTTACTTGCCATCGATAGAACAAGCAAGTATAATTTCGAAGAAAATTTCAAACCTTTGAACAAAGATGAACACAAAATTTCCAATTCGAAATTACGAAAGTCAGCCAATAAAATAAATTTAGACGGCATATAATTTCGTAAGTAAAGAATATACACTGACTGTGGGAATTTTTATCAGCGGAATTCGTTAATTGTTGTTGGCAATATCGCACTTTGATTTCGCTACCACGGCTCGAATGCAAGAGTGGCCCAAACGTGCGGTCAGCACAGTTATTTGCTTTCTGCAAAAAGGAAATCTTATTCACCTTCTGTAACTAATTCTGCTGCCATCTACATTACATTGGTGTAGGAATTAGCAGAAGAGGCGACTCAAACGGACAACGTCCCAAACACAAGGTCCGTGTAAGTTTTTACTTTTCTGAATGCCAAAAATGTACAAAACGTCAATTCCAACTAGCGTAATTTTCGCAAGAACAGCTTAGGAATATGCTGATGGGAGTCCATGGAGGAAAAGTGAGTTATTGGATTGTGAAAGAAACGGGAGACCCTGAACAGCAATAACTGAGAACAATAGAATGTTCGTGGTAAGTGCTATCAGCGGTCTTAAAGGGATAACCTGGCTTTGACTGAAACAAGACTCGAGTCCGCTGTACGGAAAGTAGTCAGGGTTTCACCAATTATGAGCGGGTAGGATTCGTCGAGGTCGATAGTACAATCAGCACTTTTCTCTCCATAGTAAGCCAAAAAGCGCGTGGCCAGTGACCAGAAAGGTTCAGATAAACCTCCCCACCACCAGAAAACGGGAAAATTGCTGACCGTAATGTGCATAAAAATATGACACTAACCTTTTTTATTCCCACGGAAACTAGCGTAATTTTTAAGTAAGGCGCGAGTGGCACATTTGTGATCTAGCAGGTTTTTTTCTCTTTTCTGTTACCGACAATACTTTTAAAAATTGGGAACGACAGTGGCCCATATAGAGGTCTGTTGGGGTTAGGACCCACTCCACCCCCCCCCCCCTTTTATTCTTTTTTAAATAAAAACTCGGCGTTTTTATTTAAAAAAGAATAAAAGTTTTGATAGAAAAAATGTAATTTAAATTTCAGAAAAGTTTCACTGTTTGGTGGAAATGCAAAATACCCAAAAACGTTCACGAACGCAGCTCAATTTAAACTAAAGGGAAAAATGTAAAATAGAATTCAGTTAAACTTTTTTTAATCGGTGGACTACTGGGACAGTGGGAGTTCCACCACGAGATCGCGTGCACCACATCACACAGTCAACGGCACCGGACGTTACAAATGAAACGGCGTGTGATTGGTTGTTACTTGTTGCGGAGGGCTCTGCCTCTCCTTTCTGCAAAAGTCTCATGTCTGATCTTGGCTCACTCTTCTCTCTTGACACACGTACTTCTGAGTTCAGACAGAGTGAGGGACCATATAATTTTGATGAACTATCAAAAACAGCATGTCTAATTGACTACGTTTGAAGTAAGTCAGGAAATAAATATTTCATACTGTAATGGGGGCACTGTTTATTTTTAACATTTAAGATTGCATACACAGTTCTTTGTTGGGGTGTGAGTAGACTAAAAATTTTAACTGATTAATCAAAATTCGTTAGTCGATTAATCGGTTGATTAATCGTCCTTTAAATAGAATCGCCTGCAATGCTATTTCTGGAAAGATATTTTTTTCTCTAAACTCTCCCCATATAAGCATCCTGTGTACACCTCTGCCTCGAGATGCTTTCAAAGAGTCAGAAAGTTTCAATGAACTCAAAATTACGAAATTGAGATACGTACATAATTATGAAAAGTTACACCACATTTCCTACAAAACTAAAGTAACGTCGTTCTGCTAGCAATCCTAGCTAGAAGTGGGTAGAAGAGTTGTTTGTGTGCCAGCAAGAATGTGTGAGGAAGACCGTTCTACTATGTAACAAAAAGGAGAAAGAAGGGAAAATATAGCGGTGAATGTGTCATCCATTAAAACTGGAAAACCTCATGAAGTCTTACTTGAATCTTAGGTGAATCAAAAGCCATATCATCACTATTAAGTCCCCCACACCCCCAAAAAAAACTGTTTTACAGCTCAAAATCCTCTCCGTTGATAAGTAATCGATATTAATATCAACTTAGGTATTATCAGGACTCACGTGGGCATCTAAACCTATTAGCTGTTAACTTAGAAACAAATTACAAACACACCTGTGGCTTGTTCAACGGAATTAATCCTTTTCATGCTCTTGGCGGAAAGCACAGACACAGAACCCTCTTCGACACCAGAAGTCTTTCTCATTCCAAAGTGCTTTCACGCAGGCGTCATTGGACCTCTTCTGTTCTCATTAGTATTTTGATTTTCTTAGATTCTCCTTAACGCAAGACTTCTGACTGTTATAGTATCGAATATCACTTTCATGGATTTCATTTTTACTGATTTTCTTTTAAATCGAATCCCATTCTACCGATTTCGTTTATCGGAATCAGATTTTACTCAGCTGATGTAGGTATCATAATCAGGGGCCGACTAAGACACCCGAGAGCCCAGAGCCTGGAAAATGGCGAGGCCGCCGTCGAAAGGGATGGAGATGTCACATGATCCCACGACATTTATGTACACTCGCGTCTCCTATTTAACTTTTGCATCAAATGAGGGAGATATTTTATCCTACATAGTAAATTCGATTGTGCACTAGTTCGAAAGTTGTAGAATTTGATTAATAATATACGAATTTGTAGAATAACTTTTAGTAATCCTAGAATTAGTAAAAAGTTTGAAAGAAAAATTGATTATGATCTTAAGTAAGGAAGCACTTTGATAGAAAAGTTTTTTGTGAAAACTGAAATTACGTTTTTTAATAAAAGCATTGGAGATTGACCGATAAGGGGGTGTAAATCGAATCATGAGGTAATAATACCTTCACAATAGTAATAGCAATAATAATGAAAATAATAATAAAAAGTAAAACAATGATGTCATTTCCAGAAACAATTTTAAAAATGCCTCTCTTAAAGAGGGGTCCAGGGCTCATGTGGCTCACTTTCATGGATTTTGTTCAAATTTACTTGGCTGTCCAGGTGGCGCAGTGGTCTAAGCGATGGCTTCTGATTATTCGTCCGAAAGGGGTTCGGGTTCGAATCCCGGTTAGGCATGGATGTTGTGTTTGTCTTACGGCACTGGATCTCTCCCTTTCCTGGAACCAGTGACCCTAAATTAAGGACGGGCGACTGCTTATAGCCCATTGAGTTGCTTACAGTGGTCGTTAAACCTCCAATGAAAATAAAAATTACTTGTTTCGTTTTAAATCGAATCCAATTCTACCGATGTTGTTTATGGGAATCAGATTTTACTCAGCTGATGTAGATATTATAGCTCGACTAAGACACCCGGGAGCCCATAGCTCTGATTATAGGGAAAATAAGCTCTTTGACCTATTTTACTTTGTATCACACTTCCCGAAACCAATTTGTTCCTAAATCGAAGCTTTGTTTGTCGATTACGCTCCGAATTCTCTGGAAGGAAAGCAATTCTTAATAATCATAATTCAATCTCAACACATCTTGGAATGTGTTAATCTCGTTTTAAACCGAAGCCCATGGAATGGTTTCTTTATATGTCAACAAATCTGCCACTCTTTTGAGATATATCTGAAGTTGCATGTTTCTTTTTTCTGTATCAGATCGTTTAGTAATTATCCGAGCATAAACATTTCTTGACCGATCTCACTTTAAAATGAGAATTGTTGTCCAGTTTCATTCAAAATTGACTAGACGCTTATTATTCAGATGTAAATCATGATTGTTAGTATGTGCAGTTTTTAAACATTCCGATTCTGAATTCTTCACACCCAGAGCGTTCCTTAGCAATTCCACTTTACAATGAAACCCATTTATCCGGGCTGTATATACCTGTACGTACTTATTTCTTTGGAAATAACTTACAAAGCTTTTTAGTTTAACTCAAATTTCTCTGTTATTGTTGTCGTATGCAATATATGTTTTACATATTACATTTTGAAGCAATTCCAACTCGGAAATATGTCGGGTTTGAACTTTTTAGTAATACGTACTGAACATGTAGACTTCACATCTGACTTTGAAAGACCTCAAAGCTGACAAAGGTCATATGCAAAAGTGTTTAAGTATCTGAAACGTTTCAAAGTTTATCATGTGCAATTTGTCTTTTTTTTCTTTTCTTTTTTTTTTATATGTAAATCCTTGTTTGAAAGCAGTGTTTTGCGCCGTGTCTTAAAAAATAATTTATGAATACATTTGAACAGCTCTTAACAAAGGTAATTATAAAAATTCTGTAGAAAAGTTTCTTGAAGTGTGTAATTCTTTTCTAATAATATCACGAACAAAATCATTATTCCTTGTGTCAGAGCGATTAGTTAGCAATTCATCTCTATGTTTATTTCTTACGGAATAAAGTGATATGAATAAAGTGATGGATAAAGGATTTGGCATTCATAGAAGTTTTCATTGTTTTGTTCCATAGGCACTGAACCTGCATTTTGTGTCGTGGTTCCAATAACGAATTTATCCATCTTAATTAAGCCTTAGGACGAGCAAATTCAGTATTCAAGGAGGAAATTTAATTAAGCCTTAGGACGAGCAAATTCAGTATTCAAGGAGGAAATTTAATTAAGCCTTAGGACGAGCAAATTCAGTATTTTTTTAGCAAATTCAGTAAGGAGGTTTAATTAAGCCTTAGGACGAGCAAATTCAGTATTTAAGGAGGGAATTTTGCTACCCCTGTTCCAAATGTTTCTTTGACATCCAGTTGTAGTACAAAGTTGAAGATTTAGTAAAAAAGAAAAGGCTCTTATTTAGCTGCCCTACGATTTGCTTGAACTGATGACCCAACATCTTCATTTGCCTTGAATGCAATACAGCAGCCGTATCCAGCTTCTCCATGCTGCCAATGAAATTTAATCGGCATTTTATTGCACTGCCTCAGACCTTTCTTCAAAAAGTAGAAGCTGCTTTGACATACTTCAGTGTCACAAGGGTCATGATAAACGGGCTTAAGAAATGGTTTACCGTATCAGAAAATGCCCAGGAAATTAGTTTCATGGTATCTGAATTGACTGGACAAACAAGAAAATCTTGAACAAATCCGTAGCAAACTGACAAATCGACAGATGTACGAAAATTCAGCTTATAGCTTTTATGAAATTTGTCAACAGAGATTCTTTAATTGAAAACTGATTTGCTGTAGAGAACTTAGGACTTCTCACATCACGACAAGGTATTTTTGAAGCCACTGACGAATAAACGGGTTTGCTTCGTGACTGGTATGTGGGAATTTGCACGGACGGAGCACCTTAAATGATAAGCATAATCAAAGGATTCGTTACTGCCATCAAGATTTAAAGTCCTGATGTTATTTCCACTCACCACTTTTTTGCTCTGAGAAGCTCTAGTTGTCAAATCCATTTCTGGCAATTTAAAAGCTGTTCTTGATCACACCATAAAATGTATTAACATTTTGTAGCTAATAAAAAAGCGACATTAATTTTGACAAAATTATATAATGTCATGAATGCACAATTTAAAATACTTTAAGTATACGCGATCTAATGGGAGAATATATTTACATATACGCCCTCTAACGGGCGGATATATTTACATACACGCTATTTAAAGACGACAATCTTCACAATCTTTACTGTACGGAATGGTATACAATGTAAAAAGATTATTTTGAGTAGGATTTTTGCAAGCGGAGAAACAGAGATGCACACTAACGACACCTGCCGTTAGAATTTTGCATTATAAAATATCCAAGACTATATGCAAAATGTTCCACGAAGTTAATGGTATCCGGTATTAAAAGAATTTTTCAAATCAGACTCTTAGAAGCAGAGATATCGAAGAAAATAGATTATACATTCGCGCCCCTAGCGGCTAAACGGTGTTTTATTTTGGATAGGAACTGCTTTAAGGAAATTAAAAAAAAAAATAGATGGGCAAAATATTCTTTGCCAGGAATTGTCCCACGAAGAAAAACTTTTCAAACGGGACTGTTAGAAGCAGAGATATCAAGAAAAAATAGTATACACATTTATGCCTTTGGAGGAAAAACTGCATTTTTGAGCAGAAAATAAATTTTTAAGTCTTACTGGAAAATATTTTTCCAGTGGAGGATTCAATAACACTGATACTCTTCTAAATATATCGGAAATAAAAATAGGCACTTAAGTCCACTTATGACCAAATAGTGCATTACAAAAAATTAGAAATCATATTCATAACGTTTCTAACCACGAACTGTCTACCGCAGAAGAAATTTTCCGAATACGACTTTTAAAAGCAAGGAAATCGGTAAAATGCAATATTTTTTTACTCCATCTAACGGGGAAATCGCATTATTTGGAAAAGAAATTGTACGCAAAATAGTCTTCATTGTAAACGGTTTCCAGGAAATAAACAATTGTTTAAGTCTGGGTTTTAGGAACAGTGATATAGAATGAAAAACATTTTGAATTGGACAGCATCAGCATTTACGCCCTCAAAAGGCAAGGACCATCACTCTCACAATTCAGGCTTCCCAACGAAACAAGAGCTCTTGCAGAGACATGGTGTAGTCTACAGACGGACAGGCAAGTGATAATATACTGTAAGCATGTCTTCTTCTTATTATTTATTTAAAAAGACTTGCTAAAAGCGTTGCTGATGTTGTAGGATGCTGAAAAGTAGCACTTTGGCCGATATTTTGGGCCACCCGAGTAAATGAAATGAGAGCATGCAAGATGAGAAAGAAAAGATTGCACATATACGCTATTTGATTATTTACATTATGGATTAAGAGATATTATATTACGTTATAGATGAAAAGATAACACATGAGCTATCTGCATTCACCGAGAAACTAGAATTACTGTCTAGATGTGTCAAATGAAACAATTTCAGTACGTCACCAAACGTTTCAAGTTGAGCTAAATGTAATACGCCAGATATAATTACAGAATATACAGTATAATCCAATTGAAAATAATACCTTTCTTTCTGGCTTTTAATCTTTCGTCCGATATTGGTCCGGATTCGAATCCCGAGTGAGGCATGGATGCTGGGCATTTCTCACGGTAGTGGCTCTTTCCCTTTCCTGGAACCAGTGGCCACAAACTCGTGACGGGCGACTAAGCTTATAACCCATTGTGTTGCTCACGGTGATATAGCGTCGAACCGCAAAACAAATGAAAAACTTTTAGTTTTAAGTATCATTAGGTGTAACGTAACCCTTTTTCGTGTACGCGATTGGTGTTACGCTATGCCTAAAACCATGACAAAGGAAATATTGAACTAAATGAGAATACGATGCAATAGTTTCAATTAAGCTTTTACGGCAGACGAAATACACTGGCGGAAAGTGAAAAAAGAACACCAAGAAGGAGACGTCTGATACCAAAGAAATTTTTACAGCATAATAACGGAATACAGAGGATAACGCGATCAAAACATTATGGCAAAATACAGCTGTATTTGCTGGTAAACTGAAAAATAACATTTCCATGTAACATGGTTAGTACAAGGTTGAACCGCCATGAACTGCGTCACACTGTGCAATTCTGGCATGGAGTTTGTCGTGCAGATGTTGGATGTAAGTTTGAAGTATTGAGTTCCAAGCATCCTCAACCTGGACGCATGAATCGGGGATGGTCGTGGCTGGCCGTGGAGACCGGATAAGTCGTTGTCTCATAAAATCCCACACGTGCTCAATGGAGGACAAATCCGGTGAACGTGCAGGCCATGGAAGTTGTCTCATACCCTGAAGTGTATGTTGCGTTGCACGTGCCGTGTGTGGGCGTGCGTTGTCTTGCTGGAAAACACCACGATGGACCGACCTCACAAATGGCACAACAACGGGCTGAATGATGTTGTTGATGTAGGAGGTGCTGTTTAACGTACCCGGTACAAACACTAGTTGTGTACAGGAGTGATGGCTGATCGCTCTCTACACCAGGAGACCAGGTGTAGGCCCTGTGTGTCGCTGGCGGATGCAAGAAAGGGTGGAGACGGTCCCCTGTGCGTCTGAGAACACGCATACGGCCATCGGAGGCTCCCAAGCAGAATCTGCTTTCATCGCTGAACACGACAGATCGACATTGCGTTCTCCAGTGCAGACGTTGGCGACACCACTGCAGCCGTTCTTGACGGTGGGCTGGAGTCAGAGGTACACATGCCAGAGGCACACGTTCACGTAGTCTTGCATCCAGTAGACGGTTGCGGATTGTTCGTACAGTCACCTCAGGTGCAACGGCAGCTCGGATTTGCGTCGCAGTGGATGTTCTGCTTGACAACGCCGCTCTTCTTATGCGTCGATCGGTCCGCTCATCAGTCCGTCTGTGACTCCCGGTTCCACGTTTTCTCGTGTGGGAATGTTTCTCGGACCACCTACGCCACCAACGTACCGCCACGGATACTTACCGTCCAATTCGCTCCGCGATACGACCACCCGGCCTCGCGGAGTCCGACTAGACGACCTCGCTCAGAGTCCGATAACTGCTGAAATCGTACACGTCTTCCATGTCCAGGCATTGCAGCTTCTTCAGGATCTTCGCACGTGTCCGTACGCCGACGACTGATTACATCCATATCGCCGTACTCCTTAAATACCACCGACGATAATTTGCATATTATGCCGTACTGTGGCGTAGGCGCTCACCGGTTGGTCCCGAAATTAACATCACACCTACGTACATTCGACCCCATTAACATATGTAAATTTCATGATCGTCCGCCAATTCTTTCTTGTTGGTGTTCTTTTTTCACTTTCCGGCAGTGTATATACAGAAGTCAAACTTACGGAAAACCTTTTATTGGTCCAACACAGTAGATGAAATCCACAATATAGCACTGTTAGTTTTATACTTCGCACATAATATCATAATTATCTGTCGTATAATCTGGTTTAACAATGATCGAACATCTCCACACACACATACCCACTAGGCAACTTCTGTATCGTCCTTTTTATCTATCGTTCTTATCACATTCAGACGTCACTCTCTCTGACTTCAAAAGTTTTGCCAGTCTCATTCATGTGAGAGAGAAGATATCACGTAAAGTTTGGAAAGTGCAAAAGACGACAAACTGAAATTTACATAGGAAAAGGAACTAAAAATGAAAGTTAAATTAGAATATACATCATATAGGTGTTACCCAGCACAAAGCCTATTTGACCGATTTCACCTTTAATTTATCATTGATTTCGTTCGAAATCAGAACGAAGATTGCCTGTTGATTGTAATTCCGGCATACTGATTTTGGCGTTTTATGCCTGTTGAAAAGTGACTGTACATGGGATCTGCTTGATCGATTTTGGTGCCACTCAACCAATCTTTCCCAGATTCGATAAGGATTTTACCACTCAGCTGGATTATTAAATGCCAAGTTTGAATTTTATATGTGATACACTGAGATATGCGTTCACTGACTTACGTGGGAAAAGCACTATTTTCGGTTAACTCAAAACCTGCGAAAACCTATCGAAAACAACTCAGATAATAGTATATATAAGTTTTTAGCATCACGCCTCGTTTTACATTTCATTTTAAAATTCTAAGACGCCTTACCTTTCAAGTTTCCGACAGAACATAAAATGTGAATTTCATTTTTTTCTTAACAAAAACAATGCTTTTCAAAACATACATGTAGCTATAGGCCCGCATGTATGGCACTTCACTGTATTTCACAAAACCTATTTATTTGTTTGTCTTGAGTAGTATCCCTAACGGCAGACACTATCGCCCCAAAACTTGGTGTGTTTGCTTTTTCATCCTAACTTAAGTAATATGATAGTTTTCAAACAGATGAGCTGCTTGTTTGAGGAATCATGCGTACGTAAAATTATTTTTGCGATTTTGATCGAAAAACTGTTTCATATAATAGTGTTAATTAACATCATTTAATGAATTAGTCATTAAATATGCATAATCCAACCGTAAGATAGCTTTCAGGGATTTTCCATGGCACTGATTTCATATGATACAGAAGTACATTTTATTCACATTTTCCCCACGGAAGAAGGGTTCTAATTTTAATCAAACAAGCATTCACAAATCATTAATAATCCGAATGCAAAATTATTTTTCACATTTTTCGACGAGAAATAATTTCTTAGCGATAGCTTCTGGAAACAAGGGAAGGTAAAGCGCGAGCTGGGGCAAGTCCTACTGTTGCACTTAGAACAACTATGCAACGCTGTCTCCCGAGTACAGTAATTAACAAGAAATATGGCACCGAAATCTCGAGTGTCATGAGTACACTTTTTTGAACCCTGTCTGACAAGAAATAATTTTTCAAGTAGATTAAATCGAAAAATAATTTTTCAAAGTAGAAAACGAAGAAAAATTCAGCGAAAGAAAGAATGCGTCTGTTTACGCCTCTCAGTGGATAAACTTTAAATTATTTAAAATACGCTGGGTGAGTGCTGTTCTTTATAAAGAATAAAACCAGTTACGAAAAAAGTATTTCAACCGCCATAAACAGAAATAGATAAACTCTTTGGGAAAAAAATAAAAAAAGAAGAAAAAGAAAGAGAGAAACACCCAGAAAGAATCATCCCATCGAAATGAAAATTGGTATGAGCAATGTATAATATATGTATAGGAAAGAAAATGATTGCAATTTCAGAGCAGTTGGGCCATTTATACGGATAAAATAACTACATGAGTAGAACAAGTCAGTACGTTGTAACGACACCTCTGGTTCGGATACAAGCGATTACCCGGCGAGGCATGGACGCATACAGTTTACTGATACTGTCCTGAGGTATAGTATGTCAGATGGTGTTCAAATTGCTGGCCAGTTTGCCGACATTCCGGGATGGGAGTAGGTGGCGTACCATCATGTCCCAAACATGTTCTTTAGCAGGTATAGGAGAGCAATGCCGTGCATGGCCCGGCATTATCCTGTTGAGAATCATTATATAAAGCATGGTTCTAATGTTTACAGATCTACGTCTATTTTGACATTTTGGGGGAAAGTCCCCCTTTCCCCAAAGCTCACGGACCTCGCGGACGCTTCAAGGGGAACATCCTGGATACACTGACAGACTCCAGCGACTATGAATATAATATTACGGAAGTTGGTGGTAGAGTCCCCCCAAACGAAGTGTACCTCGGATCCTCGGCAATTTATTTTTTCAAATTAAAGTAAAATTCTCGCTTCGCTTACATGGAACGTTTTCTCGAAATTCGTGTGGAGTACCCAATTCAGTTCTAACTATAGGCCCAAAAACGGTAATCTTTATAGCCCCCTCCCACTCCCCTTGAACCCTTATGGCCAAACTGTCCTAAACTCGTATGAAACGGCATGAAAATTCAGACAAACAAAAGAGTTCCTTCCCGCCGTTGGGCACCTCGGAAAACTGCCACACGTAATTCGGAAACTGGGAAAACTGCCCCACTGCAAAACTGCCACACATTAAAGGTGTTCCTCGAAGGAACAGCAATTTGTGCCCGTTCGAATCCAGCTCCAGGGCGATGCAAATCTCAAGTTTCTGAGGAGATGTTACATGGAGAACCGTGGACTAAAAGGAATTCAGTATCACAATCTGATTGCTTTTTTCTGGTGGACGAGAGGGGAAATGTCCAAAATGAGAAACTCTCTGGGATATAAGCAGTCGACTGCCTCTAATTTAGAGTCAGTGGTTTCAAAGAAGGGACGGCGCCATCAGTCATCATCGGAGACTTGAACCTGGGGCCATCTTGGATCAAGATGGGCACGGATTGGACAAATGGTCAAAAATGGCCAGCGTCTCTGACCATTAGACCACTTTGGTCAGTTACTTATTGAATTAATTTCAAACTCAGACACCTTATGGCTAGTGGCCCGCACAAACTGTCACCAGTGATCGCATACTGCCCACGGGTGCCTAGTTGGCCATCATTGATCTTTCTGCTCAGTAACAAAATATCTTACCTTTACCTATTTTTGACCTACGCCTAACTTTCAAAAACCATAAAAAAATGTGTTTTCATCATCCTCTCTAAATTAAATCAGAGTTAGTGTCATGAATTAAAATTAACTTTAAAAAATATGACTCACTCATATTTCCGTATTTTACGGCTTCTCCTCTACAGTTCCAGTTCTCCTATACTTTCAACTTCCTGCTCTACTTTCTGTGTCTAAATCTGAGTGAGGTAAAGCATCAGTTATTTTTCTTAGCTCTTTCAGTAACAAGAAAGAAAAAATGTTTGTGATTTCATCCAACACTGGCAACGCATTTCAAGATGTAGCATTTTTCCTTTTCACAAATTCACATGAATAATATTTCATTCTCTCTCTTTCTTCATAAGGTGGTTAATATTAAAAATGTTCTGTATAGCCTTCAGTTGAATGAAGCATTAAATCCTCCCAGAATTTCCTTCAGTCATGATTAATTTCAAACAACTCAGCTTCATGTTTCGTTATTAAAAAAAATTCGTTTTTCATTGATTCTTACTGACACTACAGAAAATGCCCACTAATACGACTGCTTTCTCTCACATTATTTTTAATTTCGTTTCCAGTATACATATATATTTTTTTAATTTATTTTTAGTTATACTTTGATTCTATTAGGCTTTCCTTTTTTAGTTGCTGTGTTAGTTGCATCTACTTTTGTTTTTATTAATTATTTCTGAATATTTCAGAAGATGTATGTTAATCACAGTTAATATGCTTCAGCAGATGTATGTTAATCACAGTTAATATGCTTCAGCAGATGTATGTAGATCACAGTTAATCTGAAAATTATATAATTTTAATACCTCTCAGATTTTAATGTAATTTAAACTTTTAGCAAGTAGTTTCAACTGTTTGGAGGGTGTGTTAATGACAAAAAGGAACACAGGCTTGAAAATATGACTAGTTTAACAAGATTTTCCTACATAATTATAATCAATTTTTAGGCATTTTCCTGTTCTCTTTTCACGTGCTATAAAATTTTAAACACTAATTTTCTTTTTAAATTACATGTTTTTACTTCGGAGCTTGGACCAAGCGCAGCGGTTCTGACTTGCCATTTCTTTCATTTATATAACTTCTTCAATAATTTTTTGCTTTGGTCGTACTTTCTTTCGGGACCAGTTTTGTATTATTTTGTTTTTCCTCTCTAGATTATCAAAAAAATAATTAGCTTGTCTGTATGTCTTAAAAACATAAAGAAGAAAATTTACCTCCATTTTATAACATACCTTATCAGGTTTCACTGGTTAAAGAGGTTTTCATTTTCCTTTATTTCCAGGACTGACAGTTATTCATTTATTAAGAAAAGCTCCATACCTTTCTTCACACCTAGATTTTGTCCTAAGTCTTAATTTATTTCTAGCAATGAAGAACAAAACCCTACATAAGGCATTTACCACATTTTCGCACTGTTTCTTTTTAAGTTGGGAGCCATTTATTCCCTATAAATTAAGGTTTTTATTTTTTTACGTTCTTCGTTGTACATGCTTATGAGACTCACATTATTGTCTCTGTCTTGAGATTCGCTCTCAGCTAGCTGAGTATATTGTTAATAAAATAAGGCATATCGCCAAAAAATACGACTGAAACAATTGGAACCGTTTTCGGGTATATTTTGCGTTCTCCGCTTAAATATCCCCACTTACATATGCTAGACAAGACCCGATGAAGTATACGGTTTTGTCAATATATGTATGTATGTGCCAGGAAAAAGTGACATGTTTTTAAAACACGATTAAGATGGCAAAGTAAACTTCAGAACATTCTCATTTCGCCCTCTGGAAATCAATTAACATTCTCTTTTTCTTTTTTTTTTCTGTTGTTGGAGGTTTAATGACCACCGTGAGCAACTCGATGGAATATAAGCAGTCACCCGTCCCTACTTTAGGGCCGCTGGTTCCAGGGACGCGAGAGAGCCAGTGCCGTAAGACAAGCACAATATCCTTGGCACACCGGCATTTGAACCCATCTCGGACGAGTGGTCAGAAGCGAGCGCTTATATAAGGACTGTTTAATAATAAGTAGTGAGACTTTCTGCCTGAAATAGTCAAAACATCACATATCTAAAAATAATCGGCGCCACCATTTCGACAGCGATCCATTTACTGCACAAGTCATTGTATTCCTGCGGCATAGAAGGAGGCAGGCTGTTGCTACTGCAACCAGTTAAATGCAGCTTCACTCACTTGATCATCCGAAGTGAAATGTTTGTCTTTGAGAAATTTTTTCATAGGTCCAAAGATGTGAAAACCGCAGGGCAATAGGTCAAGACTATACGCCGGATGTTGAAGGACTTCCCAGCGAAAGCGCTACAATGTCCTGTATACGACCGGCCGTTATCATGCAGAAGCCCAATACCCTGAGGGCGGTTGTCAGGTTCTTGTTTTTAGCACGTCTTTTGTAAAAATATCGTCCTTCTGCAATTATTAGTCCGATTTGAAATTTTTTTTGTATTGGTAAGCTTTAAATGGCCGAGTGATGGCCCCTGCATTCCGGTTTTTTTACGATGCACAATTTCGCTGCTACAGAGGTGTAAATGCAGTTGATGTCGAATTCAAAATACATTTTATTCCATATATTTGCTTCTAAACATCCGACTGATAAAATTATTTTCCCTTTCGATTCCATTTATGTCAAAGACTATTTCAGGTATATACACTTTTTCAAGTTACGCATAGATTTTCCGTTAGAGGGCGTAAAATAAATTATGTTTTCCCTGATATCTCTGCTTCTAAAGCTCCGATTTGAAAATTTCTTTCTGCACCGGATACATCTCCCAACGGGAAATTTCTGCATATAATTTCTAATTTTTGGTAAAAAATGGTTTGGCCACCAGGGAGCGTAAGTGTTAATTTCTGCTCCTGTTGTATTTGCAGCAAAATCTGAGCTTCTAAAATCTTTATTGAAAAATTTCTTTCGTGAACCGATACCACTCATGTCGACACACATTTTTACAATATTTTCTTCTTAAAATAATGAGTGATTTATCCGCCAGGGGCGCAGAGTTATATCTTATTTTAGTCAACATCTCTGGTTCTAAGACTCCGATTTAAAAAATGCGTTTGTTCAATAGCGTTTCTGGTGCAAAATGTTTTTCATAAAATTTCAAAATTGTCAAGTAGTTCATAGACTCTCCGCTAAGGGGAGTGAAAGTAAATTGCTTTCCCCCGATATCCGTGATTCTAAATCTCCGATTTGAACATTTTTTCCTGTATCGGATACAGCTCCTGATTGCAAATGTTTTGCAGGTAATTTCTAATATTTGGTAAAGAATTGTTTGTCCACCAGGGAGCGTAAGAGTATATTTCTGCTTGTGATGCATTTGCAACAAACTCTGAGCTTCTGAAAACTACTGATTATTCCTAATTTAGGGCCCAAAAAGAGAAGAATAGTACCAAAAGTTCTAAATAAACGTAACATTCATATGTTACCCAAGATTCTAACTTAGCGTGAGAAGCCAGCGTCATAACCATTTGGCCTGCTGGGTGGGGTGGCGGGGTGGGGGTGGGGGGTTGCTATGCTAAATTCGTTAAAAGACCGTAAAACGTGACATTTCGATCGCAGAATTTTTGGCTGATAGCGATGTGAAGGTACCAGCTCTGCTGTGTAAATTTCTTTTCCTTTTACGAGGAGAAACAGTTTAACATTCCATTGAATTTCAAAGGAAAAGTGGAACATGGACAAAAGAGCAAAGATAACATACATGCCTCACCAAAGCAATCACATTTTAGCCTTCGCCGCTAGATTACATCGTCGAGATCTGTCATGCTGTGCCGGCGGCGCAGTGGTCTAAGTGCTGCCATACATCCGAGAAATGTCCGGGTTCGAATTTCAGTGCTGCACGGATGTTGTGTTTGTTTTAAGGCACTGGCTGTTTCCCTTCCCTGGAACCAGTGGCCCTAAATAAGGGACTATTTATGGCCCATTGAGTTGCTCACTGTGATTGTCAAACCTTCAATCAAAATAAAAAAAAAAAAAAAACAAAAAAAAACCTCTCATCCTCTGAAAGACTTCATACTTTTTCTGATAATCAGGGAATCTAAAAATCTTCCAGTTTTGTATTTTGGTTTTGAAGGCTTTGCAGGCAAAAATACAATCTGTAATATTGAAATTGCAACACTGAGAAGCCGTGGGAAAATTCAACAGATTTCACGTATAGAGCAGTATAAGAAACAAGAAATAACACGATTAAGTCAAAATTAATACACAGCTTTATTGCTTTAAAAACTGACACATCAGTATGAGGTACAACTACATCTGCTTGCAATGTATTCTGCAATAAAAGAGGCATTGAGTTGTGGAGATGTCTGGTGGCCTCCTACTGCATTGCTCACCATACTTTCAGCATATGAATTTTCAGGGCTGTAAATGACTGCGCTGGCTACGGGTCGGTGTTGAGATGCTGTCCAGCCATGTCCCACATCTGTTCTATTGAGAAAGATCCTGCGATCTCGTTGGCCATTTTAAGAAATTACAGAGCGTAGACATTCCCTGGAGAAGTTTTCAGTATGTGGACGTATATTATCTTGCTGAAACGTGCTGCCACCTTACGAAAGCGAGAGCAACAGAATCCAGGGTATTGTCTACGTACCAGAAAGCTGTTTGTGCGATGTACCAGAGATGTACGCCTGCCACAGTTGAACAGACCCTGCCGCTCTATGCCTCCGGATAATCACTCTTGAATTGCTTCTCTCCCCATGCGTAAATCTGGCGAACAGAAAATAAAAGCGAGATTCGTCACTGAAGGCCACACGACGTCATTCTGTCTGACAGTTCGTTCTAGCACGGCTCTACTTCTGACGCTGGTGACGATGTTCATTAAATAGGGGCAAGAGAGGCAGTGGATTCCGTGTGCGAAGTCGTGCCTCCGCTGGTCTTCGAGATAGAGTCTGTCTTGTGACGGGAAGACTAAAAATAACGTTTACGACCTTCTGACGACAGAGAAAGAGAGAGAGAGAGGGGGGCTGTAATGGCGGTGGAGGCTTGTTGCCAGATCAAACGGTTTTCCCGTGATGTGGTCATCCGGCGTACTCCAGTTCCAGTCAACGAGAGGTCGTGCCTTCTCGCAAAATCTGCTGCCTGCATCCATGCTCTGTAACTTTGTCACGTCCCAAAGGTGAACACCCGTTACCCCTAATCCGTTTCCCCTAATTCCCGTTTGCCCTAATCACGCTTACCCTAATTGCCTTTCCCGAAATCGCTTTTACCCGAATTCCCATTTCCCCTAAGTTCGCTCGCCCTAATCTCGTTTCCTTGAATTCACGTTTGCCCTAAACACGTTTACCTCAATTGTGTTTCCCCTAAATCGCTTTTACTCGAATTCCCATTTCCTCTAATTCCGTTTGCCCTAATCTCGTTTCCCCTTAAATCTCGTTTCCCCTAATTAACGTTTGCCCTAAACACGTTTACCCCAATTGCGTTTCACCGAAATCGCTTTTACCCGAATTCCCATTTCCCCTAATTCTGTTTACCCAAATCTCTTTTGCCCTAAATCTCGTTTCCCTTAATTCAGGTTTGCCCTAAACACGTTTACCCCAATTGCGTTTCCCCGAAATCGCTTTTACCCGAATTCCCATTTCCCCTAATTTCGTTTGCCCTAATCTCGATTCCCCTAAACACGTTTGTCCATATCAAAGTTTCCCTAAAAACGGTTCCTGTATCAAGTTTGCTCTAATTCTCTTTTGCCGTGATCCGCGTTTTCGTAAATTTATGTTTTCCCTAATTCATGTTTTTCCTGATTCTCCTTAAGCGAAATAAAACGTTTCTTTTACTGTCAAAATTCAGAAAAAAAATCTTTGTGTAACTAATATAATTTTTTATCGTCAAATTCAGGAAAATATATGTATATTTAATCATCATCATCATCATCACCATTATTAATCCACTGCTGGATGAAGATCTCACCAAGTTTCTCCCACATCACTCCCGCATGCTTTCGAATTTCACCCACCCATTATCCATGTGGTCTTGTTCTGGGTCTTTTCCTCTCCCTTGGAATCCAGTCTAAGATTCAGGTTGTCCATCGGTGGTCAGTTCCCCTGGCAACATGTCCACCCGATTGCCTTTTTAAGGAATTCACTCTGATCATGATATCCTCCATTTTTGTCATTTTCTTTATTCATAAGTTCTTCTTTTCACCTCTCCTGGTTACACCAAGCATGCCTCTCTCCAGGCTTCTTTCAGTTATCTGCAGTCTTTGTATGTCTTTTTTAGTTAAGGTCCACGTCTCTGCTCCGTACGTAATCACTGGAAGGATGCATTGATTAAACACTTTTCTTTTTGAGACATAATGGCATATTGTTCTTGAAAATCGTATTGTTTTTTCCGAAAGCTCTCCATCCAAACAGGGGTGCGCCAAGGGCATTTGCCGTGCTTCGTACGAGAATATATTTCAATTTTTATTCATTTTTACATGAAGTAAATACCTTTGGCATCATCATTTTTCTTTCCCGTAAATTAAAGTTAACATAAAACACAAGTCTCATATAAAACTAAAAGAAAAAAAAATCTGTAAAGCACTAGTTCAGTTGACGCTTTGAATAATCCAAGAAGTCAGCTTTCTCTCTGTAAATTTACACAAGTCCGCTTTACCGGTAAAAAAAAAGTTTTGTCACATACGATTATAAACATATTACAGCTTCTTTCTTGGAGGGGACAATTGCTACTTATATATAATAGCTGTGTCCACGGCTTCGCTCGCGGTGAAGATATCACTGAAAAACAGGGCTATGATAACACGTGTGATCTGATCCATCCATAAGAACTGTAGTTGAATTTCATGGCAACCGATGAAGAAAATTGGCAGAAAGATTAAATGGTTGGCAGTTAGTTTTTCACGTGAAAGAAAATTATAATTAGTTTTTACATAAATTTAAGTACATAATTTTTATTTTATTTTTTGAAAATAATTCATAATGCGCATATATAGCATTCTTTGTCCCGTTTCCATGGAAATCGTTATCAAAATAAATTGATTGTCTGAACTGCCGGTTCTCGATAAACCGACGTTCAACAGTCCGTGTGAGAAACATTCCGGGCATATGCTAACGCAGGAAAACTATCGGGGGGGGGGGGGTATTCCGAAAATATAAAATATGAAGAATTTCTGCTCCGATCGGGAGATTTTCAGGGTTTACAAACTGCAGCTCAACAAATTATCTGGGGCATGAGCAAAGGTTTCTTGCGTTAGCACATGCCCGGAGAGAATTTGTTGAGCTGTAATGTGTAAACGCCGAAAATCTCCCAGCTGGGCTGCAAATTCTTTATATTTTATATTTTTGGTATTAAGACCCCCTCCCCCAGGTTTCTTGCGTTAGCACATACCCGCAGAGAATTTGTTGACTTGTAGTGTGTAAACGCCGAAAATCTCCCGATTGGGCTACAGACTCTTTACATTAATTTTTTTTGGTATTAACTCCCCCCCCCACCCCACCCCCCACCGACAGGTTTCTTGCATTTGCACGTGTCCTCAGATAATTTGTAGAGTTGTAGTTTGCAAACGTTGAAAATCTCCGGATCAGACCAGATATTCTTTATATTTTATATTATTGGTATAAATCCCTCCCCACCCCCACCCCTTCGGACATACTTCCTGGTTTGCAAAGAATTTATTGAGCTGTAATTTTTAAACCGTGAAATTTTTCTGTTGAGTTGTACATTATAAACAATTTTTTTATAAAGAATTACATTAAATATCGCAGTTAAGAAAATACGACATTTCGGAAACTTTGTGATTCAGATAACCAACCTCTGGGGACGTGGCCACGAAGCGGTCGTAAACACAGTTTTTACCCGGCCCTTTAAATTTTTGTGGCCAATTCACCTACACCCAATCAGTGAAGGTGGTAAGTGGGAAAACATTCAAGCGGGACAGACTGACGTCTACTATTAAGGTGGAACTGAATTAGCAAAAAGCTCATGTTTAGTCTCGTACGGAGGAGAGTCGATGAATGTACTACTGCTGAAATAGGTGTTAGGGCTACCATGGCAGCAGGGAGTCAGGCTCTAAATGGTATTTGAGCTCTTTTTGAGAAGGCTGCGGTTGTAAGAAGAATAAAAATTAATAAAGGGAAAAGGTCAGAAAGAAGGAATTCCCATGTACGCTAAGAACTCTTAACAAAAAAGATGTCACCGAATTTTCGGATGAATAAGCACGTCTTTTGAATCTATTCTGACGCGAATTAAATTTATCAAAGGTATTCAAAATTAATGGAACCGGTTTGAAATACAATCAACTGGTTCCAACAATCGATAAAACATCCCAGAAATAGAATCATCTACTTAGTTCCACCAGCGGCTAAAAAGCATGCTACGAAAACTAACAAAAGTTTGAACAAAAGGTTTCTCATACTACAAGGAAGGTACCAGAGACTAAGAGATTTTCAAATTGAACAGTTAAAATAATAAATATAAAAAAGTAAATATTATATAAGTTTACGTCTGCTAGCGGAAGAATATTTGCATAGCGGAAAAGTTGAAAATAAGCGAAAATTATTCTTCATGGAAAAAGCGTTCGACCTTTACGCAGCTAGTGAGAAATATTTGCGTTACTTAAAGAGGATAATGCTCCACATCTCTGCTGTAACGAACGGCATACAGTAAAGAAGAAATTTCTCAATAGCGTTTTCAGAAGTGGCGATACAGCTGCACTCTGAAGTACACAAACACCACCTACCAACAGAACTGTGAACTACAAAATTCTTCATACCCTTAAGTGTTCTACAAGGTAAATGGCATCCGGTGTTGAAAGAATTTTTTAAATTGCACATATAAAAGCAGTGATATTGAGAAAAATAGAATAAAAATATGCGCTCCTAGCGACGAAATTATGCACTATTTTGGAAAGAAAATATACACACAGTCTGCATAGTTAATAGTATATGACCGAAGAAAGAAGTTATTCAATCAGGTTTTTAGTCCCGCAGATATTGCTGTAAACGGAAACGTAAACTTAGGCCCTCTGGTGGCAGACTTGTGCGCTACGAAAAATTTGAAATTATATGAGAAATATTTCACAACGGAAAAGTTCTCCAACAAAGAAAGAATTTTCAGATCGGACTCTTAGAAACAGAGATATCGACAAAAATAAGATATGCCTTTACGCTCCCTGGCGGAAAAACCATGCACTATTTTAAGCAAAAGAATTCTCAAAAGGTCTTTCGATGTGAGCGGTATCAGTCAACGAAATATTTTTTTCAATCGAGTTTTCAGGATCTCAGATTTTGCTACAAATTCATCAGATGCAGAAATAAACACTTACGCCCCCTGGTCGCTAAACCATTCTTTATCAAATATTAGAAATTATAGGAAAATCATTTTCTATCAGCAGCTGTATCCGTTGCAGAAAGAAATTTTCTAATCGGAATTTTTGAAGCAGAGATATCGGGGAAAACGCAATTTACTTGAACGCTCCCTAGCGGAAAGTCTATGTATTACTTGAAAATTTTGAAAATATATGAGAGCATTTTACACCGGAAACGCTAACAAAGAAGGCATTTTTCTAATCTGACTCTTAGAAGCAGAGATATTGACAAAAATAAGATATACATCTATGCGCCCTGGCGGAGAAACCATGCATTATTTTAAGAAAGAAATATTCCGAAATGGTTTGCCGACGTGAGTGGCATCCGTTCAGGAAAGAATTTTTCAATCGAGATTTTAGAAGCTCAGACTTTTTGCAAATACGTCAGGACCAGAAATTAACACTTACGCCCCCTGGTGGCCAAACTGTTTGATACCAAAAATTAGAAATTATGTGCGAAAGATTTCCCATCCGGAGCTGTAACCGCTGCAGAAATAATTTTTCAAATCGGAGTTTTAAAAGCAGAGATATCGGGGGAAACGCAATTTACTTTTACAACCCCTAGCGGAGAATCTATGCGTAACTTGAAAAAGTGACAATACCTAAAATAATCTTCGTCATAAGTAGAATCGTAAGGCAAAATATTTTTTTGAATTGGATACTTAGAAGCAAATGTATGGAATAAAATGTATTTTGAATTCGATATCATCTGCGTTTACGCCCTCTAGCGGCGAAATTGTGCATCGTAAGAAAATCAAAATATTGGGTAGAAATCAAATAAATATAACACATTTCAAGCTTTCTAATGCAAGCAGAATTCTCCAAATCGGACTATTAGTTGCAGAGATATCGTTTCTACAGACGGACGGACAAACCGATAACATAAGCACGCTCTTTTTTTACAAAGGACGTGCTAAAGACTTACAAACAAAAGACTTTATTTCGGTTAACAAAAAATAGACAAACGCCAAATAAGGCAAACGCGAATTAGAAAAAACTTGATACGGGCAAACGTGTTTAGGGCAAACGAGATTACTGCAAACGAAATTAGGGGAAATAGGAATTAGGGTAAAAGCGATTTCGGGGAAACACAATTAGGGTAAACGTGTTTAGGGCAAACGTGAATTGGGGGAAACGATATTTAGGGCAAACGATATTTAGGGCAAACGAGATTAGGGCAAACGGAATAAGGGGAAATGGGAATTCGGGTAAAAGCGATTTCGGGGGAACGCAATTGGGGTAGACGTGATTAGGGCAAGCGGGAATAAGGGGAAACGGATTAGGGGAAGTGAGGCTACGGGTCCCAAATGCAGCGCAACACTGCGGGACGACTATCCACCCTCTCGTAAACCAGTACAACGTGGCGGGACGACTATCCACCCTCTCGTAATTCCTTCTAAAATGCACTCAGCTGGCAACGTGGCCGGAGAATTCGGTGCCTTCGCATTCTGTATGAAATTCGCTTTCTCCCAGAAATCGCTGCTCGAAGCAGGAAAACTGTTCTTACGAGAAAACCAGCCTTGTTGGGGCGCCACGGCAGAGACATTTCTCTTATATCGGCAAACACTACACTCATATCGGTCTCGTATTTTAATCATATGAACTACTCGGCTTAACTTAGGCGCCAACTGATTTGCATATGCTTCCGATTGTTCCTTCAGAGTGTTACAATTTCAATATTACAGAGTATGTCTCGAATTTTTCTAATTGAAGTAGACATCATACTGATTTTATGCATTTCGAAACACGATTTCCTTTACAATACGAATAATTGGCAAAATTAAAAGATTATTGAAGTAAACTTCGTTCCAGAAAATGTTGCTAAGTATATGCGTGACTTTTCTTATCATAGTTGGAAAATATTCTCTCCTGTGCCAGTTTACTCGTATATGATACTTTGAAATCATGCCGAAGAGTTGGTTCTTGAGACTAAAATATTCTGGCAAGAAACCATAGCTATTTATTTGGAAATTTATAGACGCTCTCCGACAATACTTCTCTCGACATTGTTTAATTTATGTGCAAAATGTCCGAAAGTGCCCTATTCTCTTTGCATTTGTGCCTCTAGCGCGAATCTATGACGCCACTTGTCTGTCAGTGCCTTGGCTTCATGAAAATTCATCGCACACAGGTATAGTACCCTCATCCCCAGCCCCTTGTCTCGCATTGGAAAACGCAGAATTCGATTACTGTTGTGAGAAGTTCACAAAGGTCGTGTGATCTGAAATGTCACTGACCGTAGCAACCATTTTCGATTAACTCTAGGCGGCAGAGCATGCATGTACTTCGAGCTCTCTTTGCTTGAGAGAGAAACGTAGACTGTTGGAGACAGAAAAGTTGAAAGCGGATAAAAGTTATTTTTCTGGCCACAGGCTACCTCGGCTTTACTTTAATTGAAAGCGAGACAGTGGTTCGATCGGCCTAATCGTTTTTCGTTAATTCTCATGTTTTCGGGGTGTATTCGTTCTGTGATCAACGCTGCCGCCAGTTTGTCGTCTTTGATGATTCAAGCATATTTTTTCGTGTTTTTCAGCTAATCATCAGCACAGAAGAATGATTAGCATACACTGAACAGAACCATTAGTGAAATGAAATGAAGTTTGAGTGCATGTTTTGGATACATATTCTCTAAAACTGTTTACGTCAGCAAAGGAAATTCTTACGTGAGTTTAGTACTTGTGTAGATCAACTAATAATGACTCATGCTGATTCATGCACCCCTACTCCTCTGGGCTTCGTAATATTCTTACATGAACACATCATACTATGTAGGTTTACGATAAACGTTCGTTCCATACTTAAGAAAGCCCTGGAGCACTGTGTTATTTTGGATAATGCGTATTTTTAGAACGAAAATAGTTTTTTATGAAACATTAAAGTACTTTTATGGAAATAATACTAAAACAGAATTAGAAAAAGTATGAAATGCATCGAACTTAAAAGTTTAGAAACTAAGAAGATTCGTAAATTACTAAGCACCAACGAGAGTTAAGGAAATGTTGATAAACCAAAAAACCATTAAAATTTAATCCAAATAAGCAGATAAGATGGAATATATGGTAGGCGACCGTTTATGATTTGATTGACAAATGAGTAACGACAGGTCCAGGTTCTTCCCTAGTAGCTCAACTGTTGGAATTGGACTACTAGTGAAAATCCATTAAGAAAAGGCGTAGTAAATAATGATATTTTTACTACCCCCAGTAGTACATTTCATGAGATGAACTCATTAGATGAAGAATTTCACTGACTGAAGTACCCTATACTGATAAGTTTTGATGTTCAGTATAGAACTATCGTGAGGAGAAATAAGTTTCGATGAGTTTCTGATGATTAGAGAGAAAATTCTGGTAATTTTCAGAAAAGCAAGGGTAATTTTTCTTTCAGTGGTAATACTGCTGTAATTAGTACATATTGAAAGGGAACATACAAGCAGCAGTCACAGTCCCTCAACATATGCTCCACTTTCGTGGCCAACCCGTTGCCAAACCTTTGGAAGGCATCGAACTTAGTCGGTAGCGCGTTTTGAGCCAGAGTCCACATAGAATGCCCTATCGCAGAAATGTTGTTGTCGTTACTCTGGGAGCGTTTGCCACTAAGGGGTTATTTCGTTTTCAGGAACAAGTCGAAATCGCCCAGGCTCATATACGGCGAATATTGTGGGTACCAAAATTGCCCATCTCTATTAGCTTCACGGTTGATGCTGCACGACACCGTGCATTGTCATGCAAGGCGCGACCGCAATAACTGGGGTCTTTTCTGGCGAATTCCTGGACGCAGATAATATTCAAGGAAGTGGCGGCGGTAGTAGGAAACGTTTACTGTCTGTCCCTGTGGACTCATTCGACGGCATGCCCAATGATCCCTAACACCTGCACTTTTCCAGGCTTTTGCCGCGTTTTCTCGAGACGTGATGATACTTTGTAGGATTGTTGTAGGATGTGGCCCATGTTTTGTCGATTGCAATAATCAGGCGAAGAAAGTGTTCTTCCCCTCGCTCATAACATTCCAGACGAATTTGCGGTTTCCATCCGTTCTCTTTCCTGTACATCGGCGAGAGACGCGTAGCACCCATTTTGAGCATCCCCAGCTTTCTCATCCAAATGACGTGCACAATCGAAGGTGCTACGTTGACTTCGGCACTCCATTCTTGGTACGTCCATCGACGAGCAGGTGAGTAGCCGCCTCACGGCTTCCACATGTTCATCTGTCCCGCTCATAGGATGTCCGCCACCGTGCTCAAGCTAAATATTTTCTCTTCCACATCGAAAATCATCCTGACGCCGTTACGATACGGAAACGCATCATCGCAACATGCTTCCCGAAGTCCTATTTCTGCAAGAATTGGGGAGAGTGGGGATCCCATGGGGGCTCCGTCGGTTTGACGGAAAATGGTCTCATTAAAACGGAAGAATGATATATTATAGACAAGACGAAGTGCACATAGAATAGCTTGTATTTCAGAATCGGAGTATAAAGCTGCCTGCATTTTATCGACTATGAGGTTATGGACGGTTGGAACAGGAATATTTGGGTATAAGGAAATAACATCCATAGATAGCATAATAAATGGGGTGGTGATGGGAGAAATGGAACGAATTCGAGCTAAAGCTTGGTGGGAACTGGTAATTGAATAATTGGAGGTGGTGGTAAATTGAGAAAGAAAGGAAGCTAAAGCCTGTTCGAGAGGTCTGGTAGGTGAGGCATAGCCTGAAACTAGGGGTCGTAGGGGATAGCCATCTTTGTGCAGTTTTAGTTTGCCGAAGAGTTCTGGGACTCTAGGCCCTGGTGGGGCCTAGAGTCCCAGAACTCTTCAACCACGAACCTTTTCAACCATTGTGGGAAAAAACCAAAATTCTCACCACTCCCAAATCTAAACATCTAACCCTACTTACTGAGAGTCTGCAGATTTTCGCTCATCGCCACCAATGCTGTAACGACGATTACACAAGTCTCATTCATAATCCCTGGAAATTTTTGCTACAGATAGCAGCTTCTAAAAACATTTTTATAAACTTTGAATAATAACACACTCACCTGTTTGAACTTTTATGTCTCTGTAGTGCGCATGCCTTCATTACATCCTACGTCATTTGTGTATCTCATCTCACTGTGTATATATCCTGCTGATCTAACCATCAGACTTACACCTGAGGATGGATCCGTTGCGGATCTGAAAGTTTCTAGTGTGCCTTTCATGTGAATGATTTTATGACTAAGGTGTTTTTACATTAAAGATTTTTAAACTATTTTATCGTGCATAGACGGCAATGTACTTACACTTAATTTTCAACCTCCAGCACGAAGTGTTTTTTACGGAATCAACTGTTGCTTAGTAGTAGGACTTGGTTCCAAACTTCTTATGCGGCGCTCTAATTCATCCCATAGGTATTCTATGGGATTAAGATCAGGGCTCTGTGCTGAATAGTACACACACGGTACCGAATTACCGTCAAACCACGCCGTAACAGTCCTTGCTTTATGGCTCGGTGCATTGTCCTGCTGGTACCAACAAGGCACAGTTCCATAGTATTGCCACAGAGTTGGTAGGGAATAAAGGTCCAGAATATCGAGGTAGACGTGCAGGTTTGTCCACGATCACCAATGGGCCGGAACTATAACCCGAAAAACACCCTCACACGAGTACACTGTCAGCTCCAAACTTTACAGTAGGAACAGTACAGTGTGGTAAATAGCGTTCCCCTGGCTGCCGCCATACCCTCACACAGCCATCAGACTGGTGGGTCGTGTGTCTGGATTCATCAGACCATTGGACCCATTTCCATTGATCTACGGTCCACGATAAATGTTCTTTACACCATGCTAAACGACGAGTAGCATAGCGAGTGAAGATGAAAGGCTTATGAACAGCCGCACGACAACGGTAACCCATGGAATGCAGTTCTCTGCGAATGGTACGTGTACATACCGAAGTTCCGGCATTTTTACTCACCTGTACACTGAGGTCTTCTGCAGTAGTACTCCGTCGATCAGCTGTAACGACTCTCTCGAGGCTTCGACGTCCTCTATCACTGATTTTCTTTGGTCCCCCGGTACGTTTTGCTGCTTCAGGCACGCCATGTGTATTCCAGTTATTCAGTACATCCAAAACAGTTTACTTGGGTATGTTTAAACGCCTCTCGGTTTCTTTTATGGACAACCCACTAATATAACACCCAACAATCTTTCCTTTCTCAAAGTCAGTTCTCTCCCACTGGGGCATTTTCACTCAACCTCACAGTGCGATGTGATCGCGGTCAGCTGCAGGCTTGTTTTTATACCATTTGCAGCTGTAACGCGCATCTTAACAATGCAGCGGACCCGTTCATTTGCTTTTGAAGGGGTGTTTGGTGACTGTTGTCAATACTGTGTAGATTATGTGTGTGTTCTACTGCTATCATTTCCCTTCACTCGATCTTCCCAGCAAAGAAGATAAGATCGTCTTTCAGCAAGATCTCCTCTGCAAGAAGAGAAGATTATCTTTCAGCAAGATCACCTCACCAAGAAGAGACAATCTTCTCAGCGAAGAAGGGCCAAAGATCGCACCGATATCGTCAAGATTCATGGTTCGATATCAGACCTCTGTGAACCGATTAATCATGGATGTTTTGTTTGTTATTCGATTCCAGTTTTATCTCCCTATCCTCCAGATCCACTGAATTTCCATTAAGGATAAGTGACTTCTCCGGAAATCCTCCATGCAGGGACATGGTTTGGATATTCCTGGACGAACTTTTTCAGAAATGAATATATATATATATATATATATATATCTCACTTAGTGGGAACAGGATGCACCACGAGAAGGCGGGGTTGACATTTGTCAAGGAGAGGCTGTGATGTTACGCATCACATCACCTGACGACCGCCCATAGCGGTATAACTATACCATCGGGATCAGAGGAAATTCTATCCAACACTCACCAACCCGCTTGGCCAGCGTGGTGAGTTATGGCCAAACCCCTCCAAAATGATTCCACAACTTAAATCTTGGCCCTCAGTCTCCGGCAGCTGGAATGTACCTGGCCAAGGCAGCGGCCAGTGCGACATGAAGGCAGAGGGTGCTAAGAATCCCCGGAGGACCGGACTAGGCTGCCATCTGATGCTGACCTTGGCTACTTAAAATGGACGCTCCCTATCTTCTGATTCAAGGCTTCTTGAATTGGAAGAGGAACTACAAAGGATCAAGTGGGACATCGTGGGGCTAAGTGAGGTAAGGAGAAAAGGAGAATATCTCATCGAACTGAAAAGTGGACATCTCTTCTACTATCGTGGGACAGATACTGGCAGAACTAGTGGTGTTAGATTTATAATAAACAAGAAACTGAAGGATAAAGTTGTAGAAGTTGAAAGTTCCTCTGACAGAGCTGCACGACTTGTTATCCAACTCTCGAAAAGATACCAGGCTCAGATTATTCAAACTTATGCACCCACCACAAGTCATCCTGAAGAAGAAATTGAAGAATTTTATGAGGAAATTTGTCATCTAAATAATAAAGGTAAGCAGCACTTGAAGATAATTATGGGAGATTTCAATGCAAAAATAGGGCACCGGCAACAGAATGAAACTTCAGTAGGTAAATTCGGTCACGGCAACAGAAACCAGCGTGGAAATACTCTCGTTGAGTTTGCAGAGGCAGAAGGATTTTTCATCTTGAATTCCTTTTTCAAGAAAAAGCCACACAGGAAATGGACATGGAGACATCCAAATGGGACGACAAGTGAAATTGATTTTATTATGTGTAACAAAAAATTCGTCATAGAAGACTGCAGTGTGCTAAACAAGTTCAACACAGGTAGTGACCATAGATTGGTGAGATGTAAGATGCACCTTAACACTAAACTTGAACGTGGCAAGCTCATAAGACAAACAAAATCTATTGACATAACCAACCTTAAAACACCATAATACCTTCAAGTTAGAACTGAAGAACAGGTTCTCTGCTTTAGAAGGCCTAACATCGGAAGAAGTGGACATCTCTGAAGTTAACAGAAAAGTAACCAAAGCTCTTATGGAAACAGCAACAAAATTAGCTGGGTCTAAGAAGAAGTTGCATGTGAACAAATTATCAGGAAAAACCAAAATGTTGATGCAAAAAAGAAGAGAGATGAGGACAACTAAAGAAGGTGTGACTTCCAAAGTGGAATATATAGAGCTATGCAAGACAGTAAGAAAAAGTATCACTGAAGACGTAAGGAAATTCAACTGTGAACTAGTGAGGAAAGCAATTGAAAACAACCAAAGCCTAAAGATAGCAAAGGGACTCTCAGTAAGGGAAGAAAACAGATTATGGCACTGAGAAAAGAAGATGGTTCTGTAACTAGAAATAGAGGCGAAAGTTTGACAAGAGGGAAAGATTTCTACTCCAAATTATATGAAAGGGATGATATATGCACTCCAGACATCATGAAAGATACCAGTACCAGAGTTCCTCCAGTCCTTCCAGCAGAAGTTGCACATGCAATCAAGAACATGAAGCGAGGAAAAGCTCCAGGAGAAGATGGAATTACTGTAGACATCATACAAGAAGCAAGTGGAGAAATCGAAACAGTACTCGCCCAAATTTTCACTCGATGCCTTAATGAAGGAAAGATTCCTGAGGATTGGAACACCGCTACAATGATCCTGCTACATAAGAAAGGTGACATTGAGGATCTCGGAAACTACAGACCTATCAGCCTCCTATCAGTAGTTTATAAAATCTTCACTAAAGTTCTTTCACACCGCTTGAAGGTAGCACTAGACATGGCTCAACCAAGAGAACAAGCTGGATTCAGGAGTGGCTACAGCACAATAGATCATATCCACGTGCTGAGAGAACTAATTGAAAGAGCGAGGGAATATGAACTTCCATTGTGCATGGCTTTTATCGATTATGAAAAAGCCTTTGATTCGGTGAAACCATCAGCAGTTACAATGGCTCTGAAAACCTGCGGTATTGAAGATGCATACATTAATATTATTAATAACATCTATGAAAATGCAAGTGCAAAGATTAGGCTGTTTGAAAATACAACACACGTAAAAATTGGAAAGGGAGTGAGACAAGGTGACACCATATCTCCGAAGCTCTTTAATGCCACATTGGAGGGTGTTTTTCAGTCGCTGAGCTGGGAAAACAAGGGGATAAAGATTAATGGAGATTATCTAACCCACCTTCGTTTTGCTGATGACGTAGTCATTTTTGCAACTACCCCATCAGAGCTGCAGAGTATGATCCAGGAACTTGCTGACAAGAGTAAAGAAGTGGGGTTAAAAATGAACTTTCAGAAGACAAAAGTGATGTTCAATGCTTTTACAAGAAATGAAGATTTATCGATTGATGGAGAAAAGCTGGAGATAACAGACACATACGTTTATCTTGGACAGCAGATATCAAGTGAGGGTCACATTGATGAAGAAATTAATCGGCGTACAAAACTTGCCTGGAGAGCTTTTGGAAGAAACAGCATAATTTTCAAGAGCAATATGCCATTATGTCTTAAAAGAAAAGTCTTTGATCAATGCATCCTTCCAGTGCTTACGTATGGTGCAGAGACGTGGACCTTAACTAAAAGAGACATACAAAGAAGCATGGAGAGGTGCATGCTTGGTGTAACCAGGAGAGATAAGAAGAGGAACTCGTGGATCCGAAAAATGACAAGAGTGGAAGACATCATGATCAGAGTTAAATCCCTGAAATGGCAATGGGCTGGACATACTGCCAGAAGGACAGATCATCGATGGACAGCCGAAATTTTAGATTGGATTCCAAGGGACAGGAAAAGACCCAGAAGAAGACCACATAGGAGATGGGTGGATGAAATTCGAAAGTATGCTTTGGGGTGACATGGAGGAGACTGGCACAAGACAGACCGTTGTGGAGGAAACTTGGGGAGACCTTCGTCCAGCAGTGGATTGATAATGGTTGACAATGATGATGATGATGATGATGATGATATATCACTTAACTTAAAAAAACTGTAACTTGCAAACAAATGTAATAAGATGTCCGCAAAACCGCGCCATGCTGCAGGTTTTAAACATAATCAGCATAGTAATGAATTCAACCACAGATAAATTACAATCCTAATACAGAACCCTATAACAACACCCCTAAACTCCTGACAAGAGGTAATATCCCTCAAAAATCAACTAACCCCCCCCCATCGCCAAAAAATTCAAACATTTTTTAATATATAACTGTACCCCAGAACACCAGATCACTCATCAGGGAAAGACATCCGGTACCCTGGGGTAGAGGCTCAGGTTTCATGAGAGTGTTAAATTTTGAAGCCAATAGATAGATATCTTAATAAATTTTGTACAAAAATATCTCTTTTATGCAGTCTGTCTTCCCTACCTTTGCCGCCCCGGTGGCGCAGTGGTCTAAGGCGTTGGCCTCTGATCATTCGTCCGAAGGGGTCCGGGTTCGAATCCCGGTGAGGCATGGATGTTGTGTTTGTCTTACGGCACTGTCTCTCTCCCTTCCCTGGAACCAGTGACCCTAAATTAGGGACGGGCGACTGCTTATAGCCCATTGAGTTGCTCACGGTGGTCGTTAAACCTCCAAACAACAACTTCCCTACCTTAACCTATTTGTAGATCTTAAAGAACATAAAACAAAAAGAACTTACTTGTAACGTCTAAAATAACAACATATAGCCTGAAATGGAGTGTTGAAACATAGACTCAAAACTCCCCAAGGCAGCAAAGTAAAACACCTGGCGGTCAAGCTCGGTAATCACTTATCATGGTGATCTTTAGGTCGATTGAGGTACTTTCCGAAAATAATGTTAAGTTGTTATTACGTCATGGATGAAAGTTCAGTCTGTTAGAGCTCTCCGGGGCGACTCGGAAGAAATGAAGTTTTTTTTGTGGCCCTAAGAATAGGTAAATAATATAGTAATTAAGTTGTTAAGTTGGTGTAATGTTGCATAACCTAATTGAAAATTTTGACTTAGAATTAAAGGATGACAATAAATTTTGAAAGTGGAACCTGCAGAAATTATGAGGATAGTTGTTTTTCAACAAATTAGAATATAGTATTTAAGTGCTTTTTTGGTACTACATTTATTATTGCAAATATTAGAAATTCTTAAGAACTGTGAAATAATAATATTCCGATGAATTGTCCTGGGGACTTTTGAGTTCAAAATACTTAAATGTAGCGGAACAAATTCAAATTCTGTTGTTTTATCAAAAAGTCCCGTGAGAACTCCTTTACGAGTCCGAACTATCTTTAAATCCAAAAAGGTAGTTCTGAAACCTTCACTGGTTTTTACCAAGACTAGTCCTCATGGGTAAAAGGTCCGAAGTGGGAAAATTTCCCCATCAATCTGAAAACTTATTAGGTCATCTATGTATCTGAAATTTGTTACTTTATCAGACACAATATTCCTTTCATAGTAATGTAAATATAAGTTTGCAAGTAAACTAGAAAAAGTGGTCCCCATGGGGATTCCACGATTCTGAATCAAAAGGTTCTTCTGGTCATAAATGTAATTTTGGAAAATGCAAAAATTGCACAATGTACACCAATATTCTTTGGAAATCTTTAAAATATGTTCAAATTCTTCAAAATAGTTCATTAAAACTTCTTTGAGGTCCTTAAGTTCAATTGAGGTGAAAAGGTTTTGAAAGTCATATGTAATAATTTCTCCTGTAATGGGTTTATTATTTTTTATATATTGTATTATCTTGTTGTTATTTGTAACTATCCAAGTGTTCTGTAAAATATTATCATACAGAATTTGTAACAATCCCTGGAAGACCTTACCTGCCTTTAAATTATAGCAGTAGGAACCACAAGAGTTAGATCTAAAAGCCACAGGATTTTTATGAAATTTTGGTGTTGCAAACAGATATGGAAACTGAATTTTGTTTTCTCTGATTTTCAAAATTCTAAGGTAACTCAATATTCTTTTTTGTACAATATTAAACTCAGATGGTACCTTTGTTATATATGTGCCTTCATTATCTATTTCCATGATCATAATATTGTAAGATAGTCTTTTACACCAAAAAGCAAAGTTATTTCCACATCATTTATCAATAGGGGTAATTATGAAATTCTTTTGTAAATCCTCAATTCCTGTTCTAACTTCTCTCCATCCAGCAAAAATTTCCTCCTATCATACAGTCTAATTACTTGTGTAAAAGTCTTTTGCAAAACATCAGTGATCCAATGGAAAAATTCCTGCACAGGGACATTACACATGTCTGAGAGATAGTATGCAAAACAATGTAGATCCCTTGCTATTTTCTCTTTGATGTTAACAAGAGGGTAGAAGATCTGAGGTCTGTACTTGACACCTTTTTCCAACATATCCTTGAGTTGCTTATCATCCAAGATGTTTAAGTCTCCAGTGAGGATGTGTCCATAATATTTATCAACAAAAGGTTTGTAATACCTCTCTTGACAGCAACAGGGTAGATCCTCAACATCAACATCACCCAAACCTTTACAAAAGCTGTTATAGTTAAAAATTCTTCTTCCCAAGGTTTATTCTAGCCTAAAGGAAGGTACAATTCTGTATGTTTCTTTCAGTGGGAAGTGAACAGAACAATATTGAAAGATCTTATTGAAGGGTATTTTATCCATAAATTGAGCATGAAATTGAAACGTACAAAACTTTTTTTGTAGAGGTTCCTTACTGATGGTCTTCTTGTTGATCCTGTGTAGACAATAATCAATCAATAGGTCTCTGGTGGTCAAATTCTTATACTTGTGATTTTTAGTTATATTCAGAAGTGCCTTGACTTTTGATAGGTTAAGATATTGTAATGCTGCAATTGTCTTGTTTACTCCACAAGGCTCAAACGCAATACTCTCAATTTCATCTAGAAAGCCATGGAAGTCAAATCGAGGTTGCCTGTGTTTTCTATTACCTCTACAACCTCTTTTATTAGAGTATTTATTTTCCTTATTTCCATTAAAAGCTGTAGTAAACATATCCTGTATATTTCTTTGCTCATTATATGGAAACATTCTGTTATTATTAAGTAGATTAAAGACTTCTCTGATGTAACATTTCCCAATTTTCCAGTGTAATTCTTTTAAGCTCATTACTTTCAAAACCAAGAATTGAAATGGTATTGTTTTCAAAGTCATGTAACTGAAAATGAGCCAACTCAATATAATTTATGTTTCGAAATATCCTGATGTCGGATCTATGACCATTAATTCTGAGATTCAGGTGGGATGAAGTTTGTCCCACATAGACCCTATGGCAAGTATTACATAATACCTTATAAACGCAATTCTGTGCTTTACAAAATTTCTGTTTATCATCTCCTTCTCCAAGCTGGTCGTAGTCCATAGGTCTACAAGTGAGGCACCTGGAATCACCACATTTTCTGAAAAGCAAATTAGAGTTTGGTATGTCCAGGTCTCCATAAAAACTACCCTGGGGAGAAATAGAAGATTCAAAATTATTTTGTGATTTTTTGTTTTTCAAATTGTTTCCAATCTTTTTAATTTTGTCAAAAAACTTAAATTGTGGCAGTGATATACTTGTCATGCCAGAACCAGCCGTCTCATTCTGACACGCAGCCCTTTTTTGGCAGCGCGACGGCTGATGCTGCATGTTATTTCCAGTATCTGTCCCAATCATGAGAATTATATAAGTGGTCGTTTTATCACACAAGTATGCAAATGCAATTATAAATATACCCCTCAGAATGCAGCGCAAGCAGCTAGCATACATGATGAGCATCAATATCACTTAACTTAAAAAACTGTAACTTGCAAACAAATGTAATAAGATTTCTGCAAAACCGCGCCATGCTGCAGGCTTTAAACATAATCAGCATAGTAATGAATTCAACCACAGATAAATTACAATCCTAATACAGAACCCTATAACAACACCCCTAAGCTCCTGACAAGAGGGAATATCCCTCAAAAATCAAATAACCACCCTCCCCTCCCCCACCATCGCCAAAAAAAAAAATTAAAACATTTTTTAATATATAACTGTACCCCAGAACACCAGATCACTCATCAGGGAAAAACATCCGGTACCCTGGGGTAGAGGTTAAGGTTTAATGAGAGTGCTAAATTTTGAAGCCAATAGATAGATATCTTAATAAATTTTATACAAAAATATCTCTTTTGTGCACTCTGTCTTCCCTACCTTAAACTATTTGTAGAGCTTAAAAAACATAAAACAAAAAGAACTTACTTGTAACTTCTAAAATAACAACATATAGCCTGAAATGGAGTGTTGAAACATAGACTCAAAACTCAAACTCAAAACTATATACACTGACGGAAAAAAAATCCCATTACCACGAAAAAATAGTTGTAGAGGAATGAAATGGCGGCAGTACATTTGTATAGGTAACCTATTTAATCGATTAAGGTTTCAAGATCACAGCTTATTGTAAGCGCGAGAAGAGTCATTTTAAATGTGAAATGCTGGTACATTAATAACCGGTGTAACCGCCAGAATGTTGAATGCAAGCACGCAAACGTTCATGCATTGTGTCGTACAGGTGCTGGATGTCAGTTTGTGGGATGGAGTTCCATGCCTGTTGCACTTGGTCGGTCAATACAGGGACGGTTAATGCTAGTGAGGGGGTACGCTGGAGTTGTCGTCCAATGATGTCTCATACGTGCTCGATTGGTGAAAGATCTGGTGATCTAGCAGGCCACGGCAACATGTCGACACTCTGTAGAGCATGTTGGGTTACAACAGCGGTATGCGGGCGAGCGTTATCCTGTTGGAAAACACCCCCTGGAATGCTGTTCATGAATGGCAGCACAACAGGTTGAATCACCAGACCGACGTACAACTGTGCCGTCAGGGTGCGTGGGATAACCACGAGAGTGCTCCTGCTGTCATAGGAAATTTCTCCCCAGACCATAACTCCAGGTGTAGGTCCAGTGTGTCTCGGCCGCAGACAGGTTGGTTGCAGGCGCTCACCTGGCCTCCTTCTAGCCAACACACGGCCATCACTGGCACCCAGGCAGAACCGGCTTTCATCAGAAAACACAACAGATCTCCACTCCGCCTTCCAATGAGCTCTAGCTTGACACCATTGACGTCGCAAACGGCAGTGTTTTGGAGTAAGTGGAATGCACGCTACAGGGTGTCTGGCTCGGAGCTGTCCTTCAAGTAACCGATTTGTAACAATTCGTTGTGTCACTGTGGTGGCAACTGCAGCTCGAATTGCTGCCGCAGACGCAGTACAATGCACCACGGCCATACGCCGTACACGGCGGTCTTCCCTCTCAGTAGTGACACGTGGCTGGCCGGAACACGGTCTTCCTGAGGCAGTACCTTCCCTTGACCACCGCTGCCAATAATCATGCACAGTGGCTACATTCCTGCCAAGTCGTTCTGCAATATTGCGGAAAGAAAATCCACCTTCTCGTAGCCCTATTACACGACCTCGTTCAAACTCCGTGATCTGTTGATAATGGCTTCTTCGTCTTCTTAAAGGCATTCTTGACTAACATCAACACACTACGGCGAATCTCAACGATAACTAACGCTCACGAACGTTACAGCGCGTATTTACAGCAAACCTGCTTTGCATGTTCCGAGGGGCGCTACAAGCGCCACACGTATGCGCCGAGCGCGAAATTTGCATAGACGTCATCTTACAGATATACTCTCACCGCCTACCAACTGTCGTTTATCTAACACAACCCCTTCTTGGTGTTGGGATTTTTTTTCCGTCAGTGTATTTCTGATGCGAAATGTTTTTCATATAATTCCAAAATTTTCAAGTAATTCATATACTTTCCGCTAGGGGACGTAAAGGTAAATTGCGTTTTCTCATATATCTCTACTTCTAAAACTCCGATTTGAAAAATTCTTCCTGTATCACATACAGCTACTAATGGGAAATGTTTTGCATATAATTTCTTATATTTCGTAAAGAATAGTTTGGCCACCAAGGGGCGTAAGGGTTTATTTCTGCTTCTGATGCATTTGCATCTAAATCTGAGACCCTGAAAACTCGAATGAAAATATTCTTTCGTGGACCCATTTCGCTCTCTTTGGGAAACATTTTCAGAATACTCTCTTCTTACAAATGTATAGTTTTTCCGCCAGGAAGTGTAGATGCATATCTTATTTTTGTCAATAGCCGTGCTCCTAAGAGTTTGATCTTAAAAATTCTTCCTTTGTTCAAGAGCATATCCGCTGCGAAATGTTTCTCATGTAATTTTAAATTTTTCTTAACAAAGAAGTCTGCCACGAGAGGGTGTAAGCTCATATTTCCGTTGACAGCAATATCTGAGGGACTGAAATCCCGATTGAAAAACTTCTTTCTTCGGTCAGATACTACTAAATGTGCACACTCTGTGAGCGTATTTTCTTACCAAAATAATGAAAAATTTCGCCGCTAGGGCACGCCAATGTTTTCCCTAACCCTTTAACTGGCTGGAACGAATTAACTCGGGGTAAGCAATATGAGCTGAAATAAGCTTGAACGAAATGCATTCGCTGTCTAAGAAGTGGACCGAACTTGACTGAAACGAGTAAACCTGCGCACCAGAAAGCGTTCCTTTCCCTTGAGCTTTATTATGACCACTTTAGCAAACAGAAATGACCACTTTAGCAAATTAGTCATTTATTTTATGCACTGATCCTTCCAGATGGATTAATTAACTAAAATGTTACAACAATGGCGACTAACCCAAGAAAGGAAAGAGAAGATACTTGAATCACTTGTTTCCACCCAGTGGCATGATGTCAGTGTCAGAAGGATTATACCTTCCACACCATGCCTTGGATCATAGAGAAGAGAATAGACTATTAGGGAGCGCGTATCACTAGTGACAGGTTACAATCGGTACTGCTCAGATGAGAAGCAGAAAGTAATTGTTTTGCCGTAGCTTTCGTAAAACCTGGCAGCATTGTGAACGTTTCTATTTGGGAAGCGCAGAAGTATTTGGTCACCATTTGGTTCAGGTACATCGGCCGTTTAAAATGTTAATATCTCTGCTTTTAAATGTGCGATTTAAAAAATTCGTTCAACATCGGATTCCATTTACCTTGTGGAACACTTTAGGATTAGTATTTGAGGACTTTGATAGTTCACAGTTTTGTCGCTAGGGGGTGCTTGTGTACTTCTGTATGCAGCTGTATCATTGTTTCTAAAAACCCTAATGAAAAATTGCTTTTTTTTACTGTATGCCATTTACGACAATAGAGATGTGGAACATTATCCTCTTCAAGTAATGCACATATTTTCTGCTAGGTGGTGTAAGGGCCAATGCTTTTTTTTTCGCTACCTCTGCGGGAGACGTATTTGAAAATTTGAAAAGTTATTTTTCCTTAGCAGAGCTTTTTGCACTAAGAATATTCCAAGATTACTTTCAACTCTCCCATTATGCAAAATTCTTGAGCTAGAAGGCGTGGAGTTATATCATGTTTTTTTCTATATTTGTTCTTTTAGCTGTTCGATTTGAAAATCTGTCACCGATATTCTTCTGCTGTGAGAAAATATTTGTGCGCTATTTGTTAATTAATTTTTGTAACGTACGTTTTAGACGGTGTTAAAAGGAATGTAGCTGTTTCTATTTCTGGTTGTTTTATTGATTGCAAAAATCCGGTTGATATTTTCTAAATGCTTACATTGACTTTGAATAACTTTGAAAAATATAAATTGTGTCAGAAACGGTTCAAAAGATACGCTGATTACAGCAGAAAATTCGTTGCCATCATTCTTTTTATTTCAAATATTTGGAAGGCACAAATATAGAGAATGAGGATGTAAATATAAAATATAACTGGAAATAAGTATAAAACGCTATGCTGCTTGTCATTGCTCACGTTTTACGAGAACCAGCTGAAAAGTTCACATTCGAGCCGGGCACAGCCACACATGAACACGGAGTCTAAATAGTCCAAATTAGGGCAAGGGCTGGTTCGACCTAGTAAAATAAACCCGCAAATATAGTTTATGCTCTGCTCTGATATACCGAACCGTGAAAAAGTTCTTTGTCACAATGATTAAAGTCGTCAACTCTTATATGCATTGGGTTGGTGCGAATGAAATGTCCGGCAAAGGACCAGCACACGTGGACAGCGAGAACGGAAAAGTAGGACAAAATAATACCCCTCGGCATTGACACATGGTTGCCATCTGTTCGGCGAGGACATGATAACGGAACGAAAAAGTCTTGTGGCTGGGACCCGAAGAAGTCATCAACTGCACGTTGAAACCTTGTTGTCTGCCGTGAACTGTTGCCCGAACAGGAAGTGATCCAGGTGACGAAACAGATGATAGTCTGTCAGAGACAAGTCCGGGAAACAGGCAGCATAAGGCAGTGCTACAGAGCCCAAGGCACGTAGTGTCAGCATCGTTCGTTGTGCGCCATGATGACGGGAGTTGTCCTGGAGCAGAAGAACACTATGTCTGTTGACCAAAGCCGGTTGTTTCTGCAGCAATTTCCGGTGGATCTGGTGTAATTCAGCACAATAACGATCTGCAGTGATGGCTTGGCTCTTTGCCAAGAAACTCCGATGAATTACCCTGGCTGTGGACCACCAGACGAGGAGCATCATCTTCTTTGTGTGTAGGGGTTGCTTCGGATGCCGTCCAGCAGGCTGTGCCTTGCTCAACCATTGTGCAGATCGTTCCCAATTATCATAAAAAACGCACTTCTCGTCGCAGATGATGACTCGATGCAGTAGAGGTTCCTTTTTATTCCTGGCAAGCAGCGATGTGCAGACTTCCAAACGCCTAGCAATTGTCAGTTGTCAACTCATGCGGCAGCCACATGTTCAGCGTTTTTGACCTTACCCAGCGCATCCAGACGTCGAACAACTGTCGTGTGTTGGACACCTACCTCTGTGCTATCTCACGGCAGGTTTTTCGTGGGTCCGCTTCAATCACACGTAACAGAACATTGTCAGAAACAGCAACAGGTCAGTGACCATGTTTTTCGTTTTGCAGGCCGTATCTTCACAAACCAATACGTAATGGTTCGTTCGTTGGCCGTATTCTCCCCAAACGCTTTGTTAACGTTTCGAGCTGCAATTCCTGCAGAATGGCCCAGATTAAATTCATATAGGAAAATCCGGCGTCCGAATGTTTCCTTTGCAAATCACGTTGCGTTCAAACAAACCACGTCTGAACCTTGTTCTTCACACATATGCTTGCTGTTTATAGTAACTCTGTGACGTAATACCCGCAACACCTGTGGGTGGTTCCATTACGCTGTGGTGGGGGCCTGTCTCCACTGCTCGTTCGCGCCGGACATTTCATTCGCACCAACCCAATATACCATGGAATATGTAAGGATTGGCGCTTCTGTTAACCTACTAAATGGTTACAGATTAATGTCTATGTGCTACAAAAGACGCATGACATGTTTGAAATCAAGTTTCACTTACCCAAAATCCACTATTTAAGTAAATTAGGGCATTAGTACAGTTAAAAGGATGCAGATGCTTGATCCATGCCCTATTTCAAGAATTTATTTTCTAGCCGTCCGTGGCATTTCGGAATATATAGAACATCAATGTGTTTCCAGTTGAACACATTGGAAAAAGGCTGACAACTCATTCGGAACACATCGAGAAAGTAATTTCGGAAAATGTATTCGCAGTGTGCCACGAGAGTGTCCCATGCTTTTGCCACGAAGTGTCCGGAATGTGTTGCGTAAAAATACTAGTATCTTACATCATAAAGCATTTTATGGTGGAAAGTGCTATGAAAACACACGCGGAACAGGTTGACCCACATTTGGAACACTTTGGCAACATATGAGGAACGCAATGATCACCCAATTTTTGGAAATGACTTTTGCAAAATGCTACGAAATTGTGCGATCTATTCCAAATGATTTGTTATTTTCCACCTCAAAAACTCAATTTTGTTTCATAGATATCGTGCTTAACATACGAATTAATAGAAGCAGCTGTCTTGTAATTTAAATTTGCACCTCTCATGTATTAATTCCACGTGTCAATTTAAAACAATAAAATTTTCTTTGTTCGAAAGTATGAACGTTTGTCCCATTTTGTCGCCCACAGCGGACGCGTATAAAACTTTGCTTAGTTTTACAACAAAAGGAAAGATTTCCAATAGCTGCTGGTGTGACGCCATCTCATCCAAATCATTCCAACATGACGTCAGAGATGCATTACGTCACACGATCAACTCTTTTGAAACAGGAAAGCGTTACGTCAGGAATTTTAGTTCTACTTTGTCGTTCATGAACGCCATATCGAATTTTTCATTTTGAATCCTATGGTCTGTCTGTCTGTCTGTTAACCCTTTTTATAGCCACTTCGGGCTATAGGTATCTCCCAATTCTTTTCTCAGTAGGGTAATTGTCTAATTTCCCACGTTGACCAGACGGCTTGGGAAATGCATTTTTGTGCTACTGCCAGCATGAGGAGAAACAGACAAAGTGCATCCGGGACCGACTTGACAGGGAACCATCTACGCATTGGCGTCTCCAAGCCCAGGGAGACAATGGAAACTCCCGGAAAAACCGCAGACTTGATGGCCGGCAGGTCCGAGATTTGAACAGCCGACAAGAATTCTGTCGTATGAAATTTAATTTTAAGACTTCCCTTGCAAACCTAAAATGTTTATTTTAGATTGTCAAACCAGTTTCTTTTCTCATTTAAGTCTAAAAATTGAGAGTTCCAATACAGTAGGTAACAGTGTGTTTTTATTATTTCATGCGCATGCTGAAGAAACATGATTTGGGAACTTTCTTTTTCCTTAAACTACGAAATTCTCAGAATATAACTTCTTTTTTTTTCGCGGAGTATAAGCAGTTATTATTTTATTTATATTTGTAGAAAAAATGAAAAAGAAAACAAAAAGAAAAGAAAAATGCAATTAGATCCGTATTAAACTACACTAAGTAAGCTTAATACTCCAAACGCTACTGGTTACGGTTATTTTCTTAACCGGTAGTCGAAACCGACTAATGCCGAAAAGGCAATTTGCGTGCAGATCAAAGCTACACACGCAGATTCGGCTTCTGTATTGCAGCGAAAGGCGGTTTCGTTTTGTATATTACAGACAGTTTAAGCAGTATAACTACAATGGAATATATTAATGAATCGAAACAATATGCAATTACATACGCATTATACCATAATTCGAAACGGAATGGACACAAGAGCAAATCTGCAATATAAAAAACCAAAAAGATGACACCGAATTCTCGGTTGTAATGAGCACGTGTTTTAAATCCGTTCTGAAGCAAATTAAATTTATCAAAGCTATGCGAAGTCAATGGAACCAGTCTGGCAAAAAGTTAATATCTGACCGAAGAAAGAAATGTTTCAATAGGTTTTTTAATCCCGCAGATACTGCTATAAACGGAATGGTGAACTTACGCCTTCTAGTTGCAGACTTATGAGTTCAGAAAAATTTGAATTTATATGAGAAACATTTGGCAGCGGAAGCGCTCTCCAACAAAGAAAGAATTTTTCAAATCGGACTTTTTTCGAAGTAGAGATATAGACAAATATAACATACGCATCTACGACCCCTAGCGGGAAAACCATGCATTATTTTAGCAAGAAAGTATTCTCAAAAGGTTTTTCAAAGGGAGCGATATGGGACCAAGAAAAAACAATTTTAAGTCGAGTTTTCAGGAGCTCAGATTTTGCAGTAAATAAACCAGAAACAGAATTTGACACTTATGCTCCCTGGTGGCCAAACCATGCTTTCCAAAAATTATAAATTATATGAAAAACATTTTCCATCACGAGCTGCATGCGATACAGGAAGAATTTTTCAAATCGGAGTTTTAGAAGCAGAAATATCGGGCAAAACACATTAATTTACCTTTGCGTCTCCGAGCGGAAAGTCTCTGATTTACTTGAAAATTTTTAATTTATATGAAAAACATTTCGGACTCCTAAAAGTAGGAATATTGACAAAAATACGATATACATCTACGCCTCCTGGTGTAGAAACCATGCATTATTTTAAAAAGAAAATATTCCTGAAAGGTCTGTCGACGTGAGTAGTATCGGCCCACAACCGAATTTTTTTCAATCGAGATTTTGGAAGCTCAGATTTTGCCGTAAATACATCAGAAGCTGAAATTAAGATTTACGCCTTCTGGTGGCCAAACCATTTTTTTTACCAAAACTTAGAAATTATATGCAAAGGATTTCCCACGAGGAGCTGTATCCGGTGCAGAAAAAAATTTTCAAATCGCAATTTTAAAAGCAGAGATATCGGGGAAAACGCAATTTACCTTGACGCCCCCTAGCGGAAAGTCTGTAATTACTCCAAAATTTTGAAATTACATGGAAAACATATCACACCGGTAGCTCTATCTAATAAAGAAAGTATTTTTCAAATCAGACCATTAGAAGCAGAGATATTGACAAAAAAAAAAAAAAGATGTACGCCTACCCCCTGGCGGCGAAACCATGCAATATTTTAAGAAGAAAACATTCCGAAAAGGTTTGTCGACGTGAGTAGTATCGGTCTACAAGCGAAATTTTTCAATCGATCTTTTAGATGCTCGGATTTTTGGGCAAATACATCAGAAGCAAAAATTAACGCTTACGACCCCTGGTGGCCAAAGTATTCTTTACCAAAAATTATATATTACAAACAAAAGATTTTCCATCAGAAGCTGTACCCGCTGAAGAATTTTATTTTCAAATCGGAGTTTTACAAGAAAAGATATTGGGGAAAACGTAATTTACTTTTACGCTCCTTAGCGGGAAAACTTTGCATAATTTGAGAAAGTAAATATACTTAAAATACTCTTCCACATAAATGGAATCGAAGGATAAAAGAAATTTTTCAATCGGATGCTTAGAAGCAAATATATGTAGTAAAATGTATTTTGAATTCGACATCATCTGCATTTATACCCTCTAGCGGTAACATTGTACATCGTAAAAAAAAAAACTGAAATAAAGCATCATCATTCGCACATTTCAAGCTTCCGAATGCAAAAAGAATTTTTCAAATCGGACTAATAGTTGCAGAGAGTTGGTATCTACAGGCGGACGGACGGACAGGCGAACGGACGGACGGAGAAACCGATAACATAAGCACGATCTTTTATTACAAAAGGCGTGCTAAAAAATCAAGCACACTGGTTCACTCGCGCAGGAAACAATTTGCAGTTTTCATTTTCATGACCATAGTTTCATAATTTAACGAAGCTGTAACGGTATTTATGTAAAAAATATACAGAAAACACATACGAAGCTTTCGTTTTGTGGAACGTACTGTTTTTTTTTTTTTTTTGCGTTTTTGAATTAAACAATATACAAGAGTCAGCTATGTAACCAATAGGAAAAAATTAAATATGTAATTGCACGAACTATGTCGTAAGTTATTTTTTGTGCAAAACTATTAACTTAGGATGTTCATCATTAAAAGTTGCAATTCTGACTTTAGGGATACAACATTATTGCTTCCTTCAACCAACTCCACGTAGAAACACTTTCTCCTAAGCATTTTTTAGTATTGCGGGGTAAACCGTTTTACAGTAAGTAGAGGAAAAGATGCTTTTTTATGCACGGCCCCTTAATCAATGTATGCTTGAGTTTTCGCGTATATATCAGCGAGGTTTTATGCTACCACGCTGAAAATTTGGATTTAAGGATTTTAAAATATTCCGCATTTAATGGACAATTAACCAGATATGGTCATAATTCTTTTTTTTTCATGATCATATTTCATAATTTATAATTTCCTTAATATACCCGTTCTGTTCTTGTATAGCGGCTCACATTATCTGGGCCTCTTTGTGTTTTACTGTTGCAACACCGAATCACTGTATCTGCTCTTGATTAAATGATACAAGTCAAACACAACTTTTGCAGTTTAACATTAGCGACATCTTTTTTCCGTAGCTCACTGTACACGTATTTTTTGGTCGATTCGTATGAAATTTGGAATTTAAGGTTTTATTATGTGCCGAATAGAATGCGCGTAAAATAACATACCTCTTATATGGAAAAATTCGGAGATATAGAGCTAATTAGCATGTTAAGTAGCTTAATTAGCATTTTTATTCACATCACATGATAGTTCCCTTTAAGTGCTTTCCAACGGTACCTTACTTGTTTGCTTGCGCCAAACGGTTCGAAAGTTAAGGAGGGCTGGCTCGTTTTTTGTGTTTTTTTGTTTTTTTTTAGGTTTGTACATAGTGAGCTCAGTTAGTATTTTGTGGTTGTATTAGTTTATCACTAACAAGGTGAGTTCGTGTTAACTTCCTCTCGTTTCCTTGATATTAATTTCTATGTGTTTCTTACCAAGATTCACAGCTTGACGAGGTAAGTGATTTCATTTCCAACTTCCACTGCGGGTTGCTTCCGTTTTAAAATAGGTTATTCGGAGGTAAGTTACTCAGTGAAAAATAAAACGTTTCACTAAATTTTTTTAATCGAAGACTGTTCTCATTTTCATAAAAAACAGGTCTTATGAATAACTTATCCCTATAATCAGTAGGGCACTGAAAAAGAATCCTGCAACAACTGAAAAAAAATGTTATGTCATCCCCATATTTTAATCAGAAACGCTCAACACATTTTGCCATATTCCTCAAATGAGCTTACCTTCTGAATCATAGAAAGTTCATTGTAATTTGAAGTTCGCCTGAAGCTGGTCAAACTTCTGGGCCCTATTCCGGCAGTTTTTCTTCGCACATCGTCTCTACAGCTCCTCCCACATGTGCTCGATAGGGTTGAGGTCTGGAGATTAGCTTGGCCAGTCTAGAAGTGTGACCTGTTGCTGCTGGAAGGCTGCCTCGCTAATCTGGAGGTGTGCATCGGGTAGTTGTCTTGCTGCATGATCCATCCGGGTGGCATGTTATGGTTTGTCCATGGGAAGACATCGTTGACGAGCATGTTCGTGTAGCTCTGGCCGGTCATTATTCCGTCAATTTTGGTGATGGGGCCCATTCCATTGCGAGAGAAGGCGCCGTAAACCATGAGCGATTCTCTTCCGTGCTTGACAGTCGGCTGAATGAACTGACTGTTGAATCTCTGGCCACACGGACGTCGTACGTATTGGATGCCATCACTTCCGATCAAGTTGAACTTGCTCTCGTCGGTGAGAAGCACCTTACTCCAGCGACTCTGGCTCGTCGATTCTTGACTCCGATGAGTGGTTTCTTGGCGGGGGCGTCTTTCTTTCAATCCACCAGCAATGAGACGACGGGAGATGGTCATTCGGCTGACATTCAGGTCGTCGCTGTCGCGGAATTCGGTGGCGATGTCCACAGCAGTCAAGGTGGGATCAGCACGAGATCGACGGATAATGCGTCTATCCTGACGCAACGTAGTGGAATGAGGCCTACCACATCGCGAACTGTTCTCGCCGGTCCCAGTCTTATAACGTTGCAGGATAGCTGAAATGGACTGGTGTCGGATCTTCAGGGCCCTCGCAATGTCGGTGATGCGCATTTCGGATTCCATCATTTACACGGCCGCCTGGCGAGCTCCAACAGGGATTTCCGCCTTTTTACCCATTTCTGAAAACCTAAGATTGACTTATTATCACACAACACATCCCCAAACCCACAAAAATCACAAGAAAACATTAATACATGCAGCAAACAAATGGGTAATGATTGGCGATTCTTGAATATGGCCCATTTCGAAAGACAAATTCGCTCTGAGCGAAATACAAACTACGCGGCATTGTAACCTACGAATCAGCACATATCATATCCCAAAATGACCTGATTTGGTCCAGCAGAAAAAAATCATGGTCGAAAAGGTGTTTCGCCAAATACTTTTGTTCGCTACTGTACCTACCTCAGATGTCAGATGTGAAGCACATGCCAAAACGGCAAAGACAGACTTCGTTAGTGTAACTTAATTGGGAAAGCATTCGGTTCTGGAGCAGAAGGATGTTGGTTCGATTTCCACCACGGTTTAATGGCTTTTACGCTATAATACCTGATTCAGTTTCCTAGAAATAACAGCTCTAGACAATCTGCATTCCCTATATTTCTTTAATTACGTCGCTGGGCATTTTAGTCTCTCTGTTTCTTTCCCTTCGGCAATGATTTCAGTTAATCTTCAGCACAGTAATGTTAATTTAATAAAAGACTGTTCATAACCCGCCTCAAATAACCTCTTACTGGTGTGTAAATTCAAAACGATCGAATGCTTCACTTGTAATTACAACTCAACTGATTTGTTATGACTACTGTGTTGTCATTTCAGTAATATTCCGATTTTAATAATTCGCAAATGCTTAAGCTGCAGCTGAAAGAAATTATGAGAAACAACAACAAACAAACAAACAAACAAACAAACAAAGACGATAATTTCATCCGAGATGAATAATGTATATATTCACGAGCCTTAACATTATGACCACGTACCTAATAGCGTGTCGAGCCGCATTTCACCGCGATACGTAATCTTTCATACCCGGAGTGATGTCGATTCCACTAGACCGCCAAAGTTGTCCTTAAATATTCTGTAGCAGCTGGACAGAATGACGTCGCAGAATTCAGTTACAGAGAGAGGTATTGGAATGAACCGGCGAATGTTACATTCCACTGCTCCTCACAAATGCTCAATGGGATTCAAATCGTGGGAATCTAGCGACCTGAGGAGCACATGAAATGATTATGCATGATCCTCGACCCAATGCTAGACAATTCGGGCCTATGACATTGAGTGTCGCCTTTGTGTCATCCAAATACATGGTCACCATGTCGAGCAGCGCTTGTTCCGAAACGATAACTACACACGATTTCGAAGTCAGTGGCAACAAACGAACCCAGGGCTGTCCATGAGAACAATCCCCATTCCGTGATACCACCAATGCCGGCCACTTTCCGTCCAGCCGTGCAGTCTGGTTGAAGCTGTACACTCGGGCGGTGTCAAATGCAGACCTGTTCATCGCTATTTGGGAGACATCGAACCTGGACTCGTCGAACCAGTCGACCCATTCTTATTAGTGTAATGTACTTTCATGGTTATCCTGTGCCAACTACAAGCGGAGCTGTCAGTGACGATCGGTAACATGGTATAATGGACGGACCTTCGGTTCCTTAGGCACATCCGCAAGAGCGTCCTCGAACTCGGAAAACGCTTTTCAGTGTGTGTCCCTTTTTGGGACCATTCCAGCGACGCCTTCTCTTCGGTAGCTTCGAACAGCCAACAATACCTGCAGCTGCTCAGAAGCATACCCCCGCCTTCCTCGCAGCGACAATCATCCTCCGTTTAAACCAAGACATGTCTTTTCCTTTCCCCATTTCGTTGGATTCATACCGGGGAACTGACACCCACCTGCCCGTGGCTTCTGTATACAGTTCGTGACATCATTGCTACGTGCTGTGGGCCGCGTGTGCTCGTGGTGGCAGGCGTAGCCATAATGATCTGGATCATGAGCGCTGCCTGCTCTGATTTTCGGTTCGCTTTACTTAAATGTAATAGGGACTGAAAATTCCTTAACTTGAACAGCGAAACAAATAAGCTTCAACTCAAAAATTGGCTTTTATATGCGAACAAACTAATGCTCCCATCTTGCGTTTTACACAGATACACGTGTTTACCATTTTTAAAAGTTCCGATCATGTTCTTCGGTATAATTACCGAGGAAAGCAGAGCAGAGATGGAAATGTACTCGGACAACCCGAAGTCATCCTATAGCGCGTTTTCTTTAAACTTGCGCGTGTAAAGAAAACGTCTCATCAAACATCTGTAATAGATAATGTGGCTTTTGCATTTTTGGCTGTCATTTCACATCCTGTTTTGGATATTTTTAAGTACCATTTATGTGTGTATGAGGCGCAAATGTGTGTCAGCTTGCTTGTACATACACTATATTCACAAAAGTCACCGGACACTTAGAAGAGAAATATAACATAGCATTTATTGACATACATTAGTACGGTGTCAGTCCACCTTTGGCCTTAATGCATGCACTGACCCTTCGAGACATGCTTTCGATAAGGTTTTGGAACACAGCGATAGGTATGCGCTTCCATTCAGTACATAATGCTGCCGCTAATTGTTGCTTGGTAGTAGACCTTGGTTCCAAACTTCTTATGCGGCGCTCTAATTCATCCCATAGGTACTCTATGGGATTAAGATCAGGGCTCTGTGCTGACCAGTCCACACACGATACAGAATTATCGTCAAAACCCGCCGTAACATTCCTTGCTTTATGACTCGGTGCATCATCCTGCTGGCGCCAACAAGGCTCGGTTCCATAGTATTGCCACAGAGTTGGTAGGGCATAATTGTCCAGAATATCGAGGTAGACATGCTAGTTAACAGGTTTGTCCACGATAACCAATGGGCCGGGACCATACCACGAAAAATACGTCCACACGAGTACACTGCTAGCTACAAACTTGACCGTAGGAACAGTACAGTGTGGTAAATACCGTTCCCCGGCTGCCGCCATACCCACACACGGCCATCAGACTGATGGATCGTGTATCTGGATTCATCAGTCCATAGGACTTGCTTCCATTGATCTACGGTCCACGATAAATGTTCTTTACACCATGCTAAACGACGAGTAGCATTCCGAGTAGAGATGAAAGGCTTATGAGCAGCCGCATGACCACGGTAACCCATGGAATGAAGTTCTCTGTGAATGATACGTGTGCATACCGAGGTTCCAGCATTTTTACTCACCTGTACACTGAGGTCTTGTGCAGCACTCCGTCGATTAGCTGTAACGACTCTCCTAAGGCTTCGACGTCCTCTATCACTGATTTCCTTTGCTCTGCCGATACGTTTTGATGCTTCAGGCACGCCATGTGTATTCCAGTTATTCAGTACATCCAAAACAGTTGACTTGGGTATGTTTAAACGCCTCTCGGTTTCTCTTATGGAACACACACTAATATACAATATTTCCTTTCTCAAAGTCAGTTCTCTCCCCCAGCGACATTTTCAGTATCACAGTGCGATATTATCGCGTTCAGCTGCAGGCTTGTTTTATACCGTTTGCAGCTGTACCGCGCATCTTAACAACGCAGCTGATCCGTTCATTTGCTTTTGAAGGGGGTCCGGTGACTCTTGTCAATATAGTGTATGTTCGCATATTATTAGCATCATGTATTGTACTTTTTTTTATATGTAATTACATGACTGAATTTCGTTAATACGCAGGCATGTGAACCTCCGTTAATAAGTTGTACATGGTAAAGAAGTCCTACTTTAAATAAAATCCTATGTCATAAAGCAGGAGAATGCAGAATAAAAAACACATCAAGTAGACAAAAGTATTCGGACACCTGAGTTGAATGGCAACAAGAGCATTTTTAGCCGAAATCAGTACATAGTCTGACCATCTTTGGTCGTTATTACTGCAGCGATCTTTCAAGGCATGCTTTCCGCGAGATTCCTACAGGACTGTACCGGAATTTCCCTCCATTTCTCCTGAAAAGCTTCTGCCAGAGCTGCCATAGAGGAAAGTCTTACCTGCCAAGATCAGATCGTCTTACAGATGTCTATTGGACGAGACTTTGGGCCAGCCAATTGGACGTCTTGCTTTTCAAACCAGGTCTGGACACACTTTGCAATGTGGTAAGGTGCTCGATCTTGCTGAAATAGGCAGGGATCTGTGACTGCCACAGAGTAGGTAGTGATCAACTGTTGAGAACGTCTTTATATCTGGCTGCTATTACGCTGGAGAGCACCACAACAAAAGAACAGTGTCCTTTCCTGCAGAAACAGCCCACCATCACAGATGCTTCTATAAACTTGACTGTAAGGACAAGGAAGACAGCCTGACAGTATTCCCCGGGCAAACGTCACTTCCAAATGCGCCTATCCTAACGAAAGAATGGGTAGCGTGTTTCGTCACACCACACGCCCCTCTTTCACTCTGTTGTTGCCCACGTCTCGGCATGGACTCGACAAGACACCGGAAGCGCTGGGAAGCCAAACAAATCCACGATCCCTGAACAAGCGGCGATCCGTCTCGGCATGGACTCGACAAGACACCGGAAGCACTGGGAAGCCATACGAATCCACGACCCCTGAACAAGTTCACACAGTTCACGAAGATTTGATGGAGGGGGGTCATAACCTCGAACATCTCTCTCGATGGCATCCCAGATGTACTTGATGGGATTGAGGTCAGGTGACCTAGCTGGCCAAGGAAGCTAGGTCACGTCGGTGGAGTGTTCATCCAACCATTCGGATACAATTCGGGAGCGATGGCACGGTGCATTGTCTGTTGCAGGATAAGGTCCCCAGTGGGATGTTGAAGACGCGCAAACAGGAGCAAATGGTCGTCCAAGATATCCCGGTAACGTTGACCTGTGAGGGACGATGTCACACTACCAAGGGTCCCATTTCAGTCCAAGTAAACAGTCCCCAGACGAGAATGCCGCGCCCACCTGCTTGAAGAGTACCGTGCTGACAAGAAAGATCCATCGCTTCATGTGGTTTGCGCCGTACTCGTATCCTGCCATCCGCATGTACCAACATGAATCTCGACTCATTAGTCCAGGCAACATTTTTTCACATGCCTAGGGTCCAGTAGCGATGTTCCCGCGTCCATGCTAATCTTTGCACCCTGTGATGTGCGGTCAGCAGCGGTACCCTCGTGGGACGATGGCTTCTGTACCCCATAGCGAGGAGATGGTTCTGGATGGTGTGGCTGCTTACACGTTTTTGTGCACCAGCGTTAAACTGCCGAGTGATTTCTTGCACTGTGGCCCGTCTATCCGCTGTTACAATGCAAGGTAGCCGACGATGACCCCGCTTATCCACACGCTGTTGTCCACGGCAGTTGGCCCTTGCAGGGATGGTGTTACCGGATTCGATGTACTCACGGTGCACCCGTGACACAGTGGCTCGTGAAAATCTCAGTGCCTGCACGACTTCCGAGATGGAGTGACCCATTCTTCGGGCCTCCACAATTAGCCCACGATCAAACGCGCTTAGATCTTTCGTCTTACCCATACTGCGTCCGGCTCTTACTGATTACCGTCGCGTCACTCTTTATATTGTCGGATCGCCGCATACGTCATGTCGTTTCCGTTTACAGGGCCGCCCACAGCGCCACATTTGCATAACGTCAGCTGTCTCTAATTCAATTGCTCTTCAGTGTATATGGCATTGCCTGAAGTGATGTAGGACTTGTGGGCAGCTTATCTAGTGTCGTAACCGTGGGCATGCCGTTTCTGACGGACTGTGCTGGTGCAAATAGCTGTTTCAGTGGTTTGACAACGTCGCCCTCCAAGACCGTAGTGAAGGACATGCGTGTCATTCCGTAGTGAGCTTCGATTGGCGTAGTCACCCAGTCTGTGCTGCCTCCCAATCACGGCTTTTCTGTAGTGGCACCATCTGCCTTCCAATGATGAAGAACATCAGTGAGAGTGGATTTCGGGAATCAAAAGAGCAGGAATGCTACGCACTGATTGCTTACTCAGGTGTCATCCAACAACAATGCCCGTTTCTAAGTCCATCAGTTCAGCTCCGCGCGGCATAGTCGCTTCGAATGCTGTCTGACAGGTGTAGCGACGCTCACTTTATATTTTTCACGCAACGCATCCACACGTGCTCTCTGCAAGTATACGTTTATCTGCATAGTGGCGGTGTCCTACACAGTGTATACAGAAGGACATTAAACAGCATCTTGTTGTTAGGGGAAGTGGTAGTGCAGCCCATGTTTTGCAATGGAGGGCGATAAACTATCATTTCTTTAGCATTGGCTAAGTGAATCGGATCTCCGCTTACTTCGTTTAAACCAAACTCTCGATGTTGAGATCCTTAAAAAAATTATGTCAAAGCACTTCGGACAGGTAATACAACAAAGTTGTCCACAGTAGAGAGGAGTAGTTCATTTATGGCAACCGTTCAGTTAAAAATAAATCGTGCTACTGCAAAGACTCATTATGTGAGAGATCATTCTACAGAGAAAAAACGAGAAGCAACAAAGAAAAACCGATATTTAATTTTTACATTTTCCATAACTTTCGGAGGTCATAAAACTTCCCTCGACATAATTTTCTCTTGAACGTTTTATGTTCCAAGAATTGCACTGCTCACCTGAACGCTTCCCACGATTATAAATGTAGTTTGAGTAACTAATGGCTGATCAGCACAATTTATATATATAAATTTCATTTATTTTCGCGTTTTGATGCTTAATTGTGTAATTCATTGCATCAACTGGGAAGTAATCTTACATAGGTTTTTAATTCATTAAACTTCATTAATAACTTTGCTAAAAGAAGAGAGTTGCTGCCCCAAATTCCTTTCCCGCAGCTGTTATTTACAGTTTCATTAACTTTTTACCGAGCTTTCTATCTTGTGTGATATTTCTTGAAAAAGGACACATTTTCTATTCTAAATTTAGCAATTAAACTCCGAGAAGTGCACAGTTTTGAAATGAATTTGTTCAACAATTATTTCACATAGATAAAATGTTCTTTTTAAGCATACTCCTTGAAATTTTAACAGTTTTGTGATTTCAGAAGCTGTCTTGTGTAAGAAAAAAAGGACAGCGAAAAATGTACTCAATTTCTCCAAACGCTATTTTGGAATTAATACCAAATCATTTCAAGTTGATTCCTGTACTGTATAGCTATAGTACAAAAAGTACGAAATGTAGCATTATTAACGAAGGTACGTGCACACATTTTCAACTAAAATTAATTTTAAGTCTTGAAAAGATCAGGCGTCGCCGCTATACTGCACAAAGTACAGACATTTGATCATGCTGTAAACCTAAGATCCGATTGCAGTAAACTTCCGTTTGGTTGATCTTTCATAGACAGAAGTCATGTATCTTCCAAGTCATTAATCCAAGCATCGAAAACGCTTGGATGTTTATGAAATTCAAGGTTAGAAGATTTTTTTTCAGGAAGGCCTACCCCCCCCCCTCCTGAAAAAATAAGCAGTTGCCCGTCTCTAATTTAGAACCACTGGTTAAATTCAACATCCATGCCTCACAGGAATCAAACCCGGACTCATCTCCGACGATTGCTCTTTTATGATGTCAAATGGTAAATTCGAATCATTTCGATTTACATAAATCAATGATGAATGCCCATCTTTCGTTAAGAACGCCCGAGTTTCTGAAATATTTTATGAGCGGAATCTTTGCGAATGTTCGAGGGTCTGAGGCTGAGCTCGAATTCCTATTGTTGCATGGATTTCTCTCCCAGCAGCATACTTGTGCGAACCGTGGCGCAGTGCTATCCCAGCGCTATCACTTTTCGTCGGAAGGCAGACCCGGATTTTGGGTGGAATCCAACTGGTTTGAAGCTCTATGACACACAAAAACTTAAAAAAATAAAAAGACAGAAATATTTGAAGTCACATTTTCTATGGGCATAGACACAATAAGTTTATTCATTTTATGTGAGCATAAAAATTCTCTTCAACCATAAAAAAATTCCGAACACTTAAGTGCAATGCTATTAGGTCTATGCATAAGTTTCCAGCTTCTGTTCGTGTGGGACACACTTTTCCATTTTGTAAATTTTTCCGTTGCCCTGCAACTGTCGAACCACGATCGACTGATTCACGTCTAACTGGTATTGCCCGTTCTGTGATAGGCTGGGGCATCTGCTTCCAGAAAAGCTTCCAAATCTGCATGGGGTGCCTTGCACCTACCTACAGCTTTTTCGCAGTATGTCGAACTAATACATTCTCGTGCTTCTGCAGGGGTTTTCCCGAGATTCAACATGAATAATAGACAGTGACGAATATGCATTTTGGCAGTCCGGGCAGCGTACCGTTCATGTGAGTTGGTCCGGGTTTGAAACCCGGATGAGGCGTGAGTAGTGTGTCTGTCCTACTGCATTGGCTCTCTCCCTTCCCTGGAACCAATGGCCCTAAATTACGGAAAATCTGCTTATAGCCCTTAGAGTTACTGACGGTGGTAGTTTAACCCCGAAAAAAGGTATAACGAAGTAAATTTCTCCGTCATTTTTGTCCACGCCGGGCATCGAACCCGGATTCCCTCATTCCGGAACAAGTCGCTCTCCCAACTGAGCTACGCGGACGTATGCCCCGGCTCTCTTTTTTTTGGGGGGGGGGAGATGTGACGTGTCTGCACCGCAGGGCGCACATAAGATGAAGGCAGATAGCAGCGAGAGCATACGTCCGCGTAGTTCAGTTGGTAGAGCGACTTATTCCGGAATGAGGAAACCTGGGTTCGATACTCGGCGTGGACAAAAATGACGGAGAAATTTACTTCGTTATAAAAGACAGACCATGTTTTGAAAAAAACGAAAAAAAAACATGCGAAAAAAAAAGAAAGAACTCGTGCCGTTCGGCGGAATGTTATTACCTTACCCTCACAGTACGGAATTCTGCCGAAATTTTAACCGTTTCGCTTTGATAGCCCACTACGTGAACTTATGCATAGATCAAATAAAACCTTATGACGAAGTAAATTTCTCCACCATTTTTATGACAAGGGCGGGATTCGAAGAACAACTCTCGGCTCCCAGTGCTATCCACTGGCATGTGCTCTCACTGCTGTCTGCCTTTATCTCATGTGCGTCCTGCGGGGTAGGCACGATACAACCTGCAATGAGACTGTTTTCTTTATTTGGGTGTTTAAAAACCACCGTGAGCAACTCAATGGGCTCTAAGTAGTCGCCCGTCCCTAATTTAGGTCCACTGGCTCCAGAACAGAGCCGAAAGACAAACAAAACATCCATGCCTCACCGGGATTCGAACCCAAACCCATATCGGACGAATGATCAGAAGTCAGCGCTTCTGACCATTCTGACCACTGCGCCATTGGGGTGGTGACTGTTTTTTCATGCACACGTTGCGATACACTATTAGACCTATTGCGCTCATCAGAAGAATATTTAAATAGACACAGCCCAGTCAGGAAATCAAAACAAAATTATGTGACCGAGACATGTATGTTACTTTACTGGGAAAAGACTACGTTGAACTATAAGCACCATAAACCGCATTACTAGTTTATTAATACGTATGTACTACATATGCTAACTTACTTAATGGATTCGCTATGCACACTGTAAGTAATCCTAAGAATTTACTGTACTTTTCTTTTGATTGAAACCTAATTTTGAAACCGATTTACACTGAAGAGCAATTGAATTAGAGATACCTGTCTAGTAACGTGTAGCACCACCTTTCGGCCTGATGACGGCGGCGATTCGTCACGGCATGGACTCGATAAGACACCAGAAGCGTTGGGAATCCATACGGATCCACGACCCCTGAACAAGCTCCCACAGTTCACGAAGATTTGATGGAGGGGGATCAGAGCCTCGAACATCTCTCTCGATGGCATCCCAGATGTGCTCGATGGGATTGAGGTCAGGTGACCTAGCTGGCTAAGGAAGCGAGGTCACGTCGGTGGAATGTTCATCCAACCATTCGGATGCAGTTCGGGAGCGATGGCACGGTGCATTGTCTTGTTGCAGGATGAGGTCCCCAGTGAGATGTTGAAGACGCACAAACGGAAGCAAATGGTCGTCCAGGATATCCCAATAACGTTGACCTGTCAGAGACGATATCACACGTACCAGGAGTCCCATTTCAGTCCACGAAAACAGTCCCCAGACGGGAATGCCACCCCCACTAGCTTGAAGAGTACCCTGCTGGCAAGAAGGATCCATCGCTTCATGTGGTTTGCGCCGTATTCGTATCCTTCCATCCGCATGTACCAACGTGAATCTCGACTCATCAGTCCAGGCAACATTTTTCTACATGTCTAGGGTCCAATGGCGATGTTCCCGCGCCCATGCTAATATTTGCACCCTGTGATGTGCGGTCAGCAGTGGTACCCTCGTGGGACGATGGCTTCTGTACCCCATAGCGAGGAGACGGTTCTGGATGGTGTGGCTGCTTACACGTTTTTGTGCACCAGCGTTAAACTTCCAAGGGATTTCTTGCGCTGTGACCCGTCTATCCGCTGTTACAATGCTAGCTAGCCGACGATTACCCCGCTCATCCACACGCTTTTGTCCAGGGCAATTGGCCCTTGCAGGGATGGTTTTACCGGATTCAATGTACTCACGGTGCACCCGTGACACAGTGGCTCGTGAAAATCCCTGTGCCTGCACGACTTCCGAGATGGATTGACCCATTCGTCGGGCCCCGACAATTTGCCCACGATCAAATGCACTTAGTTTTACCCATAGTGCGTCCGACTCTTACTCATTCCCGTCGCATCACTACTTATATTGTCGGATCACTGCGTACGTCATGTCGTTTCCGTTTACAGAGCCGCCCACAGCGTCACATTTGAATAACGCCAGCTGTCTCTAATTCAATTGCTTTTCAGTGTATATATACATATTAGCCAATTTCTCAGAATTCAGAGCTACTAATGGAGACTAAGCTAGCGAATAATTTAAGTCAACGTAAATTAAGAAGTTATGAAAAGACCAGAAAGACCCACGAGTCGTGTTGAACAGGTCTGTTTTGTTTACAGTTCGTACGAAGGATGGGTTAAATATCAAAATCCACAAATATGGTTTTATTCATATGCACATGGAACAGTGTCGTTATGATATCATCAAATAACGAAGACATTGAAAAGCTCCGTTGTGTCCACAACCACAGATAGTCCATTGGATTGGTGTCTGGGTAATTTGGAGGCCAGGGCAATACAAGACAATGCACCGTGCCATCGCTCCCGAACTGTATCCGAATGGTTGGATGAACATTCCACCGACGTGACATCACTTCCTTGGCCAGCTAAGTCACCTGACCTCAATCCTCGGAAATCTCCTTCATTTCCGCGAACCATTCTCGAACAATCCGGGCAGTGTGGCATGGGGCATTATTCTTCTGAAAGAAGGCACTACTACAGGGAAATGCCGTTGATATTAAAGGATGTACCTGGTCTGCAATGACGCTTAGGTAAGTGGTAAACGTTATAGTTTTCCGCATGTGAATCACTGGACCCAGGGTTGTCCAGCAGAACATTGCCCAAAGCATTACACTTCCTCCACCAGCTTGTTTTATTCCCACGGTGCATCCTGCCAACCATTCTCCAGGTAAATGACGCACACATATCCGGGAGTCCACGTGGTGCAACAAGAATCGAGATTCATCGGTCCAGACGACCCTCTTCTAATCATTCAAAGTCCAGCTTTGATCCTCGCGTGCCCATTGTAGATGCTTTCGAGGGTGAACCGGGGTTAGCATGAGCACTCGGAGCGTCCTGCGGCTATGTAGCCCCATTTCCATCAGGGTTCGATGCATTGTGTGTTGTAACACATTACTCCCGTTACCAGAATTTAAATTATCGGCGAGTTGTGCCGCAGTATCCCTTCTGTTGACTCATACCATATGGGATATTCTTCGCTCAACTCTAGCATCTATAATACGTGGTCGGCTCACACGTTCCCGCTGTCACTTTTTCAAGGTACTAGCCACGGCTGATCATGAGCACTATCTCAAGCCTTGCCATTTCGGAAGTGCTCTGACCCATTCGCAAATTTGACAAGGCGATATACAATTTGGCTTTTGTCAAGTTCGCTTAAGTCCGCTGCTTTTCAATTTTGAAGGACAAGAATAACACTGATTAACAGAGCTCAGTATTAGGTGTAATTAATCCATTTCTATGACCCTCAAATGCGCTTCGATTTGCATAAAGAAGCGCTGATCATAATCTTTCGGCTCTTCGAATTATGTATTTTGTTCTATATGAATTTTTAGAGCTTCACAGAGCAATGTTTAATAGAAGTGCTTCTTTCGACATGATTGCACCTTTTATGTACAGTTCTGAAGCCCCTTTTTATTGCTTCCATTTACGTTCACTTCCATCTGCAGCCGCTGATATTTTTTCATTTCTCTAGTTAAATACATCTTCTTATATGATTCGTATAACACTGGTCAACATGAAAAATGTTATGAACTCAAAACTACCCAATCTTATAGCTAATTTTGATGTGCTGAATAAGCAAATAGCATGTAAAATTGCCGGTTGGCTCTCATTTTTAAATTTTACCCATGATATCAAATTATGAGTATTTGCACATTATTGGTTACACCTTTCGATTAAAGTAAAGCGAAATTGCAGGTTTAGTGGCACCAAGGTTTTATCATATGATGTGACATTCCAGCAGGTTTCCTCTGCAACGCGTGTTCATTCGGTGTGGCGCCTCGTGCTGATCACGTGATCCTTTCTATTCGTTGTTTCTCTCAGAATCAGGTCAGTGGTAGGTGTCGCATGACACATGCAACATGTTGTTACATACCTAGTTGTCAGAATTTCAGTTCTTCAGTTGCTTCCGTTTTGAATAGTTTCAGGTAACTTCTTTTTATTTCGTTTCTGCCGTAAAACATTACAAATGTCACGTAAATGTGTGAATAATCCAGATAACTTCTATTATGTATGTAGAGAAGTGAGATTTGCGTCAACAAAGTGTGCGTTAAGTACAACTGTAAAAAAGCATATTTCTTGCATTTCGGTTGCAAAATCGGCGATATTGACAAGAAATAGGCCCCATATGTAGGCTACAATACCTGTGCTTCAAAACTGAGTGCATGAGTGAACCGTAAGGGACATTCGAGGCCCTTTGCAGTGCCAATAATTTGCAGAGAGCTAAAAAACCACACCACAGACTGCTATTTCTGTAAGGTTCCTCTTATCAAAAAAGGTATAACTGTGAAGAAGAGAACGACAATTTCATATCCAAATATTGTACCTTCAGCAATTCGTCCCGTAGCTCATGGCGAAGGACTATTCATTGCTGAACCCCCTAAATTTTCCCCGTAGACTCTGATGAAGACGACGACATTGATTAACATGGTTTACACAGCGAATAAACTTCAAGAGATCCAGAATTTTGTTCAAACTCAGATTTCTTAGAGCCACATACAGTATGATCACACAGTTTGAACGTAACCACCTTATCAATGATCTGGAACTACCAAAGAATAAGGCTGAGCTTTTGGCATCAATCTTACAACAATGGAATCTCCTGGACCATTCTGTGAAAGTTACATTTCGTACCAGAAATAAAAATTTGGAAAAATCTATCAAGCAAAAGGTGACTTCACTTTCTGTGATGATATTGATGGACTACTGGTAGCAATTAACATGAAACACATTCCTGAAGATTGGCGACTATTTATAGATGCCTCTAAGGTGAACCTCAAAGCTGTAATGTTACACAACAGAAACAAGTTTCCTTCAATCCCTATTGGATATGCAGTCCACACAAAAGAAACATATGCAAACATGAAAAGTATCCTCTTAGGTGTACACTATCAGAAGAATAAGTGGCAAACATGTGGCTATTTAAAGTGATTGCCATTCTGTTAGGATTACAAAAGGGTTACGTCAAGTATTGTTGCTTTCTCAGTGGCTGGGATAGCCGCGCAAAAGACACCCATTACAAAAAGAGAAATTAGCCTAAGCGAAAATCATTAATACCCGGAATTAAGAATGCCTCATCTGAACCCTTGATTGAATGAAGTTTTGGTACCCACACTACACATAAAACTGGGATAATGAAGAACTTCATCAAGGCTTTGGATGTGAATGGTCCTGCATTCATATGTATTTGCACGAGAAATTTCCAAGAATTAGTGCAGAGAAGATTAAAGCAAGCATTTTCATTTGGCCACAAATAAGACAACTTTTCAAAGATGATCATTTTGAATGTGTGCTCAGTAAAAGAAAAAAATTGCATAAAAATCCTTTCGATGTGTTTCTGCTGGAGTTCTGGGAAATGCTGAAGCAGCAAAGTTCACGGAGCTTTTAGATCTCATAAATTGTTGATGGGATGCAACATGTACTTGAAAATGCACTTCTTGCATCCACGCGCCAATTTCTTCTCACCAAACTGTGACGCAATTAGCTTCGAGCATGGTGAGCGCTTCCAACAGGACATCTCGGCGATGAAGCAGAAGTATAATGGAGTTTCGCCATGTTAGCTGATTATTGTTGGATGGAGTTTCGCCATGTTAGCTGATTATTGTTGGATGTTAAAAAGAGAATCCCCAGAAACTCAGTACAAGCTAAAGCGAAAAAGAAGCCGTATTTAAGATATGTAAGTTTCTCAAAATACTGTAGTATAACTATACTAATGATCCGAATTTCTTGACGTAGAATAGAAATCAAAGTTTCCAAGCTTTCGCACATCAAGCAGATGGCTTTTCAAAGAAGGTAGACAACTTGTATACGCGTATACAAGTTTACCTTAAAGGCATGTAAATAGCAGATATCTAATTTGAATATAGGAAAGCGCATTTTTTTCAAAATACGATCTTAAACTAAATCATTAAAAAAACTTAATCATAATTTTCATGATCAGTGTCTCAAAATACATAAAGAAATTGATAACCTATATATGAACCCCTTAATTTGATAACCTATAATGAATAAGCTTTATTTGCTTTCCGCTAAGCTAATGATAATGAATAAACTCTTTCTACCAGCTACTAATGATAATAATGAAGCTTTCCTACTGAGCTAAGTATAATGCTTCTGCTACTGAATGATATGCTTGTACTAAGCTTCAAATAGTGAATTCAAATGGTTGTTGTTACTAGTTAATTAAGAACATGAATAAAGTCTCCTGCTAGTAGTGTAGTAATAGTATTGAACAAACTTATAACTGGTAGTAATGTTGTAGCAGTAATTAGAATGAATAAAGTCTTAACGCTGGTTGTTAATAGTAATAAACTAATGACATAAACCTAACAGCCAGACAGAGGTCTGACAAAAACTATGAATTGAGAAAGACGTACTTACGACAAAGCTCTTTTATTATGTAACTCTTGATCAACCAACGCACACACACAACTCGTTTCACAATAAAGAAGAATCAAACTAATCACATAGAACGAAACTCTCGCCTTCACAACAACAACGCTCCTCTAGTATAACAACAAACGCTCTCCCTATAACAACAAAAGCTCTCCATACAACAAAAGCTCTCCTTACAACAACAACGCTCTCCTTGGCTATCGTTGAACGCGCCTATTTATACTGGCTACCACCACGTCATGACTTACACTCATTGCCAGATCTCATTCAGCGGGTGAAATAATATTTCGTTCAGTAAGAAGATAATTTACATAGTAAAATAAAATAACCAGAGATAGTAAAATCAAAAGGAAAGTGAATATAGAGTATACGTTACATCATATCCCCCTTAATTTTTTTTTTTTTTTTTTTTTTTCCGAAAAACCTATCAATTTTGGAGTGTAAGTCTTACACTTCGTTGAATGACGTTTCTCGACCTCTTTTTTGTTTTGTAGTTTGGTGGCAGCAGTATTTACAATCTCAAACTTGGCATGACAAAATCAAGAAATCTGTATTCGTCTGTGAACTTGTATTTTTGAACAAAACAAACCTGCATCGGCATACCTTCCTTTTATTCTGCCTAGCAGGAATCACTTTTTTAATTTCAAATTACGTTCTCATCATTCGTTGAATACATACCAACTGTATCAGCAGCGAAGATTGCCTGGAGCTGCCTAACAGTAACAATTTTATTATTTTAATTTCAAATTACGTTCGCATTATTCGTTGAATACATACCAACTGTATCAGCAGCGAAGATTACCTGGAGCTGCCTAACAGTAACAATTTTATTATTTTACCCCTAAGCACATAGATATATAAAAAAATTGGGATTAGTAGATGGACATAGAAGAAATATAAAAAAAAAACACACACACATATATACACAAAAAAGAATGCATAGGCCCACACGAAAAAAAGAAATTCTGACACGCCAACTGGTCGTGCAGGAAAAACAACAAACTGAGAAAAGAACCTGTCCACGAGAACTTACTTATCTCGAGGACGCATAAAAAACTCTAGTACGATAACGTTTTCCAGGCCTAATCGGACTGGTAAAATCAGGTGGCTTAGATCTTTTCAAGGACTTTAATGGATCTGGAACATCGGTCTGCTGTCGGTCAAGAAATCCCGGCGGCTGACGGGAACGGTCAGGAATGGCGGAAATCCGTCGGTCCAGAACGGCTGAAGTCTGTGGGTACGGAAATCCCTGCGGCTGAGAAGAACGGTCAGGAACGGCTGAAGTCTGGCGGTCCGGAAATCCCTGCGGCTGAAGTCTGGCGGTCCGGAAATCCCTGCGGCTGAGAGGAGCGGTCAGGAATTGCTGAAGTCTGGCGGTCCGGAAATCCCTGCGGCTGAGAGGAACGGTCAGGAATGGCTGAAGTCCGTCGATCAGGAACGGCCGAAGTCTGGCGGTCCGGAAATCCCTGCGGCTGATAGGAACGGGCTCCCCCAGGCTTTTGATATGGAGTCCCTTTGTGCTGGGGCGCGTTGTGTCCTTCCAGCATTCTTTTGGACGGACGTGACTCCGGCCACATCGTTTGCTTTCGTTTTCGCCCTCGTGGCATGAGAGTAGCAGCAGGCATCGGCCCTGTTTGCCCTGAGCGTAGGTTCCAGGGGCGAAACCCGGGCGGATGCAAGGATTTCTGCCTTCGTCGCTGTTGCGGCGAAGCAGATTGGGGAGACAAGTTACGTTTGCGCCCAGCTTTTGGTGGTTCTGGACGGTTTGGAATATTTAAATTATTGTTCATAACTGATAAATCAGAAATGTCCGAAGCCTCTGAGTCGCTGCTGTAATTCAGTGGTCGTGCAGGGCGATGTTTATTTTTGCCTATAGGAATACTGTCTGACGAGGTATTCAAGGAAGTAGGAGCCTGCGTTGGTGCAGAGTTATCAGGAAACGGCGCAGCAATAGTCTTGGCAATGGTTGGAGGGAAAGGAACGATACTAGTATTCGAAGAACTTGATTCGAGCCTTGGTCTCGTGGGAGAATCAGGTTGCGTGTTTGGAAACCCGTCTGGAGGAGGGGAGGGTGAAGAAAAAATCACTGGAGATTCTTCAAAAATGTTTGTTGGTTCGTCCAAAATTTCTGGAGCTTGATCGTGAGATATAGACTCTTGAGTCTGTGGAACAGAAGGTTGAGTAGGATTGATTATGAAATCGATATTTCGTTCATGATACTTGCGGCACTGAGCAACGTGTACGTATTGAAATTGATTGTCAGGTTTTTCAAGAACAATGTTATTTTCAAACACATTTGCCACCCGATATGGACCTTTGTAGCTGGGTGCAAATTTCTTCACTAAAGTATGCGAAACAGAAGACTGGAAGTGCGTTTCCACGAGAGTGAGATCTCCAACGACAAGATCTGGTTCCCTACGCCTAGTATTATAATATCTTGCTTGAGCCGCATGTGCTCCTAGCATTGCAACACGAGCTTTTTCTGCCATGATTCGTACTGATTGCGGAGTTGGTCGCTGGTTTAGTTCGTCGATAATCCCCGTTAAATTTTCAAAAGGGGTTTTAATTTTGCGACCCAGAAAAAGTTCTGCAGGAGTAATTTTAGTAGATTCGTGGACAGACGAGCGGAGGGCGAACGAAAAAAGCTCCAAATGGTCATCCCATCTTTCATGATGATCCATTACAAATGTAGCAATCATTTTCACTAGCGTGCGGTTTACGCGTTCCGCAGGATTACTCTGGGGAGGATATGGGGAAATGAATTTATGTTTAATGTGTAGTCTCGCACACATTCTTTCAAAAATGTCAGAAATAAATTGAGGACCATTATCCGAAACTACTTTATAAGGTGCACCATATCTAGAGAATACTTCATTAACTAATACATTACAAATAACTTCTGCCGTAGCGGCTTTAATGGGAAAAACTTCAACCCATTTAGAAAAATTATCAGTTAGTACTAAAACGTAACGAGCTTTGTTTTTAATAGATAAAGGATAAGGTCCCAATAAATCTATTGAAATAATATCAAAAACATGAGAACTTGAACTAGATTTCAAGTGACCGGCCGGTCTTACATTACGGTAATTATTAATCTGACACAAGTGACATGATTGAACGTATGCGAGCACACTTTGGTACATGCCAGGCCAATAGGCAACATCCCGCAATTTACAACGGGTCTTGCGAATACCTAAATGGCCTGCAAGAGATTTGTCATGAAATTCGTTTAAAAGGGCCATTCTAAGGGTTCGCGGAATACATGGGCGAAACTCTGCCCTAGTAGACCTAGATTTCGTATAGTAAAGAAGACCCTCTATGACCTCAAAATGCTGTGACCTTCCAGCCAGAGAAGGATCACTTTGTAGGGGCGAACCCGCAAGCAAAAAATTATAGATATCCCCAAAATCTGGATCATTTATTAATTCTGCCATTATCTGCTCTCTGGATGTTATATCAGCTATTAGAAGTAAAGGCTGACATCCAGGAGTAGTTTCTGTGGGGACCCCACTAATCGGAACGCGAGACAATGCGTCCGGTAATTGATTCTTATGACCTGGCTGATACGAAATTTTGATATTGCTCTCTTGTAACTTCAGAGCCCACTTCATAAGTCTTTGAGATAGGTGCTTAGCAGAATTCAAATACTGAAGGGCAGAATGATCCGTAATTATGTTAACTGTCAATTCATTAAGATAACATTGAAATTTATTCAGCGCATACACAACAGCAAGCCATTCACGTTCCGTAGCTGAATAATTGCGTTCAGCTTTGGCTAAAGTACGAGACGCAAAAGCTATTGGATGCCCAGCTTGTGACAAAACGCAACCAAGACCAACTCCGGATGCGTCAGTATAAATATCAAATTCTTTAGTATGATCCGGGAAAGCCAACACCGGAGGCTGAGTCAACGCAGACTTCAGTGTTTCGAATGCAGCGTTAGCCTCAGGTGTCCAAACAAACTTCTTGTATTTACGTTTTAAAGCATACAATGGCTCACAGATTGTAGCATAAGCGGGGACGAACTGCTGATACCATCCGGTCATTCCCAGAAAGCGTGATAGTTCGTTTGCTATTTTAGGCCGAGGAAAGTCAACAATAGGCCTAATTTTTTCATTATCCGTAAATAAGCCGTGGGGAGTGATTTTCAACCCCAGATATACAATCTCGTCCCTCGCTATCTGGCATTTACTAGGTTTTAACGTCAAGCCAGCATTGTATATGAGTTGGAACACCTGTTTGAGCAGAGAAAGGTGCTCGTCAAAATTCTCGGATGTAATAATAATGTCATCCAAATATACATGCACATGGGGACCCAGGACAGGTCTGAGAACCGTATCCATAAGCTTTTGGAAAGTAGCAGGTGCAGAAGCTAGTCCAAAGGGCATACGTAGGTATTCATAAGCCCCAAAAGGAGTCACAAAGCCTGTTTTATCGACAGAGTCCGGATGTACTGCCACCTGCCAATATCCACTCGCCAAATCCAAGGTTGACGACAGGTCATTTAAAATATGCGACATGACAGGTAGTGGATAATTGATTGTTTTTGTGACTTGGTTGAGCTTGCGGAAATCTGTCACGAAACGAAATTCATTGGGTTGTTTCTTTGGAACCAAAAAGGCAGGAGCAGCCCAGGCGCTTGTTGAATCCCTGATTATGCCCTGTTTAATCATTTCAGAAATTTGACGTTGCATTTCCTGTTTCTTATGTGGAGCACAAGGGTAGGGTTTCGTCGCAATTGGTTTCGAACCATCAGTGTCAATGACATGATAAACCACCTGTGTGAAACCAGGTTGATCCGAAAATAAACCAGGGCTTTCCTGTAAAAGGAGAGAAAGCTGGTTTCGTTGCCTCTCATTCAATTGGTTACTCAATAACAAACTCGTTATATCTACCGGAACCGTAGGAATCATTTCGACAGGTTCCGGAAAGGAAATCACATGTTGTACGAAATTCAAAGTTATTTGAAACTTATGAATAAAATCCATGCCCATTAAACATTTCACAGGTAGTTCGTCTATAAGCAGGAAAGAATGCGTAAAACGAGCTTTTCCCAGCCCTAAAGATAATGTGACAGTTCCTGTGATACTGAAGATTTCGTTATTTGCACCTCGCAAATACTGCGTCGCAGGCTGAACGTGTATTGCAGGAAAATTGTCAGTGCAAAACTTCGTATTTAGGGCTGATATTTCAGAACCAGTGTCGAACTTTGTCTCGACAATAATATCTTCAATTGTCAAGAATACATCAGGCAACTGAGGAGTTTGAACAGTCACTAATACTGTTTTAGGGTCAGAATGCTTGGTATCAGGAAGCAGGACCGACCCTTAGTCTACTTCCTTTGGAAGTTTAAAGGATTCCTGGTTGGATTATCATGCGGTCTGAAACCTCGACCCTGCCTGGTATCGGGAAAATTTTCACGATGAGGAAAACTGCGTGAACCCTGCTGCGGGAACTCAGCGTGTCTGTTGACATTTTCATATCTATTACTTCTGCCCTCAGCACGGGCAGAAAAATCATCATTGCCCTGAGCATAAAAACGTTCCGAATGCTGAGGATTGGAACGGGGTCGAGCATATTGTGCATTTGTACGATATCCCGAAGATTGTTCAGAAACTCGCTGTTGGTTTGCCACTCTTCTGTGTGGTGGAACGTATGAAGCTTGGGTGTGCACTTGTGTATGCTCGCGCTGAAAGTTAGTATGCCTATTATGCCGCTGAGGGTTTTCGTAATAAGCCTCGCGGGGTGCCCGAGCATGGTGAGTTGAACCATGTTTGCCATGTCGCTCTTCATATGTGCGTATGAGGCGAAGGCATTCATGAATTGTGGCAGGGTGTCGAACCTCAAGAAAGTCTTATAAAAATGGGTCGAGCTGCTGCAAGAGGGTATCCAACATGTCAATATGACTGGCATGTGGATCCCATAGGTTATATAAGCGTGTTGTTTCCAACGCAAATGCAACAGGGCTATCGTTGGGACCTTGCTGACGAGAAAAAAGCTGTTGAGCAAGGCTAGCTCGACTGAGGCCGAAAGGAAAGACCTCCAAAAATTCTGCACGGAAATTCTCATAATGAGAATCTGGGTTCGACACTCTCCACTGCCGATACCAGGTCTTAGCGGTATCCCTCAAGCAAGTGCCGGCGATTTGGACTTTGCAGTCGTCAGGAATATTATATAGATCAAAATGATCTTCCAGATCTTCGAGGAACTTTAAGGACCCCTCCAAACCATTGAAATGAATTGTTCCTGCATGCGGCACGAAATGGGCAAGCATTGTGCTTCGCTGAGAGGATTGAACTCCCTCAAGTACGACCCGCGACTCAGAGTAATAAGAAGCTAGTGCATTACGAAATTGTGAAGAATGCCTGGGTACGTGTAGATCATTCATATCAAAGTTAGAGCCACAGGCTTCTTGCAAATTGTCAAAAAAAACACCATTACCCTCGAAACTTCCCTTAGGGTGGAAAATTGAAGTTGTCTCAGGTAAGGAAGACATGGGTAATAATTGTCAAGATCTCGTGTTCGAGAAAAGTTCGGGCGCCAATTATAATGAATAAGCTTTATTTGCTTTCCGCTAAGCTAATGATAATGAATAAACTCTTTCTACCAGCTACTAATGATAATAATGAAGCTTTCCTACTGAGCTAAGTATAATGCTTCTGCTACTGAATGATATGCTTGTACTAAGCTTCAAATAGTGAATTCAAATGGTTGTTGTTACTAGTTAATTAAGAACATGAATAAAGTCTCCTGCTAGTAGTGTAGTAATAGTATTGAACAAACTTATAACTGGTAGTAATGTTGTAGCAGTAATTAGAATGAATAAAGTCTTAACGCTGGTTGTTAATAGTAATAAACTAATGACATAAACCTAACAGCCAGACAGAGGTCTGACAGAAACTATGAATTGAGAAAGACGTACTTACGACAAAGCTCTTTTATTATGTAACTCTTGATCAACCAACGCACACACACAACTCGTTTCACAATAAAGAAGAATCAAACTAATCACATAGAACGAAACTCTCTCCTTCACAACAACAACGCTCCTCTAGTATAACAACAAACGCTCTCCCTATAACAACAAAAGCTCTCCATACAACAAAAGCTCTCCTTACAACAACAACGCTCTCCTTGGCTATCGTTGAACGCGCCTATTTATACTGGCTACCACCACGTCATGACTTACACTCATTGCCAGATCTCATTCAGCGGGTGAAATAATATTTCGTTCAGTAAGAAGATAATTTACATAGTAAAATAAAATAACCAGAGATAGTAAAATCAAAAGGAAAGTGAATATAGAGTATACGTTACAAACCATAACGAAAAACAATGACAAAATTTGTTGACCAGTGTCTCTTTAACATAAAGACATAATAACATAAATTCTTCAACATAATGAGTTTCAATTTAGTTCCTATACATTGCCCCAAAACTCAGTTCTTTTTCTATTGGAATTTAAACCTGCTCGGCCGGATCTAAATGAGTTACTCAAATATGTTAATTTTTCTGTTTTCAACCCCTGCGAAAACCATTAGCGCTGTTTCTTGGAGAAACATTATCGATGTACGTTGTTGGCCAACAAAAATGACATAAATGCTTGCTAGGTCTACAGCATATCGAGACTTCTAATTCATGGATATGGTAAATGCAAATGAAGTAAATTATGTAAGCAAAGAATTGATCAACAAAACTTTTTCTTCACATTTTGATCTTTAATCACTGAAACAGAAAATCTTTATATTTCATTATTAGTAATAAATGGGAATTTAATATTTTGTAAAAAGCTTTCCTCTGGATTTTTTCATTTTTCATATTTGAGTGAAAGTTCGAACTAAATACTCCCAAACTAAAATTCGTCTTTAACATATGAGATCTAGAATGTTTATGTTATGAAAATAAAAAATGAGAAAAATGAAAAATAAATCGATTTATTGAAATGAAGTAATGAAATTGTTTTGTATGAATTACAAGAAGCAATATTTTAGCAATAGAAGAATGGGAAAACACACGAGGCATCCGTTTTTATGCGCTTCTTGGAGCCCGTAATAATTAAATCTTGTATTCTACACAGCCAGAAAACAAATTTCTAAATTTAAGCGCAAATAATAACTGAAATTGTATGAACAAACACTAGAACATTTTGGAGAAAGGTAATATGACCCTAATATTTCCCTAACACTCATGAATTTAAGATAGAATGCCACACTTCCCCTCGCGTAGAATTAGTTCCAGTGCCAAGCAAGCTGGGTACTCAAACTAATACTCTAGGCATTTCTCTTCTTTTCAAGAGTAACTCCCACCTCTTTACGGATTTCGTGTAATTCTCTACATTTCTCTTCTTTTCAAGAGTAACTCCCACCTCTTTACGGATTTCGTGTAATTCTCTACATTTCTCTCCTTTTTCCTTGATTCGTCCTTTAACGAGCAACATACACTGAAGAGCAATTGAATTAGAGACAGCTGGCGTTATGCAAATATGGCGCTGTGGGCGGCCCTGTAAATGGAAACGACATGACGTATGCAACGATCCGACAATATCAGGAGTGATGTGACGGGAATCAGTAAGAGTCGGACGCAGTATCGGTAAGACGAAGGATCTAAGCGCATTTGATCGTGGGCAAAATGTCGGGGCCCGACGAATGGGTCACTCCATCTCTGAAGTCGTGCAGGCACAGGGATTTTCATGAGTCACTGTGTCACGGGTGCACCGTGAGTACATCGAATCCGGTAACACCATCCCTGCAAGGGCCAACTGCCGTGGACAACAACGTGTGGATGAGCGGGGTCATCGTCGGCTAGCTCGCATTGTAACAGCGGATAGACGGGCCACAGTGCAAGAAATCACTCGGAAATTTAACGCTGGTGCACAAAAACGTGTAAGCAGCCACACCATCTAGAACCATCTCCTCGCTATGAGGTACAAAAGCCATCGTCTCACGAGGGTACCGCTGCTGACCGTACATCACAGGGTGCAAGGATTAGCATGGGAGCGGGAACATCGCCACTGGTTCCTAGACATGTGGAAAAATTTTGCCTGGACTTATAACTCGAGATTCACGTTGGTACATGCGGATGGAAGGATACGAGTACGGCGCAAACCACATGAAGCGATGGATCCTTCTTGCCAGCAGGGTACTCTTCATGCTGGTGGGGGTGGCATTCTCGTCTGGGGAATGTTTACGTGGACTGAAATGGGACCCCTGGTACGTGGGACTTCGTCCCTCACAGGTCAACGTTACCGGGATATCCTGGACGACCATTTGCTCCCGTTTGTGCGTCTTCAACATCCCACTAAGGACCTCATCCTATAACAAGACAATGCACCGTGCTATCGCTCTCGAACTGTATCCGAATGGTTGGATGAACACTCCACCGACGTGACCTCGTTTTTTTTTTGTTTTTTTTTTTTTTTGTTTTGATTGGAGGTTTAACGACCACCGTGAGCAACTCAATGGGCTATAAGCAGTCGCCCGTCCCTAATTTAGGGTCACTGGCTCCAGGGAAGGGAGAAGACCAGTGCCGTAAGACAAACACAACATCCATGCCTGACCGGGATTCGAACCCGGACCCCTTACGGACGAATGATCATAGGCCAGCGCCTTAGACCACTGCGCCACCGGGGCGGCGACCTCGTTTCCCTGGCCAGCTAGGTCACCTGACCTCCATCCCATCGAGCACATCTGGGATGACATCGAGAGAGATGTTCGAGGCTCTGACACCCCTCCATCAAATCTTCGTGAACTGTGGGAGCTTGTTCAGGGGTCGTGGATCCGTATGGCTTCCCAACGCTTCTGGTGTCTTGTCGAGTCCATGTCGAGATGAATCGCCGCCGTCATCAGGCCGAAAGGTGGTGCTACACGTTACTAGACTGGTATCTCTAATTCAATTGCTCTTCAGTGTAAGTAACTCTATAAGAAGTCGCTCGTGCTTAATTTGGGGGTCAGTAATTTCAGGGAAGGGAGACAGCCAGCGCCGTAAGGTAAGCGCACCACCTCCTCGTTTCGGACTCGAACACTGGCCCAACTTGTACAACTAGCTAAAAAACCAGAACTATCAAAATAAGGGCGACTTTTTTTTGCATGGGGTTTAACGATCACCGTGTGCAAATTGATTGGCTGTAAGCCGTCGCCCATCCCTAATTTAGGGCCACTGGTTCCAGGGAAGGAAGAGAGCTAGTGCCGTAAGACAAACACAACACTTATGCCTCATCTTGAAGGTCTGCACGGGTCTTATTTGGTGAGCCCGGCCTAGCTCAAGCGCGTGCGTTTAAGGCCCGGTCCGTTTCAGATATTAGACACTCGGCCCGGCCCAGTCCGTGATGTGCCAATTTTGTATTATTTGGCCATTCTGTTGTATTTTATTAAATTGTAAAAATTAAATAATGAAATTTGATCTTGTTGCAAAATATTTAGTTGAATATAAGCCTAAATATATTAACTAAACCATGGCAATTATCGAAGAATATAACCTTAAAAGAGAGAAAAAAATAAGCGCGTTCAAAATAAATTTTCAAAGTATAGCCCACTTAAAAAAAAGCTGTTCTTTGAAATGCTTCCAACTCCTCGTCTAAACACTAGTTATTTCATAAACGTAAAGTTTTAATAAGATTAAGCGATTTAATTTTTATACAAACTCCGAATAAACATAAGTACATTAGCATACCTGATTTCAAAAGGAAACATTTCCTCTTAGGCAGTATATAAACAGAAAATTTAAACGAGGAACTTGTAGCAGCAGAACGCATTTATGTCTCTTAAGATGAGATGTTCCAGATTTTGAAACGTCATGGCTTAAAAAATTGTTGCACTTCATGCAATGCACAAAGGTTTTCGACTGAAGAGTTTCGGCATTGGCAAGCAGTTTGAAACAACACCAAATATCACTTTTCCCACTTACATAATCTACGGAGGCATATCAAAAAATAAGTTTCACATAGCGGCGACAATCGGAAATGCAAAGAAGGAAAGAATACGGCTGTAGTGTGATGCCTACATTTCGTCATCTGCTTTTGAAAGGAATGTGGTAAAATTGCTCGGCGTAGTTTATTCGTTAACGGTCGTTTGTTATGGCGCAGCAGCTGGGGTGTTACTCGAAATTGGAAGTTCGCGGAACAGTACGTTTTTTATGGGCAAAGCGTTTGAATACAACTGAAATCCATCGTGAAGTGTCGGCTGTTTATGGAGAAGAGGGAATGCCTCGACAGGAAATTGGAAAATGGTGTAAGCGGTTCGAAGAAGGACTTACGGATTTGACAGATGAGCCGGGCAGACGCAGACGTCGACTTCGACAACCTTTGATCACATTTCGCCCAGGAGTTGATTAGGAATGACTGCCACATTACAATTCTTATAATTGTCGAAGATTTAGGCATGTCATATTTTAGTCTGTATGCTATCATTCACGAGCACCTTCATTTCAGAAAAGTGTGCGCAAGATGGGTTCCACGATCTTTAATGGAATAGCACAAAAATCGGTGATTTGCGTCCAATCTTGTGTTTCTGCAACGTTATCTGAAGAAGACACAGAGTTTTTACAGCTCATCGTCATCGGCAATGAGACGTGGATGCATCAGTCCGCACCAGAAAACAAATCGGCATCCATGGTGTGGAAACAACCCAGATCACCAACTGCAAAAAAATTTAAAGTCTTGCCATCTGTCGGAAAAGTGATGGCAATGGCCGTTTTTGGCTGCGAGGGGACGGCGTACACAGAGTTTATGGCAAAAGGATGTACGATACACGTTGCAGTGTACTGAGAGACACTGAAGAGGTTAAGGATCGAAGACGAGGAAAATCGTCAAAAGAAATCATTTTGTTGCACGATCACGCAATACCACACGAAGCTGCTGCTGTCACGCAGGAGCGTCTTCGCAATTTCAAGTGGGAAGTATAGCCGCATCCCCATTACAGTCCTGATTTAGCCCCCTGCGATTACCATTTGTTCCCCAAAATGAAAAAGATTCTAGGGGGCAAGCATTTCGCAAATGATGATGGAGTCAAGGAAGCTATGAAAACATGTCTCCGTGAACTTGGAGCGAACTTTTACTTTCTCGAAATTGAAAAACTGGTTTCTCGTTCCAATAAGCGTTTACTAAAACTTGTCGATTACCTTCAAAAACAAAGGGAAGATATATGCTCCAGAAATTATACTTATTTGGATTCTTATTGTTTAACCAAAATTATGCGAACATGTGAACCTTACTTTTTGACACGTCTACGTATTGGGGTGCATTCCCCTGTGACAACTTTGTCTCGCAATTCTTTTAATTTCCTAAATTCCATAGAAAAAGAAGTTACATATGCAACTATGAGTACATGGAGACATCGACAGCGGTATGTTGCCGATAAGTTTTCCGAGTGAAATGCCGCAGGAGGGTAATAAAATGTCCCCTTCTCTGAACTAGTAAACGGTAACACTACAAAAGGCAATCTCTGTAGGGATTAAAGATACGAGAAACAATCGATGTCGTCGCTCCCTCTCTCTCTCTCTCTCTCTCTCTCTCTCTCACACACACACACACACACAAACAAACACACACCACTGCTGCAGGTACCCCCGTCCCCCACTCCACGTAACATTCTCAATCGCTCGGGGTCAAATCTTTCTGTTGTGAACAAATACCAAAGTGGTTTTACCATCCAATAAATGGTGAAAACATTTTGAGTGTCTCTCCTCGCCTCTGTAATTACGCCCGAGACTATGTCATGGAAGTAAGTAAAGCCAGCAAAACAGTTAAACAGACCAGGAAATCGGGAAACACGACTTTTTTTTACTTGGCACGGCCCGGTCATAGGTGTCAGGGGAAAAGCCCGGCCTGTTATTTTGTTCTCTAAACTAAAAAAGCCCCCAGACAGACTTCTACCTCATCTTATACATTTCTCAATGTAAAATATATTTATATATATATATTTCTCAATATATATTATATATACACTATATTGACAAAGGTCACCGGACACCCCTTCAAAAGCAAATGAACGAATCCGCTGCGTTGTTAAGATGCGCAGTTCAGCTGCAAACGGTATAAAAACATGCCTGCAGCTGACCGCGATCTTATCGCACTGTGAGGTTGAGTGAAAATGTAGCGTCAGGAGACAACTGACTTTGAGAAGGGAAATATTGTTGGGTGTTTTATCAGGGCGTTGTCCATAAGAGAAACCGAGAGACGCTTAAACATACCCAAGTCAACTATTTTGGATGTACTGAATAAGTGTAAGACACATGGCGTGGCTGAAGCAGCAAAACATACCGGCAGACCAAAGAAAATCAGTGATAGAGGACATCGAAGCCTTAGGAGAGACGTTACACTTAATCGACGGAATACTGCGCAAGACCTCAGTGTGCAGGTTAGTAAAAATATTGGAACCTCGGTACCATTCGCAGAGAACTTTGTGTGCAAGTGAGTAAAATATTGTAAGCTCACGTACTATTCGCACAGAACTTTATTCCACGGGTTACCGTGGTCGTGCTCATAAGCCTTTAATCACCACTCGGAATGCTACTCGTCGTTTAGCATAGCGTAAAGAACATTTATCGTGGACAGTAGATCAATGGAAACGGGTCCTATAGACTGATAAATCCAGATACACGATCCATCAGTCTGATGGCCGTGTGTGGGTTTGGGGGCAGCCGGGGGAACGCAATTTGCGGTCAAGTTTGGAGCTGGAAGTGTACTCGTGTGGGGGTGTTTTTCGTGGTATGGTCCCGGCCCATTGGTTATCGTGGACAAACCTGTTAACCAGCTCGTCTACCTCAGTATTCCGGACAATTATGCTCTACCAACTCTGTGGCAATACTATGGAACCGAGCCTTGTTGGTACCAGCAGGTTAATGCACCGAGCCTTGTTGGTACCAGCAGGATAATGCACCGAGCCATAAAGCAAGGACTGATACGGCGTGGTTTGACGATAATTCCGTATCGTGTGTGGACAGGCCAAGCACAGAGCCCTGATCTTAATCCCATAGAGCGCCTATGGGATGAAAAAGAATCCGGCATAAGAAGTTTGGAACCAAGGCCTACTACTAAGTAACAGCTAGTGGCAGCATTATGTACTGAATGGAAGCGCATACCTATCGCTGTGTTCCAAAACCTTGTCGAAGGCATGTCTCGGACGGTCAGCATATACACACACACACACATATAGACTGAGTGGCCACTTTATTATGACCACCTGACAGTTTTAAGCAAATGAGCTATGGCTGCACGCTGTTGCCTCCACAGGGCCAGGCTAGTATAAAAAGGGAAAACATAGTGCTTGCGACAGTAGTAGAAGTGATTTTTGGGTGATGAGATAGGCAAAAAATGCGATTTGACGGACTTTCTGCGTGGGATGATTGTAGGAGCTCGGAGCCATGGCGCGAGTATCACCGCAACCGCCGCATTCGTGAAATGTTCCAGAGCAGCTGTTGTTAAAATGTTTAAAGACTGGACTGTCAGCCAAAAAACTGGGTCTGTACGTGCAATGTGTGGTCGTCATCGACTAGTGACTGCTCGGGCGGAACGGAGAGTGTCCAGACTGGTAACAGACAACGGAACGGAGAATGTCCAGACTGGTAACAGGGCAACACTGCAACAAATTACAGACCATCTTAATCAAGGATCCCCTCAAATGATCTCTGTACGCACTGTTCGCCGTACACTGCATTGGATGGGTTATGGCAGGCGAAGGCCTGTTCGAACACCTTTGCTGCCTGCAGTTAACAAAAGAAAACGTCTCCAGTCTACACAGGAGCACAAGGATTGGACAGTCGATAATTGGAAACAAATTATCTGGTTCGATGAATCACGTTTTCAGTTGCACCATGCCGATGGCCGAATGAGAATTTGGCGGAAACAGCACGAAAGCTGGGACACCAAATGCATTGCTACAACCCTTCAAGCTGTTGGAGGCAACGTTATGGTTTGGGGAATGTTTTCCTGGCATGCTTTGGGCCCTTTAATTCGTGTTGATCAACGTCTGACTGGCACATCATATCTAAACATCGTTGCGGACCAAGTGCATCCTGTCATGTGGATGGTTTATTCCAATGGCAATGCCTGCTTCCAACAAGATAATGCGTCCTGCCATAGTGCTTGTATTGTACAGGATTGGTTTTAGGAACATGCCGGTGAGTTTACTTTGCTTAGGTGGCCCCCACAATCTCCAGATCTTAACCCCATTGAGAATTTGTGGGATGAAGTTGAACGAGTCATTAGACAGCTGGATCCACAACCCTGCTATCTCACACTCCTGGAAAGTGCTATTCATCAAGCATGGTCTTAGATTCCACAAACCACCTATCAACATATGCCACGAAGAATCGACGCAGTATTAAAGGCAAAAGGTGGCCCAACGAAGTACTAAGGGGTGGTGATAATAAAGTGGCCACTCAGTGTATACGGTGCTGGAATTTTTACGTCAACTGTTTTTGAAAAAACCTACACAGTTTATTTAAATTATATTTTCTTCTTGTATTAACTTATTTTTGTCTTGTCTTAATGCAAGACAGAATAATGTCATCTTTAAATACATAATATATGCAAATTATGAAGCACGTCTCACCTTCAAATTACGTGTTACTCTAAAGATTTTTAGCAAGTCTTTTGTAAAAAAAGATCGTGCTTATGTTATCCGTTTGTCCGTCTTTCCATCCGTCTGCCCTTCCGTCTGTAGGCAACATATCTCTGTAACTATTAGTCCGATTTGAAAAATTCTTTTTGCATTAGGAAGCTAGAAATATGCGAATGATGATCCTTCATTTCGTGTTTTTTTTTTACGATGTACAATTTCGTCGCTAGAGGGCGTAAATGAAGATGATGTCGAATTTAAAATACATTTTCTTCCATATAATTGCTTCTAAACACCTGATTGAATTGTTTTGTATCTTTCGATTTCATTTATGTCGAAGAGTATTTTAGGTATAGTTACTTTTTCAAGTTACGCATAGATTTTCCGCTAGGGACGTAAACGAAAATTGCGTTGTTCCCGATATTTCTTCTTCAAAAACTCCGATCTGAAATTTTTTTTCCACATGATTTCTAGTTTTTGATAAAGAATACTTTGGTCACCAGGGGACGTCAGTATTAATTTTTGTTTCTGATGCATTTGCCCTGAAATTTGAGCTTCTAAAATCTCGATTGAAAAAATTCATTCGTGGACCGATGCCACTCACGTCGATAAACCTTTTCGAAATATTTTATTCTTAAATATTGCATTTCTTAATTTCCGCTTCTGATGTATTTGCAGGTTTCTCCGGCAAGGGGCGTAGATGTATATCTTTTTTTTTGTCAATATCTCTGCTTCTAATGGTCCGATTTGAAAAAAATATTTCTTTATTGGAGAGAGTTTCCAGTGCGACATGTTTTTCATATAATTTCAAAATTTTCAGGTAATTCATAGACTTTTCACTAGGGGGCGTAAAGGTAAATTGCGTGTTCGACGATATCTCTGCTTCTAATACTCCGATTTCAAAAATTATTTCTGCACCGGTTACAGCTCCTGATAGGAAATCCTTTGCATATAATTTCTAATTTTTGGTAAAAAATGGTTTGGCCACCAGGGGCCGTAAGCTTTAATTTCCGCTTCTGATGTACACTGATGGCCACCCAAAATGCAACGCTAAGAAGAACACGAGATAGCAAAGCCAGATTTACTGGACACATAACAACAGATACAAAGATGAAACGATTGAGCTTACAGGCCCGTGCGACTTGCGGAACACCCAGACATCAATAGTTCGTGTGGCACACATGGCTGGCAATAACGGCCGCTACACGCCGCGGCATCGAACTAAAAATGCTTTGGATGTGGGCTTGGGGTATGTCGGTCCAGGCTGCTTCCACACGTTGCCACAGTTAATCAGGCGTAGCCGCGGGTGGTGCTTTCCGGGCCATTCGGTTGCCAATCAGCTACCCGACGTGTTCGATGGGCGACATATCGGGACAACAGGCGGGCCACTGCCGCAGTGACACCTGGTGGGCCGTGAAGAATTGTTGCACGATACGTGCCACGTGCGGGCGCGCATTGTCCTGTTGAAACGTGGCCGCTGGCAGGTCCTGCAGGTAAAGGAGGACTACAGGTTACAAAACGTCGGAGATGTAGCGGTGTCTGTTGAGTGTACCTGCGATGCGTACCAGAGGAGTGCGGGTGTCATATCCAATTACGCCCCAAACCATAACGCCAGGCGACGGACCGGTATGGCGATGCATAATGCAGGCGTCATACAGTCTCTCGCCGCGGTGCCGCCACACGCGGATGCGTCCATCATGGTGTTGCAGGTAGAAGCGGGATTCGTCGGACAATGCAAATGTTGTACCATTCCGTAGTCTGGGTGCTGCGCTCAACTGCCCACTGCCGCCACACTCGCCGGTGGTGTAACGTCAATAGTAATCGGAGCAATGGGCGCCGTGCGACAAGTCTCCGCTCCTGCAAACGACGTCGAACGGTACGTGCTGACACAGGTTGTTGCGCAACACACCCTGATTCCGGCGCTAACGTTCGTGATGTGGCGGTGCGAGCCGTCAATGCCCGCCGCGCAACATGCCGGTCCTCTTGTTCGGTGGTGTGCCGCGGCTGAGGCAATCGCTCATGTCGGTCCGTCCGTCTCTCCTGCACCCACCGAATCCATACTCGCCTCACTGTGGCTGGTTGTCGTCCCACACGGGCGCCGATGTCTCGGTACGATAAACCGCGGTCGCGATAAGCCACTAGTCCTCGTCTGTCGAACTCCGAAGCGTGCTGGAATGACTGTCGTATTCTGCGACGAGGCATCAGGAAGCTTCCCACGCACAGGTCCGTTAGCACAACGCACTTCCACTACTTACACCCCGCCTTCTCTGCGCCCTTCTTATAGTGCTTCTTAATGGCGTGCCGGGCGCACATGATTTGCATATGCCCTGCAATGCTAATCGTTTGCATGTCCTCTCGCGGGCGACGCATGCTGCGAATTTCCAGGCCAATCGGATGTTTCCTTCTTGGTGTTGCATTTTGGGTGGCCAGAGTATTTTCAGCAAAATCTGAGCTTCTAAAATCTCGATTGAAAAAATTTGTTTGTGGACCGATACTACTCACGTCGACAAACCTTTTAGGAATCTTTTCTTCTTAAAATAATGTATGGTTTCTACGCCAGGAGACGTAGATGTATATCTTATTTTTTTCAATATCTCTACTTCTAGAGTCCGATTTGAAAAATTCTTTCTTTGCTGGGTAGTGTTTCTGATTCGAAATGTTTTTTTATATAAATTCAAAAATTTCAAGTAAATCATGGACTTTCCGCTAGGGGGCGCAAAGGTAAATTGCGTTTCCTCCGATAGTTCTGCTTCTAAAGCTCCGATTTGAAAAATTCTCCCTGTATCGGATACAGCTCCTGATGGAAAATGTTTTTCATATATTTCTAAAATTTGGTAAAGAATGATTTGGCCACCAGGAAGCATAAGTGTTAATTTCTGCTTTTGATGTATTTACAGCAAAATCTGAGCTCCTGGAAACTCGACTAAATTTTTTTCTTGGACCGATACCGCTTACATCGAAAACTTTTTGAGAATACTTTCTTCCTAAAATAATGCATGGTTTTCCCGCCAGGGGAGCGTAGATGCATATCTTATATTTGTCCATATCTCTGCCTCGAAGAGTCCGATTTGAAAAATTATTTCTTTGTTGGAGAGCGTTTCTGCTGCGAAATGTTTCTCATATAATTTCAAATTTTTCTTAACGCACAAGTCTGCAACCAGAGTGCGTGATTTCACGATTCCGTTTACAGCAGTATCTGCGGGATTAAAAATCTGATAGAAAAACTTCTTTCTTCGGTCAGATACTATTGTTTTGCATACCGGTTCCGCTGGCTTTGAATAGCTTTGATAAATTTAATTTGCGTCAGAGCGGATTAAAAAAAGTACTCATTACACCCAAAAATTCGGTGTCATCTTTCTTGTTCCTTTTGTTAGGGTATCTACTTCTTAGGCAGATCATTGTCGCGTGGAAATCTAAACACTGAATCCCGCAGTCCACAATTCTAATTTCCTTGACAATTGGGCACACAACAACGATATGGATTTCCTTCACTTCTTTTAAGATACGCTGGAAAAAAATAACAGATGTAAATTCACGAAAAAAATTCTCAAAATAACGTGCAGCAGAGATATTAGTAGGTCTCCGACTTTTAACTAAATTTCCATTTTGAAAAGTTTCCCTTTGTAATAACGGAAACTTCAATATTTTGACAGATTTTTTGTTGTCAATCATTCCCTTTTTGTTCTTCAGAAATGTCAGTTCCGGTTTTACCGTTTTTATACAGAAATTTTCCGAGTTTCCAAAGACATTGATTTTGATTTTTTAAATCAATGTACAAAAAAAGTAACATATATTTTCACTGTTTAACCATATGTTCCCACTGCCTAACCGTAGCAGTCACATTATACGACTTTTCGTGATGTATGAAATGAAGGAATGCTTTTCCTTGGCGAAGTGGGGATCAAGCCCCACTCATGATCGCTATCGACTGAGCTAGAAAAACACTTAAAATCAGATCATTGAACAGGTCTGGAATCTCACGAACATCAAATATTTTTTGCTATGAATACGGATTAATTAGCCATTTTATTTCCTATCGGAGCTTAGTATTTTTCTAAATATGTTTATAATAATTTTATTTTTTCTATAGGAAGTTTATCACAAATTACGTTCATAAATTCATGGTTTTCCAAAGAAACATAATGATTTGGAATTACGTTCATAAATTCAGGGTTTTCCAAAGAAACATAATGTTTTGGAATTCGAGATATTTTGTAAACTAACAATGACTTTCAATTATGTTTTAAAAAGGTCAAATATACTACTTAATAGTATTATTTAACAAAATCCACAAATATAAAATTTATTCTTGATAGCTTTGAGGGGTTCACAGGCTAATACATAGACACCACACGTACGACACTTCAAGTACCCGGTTTCTTATGGTAATACAACATCCAACAACAGATGCACCAACTGCAGGGCGGGGGAGAATATCTCTTGCCGCAATAATCTTAATATCATGCGATATGGTATCCACAATTTCCCGTCCCGCTACACAACCTCAAAATCAGGTACGCCAACATACGTCTGAAATTTGATAGTTCATCAAATCGCAAGTAATCCCGCAAACAGCTATTATTACCGGAAATGTTTCTTGATACGAATAAAGAAAAAGTGAGAACAGAATTTTCCCGTTAATATACGATGGGAATTACGGAAAGATTTCCTGAGCATTCATGATTTTCTGTTAACATCTCTTAAAAATGACACTTTTAAGTTATCAACAGGAGAAAGATGAGCAGGAGTATTTTTGTCAATTCACGTATGAAAAATCCGTGTAATTTAGGATTTTCCGTCATTTCACGGGAAAGGTTGAATCATGAACAGGTGTCGTTAATTCTCAGAAAGAAATCACAGAAATTCGCTCGTAAATTTCATAAATGTTTTGCAGTGTAGGTTTATATTACTGAATCAGACATGTGTGATATATAGACTGGCGGAAAGTGAAAAAAGAACACCAAGAAGGAATTGGTGAACGATCATGAAATTTACATATGTTAATGGGGTCGAGTTTACGTAGGTGTGATGTTAATTTCGGAACCAACCGGTAAGCACTTACGCCACATCACGGCATAATATGCAAATTATCGTCGGTGGTATTTAAGGAGTACGGCGAAGTGAATGTAATCAGTCGTCGGCGTACGGACACGTGCGAAGACCCTGAAGAAGCTGCAATGCCTGGATATGGAAGACGTGTAGGATTTCAGCAGTTATCGGACTTTGAGCGAGGTCATCTAGTCGGTCACCGCGAGGCCGGGTGGTCGTATCGTCGTATTCCGGAGCGAATTGGACGGGAAGTATCGGTGGTGGTACGATGGTGGCGTAGATGGTCCGAGGAACATTCCCACTCGAGAAGACGTGGAACCGGGAGTCACAGACGGACTGATGAGCGGACCGATCGACGCATAAGAAGAGCGGCGTTGTCAAGCAGAACATCCACTGCGACGCAAATGCGAGCTGCCGTTGCACCTGAGGTGACTATGCGAACAATCACCAACCGTCTACTGGATGCAGGACTACGTGCATGTGTGCCTCTGGCATGTGTACCTCTGACTCCAGCCCACCGTCAAGAACGGCTGCAGTGGTGTCGCCAACGTCTGCACTGGAGAAAGCAATGACGATCTGTCGTGTTCAGCGATGAAAGCAGATTCTGCTTGAGAGCCTCCGATGGCCGTATGTGTGTTTGCAGACGCACAGGGGGCGTCTCCACCCTTCTTGTATCCGCCAGCAACACACCTGGTCTCCTGGTGTGGGGAGCGATCAGCTATCACTCCTGTACCCAACTAGTGTTTGTACCGGGTACGTTAAACAGCACCTCCTACATCAACAACATCATTGAGCCCGTTGTTGTGCCATTTGTAAGGTGGGTCCATCGTGGTGTTTTCCAGCAAGATAACGCACGCCCACGCACGGCACGTGCAACGCAACATGCACTTCAGGGTGTGACACAACTTCCATGGCCTGCACGTTTACCGGATTTGTCCCCCAATGAGCACGTGTTGGATTTTATGGGACAACGACTTATCCGGTCTCCACGGCCAGCCACGACCATCCCCGATTTACGCGTCCAGGTTGAGGATGCTTGGAACTCAATACCTCAAACTTACATCCAACATCTGTACTACAGACTCCATGCCAGAATTGCACAGTGTGACGCAGTTCATGGCTGTTCAATCTCGTACTAACCATGTTACATGGAAATGTTATTTTTCAGTTTACCAGCAAACACAGCTGTATTTTGCCATAATGTTTTGATCACGTTACTCTCTGTATTCCGTTATTATGCTGTATAAATTTCGTTGGTATCAGACGTCTCCTTCTTGGTGTTCTTTTTCACTTTCCGTCAGTGTATATTCTCGTCAAGAAAGTGCAGTTTTACATACAAATAGAAGACAAAATTTAACTCAAGGTTTGCCATTGTCGTAGGTTTCTCATAGATACTTTTAGCAGCACGTACAACCCCTGGAAAAATTATGGAATTACTGCCACATGATCATGGAGGCGCATAGTAGGGAGTATGTAGAAACGACACAGAGGAAGTAAGTGAAACAAAAGCATAGTTGAATGAAAGTTGCGCATCTAAGCTACATACAGACGGACTCATATAAAGGAACGTATAATATCTGACTAAAATACATAATGATGTGTAACAACACGCGTGGGAAATAATTGTAGAATTCACCGACATTAGAGGAAAAAATTATAGAATCTATCTATGTGAGATATGGTATGTATCCACTTTAATACTTTGTAACTCCTCTAGGAGCTTTGATTACAGCCTAGATACCTAGGTAATTTGATCGTATCAAATCATCCAAATTCCTCAGTGTCATGTACTATCTGCCATGATCTGAATGTCGTTGTTTATTTAGTCTTATTCGTTTTTGTGTATATTTTCTATTTCTTACCATCAGCTGCACTTACTTGTTTTTTCTTGCTGCCACCACTCTAGATTGGGGTAAGGTCTAGACGCCTTATGGAGATCACTTTGTTTGAGACAGAGGCGTGTTTGAAGATTTCCAAGCTGGTGTAGAAATGAGCCGAAGATAAATAACTAACAAATTTATTATCCACCACTTAGGGTAGGATTAATGTTGGTTTGACACCTTGCATACAGAATAATTTTAGATGACAATGGAACTTGAGCTGAGTACAACAGAATTATGGTGCTTCCTGGTTAGCACCGTTCAGTTCCTCTTGGGTACTTAATTGATACATTCATAAGTTACACAGCAGCACTATGCTTTTATGCACTTTTGATACAAGATATGAGATTACCCGATCTCAGATATAATGCATCTAGACCTCGGCCTGATCCCTTGGAACAAATATAGATTGTACTTAACCGCAGTTAGTTGAGATCTATACCTAGCTAACTCGACCGCAGCCGAGCGCTGTTCTTACGGCAAAATCATCCCACGCGATGACCTGACGTCCTGCTCTAGTGAAAACTAGACGAGAAGAGAGCGCCAAAAAACTAACTTCCTGAGTTCTCCCCAAACTTTTCTGAGCCCCAGCGAGCGCTTAGCCAATCACAAGAACGCATTCGACCCCCCCCCTTCCCTAGCTGGGCATCCTTCCCTCTCTGCGTCCTGCTTCCCACGGTTTACATCCGCTGGATGGCTGCTCTTCGAAGAATTCCATGCTCCCAGTTCTGAGAATTCATGGGCTCGTTGTGACCTTGTGAAATGGACACCAAGATGGATGTCATTCTCCCTTCCTCGCTTTTCACTTCAAAAATGGCGTTCCCTTGCCCATTTCTGATTTTTCCCACGTTTACCTTTTTTTTTTTTTACATGCAGCAGTTCCTATATTTTTGTACGACGCTGGCATTTTTTCAATTCTTTTTTTCCTAATGGTTTTCACATCATCACACTCAGTTACATAAGAAATCTATTCCTCATCCGAAAGAAAGTTTCTCAAAAATTTTCGAAACTTAAGGGTCTGTGTATGAGGACAAAGAAGATTGCTGGAAAACAAGTTGATGTAACACTAGAAATGTAACCTGGAGCTGGAAAAATGTACTCAAGGCTCGCTCAATTTAGTGAAGAACTGGTACTTGATATACAGTGAATGGACAAATTATTATATGCACCATGATAAAAAGAACTAAAGCAGAAGTATCGCGTCAAGTCACATGGGATGTTGAAACTTGCAATGCCTACAAATACAGTATTATTAGAAACCAGTCACGGAAAAGTAATCATGGATAAAAGCAGCGACGATGTGAAAATGTTTGACCCTGTGGAGATAGTAGCTGCGAGGAAGTCGGGTTTTTCAATCAGCGCAAAAGCTGGATTATTAGGATTTCCACGTTAGCCTCTCACAGATGTATACCAAGACTACGTGAAATACGGCGAAACTTCCAACAAACGGGAGAAATGTGGCCGTAAACATGAGATTGACTCGATTGACTCTAGAGGTGTTTGTGGACTGACCAACATCGCTACAAGAAATCACACGGCTACCGCGAAGCAGATAACGTCGGAATTTAATGAGGGTACATTCACAAGCTCATGCAACAAGATTATCCGTTGTACCATGGAAAAAACAGGCTATGATAGTCGACGACCATATCGTGTCCCCTTGATGACTGCAAGGCACTCAGAGATTAGGCTGAAATTCGCAAAAGCTTATCGCAACTGCAGTATGGAGGACTGGGAATATGTCATCTGGTCAGACATATTCCCAGTCCTCCATACTGCAGTTGCGATAAGCCTGTTCATACTGCAGTTGCAATAAGTTCGAACTCTATCACTGCGATGGAAGGGTGCGTGTGTGGCGTAAACCACACGAAGCGATGGACCTATCTTGCCACGTTGGAGTCATACAGGCAGGGGAAGGAGGTATAACAGTTCTGGGTAAATTTACATGGGTTTCCTTGGTACCGCTCTTACCGGTCGAGACCTCAGCCACCGGCACAAACTGTGTGTACATCCTTGCCGACTATCTACGCCCGTTTGTAACGATTCTTTTTCCACTCCATGATGCCAACTTTCAAAAGGACAGCCACACTGCATTACTTCCCTTGTGCCAACCAACTGGCTCCATGAGCATTCAAGTGAGTTTACTACATTCGAATATCCCCCTCGATCGCCGGACCTCATCCCCATTTAGCATTTGTGGGATGAGTTGCAAAGATCTGTTCGAGCCAGCTAATACCCACCGTTGCCGGTGGGTATTGCCAGTCGGATGCTCCGCGACAGGCAATCCTTGCTTCATGGGCGGAAATACTACCTCCGTATTTTCAGCACCTCACTGCGTCCATAGCAAGACGTGTAGCTGCTGTTCTGGGGGCAAAAGGTGGGGCAACACGTTATTAGGTAGGTGTATATAATAATTTGTGCATTCAGTAAGAGTATCTACTGTTTCGTCAAACTCTTCAGTTTTGTCCGTTGCTTTCTGCAGAATTATTTTCTAAAAATAATACAATACTTTGAATTGGCTTATTATGTAATATATTAACCTCTGTAATTGTCCAATAGGGACAATACAGAAAGTTCAACTAAGCCATTTTACCGGAAATATACGGGAAGCATGCGGTATGCGTTGCCCTGTCTTACTCTATTTCCATAGGACAATGTTATACCGCATACTTCCCCATTCCGTTTAGTACTGACTCCCACATCAATGACTTGATTCCGTTTAATCATTGACTCCCACGTCAGTAACTGAACGGAATCATCGCATTGCTAAAAACCTAACTTACGGAATTCTTAAGCCTTTTATAAGTGCGCTTCCCCTCCCCCAATCATTATCTTTCGGTAGTTTGGCAAATTTTAGGCTAATCGTTTTAATGCATTAAAATTGTGTGAACAGAATTCCATCTGCATTCTCCATGCCGTTAAGTTTTGTTTATGTAACGACAACTTTTCAAAATATATGACACTATTAAAACTGCATTTCTTTCTCTTTGAGAGTGCACAAGTGTGCAAGTACAAATATTTTAATTTAGCTGAAATTATGAAATCACATTCATTTCTTTTTAAGAGTGTACAAGTGTAAAACTTTTTCAGTATAGCTGAAACTATTAAACTACATTTATTTCTCTTTAAGAGTGCACAGGTGCACAAATTTGCCACACGATCACTAGAAATCCCTCTTTAAATGGCAAATACGTTGTTTGTAAATATGATGCGCAACTATGGGAGGAAGTTTCGTTTTCAGGCTAGAAGTTCGATTAATATTTGGTGAAGTTTATCAGACTTCTTGAAAAATAATGCAGTTGAAATTCACCGGTAGCATTACAAGAATATTACAACTTAATACAGACAATTTAACTATCTTGTACAGCAAGTCCACCACTCCTTAACCGGAGAGCGATACAGCCAGGATTCAAGTTGCACTGAAAATTTTGGTTATAAGATTAATAGATATCAGTTTACATTTATTTATTTATTTGCCATGGTACACACAATTAACTCCACAGCAACATAGCAGGGAACCAGGGGAAAAGGCTAATGTTAGCCTGACTAGCCCCTGGCCCTTAAAATAAGAAAAATGTCAAGTCAAGTAATTACATATTTTTCAACTTATGTACACACATTTGTAATACGATATAACTGAAATGAATGAAATTTAACTATTAACATAATATGCATTTAGTGCTTTTGTGAGGATCTCTGCGAACGAGAGGTCTTAATAAATATTTAAATAAGATTTAAATATTCAATTGATGTATTATTCAAATTTGCCTTGCAGTGATGAATATGATTTTGTTTTGTGTGTTTGTGTATACGTAGATGTTTAAGTAACGGCAGTGTAAGAAATATATTGTAAGAGAACGGACAATTTATGCTTATAAAACACTGTTGGATATTTTGTGAAACTTCTCCTCAAAGATGTCATGTTTCTCGAACTCTTTAAGAGGGGTGTCGTAAGTACATGGGGATATTCTGCATGCCTTCTTACCTGTTGGAAGGCGGAACCAAAGGGACATTCGTTACGAGGTATTAACAATGCAACCCCCAAACGTGGGGGAGGGGTCGCTGAGAGAGAGAGAGACGAGGAGGATATTAGAGATTCGACGTGACTATGAGGAGGAAGAACTCTTGCTAGGTTCGACAGTTGGTAACCGCACGAACGTCAGAATGTAAATACGCACTTCTCTAAATAGATTTGTGTCCTAAAATTCAATAAATGTTTGTAATCTCATCTAGTATTTTCTCTAAAGGCTGGATCCTTACAGTATGTTGTAAAGGACGTAACGAACCGAACCCAAATGTGCTTGGAACCCACAGGCCCGCTAGAACATCTCACAGCTTTTTTAAACGATACAAAACTGGCAAGTGATTTTATATGAATCGGCAACCCGTTCCTGAGCCGGGGGAAAAAGCCGTCTGATCACCTTATCTCATACGAAAAGCGTATTAACAAATTTTATTTACTTATATACAGATATTAACGTCGACATGAAATTCGAAAGTATGCGGGAGTAACATGGAGGAGACTGGCACAAGACAGACCGTTGTGGAAGAAACTTGGGGAGACCTTCGTCCAGCAGTGGATTGATAATGGTTGACAATGATGATTAATGTCGACAAAACAATGCAAGCTGATTGCCGATAGTTTTCTTCGGAGAGCAAGAGTTTGCATCATATTTTGTTGCAATGAACTTCCTACTGCGTATTTTATACATACGGATTTAGTTGTGAAAAAATGCTAATTAAACATTTAAGCTCACTTGCTGTTAGCATAACAGTACTTCCGGTTCTAAAACGTTGCTGTCAAGTAACATTAAATAACTGTAACCCATGTTCTAAAAAGATAGAAACATTTTTAAACGGATTTAGAAAGACACGGAAACAGGCTTTAATATTAGAACGAAACTGGGAAATCGATATTTTGACCGAAAATTGCATTTTAAATGTGTACGGATACCTTAAACTAAAACATTTTTTAAAACCGGAAGTTTTCGGACATCTCTTCTGTTTACTCTATTTAGACTCAGTAACAGTTTCATGAACAAAAATTTTATGTCTTTGCAAAATGTAAGTAACCCATGCTGAGTTGTCCCAACTGTTTTCACTCGTTAAGTTTGAGAAGAGGTGCTTTAACCTTTTAATGATGCTCTAAATATCACTAAACGTTACGTCTTTAGGTAATAGTTATTTCTGAACTACACCCACAGACTCAAAGACCATTGAAGTAGTTTCAAACAAAAAAGGAATTCGAATTTATAAACATGCACAGAACACCAGCTTCTATAAGTGTCAGAAGTATGATGACTCAAGTGTTCAAGAGTACTGACAATGGAATCATATCAGATTTTTTCGGATTCCCACCTACAGTCTCATCGTGTTCACCAAAGTGTGTTACCTCACGGGGTTGAAACTCCAATTACACGTAGCTACGTTTGAAGAAACTTCACTATATAATTTTTTCTGTGGCATTGAAAACCCCGTTCATCGTTCGACAGATTTTATAGCACTTAATAAAGACAAGTTCGGTTTGTGGGTCATGCAATGCATATGATAAATACTGGATAATCTTTCAAACGCTCCTGAACCCCACAAATATTGTAAAACACAGCACATCCTATACCTGAACAATCAGTGGGCTGTTCAACAACTCTTTTGCTTGCAGAGCTTATTTCATGCACGAATAACCTCTAAAAACATAAAAAACGTCCTTGTACTTCAAGGATTTTAGCTTATCTAACACAGAGTGATTGTTGTTCCTTGTGTAATTATCTGGATTTATCTGCTGTATCGGTTAGGCATCGTGCTTTTCTTGCCGAAATCACAATTTCTATAAAGAACATTTCATACTACATTTTGAAAAATATGACTTGTACAATTAAAGTACAGTTTTTGTTAATAACGAGGAACTCTATACTAACTATATTTAAAATAGTACAACTACACTAGTGATCCGAATCTATTGACGTAAAATATAAATTGAAGTTTCCAAACTTTCGCACATCAACCAGATGACTCTTTCAAGGAAAGTAGACATTAAACTGCAAGCGGAATAATAGAACACTTCAACAATCTGAACGCCGTGACTTGACTAAACAATAACTTTGCATCTGTTCATTTGATGTCTAGTCAAGTCACCGCGTTCAAATTGGTGAAGCTTTCAATTATTCTGTTTGCAATTTGCTGCCTGTTTTCCTTGAAAATGCCTTCCTGTTAATGTGCGAAAGCTTGGAAACTTTAGTTTCTATTTTAGGGCAATAAATTCGGATTACCGGTACAGTTTTACTATTTAAATACAAGTCTTTAGCATGTTCGTGAGAGTCAGAAATAAACTACAGGAGCCTCCACTGTGGCCTAGTGGTCGAAGGCTCTGGTTTCTAGCTAGCCCCAAATAAGCTAGAACGCCCTGATGGGACATGTGTGGGGTATTTGTTCTATTGGGTTAGAAAAAACTAATGTCCAATGACGAGGTACGCGAAGTCGAAGGCCCGACCACAGCACACATTGGCCACTGAGATTGCGCAGCACACCGGCATAACATCACCTAGTAGATGGCTTAAGTCAGTGGCAGATAACCGTCAGAAGGCGAAGAGTGTAAACGCCAGCAAACATGGAAGTGGACAAGGAGCTGATCCGCCATTGAATGCTGTATGAGTTTCGTCGCGGTAGCAGCCCCGCAAGTTCTGTAAGGAACATTACCAGTGTGTACACCAATGCCATATCCCATAGTCAGTGCTGTCGTTGGTTCGAACGGTTTCGCGAGGGAAATTTTGACCTGTCAGACCGTCGTAAAGCCAGAAGACCCGCAACAGTAGATATGGACATGCTGAAGACATTAGAGGAGACAGACTCACGTATGACCATGCGGCAGTTGGCCGGACAGCTGGAGACTACCCACACGAGCATTATTATACCCCTGCATCAACTTGGAAAGGTGCACAAGAGGAGAGTTTAGGTTCCCCATCAATTCACAGTTGAGCAGAAAGCTAATCGTATGAGTGAATGCGTTTCCCTGCTTGCATGCCACCAAGTTGAACCGTTCTCGGATCGCACCGCATTGTGACAGATGACGAGAAATGGGTCCTGTATGTCAATTTCTGCTCCCGGAAACAGTGGTTGGACCCAAAACAGAAGCCCATGCCGACCGCCAAAGACAGCTTACATCCATGTAAGGCCCTGCTGTTTGTTTGGTGGATACGCGATGTTTTTTGAGCTGCTGCCGGACAACACCACTATCACCGCCGATGGGTACTGCCGTCAGCTCGGCGATCGATCGATACACATTGCTCACATCGAAACGACCAGCACTTCTGAACAGCAAGGGCGTCCTCATACAGCAGGATGGAGGGAGACCTCACACAGCACGGGTGACTTGTCACAAGATCAGGGATCTGGGCTGGGATCTGCTGGCGCACCCAGCCTGTTCCCGGACATTGCCGCAAGCAGCTACCACCTTTTTCGGCCGTTGCAGCGTTTCCTAGACGGACAGCGGTTCCCCAAATGGGACGATGTCAAACGCGCACTTACTCACTTCTTTGCGCCCAAGCCGCCACAGTTCTACAGCGACGATATCCAACAGCTGCATAGACGATGGGAGCAGGTCGTGGCAAACAATGGCGATTACATTTCGTACTGATTCGTACTTGTATGCACGGTAATTAGCACTTTATGTTGCTTTGCACTTGCAGACATTACTTTCTTTCCACCACAATACATTGTGGGCGGTGATCCTTCCTTTGAGCCAGTGACCCCAATTTGGGACGTAAGAGCGCTCATAGCACGAGTCACTCATGGTGGTCGTGAAACGCCAAATAAAAAATGCAGGCTCCAGAAAAATTGCTGATATTGTTTACTCTTTTTTATTTTATATTGGTTTAGTAGTTTAATGACTCTATAAGCACCTCACCTAAGGCTGTAAAAATCCCCCTTCCTAATTTAAGGAAACTAGTTCCCAAGGAATGGACAGAACCCGCGCTTTGGTACAGGTGCATCTTCCATGCTATATCCAGGACCTAAGCCCGGGCTTAGCTGTCCAATTAATCAGAAGCGGAGCTTCTGATCATTCTGTTACCAAGGCGGCTTGTATTGCATTCGAACTATTGGAATGACTAGTATTTAGAATGCTATATGAGCCACACGTTTAGTCATACATGTATTTTTTCAGCACGTTTTTGGTAAAAAGATCTTGCTTATGTTATCGGTTCGTCCGTCCGTCTGTAGACACGATATCTCTGAAACTAATAGTCCGATTTAAAAAATTCTTTTGCATTAGGAAGCTTGAAATGTGCGAATGATGATCCTTTATTTTGTTTTTTTTTACGATGCAAAACTTCGCCGCTAGAGGGCGTAAATGCAGATGATATCGAATTCAAAACACATTCTATTCCATATATTTGCTTGTAAAAATCCAATTAAAAAATTCTTTTACTTTTCGATTCCATTCATGTCGAATATTATTTTAGGCATAGTCACTTTTCCAAGTTACGCACATGTTCTCTGCTATGGGGCGTAAAAGTAAATTGATTTTTCCCAGATATATCTGCTTCTAAAACTCCGATTTGAAATTTTTTTCCTTCAGCGGATACAGCTCGTAATGGGAAATATTTTGGCATATAATTTATAATTTTTGGTATAAAATGGTTCGGCCACCAATGGGCGTAAATATTGATTTCTGCTTCTGATGTATTTGCAGCAAAATCTGAGTTTCTAAAATCTCGATTGACAAAATTCTTTCATAGACCGATACTACTCACGTAGACAAACGTTTTCGGAAAATTTTCTTCTTAAAATAATGCATGGTTTTTCCGCCAGGGGCGTATATATATATATCTTATTTTTGTCAATATATCTGCTTCTAATGATCTGATTTGAAAAATTTCTTCTTTGTTGGACAGAGTGTTCGGTGCGACATGTTTCTAATATAATTTCAGAATTTTCAAGTAATTCATTGACTTTCCGCTAGGGGAAGTAAAGGTAAATTGCGCTTTCCCCGACATCTCTGCTTCTAAAACTCCGATTAGAAAACTTCTTCCAGCACGGGTTCATCTCCTGGTGCGAATTTTTTTTATTGTAATTTCTAATTGTGTTTTATAAAATATGGTTTAGTCACCAGGGGGCGTAAGCGTTAAATTTCTGCTTCGTAGGTATTTGCAGCAAAATATCAGCTTCTAAAAGCCTGATTGAAAACATTCTTTCGTGGACCGATACCTCTCATGTCGATAAACATTTGAGAATATTTTCTACTTAAAATAACGTATGGTGTCTCCACCAGAGGGCGTAGATGTCTATCTTATTTCTGTCAATACCTCTGCCTCTAAAAGTCCGATTTGAAAAATTCCTTCTTTGTTAGGTAGCGTATTCTGTGTAAAATATTTCTCCTATAAGCTCAAATTTTTCAAGTAAAGCATAGACGTTTCGCTAGGGGGCGTAAAGGTAAATTGCGTTTTCCTCAATATCTCTGCTTCTAAAACTCCGATTTGGAAAATTCTTTTTGCACCGGGTACAGCTTCTGATAGGAAATGCTCAGCATATAATTTCCAATATTTGATAAAGAATTGTTTGGCCACCAGGGGGCGTAAGAAGTAATTTCTGCGTCTGATGTATTGCAGTAAAATCTGAGTTCTGAAAACTCGATTGAAAAAATTCTTTCATGGACCGGTAGCGCTCCCATCGAAAAACCCTTTGAAAATACATTCTTCTTAAAATATTGCGTGGTTTTTCCGCCATGGGGCGTAGATGCATATCTTATATTTGTCGATATCTCTGCTTCTAAGAGTCCGATTTGAAAAATTCTTTCTTTGTTAGAGAGCGTTTCCGCTGCGAAATGATTCTCATATAATTTCAAATTTTTCTTAACGCACAAGTCTGACACCGGAGGGCATAAGTTGACGTTTCCGTATACAGCAATATCTGCGGGATCAAAAACCCGATTGAAAAACTTCTTTCTTCGGTCAGATACTACTGTTTTCCATACCGGTTCCATTGATTTTGAATAGCTTTGGTAAATTTAATTCGCATCAGAACGGATTCAAAAGACGTGCGCATTACACCCGAAAATTTGGTGTCACCTTTCTTGTTTTCAATGTAACTATCGTTTCGTAGGCATGATAAGAGCAAAACTATGTGTAATTCCCTTCATATTTTTCCTGGCTACAAAGAGATAACCACACCGTATCTTTTTGGACAGAGAAATATCTTCAACGGTTACCATGTAATCAACTCCTCAGGAAACATAAAAATGGTATAATCTTGGAGCGGAAATCTACAAACCTTAAGTTTTCTGGGGAGTTGGATACATGGTAACAGTTCAATATGCGGAATTTATTTGCCAAAAAAGTAATATGCTTGCATGACTGGCATGGATTTGCGACGATTTATTCTTCACTGGTATCTATGACGACCATATCTTACTTAGCAACTTCAAATATACGCTTGACAGATATAGAGTCGGTTTCTTGCTGCTCTGTGGCTTTCAAATTTTATTTGAATAGAACCAGAATCTTTTGCTTTTCAGCAGGATTTCCATTTCTTATTTCATGTCAGAAGAACTTGAGATTATGTGCGCTTTGCTTTTCAGAAATCGTTTTCGAGTCTTACTAGTAAAACGATTATCGTGGTATCCTGACATATTAAAATTTGTTAGAAATGGAAGCTTTTTGGCTAGTTACCGTAGTAAATAATAATTGGTTTGAAGCAGATTTTTAAAGAAATCGTTGGCTGATACTATAGATTGGTGAGATGTAAGATGCACCTCAACACTAAACTCGAACGTGGCAAGCTCATAATACAAACAAAATGTATTGACATAACCAACCTTAAAAAAAACCAAAATACCTTCAAGTTGGAACTGAAGAACAGATTCTCTACTTGAAAAGGCCTAACATCGGAAGAAGTGGATATTTCTGAAGTTAACAGAAAAGTAACCAAAGCTCTTATGGAAACAGCAACAAAATTAGCTGGGTCTAAGAACAAGTTGCATGTGAACAAATTATCAGGAAAAACCAAAATGTTGATGCAAAAAAGAAGAGAGATGAGGACAACTAAAGAAGATGTGACTTCCAAAGTGGAATATATAGAGCTATGCAAGACATTACGTAAAAGTATCACTGAAGACGTAAGGAAATTCAACTGTGAACTAGTGAGGAAAGCAATTGAAAACAACCAAAGCCTAAAGATAGCAAAGGGACATCTCAGTAAGGGAAGAAAACAGATTATGGCACTGAGAAAAGAAGATGGTTCTGTAACACGAAATAGAGGAGACATTTTGACAAGATTGAAAGATTTCTACTCCAAATTATATGAAAGGGATGATACATGTACTCCAGACATCATGAAAGGCACCAGTACCAGAGTTCTTCAAGTCCTCCCAGCAGAAGTTGCACATGCAATCAAGAACATGAAGCGGGGAAAAGCTCCAGGAGAAGATGGAATTACTGTAGACATCATACAAGAAGCAAGTGGAGAAATCGAAACAGTACTCGCCCAAATTTTCACTCGATGCTTTAATGAAGGGAAAATTCCTGAGGATTGGAACAACGCTACAATGATCTTGCTACATAAAAAAGGTGACATTGAGGATCACAGGAACTACAGACCTATTAGCCTCCTATCAGTGGTTTACAAAATCTTCACTAAAGTTCTTTCACACCGCTTGAAGGTAACACTGGACATGGCTCAACCGAGAGAGCAAGCTGGATTCAGGAGTGGCTACAGCACAATAGATCATATCCACGTACTGAGAGAACTAATTGAAAGAGCGAGAAATATGAACTTCCATTGTCCATGGCTTTTATCGATTATGAAAAAGCCTTTGATTCGGTGAAACCATCAGCAGTTACAATGGCTCTGAAATCCTGCGGTATTGAAGATGCATACATTAATATTAATAATAACATCTATGAAAATGCAAGTACAAAGATTCGGCTGTTTGAAATTACACCCCTAAATAATAATTGGAAAGGGAGTGAGACAAGGTGACACCATATCTCCGAAGCTCTTTAATGCCACATTGCAAAATGTCTTTCAATCACTGAACTGGGAAAACAAAGGGATAAAGATTATTGGAGATTACCTAACCCACCTTCTTTTTGCTGATGATGTAGTCATTTTTGCAACTACCCCATCAGAGCTGCAGAGTATGATCCAGGAACTTGCTGACACCATATCTCTGAAGAGTAAAGAAGTGTGATTAAAATTAAACTTTCAGTAGACAAAAGTGATGTTCAATGCTTTTACACGAAATGAAGATTTATCGATTGATGGAAAAAACATGGAGATAACAGACACCTACGTTTATCTTGGACAGCAGATATCAAGTGAGGGTCACATTGATGAAGAAATTAATCGGCGTACAAAACTTACCTGGAGAGCTTTTGGAAGAAACAGCATAATTTTCAAGAGCAATATGCCCGTATGTCTTAAAAGAAAAGTGTTTGATCAATGCATCCTTCCAGTGCTTACGTATGGTGCAGAGACGTGGACCTTAACTAAAAGAGCCGTACAAAGGCTGCAGACAACTCAAAGAAGCATGGAGAGGTGCATGCTTGGTGTAACCAGGAGAGATAAGAAGAGGAACTCGTGGATCATAAAAATGACAAGAGTGGAAGACATCATGATCAGAGTTAAATCCCTGAAATGGCAATGGGCTGGACATACTGCCAGAAGGACAGACCATCGATGGACAGCTGAAAATTTTAGATTGGATTCCAAGGGACAGGAAAAGACCCAGAAGAAGACCACGTGGGAGATGGGTGGATGAAATTCGAAAGTATGCGGGAGTGACATGGAGGAGACTGGCACATGACAGACCGTTGTGGAGGATACTTGGGGAGACCTTCGTCCAGCAGTGGATTGATAATGGTTGACAATGATGATGATGATGATGATAGAAGAATTGTAAATTATTCAAATAGGCCAAACCAAGAAACACGTAAACCAATAAGTAAACGAACCCAATACACGAAACAGAGATATTCACAACTAACACATACGAAGGGTTGCCGTTATCAAAAGGGCATCAACCCTGCAATGAAGGAATGACTTTTCTAGTGCGAGTGAAATGCTGGAAGCCACGAAACGCACATTCTCAATGCCCTCAAATCCACAAGACCAAATAAAATAAATGAAGTATATTTTATTATACGTATATACATGTATAAGCACACCGGACAAAAAATTACGGAATGCTCATTTTTTTTGGTTAATATGGGGTTACATCCCCACGAGCTCGAAGCACAGCCTTGATTTTCTTTGGCATGCTGTCAATATGGGAGCGGATGACATTAATGTCCAGTTAGCCCCACGCCGTGAACAACTGGTCCCGCAGATCAGTCAAATTGGGAGAGTGTCGTTGTCTTTTCTTAACGGCCAGTTCGAGCATGTCCCACATTTTCTCTATAACATTAAGATCAGGCAAATTGGCGGGCCAGGTGAGATTTGGGACGTCGACCTCATGTTCTGCAAACCAATCCTGCACAATGGCAGCTCGGTGGACAGTGCAGTTGTCGTCTTGATAACGTGGATCTGGAATGGCGGCATCTTGGAGGAACTGGACGTATGGCAACACCTCGTTATCCAACAGTTTCACGTAGTCCTCCGCTTTTATGCCATTAGACACGTGAACTAAGGAACCCACCCCAGCACTGGATATACACCCCCAAAATATGACACTTCCACCCTCCTTCTGTACAGCCCTTTGCACACACTCTGCGCTGAAGGCTTGTCCGGCATTCCGCATGACCCTGGATCGACCATCATTGGAATACAGGCAGAACCTGGATTCGTCCGATCAGATGAAGCGTCGCCACTGTTCTGTTGTCCAGTGTCGGTGTTCCCTCGCCCATTCCAGCTACTTTTTCTTGTGTAAGGCAGACAGCTTAGGGCGTACCGTAGCTACACGACTGAAAATTCCTACACCATGAAGTTCACGTCGAAACGTTCGTTCGGAAACAGGCTGACTGGGTCCCGCATTGTACTCTTGCAGCAATTCCTGCCGGGTTTGGAACCGGTTTGCGGTTGATAATCTCCCCAGATGTCGACGATTGCGGTTGCTCATGATGGTTTTTCTGCCGCAGCTGCTCCGACGCGAATTGCCTCTGGCCGACTCGTTCCACGCTAAATGAACACCAACTCACTGTGAACGGACACGCCAACGAACTTCGCCACCTCCCTCAGCGAATGACCATTTTCACGACCAAAGACGATAGCTCCCTTTTGCCACTCTGTTACGTCACCTTTTTACCCTGTAAGCAGCAATAAAACTGATTAGGCATGCACGTCTTACAAGGCTGAAAAAGTAACAAGTAACATACAATACTTTCCATTCCATTATATACACGCATTTTACTCTGCCTGACCAGTTTCCAACAGTTCCTCCGGATGACAGCTTTCCGTAATTTTTTGTCCGGGGTGCTTATTTTCCTATGTGTTCCAAAATGTTCCTTTCTAACAACAGAAAGATCAAGAACTGAAGCGGACTCCTGGTCAGCAAATAAATTTCAGATTCTGCACTATAAATATGTATTCAAATTTATCATTTATATCCTTGAAAATGAATCCAATCAACCGATCATATAAAGATTCTTCAATGTTTTCTTCTTCGTTTAAGCCTAAGATGCACTTAAAGACATCGAATACTTTTCCTGTGCTGTGTGCTCCTTATAAAAAACAGAGCTTCAAAAACCTGTTGCAAAGTAAAAGCAGTTAGAACGCAGATGTTCATTTGGCTTCCGTTCCACAAAAAAATAGCACTTTTGTGGAACGGAAGCCAAATGAACATCACTCATATCAGCTTTGCTGCTGGGGTCATTATGTTTACGTAATGGCCGTAACGATATTAATTTTTATGAACTTCATGACTAAGGTGTGTCAGAAAAGTTTAGACAAACAAGCAAAATTAAGCTCAAGTGTAGTCACATAAAGCAGATATTTCAAGTAAAAAGTACATTGTATAACGTAACAAAAAAGAAATCGTTATTTTTCGAAAAAAAAAATATAATTTAAACCCAAAAACTGAAAAAAAATCGTATCCGAAAATGTAGGTTCTCAATGCAATTGTAATTCGCTATTGCATCAGTATAAAACCCTGTGCGCATGGTTTAGCAAATTTTGAAAACGAAATAATTTAAATGTGAGAAAGTTGGAACATTCTGTAAGTTCATTTAGCAAGGGAAAAATATGGTCAATAATAGCAGAAGCTATGAATCCTTTACACGTACGATCAATAGAATATTTGCAAAGAATCACGATTTTAAATCGAAGCTTCGTCCTGGATGTCCAAGACGCACATTAATTCGAAATGAAGGAACTGTACTTAGAATAGCTAGAACTCAACGAATGCCTTTGTATTATAAAAAGTGAATCTGGATTCTCGGTACTGAAGAATACAATTCACGTCAAACTCTTATGACTCTCAGCACTGACTGTATGCGTTAGACCCTGTTTTTTTGTTGTTTTTTTACGCTAACTGTTGTTCATGTACTTTCACTAAAAATATTTTCAAGATGAGGGCTGAGTCCCCCTTGAATATAATGTATTCTTCTTTTTTTATGTTTGATTGGCTTTGTGTCGTGTGTTTGTCTTGGCTTATATTAAAGGTGAAAAAACCGGAAAATTCACAGACTCGCGAAAACTCAAGTTACGTACTGTAGTGTCCTGGAAAATGACCCAATGACCTGCAATGAAAGTAAGATCTACAAGCAGAAGACTAACTTGGGCAAGAAAACATGCGTCATATTTTCAGATCTACGGTTTTCAGTCATATTCAGTAATATGTATAAGTAGAATGTAAGTGAACCAAATAGTTAGACACTACTTGCACAATCTGAGGAAAGGACCGAGGTTCTTCTTCACTAGGACACTAAGGGACGGTTAAGTCATGCTACGGAGAGACTTTGTGTTTCGTGGTCAGGGAAGCCCGGCATTTAGAAGTGGAAGTCTTTTAATCCTATAGAGCAGTTTATTTTCTTTCATTAAACGTCTTGTACAGTAGGGATTGGTCTTTCATCATGGCAGAGTAAGTGACCCAACCTGGACTTCCACCACTGCATGGAAATCTACATTAATAATGTAGACACCAACTGAAGAATTTTGGTATGAAATAAGGCGGGAAATTCTTCTAAATTTTAGTTACTAACATGGCAAATCATGTTTTTAAACATATAAGAGTGCATAGGTAAGAGTGTCATAAATCTGAAATACTTATCTGTTTATCGTAAAATATATGATATGTCTGATCGTTGGAGACACAGTATTTTTCTTTCTTCATGAAAAGTGTGCTTATATTGAAATTTCCCAAGTGTGTCGTGTGAGGCAAGATTGAATTTTGGGACTAACAGTATTTTTTATTTTTTCAGGTAGAACCATTTAATGGTGGTTTTAACTGTTGTAACCTTTTATATGTTATATTTCCTTTGAGTGGAAAGTAATTTCTCAGTTGGAAGTTATTAATATTCGCTGCGAATATACACTGCTGGACAATTGCTAAGGACGGATCATAAACGGCTATATAACGCATAAAAAAGTAAGTGTGGTTGGATGCCAAGTGAAATAAAATAATGTCAGAATGCCAGGACATTACAAGAAAGACAATTTATTGTGCTCTGAAATCCAGAAGGCTTTGGAACGTGTTCAAGGGACAAACAGGCCATTTTGTGCAGAATACGTAAATGTGAAAAACATGCAATTACCGTCCGCAGGCGTTCCGCCGTAAGATGTCAATACTATATATGGCCACCATGGAGGGCGATGCAAGATTCCAAACGTCGTGTCACGCTTTGCACAACATTATCAAGTAGCTGTTGGGGTAATTTATCCCATTCCTCTGTCAGTGCCCGGATGAGGGTGTCCTTGCTTATTGGAGGGCATTGGCGACCCGCAAGACTCCTCCCCAAACCATCCCACACATTTTCAATGGGATTCAGATCTGGAGAAAGTGCTGGCCATACGAAGCGTTGAATATCCTCGCTCTCAAGACACTCCTGGACAACGACTGTTCGATGACATGTTGCGTTGTCGTCCATGAAAATGAATCCATCACCGACAGCTCCACAGAACATGCGAACATGAGGTAGCAGAACATCATTAATGTATGGTTGGCCAGTCATAGTCCCAGGTGGAAGCACATAGAGGGACGTACGGCCATTGATCATGATGCCAGCCCATACCATGACACTACATGTCGGTTATCGGTCCCTTTCCTGTATGTTTGCTGGACAATATGCAGTACCACTATCACGCCAGATCAGTTGTCGTCGACAATCAGACGATAGACTGTATCTACTCTCATCTGAGAAGAGGACAGCAGACCAGTCGTTATCAGTCCAATTGCGATGTTGATGGCACCATTGCAAACGGGCGGTACGGTTACGTCTGGACAATGGGATGCACACAATAGGACGGCGGGCGTATAGTCCTCCTTCACGCAAACGTCTGGCGACAGTTTTTCACGAGATCCGCTTGCCAGTAGCAGCCATAAACTGATTTGCTACCTCACTAGTTGTGCTGCGCCGGTGTCTTTTTGTTGATAGCACTATGTACCGATCTTCTGCAGGTGTCGTACTGCGAACACGACCTCCCCCGTGACGTTTGCTACACTCTCCATTTGTTTGAAATGATTTCCAAAGCCTTGAAACAACACTGTGGCTGAAGTCGAACTCCCTGGCAACATCTGTTATTTTTCGCACCTCTTCAATCTTGCCAATAATATGGCCACGCGTAAAATCATCTAGGTGATGTCGGGAAGCCATACTGAAAATTGCAAGTTCGTCAATTGATTCTTTCCCTTTCAACTTTGCGTTTGAACAACAACGGTCAATACGCGTCAAATCCTTTATATCCCTTATCAGCGCTATGACGTCACGAACAAGTTCGGCAATCCAAAATTTGCATACGCACAACACGTCTTACTGTATCCCGCACTTATGCTAATTTTCACATTTTCCTGCCTTCCATTTTATGGTTGCTATCGTTGCTATTATCATCCGTCCTTAGCAATTGTCCGGCAGTGTATATCGCGGTAATCGAATGCGATTCAAGGAAAAACCTTTCACGTACCTCTCGATTGTAGTTGGTCGATGTTCAAATCTTTGCACTGTTGCTCTCATCAGGTTCTTGGGTGTAGGCTTTTTTTGACTAACTTCAAAAAGTCCGCACGTTTCTTGAGTAGGATATACTTTTTAGTTGAACTACGGGAGGCACATGAAGACAAAGGAAATGTGAAAATTACGTTGGAAAACTTGGAAAACGGAAAAATGAATCACTCGTAAAAATATTCGCATGAGGAATTGCAATCACCAAAAAACTTCGTCAGACTTCTTGAATGTATTTTCCGATGCATTTCGGCAGATCTGTCTGCCATCTTCTGGGACCTCTGGTCATCCGTTCTCTCTGCAGTCTACGTTGAATATGCCACGTGCTCCGTTTGGGAATCTTTGTGTGTTATACGTCATCGGATGTGTTGCGTTGCCACTCCGGTGATTTAAAGACTCTGGATTTTTTTATGTCTGCGCGTTTCCATTGTTTCTGTTCTGTTTTTTTTTTTTTTTTTTTTTTTTAGATTTAACGACCACCGTGAGCAACTCAATGGGCTATAAGCAGTCGCCCGTCCCTAATTTAGAGTCACTGGTTCCAGGGAAGGGAGAGAGCCAGTGCCGTAAGACAAACACAACATCCATGCCTCACCGGGATTCGAACCCGGACCCCTTCCGACGAATGATCAGAGGCCAACGCCTTAGACCACTGCGCCACCGGGGCGGCCTGTTCTGTTTGCCTTCCCATTTTTTGTTCTCTTCTTCTATCAGTATCTTCCATGGAATTGGCATTTCTACTCCACCACTAATGTTGCAGTTTTTTTTTGGGGGGGGGGGAGGTTCAATTACGATTGCTTCTGCGAAACGGATGGTCTTTTCGGTTGGTTGTTTGCAGGTAATTTCGATATTTTCAAATTCTGGCATTGTGTTATTTTTTATGAAATATTGTACAAGTGCTGTTTTTTTCTCCTTTTTTTCCCAGTTCTTCATATGTTGTGTCAATCTTGTTTTTAATTTGTTTCTTGTGCTTCCTATGTATTTCACTCTATTGTTGTTGTTGGTTGGCTTAATTGGAATGCTATATACTCCTGCACTGTCCAATAGTTTTGTTTTTTCTCTGTCATTGATTATTATATTATTGTAGTCTTTTACTGAAATTCCAATATCTAGATCTTTTTTGCATTCCTTTTTTATTACATTTGTAACCTGTTTTATGTATTGAAATTTGCCACAATATTTTATATTTTGCTTGGTTTTATTTTTAGGATGTTTATACATGTAAATTACTTTTTTGACATCTGAAATGGTATATCCAAATTTTTTGGCTGTTGTTATTATTCATTGAAGTTATTTTTCCTTGATAACGTTATTGCTAGCATGTGTCATTGAAGTTATTTTTCCTTGAAAAAGTTATTGCTGAATATGCCTTTGGATGATATGAGTTTGCAGGTATAAGTATTGGCACGTAGGTGGGTTTTCTATACACATAGTATTTGCAGGATGTTTGAGTTTTTATTATTGTAATATCTAAGAAATTAACCTTATTTTCATTTTCTGATTCCATTGTAAATTTGATACTTGGATGTTTTTCACAGAAATCTTTTTTCAACTTGTCTAATTCTAAAGAACTGGCATTCCAAAAGAGTAGTGTGTCGTCGACGTATCTTCCGTAGAAAACCACTTTGTCTTTGTATTTGTTAAGGGCTTTTTCTTTTTTCTGTAATACGACCTCTGCAAATAAAGAAGATAGTGGGGAGCCTATTGGTGCTCCGAACTTCTGTCTGTATATTCTACTGTTAAATTGAAAGAAGTTGTTGTGATATATATATGTTAATAGGTCTATTATTTCTTTAACTTCCAATTTTTGGAAAGTATTATTGTTGTAAAGTCTTTCTGCTATGATGTCAATACCTGTCAAGACAGGAATACTCGGAAACATCGAAACAACATCCAAGCTGGTCATAATTCGTATGTTGGAGTCAAATTGGGTTGTATTTATTTTATTTATTAAGTCAAATGAACTATACCTGGTTGAATTGGTGAATAAACCGAAGTCAGTCTTGAAGCTAAACAACTGTGATTTTTTAATTGCGACAATTTTGTCAAAAGTTTATTTGTTGGATCTCTTTGAACTTCTCCTATATTTAGTTCTTGCATTACTGATATCATTTTTTCATTATAAGCTGTATTATCTAGGATAAGTACTTGTTTGGTCTTATCTGCTTCAACAATTTTTAAGTTGGGTTGTTTCTTAAAGCTAACAGTTCTTTTATTTCATATTTATACATATTATCACCAGAATCCTTAGAAGACGATGCCTTATATCTTTTAATTGAATCCATTAGTTTAAATCTGATGGGGTTTTGCTTTAAGGTCTCAAAATATGACACAATTTGTTCTAATTGTGGGATGTATTTCTCTGTGGTTTCTAACATTGCCGGAGGAGCAAATTTAATGCCTCTATTTAGTGCCCTTTGTTGGATTGGTGTTAATTCTTCAGATGAGTTGTTTATACACTGGCGTGCAAAAATTAAGGACGGGACGGTTTTACAAATGTAACGTCGTGCCGAAGGGCTCCACATCGACTCAAATCACACCATAAGATCCCCAAGATGTAAGAATATGATACAAGTGAGCAAAACCGTCCAAACAAGGAATCCAAAGGATACAAAGGCACTTTATTGAAAAGGTAGCTTCGAGCACAACTGCACAGAAGACAGAAACGTCCATGTGACAGGCGACTGCCAAGAAAAATCCAGTCTTTAGTAGGGTATATGATCACCCCTGACTGCGTTGCACGATTTACAACGTCTGACCATGCTGAGAACGAAGTTTTCAAGGAGATGTTGAGGCATCGCGGCCCATTCCTCTTGTAGCGCCAATCGCAGCTGCGGAATCGTTGCTGGCGGCTAGTGACGTGCTACCAAGCGTCTCCCGAGAAGGTCCCATACGTGTTCGATTGGATTTAGGTCCAGGAACCTTGCGGGCCAATCCATGCGTTGAATATCTTTACTCTCCAACAGCTCTGCGACAGCCAGTGTACGATGAGGTGTAGTGTTGTCGTTCATGAAGAGAAACTCAGGACCCACAGCACCTCTAAACAGATGCACGCGAGGCAGAAGAACCTCGGTACAATAGCGGACATCAGTGACTGAACTTCCTTGGAAGATGTGGAGGGCAGAACGGCTACCAATCATGATACCTCCCCAAACGAGAACTCCTACAATTCCAAACCGGTCCCTTTCGATGATGTTGGAGGTTTGATTGCGTGTTCCCAGCTCTCTCCAGATGTGTGCACGTCCAGAATCGATGGTCAGACTAAATCGGCTCTCATCCGTAAAGAGAACTCGACCCCATTGTTGATGTGTCCAGTTCTTGTGTTCCTGGCACCACAGAAACCGTCGTCTGCGATGAGCAGGCGTTAATGGCACACACCGTACTGGTCATCGTGCAAATAGACCACCTTTGTGCAGCCTCCTGGCCACGGTAAAACGTGATAACTGACGTCCAGTTGTCTGTTGCATGTGCCTTGCGATTTCTCCCGCTGTCTGCCGTCTGTCTCTTCTCGCCTGTAGGACAATATACCGGTCGTCCGCGGCCGTGGTTGCTCGTGGACGACCACTGCTAAACTCTCGGACAGCTGTTCCTGTCGTTTGAAATGCTCTCCAAGCTCGTGAAACGATGCTGTGAGCGATCTCGAACTCCTCGGCCACACTAGTCACACTTCGACCTTCTTCCAACTTCCCAATGACGCGACTTTGGGTAAAGTCATCCAGATGTTGTCTACTGAATTGCCTGTTGGCCATATCACACGGTGGCAGCAACTCGGCGTCGTTCAAACCGATGTACACCGTGCAATAGGTTTCACCGAATTGCTGAGCGTACACTGCCCGTGTGCTTTATACCCTTCCGACCCCCTACGTCATGGAAAATTTATTTGTTTTGCTTCTTTTTTGCTTGTTTCTTCTAATAATTTCTCTAATTTGGAACATAATCTTTGTAAATCTCTTATCTCTTGTTTTTCAAGTCTTTGGAAAAGGTTAGACATAATTTCGTGTTCCTTTGTTGTTGTCGTAGTATTTTCGATATTGTCTTGTAGTCTGAAGTACCCGAAATTGCATTTGGCATGGGATCTATATATAGTACTTCTTTTATTTTTAATTAAGGATAAAAAGTACTATATACAGATTCCATGCCAAATGCAATTCTTGGCACTTCAGACTACAAGACAACATCGAAAATACGACGACAACAACAAAGGAAAATGAAATTATGTGTAACCTTTTCCAAAGACTTGAAAATCATAAGAGATTCACAAAGATTATTTTCAACTTAGAGAAATTATTAGAAGAAAAAAGCAAAAAAGAAGCAAAACAAAGAAATTTTCATGTATCCCAACCAGAATATATAAACAACTCATCTGAAGAATTAACACCAATCCAACGAAGGGCACTAAATAAAGGCATTAAATTTGCTCCTCCAGCAATGTTAGAAACCACAGAGAAATACATCCCACAATTAGAACAAATTGTGTCATATTTTGAGACCTTGAAGTAAAACTCCATCAGATTTAAACTAATGGATTCAAATGAAAGATATAAGGCTTCGTCTTCTTAGGATTCTGGTGATAATATGTATAAATATAAAATAAAAGAACTGTTAGCTTTAAGAAAGAACCCCAACTGAAAAATTGTTGAAGCAGATAAGACCAAACAAGTACATATCCTAGATAATACAGCTTATAATGAAAAAATCATATCAGCAATGCAAGAACTAAATACAGAAGAAGTCCAAAGAAATCCAACAAATAAACTTTTGACAAAATTGTCACAATTAAAAAATCACAGTTGTTTAGCTCCAAGACTGACTTCGGTTCATTCACCAGTTTAACCAGGTATCCCAAAGATTTTCGGAAAGCTAAAAACCCACAAACCAGAAGAACCAGTACGTGTCGCAGTTTCCAAAACTAATGCTCCACTAATCAACATAGAAAAGTATTTATATAAAATACTTGCACCAATATGTATGAAAAATAATACCGTACATAGTTCATTTGACTTAATAAATAAAATAAATACAATCCAATTTGACTCCAACCCACTAATCATGACCAGCTTGGATGTTGTTTCGATGTTTCCGAGTATTCCTGTCTTGACAGGTATTGACCTCATAGCAGAAAGATTTTACAACAATAATACTTTCCAAAAATTGGAAGTTAAAGGAAATAATAGACCTATTAACATATATATATATATATCATAACAATTTCTTTCAATTTAACAGTAGAATATACAGACAGAAGTTCGGAGCACCAATAGGCTCCCCACTATCTTCTTTATTTGCAGAGGTCGTATTACAGAAAAAAGAAAAAGCCCTTAACAAATATAAAGACAAAGTGGTTTTCTACGGAAGATACGTCGACGACACACTACTCTTTTGGAATGCCAGTTCTTTAGAATTAGACAAGTTGAAAAAAGATTTCTGTGAAAAACATCCAAGTATCAAATTTACAATGGAATCAGAAAATAAAAATACGATTAATTTCTTAGATATTACAATAATAAAAACTCAAACATCCTGCAAATACCATATGTATAGAAAACCCACCTACGTGCCAATGCTTATACCTGCAAACTCATACCATCCAAAGGCATATTCAGCAATAACTTTTTCAAGGAAAAATAACTTCAATGAATAATAACAACAACCAAAAGATTCGGATATACCATTTCAGATGTCAAAAAAGTAATTTACATGTATAAACATCCTAAAAATTAAACCAAGCAAAATATACAATATTGTGGTAAATTTCAATACATAAAACAGGTTACAAATGTAATAAAAAAGGAATGCAAAAAACAACATGTAGATATTGGAATTTCGGTAAAAGACTACAACAATATAATAATCAATGACAGAGAAAAATCAAAACTATTGGACAGTGAAGGAATATATAGCATTCCAATTAAGCCAACCAAAAAACACAATAGAGTGAAATACATAGGAAGCACAAGAAACAAATTAAAAACAAGATTGACACAACATATGAAGAACTGGGGAAAAAAAGGAGGAAAAAACAACGCTTGGACAATATTGCATAAAAAATAGCACAATGCCAGAATTTGAAAATATCGAAATTATCTTCAAACAACCAACCGAAAAGACCATCCGTTTCGCCGAAGCAATCGTAATTGAAAAAACCAAAAAAAAAAAAAAAAAACTACAACATTAGTAGTGGAGTAAAAATGCCAATTCCATGGAAGATACTGATAGAAGAAGAGAACAAAAAATGGGAAGGCAAACAGAACAGAAACAATGCAAACACGCAGACATAAAAAAAATCCCGAGTCTTTAAATCACAGGAGTGGCAACACAACACATCCGAGGACGTATTACACACAAAGATTCCCAAACTGAGCACGTAGCATATTCAACGTAAACTGCAGACAGAACGGACGACCAGAGGTCCCAGAAGATGGCAGATGGCAGACAGATCTGCCGAAATGCATCGGAAAATACATTCAAGAAGTCTGACGAAGTTTTTTGGTGATTGCAATTCCTCATGCGAATATTTTTACGAGTGATTCATTTTTCCGTTTTCCAAGTTTTCCAACGTAATTTTTACATCTCCTTTGTCTTCATGTGCCTCCCGTAGTTCAACTAAAAAGTGTATCCTACTCAAGAAACGTGCGGACTTTTTGAAGTTAGTCAAAAAAAGCCTACCCCCAAGAATCTGATGAGAACAACGGTGCAAAGATTTGAACATCGACAAACTACAACCGAGAGGTACGTGAAAGATTTTTCCTTGAATCGCATTTGATTATCGCGATATATATTCGCAGCGAATATTAATAACTTCCAACCAAGAAATTGCTTTACACTCAAAGGAAATATAACATGTAAAGAGTTACAGCAGTTAAAACCACCATTAAATGGTTCTACCTCAAAAATTAAGCTATGGAAAACATGTTTTTTTAAATCTCGATTGATCGAGAAATACGTGCGTAAAATAGTATTTTTGCGTTTCTTTACAGCTTCTTTAGGGGCGAAATGTTTGAGACAAGTTTTGTAATTTAATTGGTTTCATCTTTTCAGAATTATCCACGACAGTGGATTCACACCAGAAGACTACAAACAGTACAAACCGGTAGTGTACAGCAACACCATTCAATCTATGGTGGCCATATTGCGTGCCATGCCAAATTTGGGCATCAGCTTCGGAAATAATGAGCGAGAAGTAAGTGTTGTTTGTTTTGATCTTTTATTTAATGTTTTTCTATTTCTTCACACCCTTTTATGTCTAAATGCTACACTTTGTTCTAGTGCTGCGAGTTATATCAGTGGAATTGTGCTGAATTAAAGCTAAAAAACAAGTAGAAGGGCGTACCAGATTGTTAGTTGATCGGTAGAGTTTTATGAACCATTTTAATCAGGTAAAAAAACATTTGCCCAAAATTTTTGTCAAAAGCACAGCAAGTTAAATATATTTAGGATATGTGCCAAAAAAGAGAGATGGAAATGTTACAGCCGCCCCGGTGGCGCAGTGGTCTAAGGCGCTGGTCTCTGATCATTCGTCCGTAAGGGGTCCGGGTTCGAATCCCGGTGAGGCATGGATGTTGTGTTTGTCTTACGGCACTGGCTCTCTCCCTTCCCTGGAACCAGTGACCCTAAATTAGGGACGGGCGACTGCTTATAGCCCATTGAGTTGCTCACGGTGGTCGTTAAACCTCCAATCAAAAAAAAAAAAAAAAAAAAAAAAAAAAATGTTACAGATGAGTCCTGCTACCGCGTAAACTCTATAACTGAAACAGAAGGAATTTAATAAAAAAACTTTGCAAATAATGCAATTTCGATGAAGAACATCCGCATACAAGCAGTAAATAACTGTCCTACCCAGAAAGAAAGAAATACTAAGCAGACCCCTTTTATAATGGTTTCACTTGAACATTCCTGAATTAAGTTGTTTATCAATCGTATAGAAAATTTCTCATTTGAAGATTTTATACTTACTAAATTTTTTTAACTTCATAGTGTTTCTTTCATTATCATAAACTGTACTTAGTTTGTTTATTCTGACTACACAGAATGCACTTCACACTACATGCGTTCTTTACGTGAAGTGATATGTTCCACATTAGCAATATATCGGGAGATCACAATTAAACAGGTTTTCAAATCCTTGTAGCGAAATATCTACGGGATAAAACACAATCAAAAGTGGTAGAAATACTCTCATAGATAGATAGATCATATGTAGAGGATTTTAGGAAGGGAGTGTCTGACCCCAGGTCTTAAAGAACCCTTAGAAATAGAAAGCTAGGAGATTTGGGCTAGAGTGCCAGATAGGAAAGTGACACGGAAGTGAGGTAGAAAGACACCTTTATTTATTACCGGGGGCCAGTACCCGGGGCCCGACGGCTTAACGTGACCATCCGACGCACGGTGGATATTTAGTGGTTCGAGATTTTGTACCTGGCTGGGATCGAACCTGAAGTCTTCTCCGTGGTAGTCACGAACGTTGACCACTAGGCTACCCGCGGCCCGAAATACTCTCATGAACATGCGCCCGCTATTTAAGAAAACAAAAATAGATCCGTTTTGTGCCACCAGGAGATATGTAGCGCTGCAAGTCCCAGAAAAACGTGCAATTTGCATACGACATAACGTCCACTGGTGATTGGGTGCATATAAAAACGACGGGTAACGCAGCTCGCCATTCGTACAAGTGGTACATGCTATGGCTCTTACCTTACCTGAATGTGCTTTGCTTGTCAAGCTTTATTATCAAAACAGCGGTAATGCAACTGCTGCGCTTCGAAAACTCCGGCAACTGAAGCTTATGAGAAGCCCAGTGATCATTACAAACCTACGAAAAATGATTGTGCGATTTGAGAAAGCCGAATCTTTAGCAGTGAGATCAGGACAAAGGTGCAAACCGATTATGCCTAAAGTGGCGAAAGAAGTCGCCACTGCCATCATTGACCATGAAATGGGTAACACACCACGTTCTCGCAGTGCATGAGCAATATCACGGCAACTGGATATGTCTCACACAACGATGTGGAATATTTTGCGCAAAATGTTGCAATTTAATCCCTACAGGGTCACAAACATTAAACAATTGCTTCATGGTGACACGCAAGCCCTGCTGACGTTTTTCCTGATGTTCTTGGCTCACATAGATGTGGACGATGCATGGCCCTGGAAGATCTTGAGGAGTTGCGAGGCTCAGTTTCATCTGCACGGCAGAGCCAACTCTCAGAATTGTCGAATTTGGGCTTAGGAAACCCATGTGTGTGCCAAGTCATCCCGTTGCACTCGCAGAAAGTTATAGTAGGGTGTGGGTTTACAGTATCATTTGTAAGAAGGCGGTATTTGTTCGAGGAAAATCGTCCAAACTGACAAGTTACTTGTGTCGTCAATGTCCACAGGTATTGAGAGGTGCTTCACAACTTTATGGTCCCGCAGCTGCATCAGTGAGGAAGTCTTGACTCGACCACGTTGATGCAGGATGACTTCATCTCCTCATATTACATTATCAGAACAGCAGCTGCTACGACAACAGTTTAGCAACAGCAGAGTGGTTACTCGTGCATTTCCCCGAGTAACTAATGCGTAGTTCATGGTGTGAACACCATGAGCAACTCATTGGGCTATAAGTAGTCGCCTGTCCCTAATTTACGGTCACTTCTTCCAGTAAAGGGAGAGAACCAATACCGTAAGATAAACTCAAAATTCATGGCTCACGGGGATTCTAACCCGGACCCATTTCGGATGAATGCGAGAAGTCATCGCTTAGACAACTGCGCCACCGAGGAGGCGTTCGTCTGCTCTCAACCCCCGTGATTTTTGGTTGTGGGAGCATCTCAAAAGACGGGTTTATCAGGGCTATGTTCCCGCCTTGGCCATCTCGAAAGACAGAAAAACACAGCATCTGAAACAAATTCAAACGGACCAGTTGCGTTCCACTGTGGAGTACGCCGTTCAATATATGAAGTGTTTGGAACATCTGAATGCAGGACTCATTAAATCATATCAGCACCCTGTACCAAATTAAAAGGTAATCACACTTTCCAGTTAGCTTTCTAGCGCTTTTTGCAAGCATTACATCTTGTCATATGTGTAGTCTTTTGTGTTTTTCCATAGCGAGAACTCTTGTTCGCTGGAGTAGTAAATCCCTTGATACATTTTTACATTTTAAGGGAGAATTCTCATTTATTTTTTGTGTGGAAAACATCGATTTTTTTTTACGTTATTTTATTATTGCAGGTCTTAAAAATATGTGTACCAAATTTCAAAACGAAATTCGCAAAATTGGCCAAGTTATAATCTGTTATTGTCTAGTGGGGTCACAGAGCTGGTGCAACTGGCGCAAAGCCGAAGCTGAGAAAACTCTGGACGAATTCAATCACGAACCGCCACTTCATTAAGATGTAGAAAATGCTATAAGGCCGATTTACAAAGATTTGACATCAAGATAGTTACTAGAAAGGTGTTTGGGTGGTGACACTCAAAGCAAGAACGAAAGTTTCAATTCTACTGTTTAGCGGTTCGCGCCCAAACATCTTCACTGTGGTTCAACAACCATCGAAATGGCAGCTTATGTAGCAGCAGGCATTTTTAATGAAGGCTTTTCTGCCATCTTGAAACTGATGACAACGATAGGAATCGTTATTGGCAAGCAAACGAAGATATTTTTGCCAAAGCACGGGGCCAACAGCGTCTGCAGAGATCGTCGAGACGCAGCCTCGAGGCTACAAAAGAGGCTCGTACAAGGCGTAGAAGCAAGCACATGTATCTAAATAAGTTCTACGAAGCAGAGGAAAGAACACTGTATGTCCCTGATATAGCAGATCAGCAGAAAAATACATTAAGTACTCGATATGCCTCCATAAACTGTACTTGAAACTTAAAACGCGTTTTTCCCGAAACAGCTTTTTCGCGAATGGTTGGCATAATATTTCAAAAACTATTGGGCCGATCGACGTCAAATGTAAAACTGCGTGTTCAGCAAACATCCTTTTATCGTTTGATGAACCAGAAACGCGATACGTTATGTGTATTTTTTAATAGCAAAAACCATAGTCAGTTCTTTGAGCTAAATTGATAATTTGAGTTTGACAAGTCAACATTTCCTCAAATATATATTTTTTTTCTGGTTCATTAAACAATAACTACTTGTGTGTAGAGTAAAATGCCGTTCGAGTTTTTTCTTTCAGATCATCTGGAGTGGAGAAATCATACCAACCAGCGACCGCGGATCTTCGCGCAGTGTCGTGGTCGAGGGGGATTTGCGGGCGTGATTCCTTATGAAACTTATTAAAAATCGTTTTGCAAATACCTGAAATGATAATAAATAGATGGCCCGACTTTGGAATCAATTGATTGTATAGTTTCGTCAACAAACACTCCAAAAAAAAGAGGTAATTTTTGCGTAAAAAATGCGAATACCCCCTTAAGCACGACACAATCACAATGAAGGTGAAGATGACATTTTAATACTAAAATCTACAAAATTAAAATATAGTCACGAGATCTTTCGTAAGGGCGCCCCTTACATCATCAGGTGCAAGACTGTGCAATCTTTGGTTACAGTGTATGTTTTATAGTCAGTGAGAAATGACGTTGTATGCGCCTAGATGCTCATTATTCAAAGCTGATGGTGAACAGAAAATAGTAACAGTGTTATTATTATCACTTATCATGTGCAGCATTCCTTCTTGACTATTAGCATATTCACACTACGATTGCCTTATTGGTCTCAAAACTTGAGTAACACAATTCTGCAAACGAGTCAGTATGTTTATCCATACTTGTGATACATTAATCGGAATGTCTTCATTACAACTTTGTCACCGATATCGATGAATAAGTAAATGGAAAGTCTTTGTTCAAGTACACATCAAAATATATGCCTCAATACATAAGGGAAAATATGAAGTATTCTGAATGAGGCAGTCAAGTGATGTGTTAGATGCGCCAGTCCTTGCTGCATATTGGTGTTCTACCACACGGATTCCAAGGCTTCGTAGTGTTGAGCGTATATCATAAGTGTCATTACCATCAGTTTGCAAATTTCGTATGAGTATAGATCTCTCACTTTTTATAGATCTCTCACTTTTTAATTTCAAGGGCTACATCACGATCATTACAAATGTTTTGAAATACACTGCTGGCCACCCAAAATGCAACCCCAAGAAGGACACGAGAGAGCAAAGCCAGATTTACAGGACACATAACAACACATACAAAAATGAAACAATTGAGCTTACAGGCCCGTGCGACTTGCGGAACACGCAGACATCAATAGTTCGTGTGGCTCCCATGGCTGGCAATAACGGCTGCTACATGCCGTGGCATCGAACGAAAAAAGCTTTGGATGTGGGCTTGCGGTATGTTGGCCCTGGCTGCTTCCACACGTTGCCACAGTTCATCAGACGTAGCCGTGGGTTATGCTTGCCGGGCCATTCGGTTGCCGATCAGCAACCAGACGTGTTCGATGCGCGACATATCGGGAGAACAGGCGGCCCACGGCAGCAGGGACACCTGGTGGGCCGTGAAGAAATATTGCACGATGCGTGCCACATGCAGGCGCACATTGTCCTGTTGAAACGTGGCCGATGGAAGGTCCTGCAGGTAAGGGAGGCTCCAAAACGTCGGAGATGTAGCGGTTGCTTTTGAGTGTACCGGCGATGCGTACCAAAGGGGTGTGGGTGTCATATCCAATTGCGCCCCAAACCATAACGCTAGGCGACGGACCGGTATGGCGATGCATAATGCAGGCGCCATACAGTCTCTCGCCGCGGTGCCGCCACACGCGGATCCGACCATCGTGGTGTTGCAGGCAGAAGCGGAATTCGTCGTAGAAGACAAAGTCGTGCCATTCCGTAGTCCAGGTGCGGAGTTCAACGGCCCACTGCCGCCGCACTCGCCGGTGGTGTGACGTCAATGGTAATCGGAACAATGGGCGCCGTGCGTCAAGTCCCCGCTCCTGCAGACGACGTCGAACGGTACGTGCTGACACAGGTTGTTGCGCAATACACCCTAATTCCTGCGCTAACGTTCGTGATGTGGCGGTGCGAGCAGTCAATGCCCGCCCCACAACATGCCGGTCCTCTTGATCGGTGGTGTGTCGCGGCTGCGGCAATCGCTCACGTCGGGCCGTCCGTCCCTCCTGCACCCACCGAATCCATACTCGCCTCACTGTGGGTGGATGTCGTCCACCACGGGCGCCGATGTCTCGGTATTATAAATCTCTGTCGCGATAAGCCACTACTTGTCCTGTGTCGAACTCCGAAACGTGCTGGAATGACTGCCGTATTCTGCGACGAGGCATCAGGAAGCTTCCCACGCGCAGGTTCGGCAGCACAACACACTTCCACTACTTACACCCCGCCTTCTGTGCACCCTTCTTATAGTGCTCCACGGTGGCATGCCGGGCGCACATGATTTACATATGCCCTGCAATGCTAATCGTTTGCATGTCCTCTCGCGGGCGACACATGCTGCGAATTTCAGGCCAATCGGATGCCTCCTTCTTGGTGTTGCATTTTGGGTGGCCAACAGTGTAAATTGCTCGTTTTTAGTCCAAAATCTATTTTATATGTTTTGCAGATATTACTTAAGATATTTGTAATTAATGGCTGATATTCTATTTAGCCAAGGTATTTGATGTTATTAACATCTCTTTCAAGTGTAGTAGATCAGTACCTTTTGTATGGTGATATCATACCCTATATGGATTTTTGGGAATATCCATGCTGCATTGCAATCTGCATTATATTTCTGATCTCTGCATTTCTATACCTTGCATTTGACGAATGTGTAAATGTTTGATGGATCAGCAATCTAAAAGCAGCAATCTTGTATTTAAAAGGATGACTCTAATTGTACGGAATGACTACAGCAGAACTAGATGGTTTACAATATACACAATATTGCATATTATGAGTGTTGGTATCATGCTTGATATGCAGATCCAGATAAGCCCTCTTGCTCTAATTCAGTAGTAAATTTGATTGTCGGGTAAAATGAGGACATGTTTTGCCTGAAATCTTCTAAACGCTCCATAAAATGAGGCCAACATAACAGTTTGTCATCGATATACCTCATGTATAGAATGGGTGGATGTGTACAAGTAGATAATATTATATTCTCCAATGTTTGCATTGCTATCTCCGCTAAGATAGCGGAGAGTGGGGATCCCATGGCTGCTCCGCCTTTTGTTGCTATATAATGCCTTTGTATCGAAAGAACGTCCTGTTGGCCACTAATTTAAGGGCTTAAGAAATACCCTGAATTTCTACTGGTGTAAGCTGCCCCTGTGTGACAAGCTTTTGGCATATAGTGCCATGTACTTCATCGATAGGTTCGTTAGGGTAAAGAGATTTTGCGTTAAGCGATGCAAGTGTGAACAGTATATTACACTTCAGTGCTCTAAGACGTTGTACGGCATCAAGTGAGCTTTGAATTGAATAAAGGGAGCCATGTGTAAGTGGTTCTAGAAATTGCGAAAATTACTTTCCCAGAGGTCTTGTAGGGCTTAGAGCACTGTATACAAGTGGTCGAGCGGGCATGTTCGATGAATAAGCAAACGCTCTGCAAGCAGCGTAGAGGTCTTTGTTCGAATACACATCAAAACATATGCTTCAGGCCATAAGGGAACATATGAAGTATCCAAGGCTCCTTTTTGAGTCGTGCCAGTTGAAATACATGCTACTGTTCTTAATGCTGTCAAGACACGATTAATAATGGAAATAATTACAATTTAAAAAAAACAATACTTTATTTACAATTAAAACCAGCTGAAAACAGTAGCAAGATCTTTCAAACCCACTATGGGTTCGTCATCAGGCATAGTGAGGGTTAAGCACCCTGGTTATATAACCGAAAGGAATCACCCACAATGCAACAGCATGGCAAGGTGCTGCTCCGACCCTTCACACACGCGCATTTGACATTTATACAAAAATGCCAATAAACTACAAAACACGGTTATGAGTTCTGATGGTGTGTACAATGATTTTTTATAAAATATTTCCATGAGGTCGGGATAATCCATGGCACGCCATCGTTACAACAGTGGTCAGCAAATATATTTATGTACAAACTTTCCCTAAAAAGTAATTCAGGTTTTGTAGTAGCTAAGCCAATTAACGAATTGTTATTTCACTCCGGGACATGATTACCTTGGTTAACTAATCTAGATAAGCTGTGGCATTTGAACCAGTTCTAACGTTGTATTTGTGTTTTGAGATACACGTGTACCAATTGTGCGAAGTGTGGATCCCACATACTTAGTGTCATGTGCATTGGGGTCGGTAGCTTTAAGCGGGATGAAATAAACACCATGTCTTTGAAGCATATTAACTTCGTCACGATCCTTCCTTAATAATGAAAATAACTTTATTGTCTTAAGACCAAAATCCATGCCTTGCATATGACAAGCTTTCTTTAAGATGAAAATTATATCTGGGACATAATCCATAGATCCAATGTACCTGTCAAGATCCTCGTTACTTCTTAAAGTAGTATACATGGAGCGTTGACACCGTTGAAGCTGACGTACAACAAAATCGCGTGGGTAGCCAAACTGAGAGGACAGATTAAAAATGAATATTATCTCTTTATTCCGAAGTTTGACAGATGATGAGTTTAAATACGCTCTACGAAACAAAAAGGATAAGGCGGCCAAAAGGAAAAGGCGGACTTGTGTTGTGTAGGGCTAGCAGAAGAGAATGGAATCAACGTGGGTGGTGCAGAAGGTTTACGAAACACAGAAAAAGAGATTGAGCAATTAGGTATGTTACGATGCAGACAAAAGTCGAGGAAAGGTTGCTAGCACTGTGTTTCTAGTTTAACGGTAAATTTTATGGTGGGGAAAGGGGTGGAGAGCAATTTAACAAAATCGTAAAGATCAAAGACAGAGTGAGGCCAAAATACAATAATATCATCAACGTACCTACGAAAAAGTAATGGTTTTAGGGGGCACTCTTCAAGAGTTTTATTTTTTAAATGTTGTAACACCACTTCAGCTAAAAGAGTCGATTGTGGTGAACAGATGGGTGTACCTGCTTTTGGCGGTAAATAATATTGTTCAATCTCAAAAATTTACTTCGTGCCACAAGTTTTAAGGCATCGACGATTGCGGAGGCTTTTGTAGGTGTAACACCTAAACTTGGGAGTTTTTCTTCAACAAGAGAACGAGCAAGCTCTAGGGGGACACTAGGATATAATGAAACGACATCCAATGACGCTAGGATAAAGCACGAATGCCAAGAGTCAAACGACTTAATTTTGGCAAGGGTCTGTGTTGAACTGCGAACAGACACATTGGAGTTAGAAATTATAGGGTTTAACTAGCATGTTAAAGCTTTTTGCAAGGGCCGTGGGGGATTGGCATTACCCGAAACCGATGGGCGAACAGGGTGGCCTTCCTTGTGCAATTTTACCTTGCCAAACAATTCAGGGATCCTAGGGTCATTGGGTGGATGCATATTTCTGGAAATGTCATTAGGGAGGAAGCCCTGGTTTTTTAATTTACTTAATGCCACAATTGTTGCTGATGTTGGATCAGAAAGAGTTATTTCGTGTGGAATTTTGTCAAATGCCTCAGCAACTTTTAAGCAATACTGATCACGATCCATCAACACAATTTGCTGCGACTTGTCTGCAGAAATTACTGCCAGAGCTGGGTTTCGTGAAAGAAGCACAACTGTTTACGCTCGTACTGTAGAGTCCTGCATTGATCCAGTCCTTGTGCTTTTTTAGGGTGAGTAGCACTTGACAAAATTCCACACGAAATAACTCGTTCTGATCCAACATCAGCAACAATTGTGGCATTAAGTAAATTAAAAAACCAGGGCTTCCTCCCTAATGACATTTCCAGAAATATGCACCCACCCAATGGCCCTAGGATCCCTGAATTGTTTGGCAAGGTACAATTACAGAAGGAGGGCCACCCTGTTAGCTCATTGGTTTCGGGTTATGCCAACTCCACAGGACCCTTGAAAAAAGCTTTAACATCTTATTTAAACCCTATAATTTCTAACTCCAATGTGTCTATTCGCAGTTCATCACAGGCCCGTGCCAAAATTAAGTCGTTTGACTCTTGGCATTCGTGCTTTATCCTAGCGTCATTGGATGTCGTTTCATTATATCCTAGTGTCCCCTAGAGCTTGCTCGTTCTCTTGTTGAAGAAAAACTCCCAAGTTTAGGTGTTACACCTACAGAAGCCTTCACAATCGTCGATGCCTTAAAACTTGTGGCACGACGTATATTTTTGAGATTGAACAATATTATTTACCGCCAAAAAGCAGGTACACCCATCTGTTCACCACAATCGACTCTTTTAGCTGAAGTGGTGTTACAACATTTAAAAAATAAAACTCTTGAAGAATGCCATCTAAATCCATTACTTTTTCTTAGGTACGTTGATGATATTATTGTATTTTGGCCTCACTCTGTCTTTGATCTTTACGATTTTGCTAAATTGCTCTCCACCCCTTTCCCCACCATAAAATTTACTGTCGAACTAGAAACACAGTGCTCGCTACCTTTCCTCGACTTTTGTCTGCATCCTAACATACCAAACCACTCAATCTCTTTTTCTGTGTTTCGTAAACCTTCTGCACCACCCACGTTGATTCCATTCTCTTCTGCTAGCCCTACACAACACAAGTCGGCCGCCTTATCGTTTTTGTTTCGTAGAGCGTATTCACACTCATCACCTGTCAAACTTTGAAATAAGGAGATAAAATTCATTTTTAATCTGTCCTCTCAGTTTGGCTACCCACGCGATTTTGTTGTACGTCAGCTTCAACGGTGTCAACGCTCCATGTATACTACTTTGAGAAGTAACGAGGATGTTGACAGGTACATTGGATCTACGGATTATGTCCCTGATCTAATTCACATCTTAAAGAAAGCTTGTCACAGGCAAGGCAAGGATTATTGTCTTAAGCCAATAGAGTTATTTTCATTATTAAGGAAAGATCGTGACGAAGTTAGTATGCTTCAAAGACATGGTATTTATTTCATCCCGCATAAAGCTACCGACCCAAATGCACATGCCACTAAGTATGTAGGATCCACACTTCGTACAATTGGTACACGTGTATCTGAACACAAATACGACGTTAGAGGTGGTTCGAATGAAACACCTTTATCTTGGTTAGTTAACCAAGGAAATTATGTAACGGAGTGGAATAACACTTCGTTAATTGCCTCAGTTCCTACAAAATCTGACTTATTGTTTACAGAAAGTTTATACATAAATATCTTTGCTGACCACTATTGTAACGATGGCGTGCCATAGATTCTCCCGATCTCATGGAAATATTTTATAACAAATCATTGTACTCACCATCAGAACTCATAGCCATGTTTTATAGTTTATTTGCATTTTTGTATACATGTCAAATGCGCATGTGTGAAGGGTTTACACCTTGGCATCCTGTTGCAGTGTGGTGATTGCTTTCGGTTATACACTGAGTGGCGCCATTCGACCTGACGAAGCTCAGCCATACCCACAGCACAACCACGCAGACAAAAAGGGAGGCGCTTTTCCTGACTAAGCGTTTAGATATTTGGTCCAATGAAAAGACGTACGAGTATATATAGAGGCAGATATCTCCGAAAGCTCAAGAAATAGCATTCGCAGTTGAGATGGCAGATTATCAGGATTTAAGCGATTTCGAACGTGGTATGATAGTCGGCGCCCGGGAGATAGGTCACTTCATCTCAGAAATTACAGCGAAATTTGGATTTACACGGTCAACAATTTCAAAGGTGTACCTGGACTACACAAACTCAGGGGGAAATCCAGAGTGCGAGACCAGTGTGGGCGTAGAAAATCTTTGGGCGATCGTGGACAAGGGCGTCTGGCACGCATCGTAATACCCCCCCCCCTCCTCTTCCCCCAAGGTATAACCTTGTCGCAAATCACAGCGCAATTCAATGCTGGGGCTAGTAGTAGCAGCATCATCGTTCAGACAGTGCAACGTTCCCTGTGTTCTATGAGGTTCCAGAGCCAACGGCCCACTCAGGTGCCTATGCTAACCCTACAGCACAAGGCTGTGCGCCTCGCCTGAGCGCGGGTACATCCCCATTGGACGCGAGATGACTGTAAACGTGTAGCCTGGTCTCTAAATGTTTCGGGCACATGGCAGACTCCTGGTGGGGCGACAACCGCACAGTGCTGCAATGGATCCCGCATGACTGCCAGGGGCGGTGCAGGCCGGCGGTGGCTCTGTTATGATGCGAGGTATTTTCAACTGGCACGCATTAATACCCCTCATACGTTTGCAGACCGCTCTGACCAGTGGAGGCTACGTAACCATCCTTGGAGATCATTTACACCCGTTCATGTCATGCAACCACTCCGACGGGTGCGACCTCTTTCAACACACAATGCGCCCCCACACACGTCCACAGTCGCCCAATTATGGCTGGAGGAATATTCCACGGAGTATGGCATCCTGAGTTCATCCCCTCGTTCGCCGGATTTATATGCAGTCAAACACATTTGTGATACTGTTGAACGTGCCGTAAATACCAGGAATTCTCCACATGCGAATATTGCGGAATTGTGGGACGCTCTTCAGGAAGGAAGTCTGGTGTGCACTGTCTCCACAGTACTACAGAGAGCTCGTGGGGTCTATGCCTTATTGTTCAAAGTGCCGTCAATGCCAGGAATCCTCCACCGGCGAATATTACGGAATTGTGGGACGCTCTTCAGGAAGCATGGTGTGCACTGTCTCCACAGTACTACAGAGAGCTCTTGGGGTCTACGCCTTATTGTTCAAAGTGCCGTCAATGCCAGGAAACCTCCACCGGTGAATATTACGAAATTGTGAGACGCTCTTCAGGAAGCATGGTGTGCACTGTCTCCACAGTACTACAGAGTGCTTGTGGGGTCTATGCTTTATTGTTCAAATTGCCGTCAATGCCAGGAATCCTCCACCGGCGAATATTACGGAATTGTGGGACGCTCTTCAGGAAGCATGGTGTGCACTATCTTCACAGTACTACAGAAAGCACGTGGAGCTCATGCCCCGTCGCGTTGCTGCCGTTATCCGATCGGGAGGAGGACCAACGCGGTATCAGAGAGGTTCCCAGAATTTTTTTTCACTTCAGTGGATGAGTGTTTTTGAGGTTATTTCAGTTGTAGGAATAATTATTACACACAACACCATACGTATTGATTTCCTTAGCACATATAAAAATGTTAAGTAAGCAACAGGTTTTTTTTTTTTCTTTTTTTTTTTTTTTTTGATTGAAAGTTTAACCACCGCTGTGAACAATTCGATGGGCTATAAGCAGTCTCCCGCCCCTAATTTAAGGCCACCGGTTCCAGGAAAGGAGGAGAGCCAATGCCGTAAGACAAATACAACATCCATGTCTCACCGGTATTCGAACCCGAACACATCTCGAACGAATGATCAGAATCCAGCGTTCAGACCACACGCAACAGACGAACGGGAAGTTACTGTCATCCGAATTATCTAGCTCTCGGTCCTTTGGTGTGTATTTTGCAATGTAACCTACTTGTGCCTGTAGCTGATAATGTGGGACTGTTTATCCAGAAAGTAATTCTGCGTCGTAACGTGCTTCAATTTTTGTATAAAAGTAAACACAAACGTGTAATTTGCATTTTTTTTTTGTTTCTGAGTTTAATCACGTAAGTAGTTCTAAGGCCTATGGGAAGTCGCCCATCCCTCATTACCCATGCTTCATCTGGATCTCAAACCACTGACACGAAATTGTGCCTAGACCACTGAGCCACCGGGAAGGGGCGGGGGCGTTCCATTTTCAGCTATTCAATTCACAAGGATCTCTCAGCCGCCCCGGTGGGCTAGTGGTCTAAGCGCTGGCTTATGACCATTCGTCTGAGAGGGGTCCGGGTTCAAATCCCGGTGAGGCATGGATGTTGCGTTTGATTTAACGGCTGTGGGTATCTCCCTTCCCTGGAAACAGTGGCTTTAAATTAGGGATGGGCGACTGCTTATAGCCCTCTGAGTTGCTCACGGTGGTCGTTAAACCTTTAATAAAAAAAAAAAAATTCTCGCGCTTGACTTCGTAGAACAAGTCCATATACTTAAATACTATTTAAAGATATTAAATACATGTTACAGCAAAAGTAAAAAATTATTTCGTTCATTTGTGCTTCCGTCATCAGTTCGCTTTCTCCCGCATACGTTCCATTCCAAAAAATAAATACAGAGGATGTTCACACATTTTTAAAATGTTTTAGATGAGAAATTACAGAAAATAAAACAAGTTCAAACAATCGATACTGGCAACAAAGTTTTGGGTGAACACGAAAGAAACATCTGCTGCAGTTAAATATCGTCTGCTAAGAAAACGGCACACGTAAACAAGCTGTGTGAGAAGGTTATGTTTTTGCGCTTTACGAAGAGAAATATTCGTAGTCTGTAATTAAAATCCGCTCTGAAAATCATGCAATTATCACTTCTAAATGTAAAATAAGCAATATTATTAATAATACAGGGGAAAATCGTCAAGCATTGCTTTTAACAGGAAAAAAATAAAAATAAACACCACCAAACGACTATCCAAAAACAGCACGTGCTTTTAGGACTATTTCAAAAGTAAGATCTCTGGTCTTAAAAGAAATTCCACCGACTCAAAAAGCAATCGCTAAGTCATTACACATATCTGTATCAACTGTAAACAATGTAATAAACAGAGATTTAAATCTGAAAAAAAAAGCGTAATGTTCACCGCCTTTTACCTAGGCACGTGGCTGAGCGCAGAACACGGTGTAGACTTCTTTATGGGAATCATTTAGCGGGAGACGGATGAAAATTTATTGTGACTACTGATGAAGCATGGTTCTGCAACAAACAATAAAAAAAATCAATCACTGTCGCAAAAGAGTAACAAAAGAAGGTCTGTAGCCAAAAAAAAAAAGAAAAAAGAAAAGTCGATTTACAGTCACAAAAGAGCAGAAAAAGACTTGCAAAATTTGTTCCAAGAATCCAAAGAAAGTTTCAGTAAAGGATTCATGATTACTGCTGATTTCTCGTACTATGGGAAATTAAAGTTAAGAAAAGTTGAAAGAATGCTAAAATCTATTACCAAAATAATGTTTTAACTCCTACATTTAAATAAGAAGTTCCATTCCTTTATACAGATTCTTCAAAGAGTAGAATTCCATCAGGATAAGGCTACCAGTCATACATCGAAATCTACCACAGTATTTCTTAAAAAAAAAAATGAAAAAGAGAAGGGTATCAAGTCTATACTTTTTGCTCATATTCCATCAGTACCTGATGTGTCACCAATGGACTATTGTGAGACAGCTAGAAAGAGCGCTTTCTAAACGCAGACCTAAAACAGGGATTGGATTATGGAATGCAGTGGAATAATTTCCACTGCTTTCCATAGTCCAATAATTCCAATTTTTTCATAGTCCTATGGAACTATAGTCCATAGTTCCATAGTCGCCTACCAAATTTAAGAAATGCCCTGTTATCTCGGAAATCTAGATATGGGTTCATAGATAGAACATTTAACAAGGAAGTAATTTATTTAAATATTAATTATATTGCTGGAAAATCTTTCTAAAAACGTTTGAATAGCGTCTGTGTAATGCTTGAAAACTGTCATTGATTTGACGTTTCGCAGGCTATGGAATTTACGTGAAAGTTTAACTTTTCTCATTGGTGTGGTATTAACTGACAGAAGAAAAAGATTTTAATAAAACATTTTAGCGAAATCATCAGTAATTAGTTTTGTGTACCACCATTATTCAATCTCAGTTCAGGTTCATTCTGTGCTAGATCCTAGAGACATAAATTCGTCGGCGTCATCTTTTCTCTAGGTCTGCAAGCTTCCCTTTTCTGGAGGTCAATATTGTTCTCTGGGATGGAAGAAATCTCCTAGTATGCAATACGGTAACAAATCAACCACAGTTTGCCATAAGTTTAATGCTTGCTTGAAATACAAAATACTTTTCTAATCTGGTAACTATTCATCCCCTTATTTGTCTGTCTGGTGTAAACAGTCTCATAATATTCAAAATCCGAAGTTAAAGTAAAATATCGAAAAACTTTTTACTATACGTGTGGTATTTCTTATAACTTTCAGGTAATCCATTTTCCGTATTTGGTGGCAAGTTACAAGGATACCGTTGTACGACATTCTCACGTACGCCACTTATGTGCAAATATGACACACGTCTTTCTTTTTCGTTTTATGTTCAAAGTATATAACAGTGATCTGTTATCGTCGGTGACTGACCACTGTAGGGTAATTTTCAGACCCAAATGGAGAAGCTCGTCTCTGCCGAATCGGCATTTGCTAGGTTTTACTGGGAGTCCAGCAGTGTGTAAGAGTTCGAACACTTCATCTAGAAGTTCAAGATATTCTTCAAAAGTCTCTAATATGACAATAATGTCATTTAGATACATATGAACATGTATTCCTAAAATGAAACGTAGCAAGGTATCCAGGAGGCGTTGAAACGTAGCTGGCACAGAAACAAGCCCAAAAGGCATTTTGAGAATGGAATACGCTCCATTAGGCGTGACGATTCCTGTTTTGTAGACAGAACCTGGATGTACGACAAATGGCTAGTATCCTAGTACCCATAGGTCAAGTCGATATGAGAAAGTCACTTGGTCGATGACAAATTTTGAAATATATAATTTATTACCGATAATGGGTAATTAATAGGTTTAGTGACCTTGTTAAGCTTTCGGTGGTCAATGACGAAGAGCAGACCTCCGTCTTTTTTAGGCTTAGAAATTCCAGTGTAGACCAAGCACTCGTAGATTCTTTGATAATGCCTCGTTGGAGCATATCTCTGATTTGCTTACTCATTTCTTCTTTCTTATGTGGGGCACAGTGACGAGGTTTACTTACTGCAGGCGCATATCTCTGTATAGTAAGATGGACAACTTGGGTAATTACTGGTATACTTGAGAACAAGCCAAAACGTTTCTGTAACAGCTGGGAAAGTTGTGCTTCTTATGAGACGCACATTCTGTCACTCTGAATGGTGAGACCTATCTGTTCAGCCGGAACAGAATTTAAAGGTCCGGCATAATTTTGAGACCATCCTAAAAATTCAAGTTTAGGAAGAAACTTTTGATGAAATCCATACCTAACAAACGTGTACTGTCAAATTACTAATAAAAAGAAAGGAAAAAAGGTATGAGTTAGTTCAACTTTTCCCAACAATACTTGTTACGTAGCAGCACCAGAGACTGCAAATGCAGCATTATTAGCACTGCACAAACTTTGCTCTGATGATTCAGGTGGTATATCATGAAATGACACATGACAAATAGCTCCACAAAGAGCTGAAATATCTGATCCCAAATCAAATTTTATAGATACAATAACACTTTCCAGACTGTGCAGAACATTATTTAATTCTGGAGCTTTTACTGCAATTAACAGTTTAAGGTGAATAGTAGAGAGGGGAAGGAGCTGCCTACTCCACTAAATGTGACAGTACCCGCATAAGGTACGTAATGTCTCAAAAGATGATTCCTTGCCGTTGACGTAGGTAGAGTAAACGTCTGCCTATGTTCGAACACTTGGGGACTATCTCCAAAATCGGAAACCTTGCCTGGCAATAAAGTACACATACTTCGGTAAGTGAAGAGGCATGGTGATTAGCCATTTGTTAGCCGTTCAAAAATAATCGGATGCCCCTGTAATGTTTTGATTGTTTTGTGCAGGTTTGTTAAACTGTCACTGATACTAAGCACTAGTAAAACACTAACGGCCAAAGTTCAATCGACTAATAAGTAGCTACTTACATAAAACATCAAACTCTTGCAATGTGCTTTTTCACTTTTCTCCTAACAGCTTGTTATCACATCTCGTAAACATAAATCCACTTGCTAAGAATAACACAAAACGTATCGAATATCATGGGGTATCATTTTGAAATTCATTCGACGTGCTCCTCGTCGTCGATCCTAGCAATTAAATATAGCGAAGATGAAATACGGGTTTACTTGAAGCCATATCTCGTCTTACTCGCGCATCCACTTTACACAAGGTAATATCTTTTTATTTACACTGCTTCACACTACTATCAACCGTCGCCGAGAGATGTAAAAAACTTGGAAGTTTACATGTACCGTTCAGAAAGAAACTAAACGAAGAGGTATTATAATTAGCATAAGAACCAAACCTTAACGGGAAAGTTAATTTAGAGATATGCGTCATATACATCTGTGGAAGGAGTCTTAGTTTTCCAAACTGCCAAAATGAGTAACAGAACAGAATATTTCTAAGAAGAATTCTGTAGAAATGCGGTGAAATTTGGAGGTAAATACACTCACGGACAATGAAATTTGCGCACCTAGAAGAAAACATGCTACAACCACAAAGCCTTGCAAATAGCTAGAGAACATACTGGTATGCAAATGATCCACGTTTGGTGCGAGTGCGCATGACCACACACCCTGTGGTGGCGCTGCAAACACGAACAGGCAGCCTTATAAACCGGCGTGTAGTCGATGCCCTATGAAAGCGAAAAGCACAGGCCGACACAAGCAAGAGGTCAGAGTGACAAGAATTCCGGGTAGATGCCAGAGACGTCGATTTACGCAACGTACGGACTTTGAGAGAGGCCGGATCATCGGGCTGAAAACCGCAGGGTGGTCGGCGCGCCGTATAGCCCGACACGTGGATTGTTCTGACCATATCTTCTGACTGTGTTGGGAGCAGTGGACATGTGACGGCATTGCCACACGGCGGAGCGGCTCCGGACGGACCAGGAGGACCACCGATAGAGAGAATCGACGGATCGTGCGGCAGGCACGAACGGATCCCACGGGGACCCGGTCCACTATGCAGGCAAATGTAGCGGCTCCTGTGTGCCCACGAACTATTTTCCGACGCCTCGCGGAAGCGAGTCTGCGATCCCAGCACCCTTTACGTGTGCTGCCATTAACACCGGAACATCGCCGGCTCCGTGTGCAGTGGTGCCCGGCCAGAGCGACGTGGAACGCCACAGACTGGCGATGTGTTTTGTTTAGCGATGAGTGCCGCTTCGTTTTGGAGACAGATGATCATTGTGTCCAAGTGTGGAGGTCTTCGGTTCAACAGCACAATCCCAACCTTGCCATTGAGTACCATACCTCCCCCACTGCAGACATTATGGTCTGGGGAGCCATTGCCGACGATAGCCGATTAGCTCTAGTAGTGGTACGTAGATCATTGACAGGCCAGCGGTATGTGGATGAGATCCTGCGGCCCCATGTGCTCCCATTCCTGGCCGGGATTCCAGGTGCGCTATACTAGCCGGATAATGCCCGCCCGCACACGGCTCGGGTTGCCCAGGACTGCCTACGTCATGTCCAGACACTTCCATGGTCTGCCCGCTCCCCGGACATGTCCCCTATCGAGGATGCGTGGGACCAGTTGAAACGCCGGCTGCCGCCGTGCCGCACTATTCGGGATTTGGACCACACCGTCCATCACGTGTGGGCCAGTCTGCCGTAGGACAACATCAGGCGTATGTTCGCCTCCTTGCTGGACTGTATTGCAGCATGTATCGCCGCACGAAGCGGTGCGACGCGGTATTGAAGATGACTGGACTGCGTGCCACAGGTCCGTTGTAATTGTTCTGCAGCTCTGTTTTTGCCATCATGTGTATTATTCATCTGTATCATTACGTCCATAAAATTTCAGTTCAATCCGATTCTTCCTTCTTGGTGCGAAAATTTCCTTGTCCGTGAAGTAAATGCAAATTCTTCTGTAGCTCGCTACAGCAGAATTTGTGTCATTCCATGGTATACAGTATGAGTTATAGTATGTGTGTTATAATATAACTCATTACAGTTTTCTACGGTATGGAACCCACTCTTCATGACTAGAAACGATTTCATTCGAAATATGGTTATTTTTCACCTGAGAAAGAATGTAATTCAAGCAGTAAATCTACTGATTTGATTTTGCCCCATCAGTTCGCGTGGCACCCAAACAACGAGTATTAAAACCATTAGAAGATTGTAAAGATATGAATGATTAAAACAGTAGTGCGTGTGTCTATGTGTTCATTTATCTTCCTCAGAGTTCTCATGACGTTTTATGTGGATTTTCAGCAACTATTTGCTTTAAAACATTAACACGAAGTCACCTGCTTGATTAGGGTTTGTCACTTAAGTCACAATCTCCAGAAAAAAGACTTTTGAAACGAAAGTTGGCATAATGCATTCTGTAATGTTATTGGCACCAAACACATCACAATTACTTATTTGTCTCACAGTTTTCTGCATTTGCATCCTTTCTAAATTCAGAAAGCATAATTGACTGTCAGCTCACTCCTTTCCGGTGATATTGTTTCTGCCAGGAATAATGTTTTAAAAACACCTATTGAACTGATGCAGGAATTAACTGACACGCAAAATTGTAACTTGAAAGTAAAAACCATTGGATGTACCCACTCATTACAGGGAATTCCTATGAAATTTTGAAGTAGTACAGTAGCAGGAAAACGGAAATTGCTCTATGACTAACCCAATAACTTTGGTGATCCCTGTAAATATAGTTTTCTTTTTAGCACGTCTTTTGCAAAAAAACTATCGTGCTTATGTTATCGGTTTGTCCGTCCGTCTGTGGACATCATATCTCTGCAAATATTAGTCCGATTTGCAAACATCCTTCTGCATTGGGTAACTGGAAATGTACGAATGATGATCTTTTATGCACAATTTCGCCTCCATAGGGCGTAAATGCAGATGATATCGAATTCAAAATACATTTTATTGCATATACACTGGCGGAAAGTGAAAAAAGAATAGAGGAAGGAATTAGCGGACGATCATGAAATTTACATATGTTAATGGGGTCGAGTTTACGTAGGTGTGATGTTAATTTCGGGACCAACCGGTGAGCGCCCACGCCACAGCACGGCATAATATGCAAATTATCGTCGGTGGTATTTAAGGAGTACGGCGAAGTGAATGTAATCAGTCGTTGGCGTACGGACACGTGCAAAGACCCTGAAGAAGCTGCAATGCCTGGACATGGAAGACGTACGATTTCAGCAGTTATCGGCCTTTGAGCGAGGTCGTCTAGTCGGACTCCGCGAGGCCGGGTGATCGTATCGTTGTATTGCGGAGCGAATTGGACGGGAAGTATCAGTGATGGTCCGAGGAACATTCCCACACGAGAAGACGTGGAACCGGGAGTCACAGACGGACTGATGAGCGGACCGATCGACACATAAGAAGAGCGGCGTTGTCAAGCAGAACATCCAATGCGACGCAAATCTGAGCTGCCGTTGCACCTGAGGTGACTGTGCGAACAATCCCCAACCGTCTACTGGATGCAGGACTACGTGCATGTGTGCCTCTGGCATGCGTACCTCTGACTCCGGCCCACCGTCAGGAACGGCTGCAGTGGTGTCGCCAACGTCTGCACTGGAGAACGCAATGGCGATCTGTCGTGTTCAGCGATAAAAGCAGATTCTGCTTGAGAGCCTCCGATGGCCATATGCGTGTTCGCAGACGCACAGGGAAGCGTCTCCACCTTTGTTGCATCCGCCAGCGACACACAGGGCCTACACCTGGTCTCCTGGTATGGGGAGCGATCAGCTATCACTCCTGTACACAACTAGTGTTTGTACCGGGTACTTAAACAGCAATTCCTACATCAACAACATCATTCAGCCCGTTGTTGTGCCATTTGTAAGATCGGTCCATCTTGGTGTTTTCCAGCAAGATAACGCACGCCGACACACGGCACGTGCAACGCAACATGCACTTCAGGGTGTGAGACAACTTCCATGGCCCGCACGTTCACCGGATTTGTCCCCCATTGAGCACGTGTGGGATTTTATGGGACAACTCCTTATCCGGTCTCCATGGCCAGCCACGACCATCCCCGATTTACTCGCCCAGGTTGAGGATGCTTGGAACTCAATACCCCAAACTTACATCCAACATCTGTGCGACAAGTCACCCGCCTCTAGAACAGTGGTGATCAGGGCAATGTGTCACAGCGCACAGTTCATCCCAGCCTTCTGCGCATGGGCCTGCGTAGCCGAAGACCCAGCCGGGTCCTCATGCTCACGGCACGTCATCGCCAAAAACGCATGAAACGGACCCAAGATAATCGAGATTGGACAGTGGATGATTGGAAGAAAGTTGCCTGGTCTGACGAATCAAGATTCCTGGTGCATCACGTAGATGGCCGAGCGCAGATACGCCGATTACCAACGGAGGCTATGGCACCTGGGTGCACTGTTGGGTGGAAACAGGCCGGTGGCGGCGGTGTTTTCTTGGGACACTTTAGGCCCCATTGTCCCAACAGCACAATCCCTGTCAGCTGTCAGGTATCTGAACATCGTTGCGGACCAAGTTCACCCATTCATGGCAACTGTGTTCCCTGCTCGTGGTGGCGATTACCAACAGAACAATGCGCCCTGCCAAACTGCCAGAATCGTCAAGGAGTGGTTCGAGGAACATGCTGGTATCTTTCTGTTAATGCCCCGTCCTCCAAATTCACCTGACATGAGCCGAATCGAACATTTGTGGTTCGACTTGGAAAAGCGGGTTCGCGCTAAATCACCACCAATTCGAAATGTAATGGAACTGGAGGACCTGCTGTTGACATTATGGTACCATATAGCCCAGAATACCTATCACCACCTCATCGAGTCGATGCCACGCAGAGTGACTGCTGTTTTAAGAGCTAAAGAGTGTCCTACAGCTTATTGGGTAGGTGGTCGTAATGTACTGGCTCATCAGTGTACTACATCACATTCACTGAGATGCCAGTTCATTTAGTACGCGTATCCAGTAGCGTGTTGCGCCACATTGGCAGTCACAGCAGACGGAATTTGTCGGGGCTTGGAACATATCAGATGCTGGAAGCCTTGTGAAGAATTGTTTTACAAAGAGGGAAAAACATGGTAAAACATGTTTTTCTCTAGCAGCTACTGAGCAGATACTGTAAATTAGACGGCGACACCGTCTCGCAGCGAACAGCCGGTTCCGCCTCATTCCGGAGATGCTCGATGGGATTTACATCCTGAGACTGTGAAAGCCACTGAGCAAGGAAAACTCGTCGGAATGTTCATGAAATCATTCGGTGGCAGTGAAACCTTGTAAGCAGATGCGTTTTTCTGCTGGATGTGTTCTCATCTCGAGGATAAACTGTAGCCATGAAAGGATGAATTTGGTCAGCAACGATGTTTAGATACGTCGTGGAGTTCAGATGTCCTTCTTGGGTATCAGGAAGCCTAATGTGTGGCAAGGAAAACATTCCCTACACCAGCACACCGCCGTCATCGGCCTGTACTGTTAACACCTGACAGAATGGCTCCATAGCCGCATATTGCTTGCACTAAATTCTGATACAGCCAACCCGCATTATACAGGAGGAACCTTGATTTGTCCGTCGAGGCGATCCTTTTCTACACTGCTGGCCACCCAAAATGCAACACCAAGAAGGAACCATCCGATTGGCCTGAAATTCGCAGCATGCGTCGCCCGCAAGAGGACATGCAAACGATTAGCATTGCAGAGCATATGCAAATCATGTGCACCCGGCACGCCACCAAGAAGCACTATAAGAAGGGTGCACAGAAGGCGGGGTGTAAGTAGTGGAAGTGTGTTGTGCTGCCGGGCCTGTGCGTGGGAAGCTTCCTGATGCCTCGTCGCAGAATACGGCAGTCATTCCAGCACGTTTCGGAGTTCGACAGACAACGAATAGGGGCTTATCGCGACAGCGGTTTATCGTACCGAGACATCGGCGCCCGTGTGGGACGACATCCAGCCACAGTGAGGTGAGTATGGATTCAGTGGGTGCAGGAGGGACGGACGGACCGACGTGAGCGATTGCCGCAGCCGGGGCACACCATCGGTCGAGAGGACCGGCATGTTGTGCGGCGGGCATTGACAACTCACACCGCCACATCATGAACGTTAGCGCAGGAATTATGGTGTGTTGCGCAACAACCTGTGTCAGCACGTACCGTTCGACATCGTCTGCAGGTGCGGGGACTTTTCGCACAGAGCCCATTGCTCCGATTACCATTGACGTTACACCACCAGCGAGTGCGGCGACAGTGGGCCGTTGAACGCCGCACCTGGACTACGGAATGGCACGACACTGTCTTCTCCGACGAATCCCGCTTCTGCCTGCAACACCACGATGGTCAGATCCGCGTTTGGCGGCACCGCGGGGAGAGACTGTATCACGAATTGCATTATGCATCGCCATACCGTCGCCTGGCGCTATGGTTTGGGGCGCAATTGGATATGACACCCGCAACCCCTGTGGTACGCATCGCCGGTACACTCAACAGCAACCGCTACATCTCCGACGTTTTGGAGCTTGTAGTCCGCCCTTGTCTTCAGGACCTGCCAGCGGCCACGTTTCAACAGGGCAATGCGCGCCCGCACGTGGCACGCAACGTGCAACAATTCTTCACGGCCCACGAGGTGTCACTGCTGCCGTGGTCTCCCTGTTCTCCCGATATGTCGCGCATCGAACACGTCTGGTGTTTGATCGGCTACCGAGTGGTCCGGTAAGTACCATTCGCGGCTACGCCTGATGAACTGTGGCAACGTGTGGAAGCAGTCTGGACGGACATACCCCAAGCCCACATCCAAAGCCTCTTTCGTTCGATGCCGCGGCGTGTAGCGGCCGTTATTGCCAGCCATGGGAGCAACACGAACTATTGATGTCTGCGTGTTCCGCAAGTCGCACGGGTCTGTAAGCTCAATCGTTTCATCTTTGTATCTGTTGTTATGTGTCCAGTAAATCTGGCTTTGCTATCTCGCGTCGTTCTTGGTGTTGCATTTTGGGTGGCCAGCAGTGTAGTTTTCAGTGTCGATGCTGCCATGCCATCGGCACTCATCGGCACTCCACACAGTCATCGGCGCCCGTTGGCGACATAGTCCGATACGAGGTGCGTTTGGAAATGACCCTCGGAACAGTAATGTTGAATTCTGAAGTGATTTGCGAGGTTGTAGCCCATCTCTTAGCTTGCACGATTTCCTTCCGTCTCATTTTACTCCTCTGATCCACCAGCTCGTTTGACTCTGATCCACCGGATAGCCGATTCTTGGAAGACTTTTGCATATCGCGCCACTCAGCGTAAACTCTTGCTATGGCTGTGCGTGAAGAAGACAGGTGGACTGCAGTCTGGGAGATGCCCAAACCGGCTCTCTTGCCGCCAACTATTACGCCACGTTTAAAGACACTCAGGGCACTCGTTTTGCCCATTCTGGTCAAACGCTGATGCTGAACGAGCTGATTTGCCTGATATATGCAGCCCACTACTCACACTTGCATGTTGGTTAATTTATGTAACGATGGCAGGTATGCCTAATAAATTGGTATAATAACGTATTGCACAATATGGCTGAATAGAAACGTGAGGAGGTCCTAGGCACTTACATCTGCTGCTTACATTTTCCAGCTATAGAAACATCCTGAATCCGAGTCCATGGTTTTGTGTGACATTTCAAAATAAACCCTTAATATCTGGATTAGCAATCTTCAGTGTTTCACGAAGCCCCTTCATCAAAATTTGGTTTGTGGCCGTGCTATTCGCTAATGGAGTTACTACCTAAGTTTTGGTCCAACTGTTAACTAAGCCATGGTCGTGCTTAAACTGCAGACAAGCATCAAGTTGTGTAATGGGTTCAATTAATTTCGTGCATTAGAAATCTATCTCGGGAGCAGTAAAATTTTTATTCTCCTTTCATTGGTTTTTAAAACGTGTGTATTAAGTAGCAAAATATTACCACATTAAACTCCCGCGCAAGCAGCATAGGTTCTTTATTCATCCACCATTTTCTTTATTTTTCCATTGAGCTTTCCTTTTTCACCAAAATTACGCAAACAAACACTGCTAAGAACGTTAGTTTTGATTATAAAGCTATAAGAAGGGAAGGAAGCCAGTCATTCGAACCGCTTTATGAGGCTTTATCAGCGGGAGTTCTCCATTTCAGCGTGCTTGACATTGCCATCCGATGGATTGTCTTCAGTCACAACAAGAGATAAATGATTCCGTTTAAAAAGAGAATCTCTTGTGTTGGTAAGGATTTAAAAAAGCACTTTCTTTGTAAGAAGGTGATGAAGCTCCGGTTGTGTCACCAGAAGTATTAAGAGAGAGTCAAAAATAAAAAAGGAATAATATTTCTCTCGGTATGTGTGTATAGGTAATCTCTCGTGAAACTGTTTTCATTTATAAAAGTTCAGATAGAATGAACAGGTGGAATGCTATAGGCTTAGCAGTAAAATGAAAACTGAAAATTACAATGCATTATATGAAAACAACTCATGGATCAGGCAAGGGCTGATGACGTCATGATAAAATAAAGACCCTCAAGTGGCAATGAACTGGACATAATGCCAAGAAAACGGACCGCCGTTGGACAACTTCTTTTTTTCTTTCATCACAGGGGAGACTGGATTTCTAAGTGATAGGCAGAAGAAGGTCCCATGGAAGATGGGTGGATAAAATGCGAAAGCATGCCCCAACGACATGAAAGGGGATTTCTCAAGTCAGAGTTGTGGAAAAGATCCAGCAGTGGATTAAGAATGGTTCATGATGATATGAAAGTAAGATAAGAAACCCTGTTTAAATATGAAAAAGAAGAAAGAGTTTTCATTTAGCGATAAACAACGAATAAGTTAGGGAAAACAAGAAAATACTGACAGAAATTTCGCATGGAATTATGTTTCTGGGGCCTAAGAGAGTACCAAAAACCATCTTTTAAGAAAGAAAAACTCATATTCCCTATTAAAAATGTAGCAACAAATTTTCATAAAAAAGTACAGTTACATATTTTATTTAAAAGAAAAATTAATTTAAATATTTCTCAAAAGAAAGTCGGAATCCTACTAATCTTGCAAGTCAGGAATCTGTCATCTCCACTACTTGATGTGCCCTAGGAAATTTTACATTGTATAGAGTGTTCTACTGTATATGTACATTTATTTTCTCTGTCAGAACACGCCGGAACGGTGTTCCGATACTCTTTCTTTAACTCAAAATATTTGATTTTAAGTTCTGTAATGATTATTTAATTAAATTAACGTAACAACCGTAACATGAAATTAATATTTTAAATTAAAATAACATAATACACTGGCGGAAAGTGAAAAAAAAACACCAAGAAGGAATTGGCGGACGATCATGAAATTTACATATGTTAATGGGGTCGAGTTTACGTAGGTGTGATGTTAATTTCGGGACCAATCGGTGAGCGCTTACGCCACAGCACGGCATAATATGCAAATTATCGTCGGTGGTATTTAAGGAGTACGGAGAAGTGAATGTAATCAGTCGTCGGCGTACGGACACGTGAGAAGACCCTGAAGAAGCTGCAATGCCTGGACATGGAAGACGTGTACGATTTCAGCAGTCATCGGACTTTGAGCGATGTGGTCTAGTCGGACTACGCGAGGCCGGGTGGTAGTATCGTCGTATTGCGGAGCGAATTGGACGGGGAGTATCGGTGGTGGTACGATGGTGGCGTAGATGGTCCGAGGAACATTCCCACACGAGAAGACGTGGAACCAGGAGTCACAGACGGACTGATGAGCGGACCGATCGACGCATAAGAAGAGCGGCGTTGTCAAGCAGAACATCCACTGCGACGCAAATCCGAGCTGCCGTTGCACCTTAGGCGACTGTGCGAACAATCCGCAACCGTCTACTGGATGCAGGACTACGTGCACGTGTGCCTCTGGCATGTGTACCTCTGACTCCAGCCCACCGTCAAGAACGGCTGCAGTAGTGTCGCCAAAGTCTGCACTGGAGAACGCAATGGCGATCTGTGGTGTTCAGCGATGAAAGCAGATTCTGCTTGGGAGCCTCCGATGGCCGTATGCGTGTTCGCAGACACACAGGGGAGCGTTTCCACCTTTGTTGCATCCGCCAGCGACACACAGGGCCTACACCTGGTCTCCTGGTGTGAGGAGCGATCAGCTATCACTCCCGTACACAACTAGTGTTTGTACCGAGTACGTTAAACAGCACCTCCTACATCAACAACATCATTCAGCCCGTTGTTGTGCCATTTGTAAGATCGGTCCATCGTGGTGTTTTCCAGCAAGATAACGCACGCCCACACACGGCACGTGCAACGCAACATGCATTTCAGGGTGTGAGACAACTTCCATGGCCTGCACGATCACCGTATTTGTCCCCCATTGAGCACGTGTGGGATTTTATGGGACAACGACTTATCCGGTCTTCACGGCCAGCCACGACCATCCCCGATTTACGCATCCAGCTTGAGGATGCTTGGAACTCAATACCCCAAACTTACATCCAACATCTGTATGACAGACTCCATGCCAGAATTGCATAGTGTGACGCAGTTCATGGCGGTTCAATCTCGTACTAACCATGTTACATGGAAATGTTGTTTTTCAGTTTACCAGCAAATATAGCTGTATTTTGCCATAATGTTTGGATCACGTTATCCTCTGTATTCCGTTATTATGCTGTATAAATTTCGTTGGTATCAGACGTCTCCTTCTTGGTGTTCTTTTTTCACTTTCCGCCAGTGTATTTAAATTTTTAATATCAATTACGTGTTAAAGTACAGAAAATTCCTACCCTCAGAAAGATAATGAGACAGACAGAAAGGTGAGCCACCCATCTGCCCAAACGTATCTTATGAGAGTCTCCAAAGGTCTGTTGAGAAAAGGCTGCTTTCCAGTGAAGAAGTTAATCTTCCACGCTGTTCCAAAGTGTTAGATGCAAATAATTAGTCAAAACCTGTAAAGGAAAATGTACTATATGGTGAATAAGACATTACAGTTAACTAACAGGGTTGAACACACTGAAAGAGACACGAGTCGCATTGTTTTAGAGAATACGTACAGCTTCAAGGAAAAGAAATATCTTAGCAACCTTTACCGTTGAAGTGAACTTTACAAACTATTACTGCATCTGCTAGTGAATGTGAAAGGGGGTTTTTTCAAACAAATTCGATAACCCCAGTTGGGTCTTCTCTTTCAATCACAACAACAACCTCATTATTGTTCTGAAAAAATGTTGGGCCTCATCTAACCGAGTTTGTTCTTACAAATACGCCTTATCGTGACCCCTTCGACGATACCACAGTGGATGCGAAAAGCAAGAAGCGGACGAGATGTTTAGAAAATTCTAAAGAACTGAAAAAAAAAATTGGGCAATATTTTAGGATACAAATGCAGTTCTCTTCATTGCGTTAGTGTAATGCAATCCTTAGTGCAAATTTAACTGATTTCTGGGTAACCTAGACAAAAATATAATTCTCAGTACTTGCTAGGTCTTATGAAACTGTTACGGAATATCAGTGTTTCAAATACGATAATTTAATAGAATACCAGCATATAAATTACGTGTTTACGTTGCGTATCGTGTAACAAGAATAAAGCTTACAGAACAATGTTCAAGAAATTGAGTTACATTATATTAGGCCAATATATATATACGAACACAAAATATATTAAAAGCAAAAATCCAAAAATATTCAATTCACTTACCCTATCAAATAAAACGCAAAAGCAGAAAGAAGTAATAAACCCAAGAGAAATATCAAAAGTAAATAATGAACCGAAGAAAAATATCAAAAATATAAAAAAACTTCGAAAATTTAGCTGTCATCATCAGGAAGACCCCAGCTAAATATATGGCCTTTCAAAACGACAGCAAAGGCAGACAAAGTCAATACCGGCTGTGTGGGTCCCCTAGTCCATAAATGGAAACAACGATAGACCTAGATAAGACAAAAAAACAAAAAATACAAAATAAAAATAAAAAGCAACAATCCGGAGACACACCAAGAAACAAGACACAAGCCACCAGACAACTCAACAGCCTGTGACAGAAATCCAAATGACCAACCATGTGACAATGATGCAGTGGATGAGCGGTTGCAGTGAGGTATATATATCATTAGTGAATGACGAGAAAAATTATAGATAGATAGATGTTAACTCAGTCTTCAGCCACAAGAGGCCCATCGAGTGGCACTTAAAGAACTAACCATTTAACATTGTACGGCCGTGGTTAGTACAATTAAATATGTATGGGGATATGTTGTATGCTTTATAAAAATTCTTAGCTTTTGAGTCATGCAATAACTGTACAAATATTTTTTTTACATATTGCAAAGGGTATTCATTTTCCTTCAAAATGTTCCACAACTGTATGATTTCCTTAGTTAGTACATCTACTTTATTGCAAATCGCAAATAGCCTATGGATCCTTGATATGACAAGATTTCTGCAAATTGACTTGGATACACCAGTATGCCAATTTGTGTAATAATTGATATGAAACATATAATTTCTTCTCTTATCATATGAAGTAGTGATATACAGTAGCCATCCATGGAGTTACATATTCTCCAGTCCAAAAAGTTGATTTGATTGGAGGTGACATTAGTTTGCTCCAATGATAACCAAGGAGGATATATACTTTTAGCAGATATATGAAAGGTTTCCCAATTGAAAACAATGACGTCGTCAATGTAGCGTAGCACAACACCTGTAAGGTCTTTATTTTCTGTGACATACTTCTTTTCATAATAGTGCAAATATAGAGTACTTAGGAAACTAAATTATAAGGAACTTATGAGTGGTATTCTTAAGGACTTGATAATTTTTGGTAATGTTTGTTCTTCTAGATTTCATGTACCATATGAGTCATTTCTAGAGTGGATAAACAATGTCTATATGAACATTCGTAAATAATTCACATTCAACTTTCCTAAACAAATGAAGTATAAATACACTGGTCTCCGTAGACATATAAGGAATCTGCGGGATAATTTTGCTATCGTGCCTATTGATAAGGCGAAAATATTCTTGTTTTTATATGTAAGAGATTCTACTGCGGTTTATTTACTAAGGAATTAAATGGTACTAGTACTTTCGCTTGCATTCACTTGGACAGCAATGTCATCAACAAAAAACTTATTGCACAATATAAAAGACTAAAAATTAAAAACTTCAATTTAAAGCTTCCAATAATGTATGCAATCCCAAAATTCCATAAATCACCAACCTCTTTCGAATTTATAACATCAGCTAAAGATTGCTATTGCACGCAAGCTGGTGCCATCTTTGAGTGTAAATTAAAAACTATTTTTAGTCAGATACAAAATGCTTGGCTTATAGGGAATGGTGAACCGGTCCTGGATATGGTTATACCGCCGTGGTCCTAACCACTGCCGTACAATGTTAAATGCCACTCGATGGGCCTTTTGTGGCTGAAGACTGAGTTAACATATATCTATCTATCTATGTATAATTTTTCTCGTCATTCACTATTGATATATACCTCACTGCAACCGCGACGTCATGCGTCACTCATCCACTGCACAATTGTCACATGGTTGGTCATTTGGATTTCTGTCACAGGCTGTTGAGTTGTCTGATGGCTTGTCTCCTGTTTCTTGGTCTGTCTCCGGATTTTTGCTTTTTATTTTTATTTTGTATTTTTTTTTCTTATCTAGGTCTATCGTTGTTTCCATTTATGGCCTAGGGGACCCACACAGCAGGTATTGACTTTGTCTGCCTTTTCTGTCGTTTTGAAAGGCCATATATTTAGCTGGGGTCTTCCTGATGATGACAGCTAAATTTTCGATTTTTTTTTGATATTTTTGATATTTTGATATTTCTCTTCGGTTTATTACTTCTTTCTGCTTTTGCGTTCCATTTGATGGGGTAAGTGAATTGAATATTTTTGGATTTATGCTTTTAATGTATTTTTTGTCGTATATCAGAGGTTCAGTCTGCTGCATTTGAGCGTCTGAGCGAGTGCTCATATTTATTTGCAATTCTTGATGTCATTTTCTTGTGTGTTGAGTGTATATAATCCCTTTATTTAAAGTTTTAATATATATATATATATATATATATATACAGTCGAGTCACATTATTGTGACCACCTCATAGTTTTGACGTCACAAGCGCGTAGCCAATGAAAGAAGGCACGTATCGTGAGCTGGCTTAGAAGGCATATAAGGTGTACTGTAGGCATTCTGAAAACATATCACTCGCTGCTGTCATGGATAAAAGGAGCGATTTGTCAGATTTGCAAAAAGGGATGATTATCGGCTTTCGGGATAAGGGTGGCAGTATTTCTGAAACAGCGCAGTTTGGGAACTGTTTGCGCGCTGCTGTGATTAAAGTGTATCGTGATTGGAGAAATGGCACCATTGCGAATAAGCGATGTGGAAACTGCGGAGTACCACGTGCCATTGATGTGAGAGGTGAACGTCAGCGTCGAAGGTGCATGAGGGCCGATCGATACGCTACAGTGGAGCAACTCACTGGCCAAATGAACCAGGGGGCTACCGGAAGTGTGTCTAAAACGACAGTTCAGCGAACCCTGCTGCGTATGGGGCTCCGATGCAGACGAATGGTCACTGCACCTATGCTAACGAAGGTTCATTGGCAGAAAAGACTTACATTTGCACGACAGTTTCGGAATTGGACCTCCGCTGATTGGCAAAGGATTGCCTTCTCCGATGAGTCGCGTTTTCTGGTCCATCGAACGGATGGACGTTGGCGTATAAGACGAGAAACATCGGAGATTAAACACACTTCAACCTTTGCTGGAATAACACAAGTTGGTGGGTGCAGCGTTATGGTCTGGGGAATGTTTTCGTGGCATTCTCTGGGTGCACTTATACCTGTGGAAGGCACTATGGACCGAATTCGTTATGAATCCATCCTTGCAGACCACGTACACCCATAGATGCTCATTGTCTTCCCTGGGGAAGATGGGATCTTCCAGCTCGACAATGCGACGTGTCACACAGCTAGAAATGTTCGAGAGTGGTTGGAAGAGCACGATGAAGACTTCGAAGTACTTCCCTGGCCTCCTAATTCCCCATATTTAAACCCAATTGAGCATCTGTGGGACCACCTCGATCGTGTTGTTCGTTCTGTGGATCCTCCACCACGCACCCTCCAGCAGATGTCGGATGCACTGCAGTCAGCATGGCTCCACATACCTGTGAACACCTTCCAGCAAACGTTTTGGCAGTTAATAATATCGTGTCCTTGCAGTGCCGTGTGCGGGTCAGGCAGCTTACTTTTCGTCGAGATGTGGGCAAGGACTCTCGGTGTCGGGTCTGCTTGACGCTACATAATGCATGTCTCCAGCAACCGTTCACCAAGGTGTCGTCGTACTAGGATATATGTCCATAATGGATTATTAGGTTGATCCGCGACTCTTCGGAAAACACTATGCGCTCCCACTCATCGCCAATGTCTGTGTTTTTGGCTCCATTACAGCCGCTGACGTCTGCGCTCTACAGTCAGGGGAAGCGGAAGTAACGGTCGGGGAGCGACGAAGCCTCTTTGAAGCAAACGGCGTCGGACAAAGTTTGCAGACAGTCCTTAGTGTGATACAGATCTCCCCTGTTTTGCTAAATCTCGGGACGTGGCTGTTTGTTCCGCCAGCACGATACGGTGGAAATGACGGTATGCCCGTGTATTTGTCCACCGCTGAGCTCTAGAATCTTCCCGTCGGTGCGTCACACCTTCCTCTTCTCACTGACGCCATATTCACACCACTCTGCTCGCGTTTCGTTAAACACAACTGGCGATGTTTCGAGAGGAACGTTCTCTTTTCCGCAGTTCAACACATGAGCCTCGCTCAAAGTCCATTAGCTACAAGTACGAGTCTCGTCTTCTGCACGTGCACACTCAGTTACTACAACTACTTTACTGCCACAATTCCAGCAAATCGACTATGGCAACTTGTGAAACGAAACGACAAAATCCTCAAAAGGTTCAGAGCTCCTCTAGCTGCAACTCTCCGAGTCCCTTGGAAGAGCTGAAAAAATAGAAATGGGAACAGGGTGGCCTGATATGAAAGATTCTAAAGCAAAATAGTGCGTGCGGAAAAAATTAGAGTTTTAGAAATATATGGTTTCCTGTTAAGAATATGAAGTTGTAAGCTGCCCTATATACACTGAAAGCACAAATTATTACGCACACCCACCTAATAGCGTGTGGCACTACCATTCGCACACAGGACAACAGCCAAACGTCGTGGTACGGACGCAATGAGGTTCCAAAACACTGACTTAAGTATCACTGACCAACAATCTATGAGTGCTTGGTGTAGAGCAGGCAGAGATGTTGGTGGGGATGGTTAATCACCAACAGCTCGTTCCAATATGTCCCCTAAATTCTCTATGGGGTTGATGTCCAGTGAGCGAGGGCGCCATGCGAGTGTGGTAACTCACTGCTATGATCCTGGAGCCCGTCGGTCGCTAGCCGGGACCGATAGGGTGGAGCGTTGTTCTGTTGAAAGATCGGAACTTGGTTTGGACAGGTGCACGTATAAAGGGTGAAGATGGTCGGCCAGGAGCTGCACATAGCTGGAACCAGAGACGGAAGACTCAAGAGGTACCAAGGGACGCGGGCTGGACTACGTGAAAGCTGTCCAAACAGTTACACTGCCTCCACCGGCCTGTAGCACCCTAACTTGGCGTGTAGGGTCCATAGCTTCGTGTGGTTTACGCCACACACGCTGCCTGCCATCGGCGCGATACAGTGTAAAACGGGATTCGTAAGATCATATGACGCGCTTCCGATCATCCATGCTCCAGTTTCGATGGGCCTTCGCAAACTGCAGACGAATCATGCAATGCTGTCCCGTTAACATCGAGGCACGATGTGGTCGTCGACTGCACCAGCCGAGTTATGCCATGTGTCGACGGATTGTCTTTGAGCATAGGCTTGTGGATGCTCCTTCATTAAATTGTGCCTTCATTTGTTGCAAACAAGCCTCATGATTCAACCGTACGATGCGGGGAATCGTCGGCGTCCTCGATCATCCAATGCAGTTTTACGGCCACATTTCATCCGATTGTTAGCGGTTTTGCCGGATTTCACGTACTCCTGATATACACTTGCTATGGTTTCTCGCGGAATTCCTAACAGTTTCGCCATTGCGCTGATTGAACATCCGGCCTACCTGGCTGCCACGATTTGACATCGATCAAACTCACTGAAGAGTAGTGAGAAATGCTATGTTTGACCTAGGATCACTCAACATTGTGCACATCACGGTTGCACATCACGGAGGCCGCAGCAGGGAGGGAGGGGTGAAGCTCCTCTCGGGTGAGCTACCGGAAATGTCTTATCTCCGGAGATAAGAACTTTGACAAATCTTATGGGAAATCTTTTCGTGTTTTTAATTCTGATTTAATAACTTTTTGATTAAACAATTCAGAATTCTTTTTTTTTAATTCGTAATTTGTTCGTGTATTATTTCTTGTCTTTATTTTATCAAACGTATATTTTTAGAACTTCCGTGGGGTGTTAGGAATTTTCATAGGCCTTGCATTATTTTCACTCAAATACATAAGAAATGCTCTGATGGTCCCAGCGAGATTCGAACTCCCAGTCCTTTGTTCAGAAAGCTTGCATTCTTTCCACTAGACCATCGAACCCTTCGAAAAAGATGCTTGAAAGAGTAAGACTTATGGTTTTTCATGGTGTTCAAATGTTTTAGGGGATTTGGAATTTCTTTTAAAATGGTGTGTGAGGGGAGTGGACGTTATTTGAGTTGTGATCGAGTTTGTGTGAAAATGAGTTTTTCTGTTACGGTGGATCGTCTCTCGTTGAACTGTTTTAATGGAGGAAATGATGAAACAGACGTATCTGACAACTCAGAAATTAGGAAGTTTAGGTGGTTTCGATGCTTTATACCGTGCTTTCAAAAAAGAAGGCGTCAAGAAAAAAGACGTCATGAAATGGTGGAAGGGGGAGAAAACGTACACCCTTCACAAGCCGGTGAGACGACATTTTCCGAGAAATGGAGCGATGGTGAATAAAATAGGACAACAGTTTCAAGCAGACCTAGCTGATGTCTCCAGTTTGAGTCAATATAACAATGGATTTCGTTACTTGTTAACATGCATTGACATATTTTCCAAATATGCATGGGCGATTCCCTTAAAGCAAAAGTCGGGGTCCTATATCATTCAAGCATTTTCCCAGATTTTCCAAGATAGAAAACCAGTAAAACTTCAAACAGACAGAGGAACTGAATTTAAGAACAAAGAGTTTCAAAGGTTTTTAACACAGCACGGTGTGCATTTCTTTACGACGAACAACGAGACGAAAGCAAGTGTTGTGGAGAGATTCAATTGCGCGCTCAAAACTCGAATGTGGCGATACTTTACAAGTCAAAATACGTTTAAATTCATAGACGTGCTCAACGATTTAGTCCACAGTTACAATCATTCTTCCAATCAAAGTATAAAAAGGAAACCTGTAGATGTAAACAAAGATAATGAAAAGCAAGTGTTTCTCAATCTGTATGGTGATCTCAAGAGGGAAAACCCATCCTATAAATTTCAGGTGGGAGATAACGTGAGGATTAGTAAAGCGAATTGACATTTGAAAAAGGATACGAATCAAATTGGACGGAAGAAATCTTTGTTGTGAGCGGTCTTGTTTCCAGATCCCCTCCTGTCTATAAAGTTAAAGATTCATTGAACGAAGAGCTGGAAGGAACTTTCTACGACGAAGAGCTTCAAAACGTTACTCTGTCCGAGGCTTTTCCTGTGAAACGTGTTCTGAAGAAACGCAAAAGAAAAGGAAAAATGGAATATTTTGTTAAATTTAAAGGGTATCTTGATAAATTTAATGCTTAGATCCTCGCGGAAGACTTGACCTCGCTGTGAAACCGAACTTTGTTTTAGATGAAACATCATTCGTCAACATGAGTTTCTATCTATCGTTACCCAGCGACAGCTCTCTCCGCTACTTTTCAGACAATAAAATTTCTCATTTCACCACACGTTTTCCTTCCCCGACGAACTCAATGGTGACTGGGAAGTGGGACTCGTCGAACTCATCTACCCTCATTCCTGGTTTAATGTGAATGTAAATTCAAATTCCTTTGCTTACGGTGTAGGTCCAAGTCAACTGAAAGCAGCAAAAATCCCAGCTGGATATTATGAATCTGTGGGAGACGTGGTAAAAGCCATGTCATAGCATTGGTCGAAAAAAATTACGAGGTTTTTTAATAAAACCACGAGACGTGTCAATGCAGCTTTAACTCATGGTTCTCAGCTGCAGTTATTTCCTGGAATAGCTGAAATTCTAAGTTTTCAACCTGGATTGTATTCAGCATCAGAAGGGAGTGATGTCACAATTCATGGAAATTTCGTAGCCGATCTGAACACGTCACTTTCCCTATTGTACGTGTACAGCGATATTGTGGATCCTCAACCTGTGGGAGACATGGTTGCTCCTCTCTTTCGCATCGTTAAAGTGAGCGGAGAAGATGGAGATGTGGTGAGCACCTTATACGACCGCCCTCATTATTTGCCTCTAGCAAGAAAACATTTCCAAACGGTAGAAATCGTTATAAGGAATCACTCGGGACAATTAGTACCGTTTGAACGTGGGAGAGCGATCGTGAAACTTCATTTTCGTCTCAAGGCTCTGTAGTAATTTATGAACCATACCGCTGTTGTACAAAATTCTTCGAGGAATATTACGTCAACCAAACTGGAAAAGGTTTAGCCTACTATCAAGGAGTACCTCTTCAAAAAGCGTATGGACTTGGAGGACATTTTCGCCCGTTATTTAGAACGGCGGTGCCATTATTCAAACAAGGTGCAAAAACGCTTGGAAAACAAGTCTTTCGAACGGGGGTCGACCTTGCAAATGACTTAATACAAGGGAAGGATGCAAAATCAGCAGCCAAACAACGAGCTAAAGAAGCAGGACAAATTCTCACTGACAAAGCAGCTAATAAAGTGAAGAAAATGTTGGGAGGAAGCGTTAAATGGAAGAGATATACGAAGAAACGCATCATTCGTTCAAAGAAAACCAAGAGGATAGCACACGATATTTTTGATCCGTAAACTATCGCTTTGATTCACAGTCATTCTTCTGTATGTTTAAAGTCAGAACTTGATTTATTTGCTTTACCACCCAAACAAACGAGCATAGAAAAAGGACAATGGATCGAATATCACCCCTTGGCCAACATTCGAGATGGAGGACCTCTGGAATTTAATATTTCTGGGAGTGGAGAAGAATACATGGACTTGTCTTCCAGCCAACTCTACGTGAAAATTAAAATTGTGTAAGCTGACAATTCTGTCATAGCTGACAAAGAGCCCTTGGGGCCCATTAACTGTTCTCTTCATTCTCTGTTTCCCCAAGTTGATGTTAGTTTTAACGAAAGAGTGATTTCGTCCTCGAGCAACACGTATCCTCACAGAGCATATATTGAAACTCTATTAAATTATGGAGAAGACGCAAAGAAATCATATTTAGCATGTGAAGGATTTTACAGGGATACAGCTGGACATCTGAACGAAATTAATCCCACGAATGCTGCAACAAACAAAGGATTACATCAACGCTATGAGCTCGTGAAAGACAGCAAAACGTTTGACATGATTGGAATCTTGCCCTGTGATTTATTTTTCAAAACAGACTGCTTCTCAATTTAGTGGATGTGAAAATTAAACTGGTTCGAAGTAAACCTGATTTCTGCCTCGTTTCCTCCTCCGAGGCCCCCAATTACAGAGTTCTCATCGAACACGCCTCCATTTTTGTGAGAAAAGTGAAAGTCAACCCGGGAGTTGCCATCGGTCATGCAAAAGCTTTAGAAAAATCTCCTGCCAAGTATCCTATTAATCGCGTTTTATGCAAAGTGTATTCCGTCGCTCAAGGAAGTATGTCCCTCGTGCAAGACAACGTATTCCTAGGACAAATGCCTAAAAGACTGATATGTGTCGATAACGATGCTTTTAATGGTACATATAAATCCAACCCCTTTGAATTTAAGCATTATGATGTTAACTTTATTGCCGTGTACGTTGACAGACAGCCAGTTCCTCATACACCTCTAAAACCCAATTTCGAAAAGAGAAGCACAATTCGTTCTTTGTATAGTCTATTTCAAGGAACCGAGAAACTAGGCCAAGATTGAGGAATATATATCGATCGAGAGGAATTTTCCAAGGGATACACTCTTTATGCATTCAATCTCAGTCCCGAACTGATCCAACAAGGAATCATTTTCTATAAGTTTATTTTGAATCGAGTAAATTCTGCTAGTTTTCCCATGTTATCCTATGGGAATTTTGCCATTATAAGAAAACGAAAATATCCATTTTTAACCCTATAAGAGAACGTACTTTTCCGAAACTTGCCCTGGCACGTTTTCAATCAAACCATTTTCGTCCTGTTATAATTTAAACGATTTCAAAAACGACCGTTTACAGAATTTTACTCGATTCAAAATAAACTTATAGAAAATGATTACATTTAAAAAGAGAAAATCAACTCGAAAAAGAATAACACTTTTTTCCATCTAAATTTTTTAATAGGGAATCCAACTAACATTTTTACATAAATTTGTCTTTTTCTGTTTAGAAGTTACAACCGAATTTCCTTCCTGTACAGAACCTCTGGTGAACAAGTGCGTTAATTTTTTTATCGCTTCCGCATTCGGTCATGAGATCGTCAATAACAAACAGCGTTCTTCCATTCACATAGCCACGGAAATTGGAGGGAAGGCCTTCCACAAATGTCACGTTTTCTATTTCATCATACAATGTTTGGTGAAACCCGTAGAACCACACCACATGTTCGGGAGGGGGATATAACTTTCGCTTGATGCTGAAGTAAACGTTTTACAAACTGAGTCTTCCCGCAGCCAGTAGGACCCGCTATCAGAGCAGTGAAAGGATGTTGTAGTCTGGGCACTTCCATGTTGTCAACTGAAGTCATTAAAAAAATACAAAATAATTTAAAGACACATAAAATAGATTTCAATCAATTTTTATTTTAAATTCTAAATTTTGATACAATTCGAAATTTATTTCGAACGAAATGAAAGACACGCAGGTCGTTTGTTTCAGATTTCCATCGAAAATTTCTTACAATAGGGTACAAGCTTTTTCCGCGACATCTAGAATACAAGAAGAAAATACAATATTGTCCACATATGACTGTAAACGAACATTGAAGAGGTACTGCATTCAATTTAACAGTATCAAACTGGGAGACAAATCTGGCAATAGGTCCTTGAAAATATTCTGGAGAATGTCCGAAAGAATAAAAAAATTCCATTGTTTTTGGGTTTGGTATGTACATAGCCAACCAGTGTTTTCCAGGATTTCCATACCGATCCGTATTCACAACAAGGCATGCTGGGAACTTGACAATTCTCTTGGGAAGTCTGTCACAGGCAAACACTCCTAGGAAGGATCGTCTTGTTACGTGATCTTGCTTTAGGGTCTTTGCAATTTGAACACTGTTCATTTCTTCAATTGGAGAAATCACAAAGAATGTTTCTGGACTTTGAAATTTCAATAATGTTTTGGAACTCTGGGTAGATTAGCACAGAAATGGTTTTCCAAATTTGATTTCAACTCTTAAATTTCCTTGTTGGATCAGGCTCATATGCCCTCCATCACACAGGTCGGGACTGAGATTGAATGCATAAAGAGTGTATCCCTTGGAAAATTCCTCTCGATCGATATATATTAATCAATCTTGGCCCAGTTTCTCGGTTCCTTGAAATAGACTATAGAAAGAACGAACTGTGCTTCCCTTTTCCAAATTGGGTTCTAGAGGTTTATGAGGAACTGGCTGTCCGCCAACGTACACGGCGATAAAGTTAACATCATAATGCTTAAATTCAAAGGGGTTGGATTTATATGTACCATTAAAAGCATCGTTATCGACACATCCAATAATCAGTCTTTTAGGCATTTTTCCTAGGAATACGTTGTCTTGCACGAAGGACATACTTCCTTGAGAGACGGAATACACTTTGCATAAAACACGATCAATAGGATACTTGGCGGGAGATTTTTCTAAAGCTTTTGCATGACCGATGGCAACTCCCGGGCTGACTTTCACTTTTCTCACAAAAATGGGGGACTGTTTGATGATAACTCTATAATTGGGGGCCTCGGAGGAGGAAACGAGGCAGAAATCAGGTTTACTTCGAACCAGTTTAATTTTCACATCCACTAAATTGAGAAGCAGTCTGTTTTGAAAAATAAATCACAGTGCAAGGTTCCAATCATGTCAAACGTTTTGCTGTCTTTCACGAGCTCATAGCGTTGACGTAATCCTTCGTTTGTTGCAGCATTCGTGGGATTAATTTCGTTCAGATGTCCGGCTGTATCCTTGTAAAAACCTTCACATGCTAAATAGGATTTCTTTGCGTCTTCTCCATAATTTAATACAGTTTCAATATATGCTCTGTGAGGATACGTGTTGCTCGAGTACGAAATCACTCTTTCGTTTAAACTAACATCAACTTGGGAAAACAGAGAATGAAGAGAACAGTTAATGGGCCCACGGGCTCTTTGTCAGCTATGACAGAATTGTCAGCTTTCACAATTTTAATTTTCACTTAGAGTTGGCTGGAAGACAAGTCCATGTATTCTTCTCCACTCCCAGAAATATTAAATTCCAGAGGTCCTCCATCTCGAATGTTGGCCAAGGGGTGATATTCGATCCATTGTCCTTTTTCTATGCTCGTTTGTTTGGGTGGTAAAGCAAATAAATCAAGTTCTGACTTTAAACATACAGAAGAATGACTGTGAATCAAAGCCATGGTTTACGGATCAAAAATATCGTGTGCTATCCTCTTGGTTTTCTTTGAACAAATGATGCGGTTCTTCGTATATCTCTTCCATTTAACGCTTCCTCCCAACATTTTCTTCACTTTATTAGCTGCTTTGTCAGTGAGAATTTGTCCTGCCTTTTTAGCTCGTTGTTTGGCTGCTGATTTTGCATCCTTCCCTTGTATTAAGTCATTTGCAAGGTCGACCCCCGTTCGAAAGACTTGTTTTCCAAGCGTTTTTGCACCTTGTTTGAATAATGGTACCGCCGCTCTAAATAACAAGCGAAAAAGTCCTCCAAGTTCATACCCTTTTTGAAGGGGTGCTCCTTGATAGTAGACTAAACATTTTCCAGTTTGGTTGACGTAATATTCCTCGAAGAATTTTGTACAACAGCGGTATGGTTCATAAATTACTACAGAGCCTTGAGACGAAAATGAAGTTTCACGATCGCTCTCCCACGTTCAAACGGTACTAATTGTCCCGAGTGATTCCTTATAACGACTTCTGCGGGTTGGAAGCGTTTTCTTGCTAGAGGCAAATAATGAGGGCGGTCATATAAGGCGCTCACCCCATCTCCGTCTTCTCCGCTCACTTTAACGATGCGAAGTAGAGGAGCAACCATGTCTCCCACAGGCTGAGGATCCACAATATCGCTATACACGTACAATAGGGAAAGCGACGTGTTCAGATCGGCTACGAAATTTCCATGAATTGTGACATCACTCCCTTCTGATGCTGAATACACTCCAGATTGAAAACCTAGAATTTCATTTATTCCAGGAAATAACTGCAGCTGAGAACCATGAGTTAAAGCTGCTTTGACACGTCTCGTGGTTTTATTAAAAAGCATCGTAATTTTTTTCGACCAATGCTGGGACATGGCTTTTACCACGTCTCCCACAGATTCATAATATCCAGCAGGGATTTTTGCTGCTTTCAGTTGACTTGGACCTACACCGTAAGCAAAGAAATTGGAATTTACATTCACATTAAACCAGGAATGAGGGTAGATGAGTTCGACGAGTCCCACTTCCCAGTCACCATTGAGTTCGATCGGGGAAGGAAGACGTGTGATGAAATGAGAAATTTTATTGTCTGAAAAGTAGCGGAGAGAGCTGTCGCTGGGTAACGTTAGATAGAAACTCATGTTGACGAATGATGTTTCATCTAAAAAAGGTCGGTTTTATAGCGAGGTCAAGTCTTCCGCGAGGATCCAAGCATTAAATTTATCAAGATACCCTTTAAATTTAACAAAATATTCCATTTTTCCTTTTCATTTGAACACGTTCCACAGGAAAGGCCTCGGACAGAGTAACATTTTGAAGCTCTTCTGCGTAAGAAGTTCGTTCCAGCTCTTCTGCGTAAGAAGTTCGTTCCAGCTCTTCGTTCAATAAATCTTTAACTTTTTTTTTATTTTTTTTTATTGGAGGTTTAACGACCACCGTGAGTAACTCAATGGGCTATAAGCAGTCGCCCGTCCCTAATTTAGGGCCACTGGTTCCAGGGAAGGGAGAGAGCCAGTGCCGTAAGACAAACACAACATCCATGCCGCACCGGGATTTGAACCTGGACCTCTTTCGGACGAACTATCAGAGGCCATCGCTTAGACCACTGCGCCACCGGAGCGGCCTTTAACTTTATAGACAGGAGGGGATCTGGGAACAAGACCGCTCACAACAAAGATTTCTTCCGTCCAATTTGATTCGTATCCTTTTTCAAATGTCAATTCGCTTTACTAATCCTCACGTTATCTCCCACCTGAAATTTATAGGATGGGTTTTCCCTCTTGAGATCACCATACAGATTGAGAAACACTTGCTTTTTATTATCTTTGTTTACATCTACAGGTTTCATTTTTATACTTTGATGGGGAGAATGATTGTAACTATGGACTGAATCGTTGAGCACGTCTATGAATTTAAACGTATTTTGACTTGTAAAGTATCGCCACATTCGAGTTTTGAGCGCGCGATTGAATCTCTCCACAACACTTGCTTTCGTCTCGTTGTTCGTTGTAAAGAAATGCACACCGTGCTGTGTTAAAAACCTTTGAAACTTTTTGTTCTTAAATTCAGTTCCTTTGTCTGCTTGAAGTTTTACTGGTTTTCTATCTTGGAAAATCTGGGAAAATGCTTGAATGTCTTGTACAGGTGCCGCAACAGGTATTTGAGAGGCAACTGGCAGTGCTTGCGCCACCATTTGCGCATGCGAAGGCTGCACAGGCACAGCAAAAGCATGTTTCTGCTGCTGTCCTACAGGTTCTTTGACTGTGCGCTAGGTCTATACTTGTCCTTCCAATTTCTTTAGTAGCTCCGGGAAACGACGACTTGGCCCTCATGGAGGGTAGACGAAAGTCGTCCAACCCAACCTGGTACTTGAAAAGTATTATCTGGGTGGGCTAAAGAAACTCCTCTGAGAAGAAGGGCAGAATTTTAATGGATTTCCTGGCTCCATATACATCAATATCGTAATGTTAGATTCTGAAATTCGCTCCTTTTTGAGCTCTTCATACGCCTCCTGATGGGCGCATATAACGGGGAACCCCTTAAGGATGAATTTTCTTGCCTGGATTTTTGGCAGTTTGTGGCTCTTCTTTTTCATGTTGGAACGCAAGTTCCTTCGGTTCAATTTTCCTGAATATCTTGTCTAGCCTTTCCTTGAATTTCTCTGAGAAAACTTTTTTGCTTCCTTCTTCACTGTTTTCTGAAGTAAGATAATGGAATCTTGCACAGGGACTGGCTCTGTTTCTTGGATCTCCAAGGGAGGGGTCTAAGTGCTGTTTTCTTCAGTCACGTGATTTCTGGAGGTTTAGAAGCCAATTCACATTGAGTTCTATGACTTGAAAATCAAATAACTATGATGCGGGAAAAGGTCTCCTGATAGGAAAGTGATTTTAAGAGAAAAGTAAAGCATAAGTGTTTTAGGAGTATATTACAAAATTATAACTAAGTATAAACCACAATCCGACCGAAATTGCCCCAATTTTGACTTTAACATTGAAGCATCATAATGTCCGATCGGACCAAGGGAAGGGGAGAGAAGCATACAGAAGAAAGACAAATTATTTTTAATAGTAATAAAAGTTTTGGAGTTAGTATGTGGTCACTTATCTAGCCATGCTGGTGGAGTTCTTGGATGAAGTCCAGACGAAATAGTGCTGAAAGTGCGATTTGTTCTGTGGTAATTCCCACAGAGCAGTGCACGAGTTTGGAAATTTAAGATGCAAGAAAGAGATGATTTTGGAGTAGAGGAACTTTTACAATTTCGAGTTTTGTGAATTAAGGCTCATAAAAAAGGCCTTGTTCTTTGGGTGAGCTTTTTTTTTTTTTCGAAGTTTATTTAAAAGTTGCGAGATTTGGTGAAAAACTTCTCTAGAGTTAGGCCCACACAGTGTGACGTACCTGCCAGTAGGACGCACACGACATAAAGGCAGATAGGAATCAGAATAAAACGTCTGCGTAGCTCAGTTGGTAGAGTGACTTGTTCCGGAATAAGCGGCCTCGGGTTCGAATCCCGGCGTAGACCAAAAATGACGGAGAAATTTACTTCGTTATAATGGCGCCCGAACTATGCGGATGATCCGACCGTTCAAAATCTCGCAATGGTGTGATGTTATTTCCACACCGCGAGATAGGAAAAATAAGAGAATCCCTTCTCCAGCGCTTCGAAAAATAAATGTGTGTGAGGTTGCATTCCACACAGCAGATTGACTGGGAGTTCTCAAGTGCACGTTCTACAGTGGATGGCTGCCTGCAACGATTCATGGTCACGGCTGACCCGTGGGCCATGCCTCCGGCCCGCTTTCGGGGGGGGGGGAGATGTGACGTACCTGCCAGTAGGACGCACACGACATAAAGGCAGATAGGAATCAGAATAAAACGTCTGCGTAGCTCAGTTGGTAGAGCGACTTGTTCCGGAATAAGCGGCCTCGGGTTCGAATCCCGGCGTAGACCAAAAATGACGGAGAAATTTACTTCGTTATAACAGGTATAATAAATTTTTACCGATTTAAAATATATTAAATGGTAAAGAAGAGCTATATCCCAAGAATTTGGAGTTTAGAAGGAGCTACGTGATTGGCTCTTGAGATTCGAGTTGGAGGGTTGACCTCAAAGTGTGCCCAAAAGACACGTCCACTACGGACTTCACCGAAACTCGGCAGAACGGGAGATGGGGGTGAACATGGAGAAAATTTCGAAAGAAGGCAAATGCGTTTCGTAACTTTTTAATTTCAGGGTGAGTTTAGGTAATTTTTGTGGAGGTCTGGGAAGTCGGTGCATTGACAACTTTTTCTGTTTTTTCTTTTTTCTGATATCTTTGAAGGCAGCCTTGGGTGAGTTTTCAGCATGAACTTTCATAGATTTGAATAAAATCTTCTAAATATTCGTTAGCTACTTACACCGTTGGATTTGAATGAGTCTCTAATTTTTTGTAGAACTAGGGGCTGCGCCTCTAGGCTCGTTACGCTCGTTTCAGAGTAGCGCTCGGACCCTGCAGCCCGATCTCTAAGTACATCACATGAAATAAAAACTGAAAAATTCATATAAATTTCAATTTTTATTGCATGTCTAAGCAAATAAGCCTTGTTATTCCGAAATTTCAGAGTTTTTTTACTGTCGTTAATTTTTGGAAGGTCGGAATTTTGTCGTTTGAACTTATAGCACTTACTAAATTTACCACTAGGGAAAACAGAAGCGGTCCAAAAAGCATTTCCGTAAACCGTTATGCTAAACCGTTAAGGTGGACGTCAAGTAATCTTGCTTCCTATACTTCCAATGGAAAAACTTTTGTACACATTTCCTTCACAATTATTGTGTTCCGAAGGATGAAAATTCGAACATCGATTAAAATAACTTCATATTATAACTTGGAATACTTAATATTTTCTAAAACATAACCATAATTATATAAAAAATCAATAACTTTTCCTTTGGTGGTGTTGGAACCAGAAAAAAGATGGCGCGACCTGTACTTTCATGACGTCAGTAGACAAACAAATGTTGGATTACATAAATATGGTTATGTTTTAGAAAATATTAAGTATTACAAGTTATAAAATGAAGCTATTTTAATCGATGTTCAGACAAAAAAATGTTGGATTGCATAAATATGGTTATGTTTTAGGAAATATTAAGTATTCCAAGTTATAAAATGAAGCTATTTTAATCGATGTTCAAATTTTCATCATTGGGAACGCATTAATTGTGAAGAAAATGTGTACAGACGTTTTTCCATTGGAAGTATAGGAAGCAAAATTACTTGACGTCCACCTTAAACAACTGAGATAGATTTACAACAAAACATATGCATAACAAATTCTCTGCGTCACCATGGCAGCATGTCACGAGACCAGAACGTTCCTCTGTGGTTATCGTGAAGACAGACAAGCCGTTCGTTTCTTTCCTTTGCGTCTTTAAAAAATACTTAAATATCAGAAAATATTTTTTCCTTAATTTTTTTTTAAAAAGGGGCGATAGTTGTAAGTTTATGATGTGAAAATTGCAATGCGTTATAATTAATAGTTTGCCATATATCCGTTTTTTTTTAAATAAATCCCATCGTGAAATAGAGAATTTTGTGAAATTTAGAAATTTAATTTCTTGTAAACTAAATCGAAATTCAAAAAAAGGGGCGACGAGGTGCAAAAATTCGGTCATGGCACTACATGCCTACAAAGTTTCGTGGTTCTGTTGCTGTTAGTGTGTCCGGAACGCTACCTGATAGCACTTTTTTGCTTACCTTAACTTTGAAATACAATAGCTCTTGAAGTTTCGGTAGAATCGAGAAACGGTTTATTTCAGCGTGTTCTCCAAACAATTCTCTACAAACGATGTAAATTTCATATTTTTGTGTTCGATACGTTTTGCGTTGCGAGCTAGGAAAGCAAGAATGTCGCAAAATTTCTAAAACAGCGGCAGTTACTTTTTTTTAGAATAGAGAGAATTTTCAGCTTGAGTTCCAATTATTTGCTTGATGAGTGGAAGTTGGAGTTTAGTTCTGATGTTTATATTCTTTTCCTTGCAGTGGACATTTGAGAGTTGCTTAAGCATTTCGTTTTGGAATGATGGAAGTTTATTTTTTATTTTTATTTTTTGATTGGAGGTTTAACGACCACCGTGAGCACTCAATGGGATATAAGCAGTTGCCCGTCCCTAATTTAGGGTCACTGGTTCCAGGGAATGTAGAGAGCCAGTGCCGTAAGACAAACACAAGATCCATGCCTCACCGGTATTCGAACGCGAACCTTTTTGTACGAATGATCCCCCACTGCGCCACCGGGGCGGGGCGACTGGAAGTTTTTGCATACGCGATGTTCCAGACGTTAGCACTATAAGGAAGGTAGGGAAGTCGCACATTTTCCATAGAGTTTTTTTTTTTTTACTTTAAGAAGAATTTAGTATTTCTGTAGATGACAGATCTAAGTGGGTTTCTAAGAATTACAGTTTTGCAAATTGCATAGCCAACATGGGGTCCTCAAAATAATCTTTTATCAAAGTAATTCCTAAATATTCCACTTGTATGTTTTGTAAAAGCTCTGCTATTCGATTTTAACAGATGTAGCTTCCCTTATGCATTTCCTCCAATTGCAGTAAATCACTACTTTCGATGGTTGATTCCAGTTTGGTGAATAACACTCTTATTTTCCTGTCACTTTGTTGTTGTCCTAGCAGAAGTTTTGTCGTCCCCCCTGCGTTCTCTTTCCAAAGGTAAAGGAGTTAGGAACTTACTCGGTTCACTGGACTTAGAATGTTTAATTTCAGCTTTTTCTATTGTTTTTTTCTCCTTTACTTCTCCAAGGGCTGAAGTTATAAATTTTATTATTTAGTACCAATTTGCGGTTCTATTGTTTTGTCTAGTTGATAGATTTTTTTCAGGCTCAGTTTTCAGAATATATTTTTGTCGGGCTTCAATGTCATAATGAAGCGCTTCCCTTCATAATACATTCAGATGTGATCCTCTGCTTTTTCATAGTACCTTTTGACCAATTCATACATCGTGCAATTTATTAAGCTAACATTGAGTAAATTTCTAATTTCATTATTAGAGGTTCTACCATAAAATCCCGTCAGCAAACGAAGGTTTTTATTTCGAAAGGAGGTAATATTTTTTTCCCCTGCAAGTTTCAGCACAGGCTTTCCATAGCTGACAGTAGCTATAGAGGCAAGAAGTCCTCTAACTTTTACTATTGCTTCACAGATGGGCTTGTTCCACCTGAATTTTCTGTCCGTGGTGAAACCAAAGTATTTTATTTCCACTACCCAGGGGATTTTTCCTATAGAAGTTTACTTCGACATCTGCGTTTCTTCCAAACATTTTTTTAGTAAAAGGAATTGCCTGCATTTTGTCAGTGTTTATTTTTATTTTTCAGTCTTGAAAATATGACTCTATTTTTTTGCACATAGTGTTGCAGCATGCATTCTGCTTGATTTTTATCTCTTAAAGTATACGTAATTGCTGTGTCATCAGCATGTAGAGCTACGGACAGATTTCTGTCCCTGTGTGTTGGAAAACCTGACCTAAAAAGGGAATAAAATGTGAGTGCCAGTATATTTCCTTGTGGCAAAGGGAATAAAGTGTGAGTGCCAGTATATTTCCTTGTGAAAACTTAGAAATTATACCTACACAAGCTGCATGCATTTTTGCAATCTTATTAAAATAATGATTGAAGAGTCGATATTTTGAGGTGAAACATATAGTACTGAAGTACAAAATTTACGTTTCTTTAAATATTAATTCATAAATTCAGGGTATCTTCTGAAATAATTTTTTACCTTGGTTTTCGGACAAAGAAATTTCTTAGATACCTCTGGAATTAAATCATTTTTTGATGTCTTTAGGCTGAGCTTTGCTGTTGTTAGAGCACTTCGTCTGCATTTTGTATGTCAAACTGAAAAAAATTCAAAAATTAAATATTAAAGCATTTATGCATTTTGTATGTCAAACTGAAAAAAATTCAAAAATTAAATATTAAAGCATTTATCATCAGTTTTCTTATTAAAATGTGAAATTAAAGTACATATTTTATGAGTATCATACCTCCCTACATACGAGTCGATAATCTCGATAATGACTACAGCTATCCGGTGCAAGAAAGAAGTTTTAAAATATGACTGCAATAAGCAGATAGACACCACCAAGCGGAAAAGGTTGCCTAAAGAAAAGCTTGACAATGAACATATAATTTTAGACATGACATAAACAAATAGCTGTCGACATTGTTTTCATTCCAAATTCTAGAAAAGTAGCTATCGTGCCAAAACCAAATATGCTATTGAACCATTTATTCATAAAATTATGCACCTGAACACTCGGAAAGCATATTTGATTCACATATTCAATGCGAACAGAATTTTGCAAGCACGATTATTGAAATTACATTCATGAAGAGGAATAGCAAACAAATTGATAAATAAATGCTTAACTAATTTGCGATACATTCGGAAATACCATGCAACAGGAAAACTTAGAAATTATGGTTAGGACTATAAGAAAATTTTTTAGAATCCAACTTATAGATGCGCAGATATCATATCTACTAGCGGAACAGAAAAATGGGCGAACAAAGCAATATACTACCTTTCGATATCCTTCGAATTCTCGTATTCTTTACAGCATTTTGTCTCTGTCTGGAAAACTGAGAACGTCAATTAACTTGCCTGGGTAAACAAAACTGTTCACAACTAAAATGCTTCGGAAAGCAAAGTAGCTGACTTTTACTGTTAAAGGGCTTTTTGAACATCGATCTGATAAAAGAAAATTATCAGTTGGCTCTAAGTTGCAAGAACTAAACGTGAGTTAGATGATGCAACACGCAGGCGGAGATGCATCATACATTTTTGCAAGTGACTTCCGCGTTGAAAGAGGTCGCCGTGTTTCTGTTTGGATCTCTTCATTTGCTTCTGTTTGAATGGAATTTATGAGGTGTGTGATAAATTGTAATTTCTGATACATTTGTAGTGAAATTACTTTTGCGTTACAAAAGTAAAATGTCCCTCTAACTGTAAAGCCTTACAACCTCCATTTTGGATGCGATATTGGAGGGCAGGACAGGACATGGGCCCATCACTGTTCAACAGATCTTTATCACTGTTCACTGTTCAACAGATCTTTATCACTGTTCACTGTTCAACAGATCTTCGTCAGTGGTTGAATTGTAGGAAACGTTCATACCTTTTGTTGTTCCTATGGTTTATTTACAATGTAAGCGATTGTGCTATTTTTCCACGGTGTCTCCAATCGGGAATATGGATTCAACTACTAAAAAGAACAAGAAAAATACACCGAATTTTCAGGTGTAATAAGCACGTCTTTTGAATCCGTTCTGACGCAAATTAAATTTATCAAAGCTATTCAAAGTCAATGGAACCGGTATGGAAAACAACAGATCTGACGAAAGAAAGAAGATTTTCAATCGGGTTTTTAATCCTTCAGATATTGCTGTAAACGGAATCGTGAGCTTACGAACTCTTAGAAGCAGAGATATCGACAAAAATAAGATGTGACTTTACGTCCCCTGGTGGGAAAACCATGCATTATTTTAGGAAGAAAGTATTCTCAAAAGGTTTATCCATATAAGCGGTATCGGTCCAACAAAAAAAATTAGTCGAGTTTTCAGGAGCCCAGATTTTGCAACAAATACTTCAAAAGCAGAAATTAAAACTTATGACCCCTGGTGGCTAAACCATTCTTTACCAAACATTAAAAATTATGTGAAAAATATTTTCCATCAGGTCCTGTGTGCGATACATTAAGAATTTTTCAAATCAGAGTTTTAGGAGCAGAAATAACGCAGAAAACGAAATTTACCTTTGTGCCCCCTAGCGGAAAGTCTATGATTTACATGAAGATTTTGAATTTATAGGAAAAACATTTCGCATCGGAAACACTATCCAACAAAGAAGGAATTTTTTAAATCGTACTCTTAGAAGTAGAGATATTGACAAAAATAGGATATACATCTACGCCCCCTGGCGTAGAAACCATGCATTTTTTCAAGAAGAAAATTTTCCTAAAAGGTTTGTCGACATGAGTAGTATCAGTCAACAAATGACTTTTTTTCAATCGAGATTTTAGAAGCTCATATTTTGCTGCAAATTCAACAGAAGCGGAAATTAAGACTTACGCCACCTGGTGGCCAAACCATTTCTTACAAAAATTAGAAATTATGAGCAAACGATTTCCCATCAGTAGCTGTATGTGGTGCAGAAAGAATTTTTCAAACCGGAGATTTAGAAGCAGAGATATAGGGGGAAATGCAATTTACATTTACGCTCCCTAGCGGAAGTCTATGAATTACTTGAAAATTTTTAAATTATATGAACCACATGTCACACTAGAAACACTATCCAACAAAGAAGGAATTGTTTCTAAAAGGTTTGTCGACATGAGTAGTATCGGTCAACAAACGACGTTTTTTTCAATCGAGAATTTAGAAGCTCATATTTTGTTGCAAATACAACAGAAGCGGAAATTAAGATTTACGCCCCCTGGTGGCCAAACTATTTTTTTACAAAAATCTGAAATTATGTGCAAACCATTTCCAATCAGGAGCTGTATCCGGTGCAGAAAAAAATTTTCAAATCGGAGATTTGGAAGCAGAGATATAGGAGGAAACGCAATTTACCGCTACGCCCCCTAGCGGAAAGTCTATGAATTACTTGAAAATTTTGAAATTATATGAAAAACATGTCACACGGAAAACACTATCCGACAAAGAAGGAATTTTTCAAATCGGACTCCTAGAAGTAGAGATATTGACAAAAATACGATGTACATCTACGCCCCTGGCGGAGAAACTGTGGAATATTTTAAGAAGAAAATATTCCGAAAAGGTTTATGGATGTGAGTGGCATCAGTCCACGAAAGAATTTTTTCAATCGATATTTTAGAAGCTCCGATTTTATGGCAAATACATCAGAAGCAAAAATTAACACTTACGTCCCCTGGTGGCCAAAGTATTCTTTACCAAAAACTTGAAATTATATGCAAAAGATTTTCCATCAGGAGATGTATCAGCTGAAGAAAAAATTTTCAAATCGGAGTTTTAGAAGAAGAGTTATCCGGAAAATTGTAATTTATTTTTACGCCCCCTAGCGGAAAATCTATGAGTAATTTGAAAAAGTAACTATATCTAAAATACTCTTCGACATAAATGGAATCGAAAGATAAAAATTATTTTTCAATCGGATGTTTAGAAGCAAATATGTGGAATAAAACGTATTTTTGAATTCGACATCACCTGCATTTACGCCCTCTGGCGGCGAAATTGTACATCGTAAAAAAAACGAAATGAAGGATCTTCATTTGCATATTTTAAGCTTCCCAATGTAAAAATAATTTTTCAAATCGGACTAATAGTTGCAGAGATATCGTGGGTACAGACGGCGGACGGACGGACAAACCGATAACAGAAGAACGATCGTTTTTTATAAAAGACGTGCTAAAAATGATATTGTAAACTTTCCAGATATTCCATGTGCAATCCGATCGATACCCCATGGTGAAGGACTTTGAATGCCCAAAACACCAGGCTATTGTTTGCTTGATTCTGTGGAGGAAGAAAATTTGAAAGTTCATCAAGTACTCACCCATCGACATCTACAGTACACATTGCATACTGTACACATTTCTCGCACTCTTTGAAGTGTCCTAAACCACACAGTCAGAGACCGGGATTTTTCCAGAAATAAAACTGACCTACTGGAATTCAGACACCAGCAGTAAACTATACTAAAAAATACATGTCTCTATTTTGTTCAGGTCCTTAACATTTTGGTTCAATTCTTTAAACCGGATGGGAATCTTGTCTTTCAGGTGACATAAATAGACTGAACGGAGTCGTCAATGTCAGTTATAACTCAGCTAAATGTAAACTTTTCATCAACTCTTCCAAGACGAGCCTTGAAGCTGCTTTACTGCATAATGGTAATATGTTGCCTTCGGTTCCTGGCGCACATGAAAGTGTCCCGTGAAAATATGGTATGTCTTCTTAAGATTATAAACTAGGAAGAACACCAATGACAGCTCTGTGGTTATTCAAAAATTGTCTCTCTCTTGCCTGAACTTCAGCAGGGGTATACGAAGTTTTGTTGTTACCATTGCGAATGGGACAGTAGAGATCGAAAAGCACTGAAGGAAATCTTTAGAACCTGGATCAAAGAATATAGTGCCGCACCTCTTGTTGAATAGAATAACAACTCACTACCACCTTTGCACATAAAATTAGTACTTACGAACAGCGTAAGAGCCATGGACCAGCATTTTGTTTTCTCAAAGAGAAATTTCCAAACTTGAGTGACGTAAAAATTAAAGAGGGCGTATTTGTTCACCCACAGATTCATGACCACTTCAAAGATGGACGTTTCGATGAAGTAGTAGTTGGATGCTACCAACCAAAGACCATCGAATGCTCTTTGGTTGGTAGCATCCAACTTCCTCAAAAACAGAAAAGCTGAAAATTACAAACTGGTGGTGGACATGCTGTCATGCTATGCGGAGTTACAAGCTACTGCAGAGAGCATTCGACGGGCTGTAGCGGCGACTATGGACATCCCCATTACGACTCGGACGGTCAACCGAAAATAAGCCGAAGCAAGTCTGACAATATTGTGTATTGTTAGCAGGTGGCACGTATAGAATGCTGTTTAATAATGTTGAGTTTTCTGGGAAACCGTAGTCAACTCGATATTTCTATGGCGATTATAAAATTCAGCACAGCAAAATCAATAAATGCAATCTCATTTCATTTCCAAAGCAAGCAGCAATTTAATATTTATAGACCAATGTAATCAATGAAAGCTTAGTAATCAGTGTCGCCTGACAAAAGATGATTAACTGAGAAAAAAACTCAAGGTGAGATATGTTTTAACCTACTGTTATTCTATAGATTTAGTATTACACATTTTATGTTTAAGCACATTTTTGAAATATTCTCATGTAAGACATGAAATAACGCGTTTATGTTATAATTTTGTCAGTCTTTCTACTATCTTCCTTCTAGAATGTGGACAGGAAAAATTATTTTGACTTTGATTGCATGTAAGCTAGACCAAGATGGCACATGCTTTTTAAAGCACGTCTTTTGTAAAACAAGTTAGAAAAATCACGCAATGCATTGATTATAATACGCTTTCCAACATACCAGAAAGCATTACTCAAGTTATGAGGATAGTGGCTGTGGAATAAATATCGGCCCTGTGCCCTGGATATCGGTCCTGTGCACATCCCATTTCTATTATATTTAACAGAACCGGTTCAGTATACCTCTGAAATAACATGATAAAGTTTTGTTGCAATCGAAGCAGTTTTACGAAAGTTATGATGCAATAAGGGCTATGGAATAGATCTTGCTCCTGTGTCCTAACCTTTGACCCCATTTCGCCCGTTTTCAATAGGATTCGTCCCCAGGCAGGCCCCTACAACATACTAACATTTCATCCAAATCGAAGAATTTTTACGTAAGTTATGACGCATAACGGCGATGGAAGTGATTCCTCTCCTATGTCCTGACCTTTAACCCCATTTCGCCCATTTTCAATAGGATTTGTTCCGAGGTGGTCCCCTACCACATACTAAAATTTCATCGAAATCGAACCTTTTTTACGTTAGTTATGACGCATAAGAGCAGTGGAATGGATCCCGCTCCTATGTCCTAACCTTTGACCCCATTTCGTTCACTTTCAATAGGGTTCCTTCCCAGGTGATCCCCTTCCACATATTAAAAGTTCATCGAAATCGAACGATTTTTACGCGAGTTATCGTGCGGACGGACATACGCAAACAACGCATGAAGAAATGAGGCAGATGGGAATCGCGACCCTTTGCTCGCAAGAGTGTGACGTCATAAAACTTTAATAGGATCCACACACAATGCGTGACGTAATGAGACAGATAGCGTGACCGCGCACCAACATCTCAAGTGCAAGATTGTGACGTCATAAGATCGTTCCCAGCCCAGCAAAAACACAAGTGCTGGGAAACTGCTGGCCACCAGCTGGCAGTGATGGGTCACTGCTGGCTGAAATCTGTTGCTCACGGCCCGGTAGTGGTCCGTTGGTGGCAGCGCTATCAGTTGGCGAGCCATTGATGGCCCTGCAGCATCGCCGTGAATTGTGGGCCTCCAAGCAAGTGCCACTAGTGGCCCTTTGCTGGCAACCAATGCAACCCCCAACAGCAGGTGGAAGCATCGGGACTGCGCATGCGCAGAAGCAACACTTGCTGTGTCTCTCATGGTACCAGTTAGTTGAAGACGACGCTATCACCATCATGTTATTTTAGTGGATGTTAAGAAAAAATCCATATGTGGAGAGGCGAATTAATTTCCTAATGAAATTTTTCGTCGACGAAGATATCAGATTAAGCCGTGAAATACTAGATTACAGATATGAAACACACCCACTCCATTCCCATGAATAACAATTCATGGAATGGAGTGGATGAATAACAAGAAAAAATTTGAAACAGCTTGAAACACATATCCTGGAAAACCATTAAAATAGCGTTTGTTGGGGAAAAAAAGATTATACGCGTACAGAATTTATTACCCAGCAAAAACAGTCTTGCTGGGCCAGCAGTGGGCCATTGCTGGCAGCCAGCACTGCCAGCAATGGCCCAGCACTATGTTGCCGCTGCCGAACCGTCAATAAAATGTCCGGGCGGCCAACAGAAGGGCCAGCAGTTCAGGCCAACAGCTGGCCAACAGTTGGCACCCCATCAGTTGTCATATGCCACAACAGGGCCATCAGTGGTCCATCACAGGCAGTAGCTGCCACAAGTGGCCCTTCAGTGGCCCAGCAAGCACGTGCCAAAAATGATGGCTAGCCTAATGTGGTCCGCTAGTGGGTCGTTAGTGGCAGCCAGCAACCACGTGACGTAACTGGTGGCTTGCCGAATCTTGTCCGCCAATTTTCCAGTATTAGCCATAATAATCATAAAAAAAAAAAAAAGCAAGGACAACCGCAGTTTCCTAACGCGACATTTTTTTCTACCCTTACGAAGCTTGTGAATTAACGCACTGCGGTGAGGAAATTTTCTCGACAGACCGGAAAAACGCCGTTTGCATCTGACTACATACGATCCTGGGCCGTTTACGTGGAAGCCGCGCGCGCTACCGACCGGACTAATTCACGACCCTCAGACATGTGCTGGAAGCTATCTGTTTGGCATGCAATTTGTAATCGAAGGCTTCCCTCTTTCATTTCATAATATTGCGAGGTATTTCTCATAAAAGTCAGTTTCATATAATTGATAAATTAATTTTTTCAACGTAACGATAGTTTTTTTTTTTTTTACGTTAAGGGAACTTCACTTATTTTCAAGGCGTGTACATACTTAGAGTCGCTTTCCAAAGTTTTGTACTGTCCTTGCCGTCTTGAAAAGAGATTGTTGAATAAATATATATTTACCCGGGTTCATGTCACATTCTGTTACATTTTTAACGTTGTGTCTTTCCTTTCCGTTGTCCGAAGCTACATTTGTTTTAAAGAGTAAAAGATATTTTATTTTACTTCTCGTTATTTTTAGAAGCGAATTCATCCCAGTCTTGTTTATTCAACCCATGGATGAGTACACCACATAGCGTTGCTTTTTTTTTCTTTCAAATAATTAATAAATTTTGTACGCGTATAATTCTTTTTTTTTCCAACAAACGCTATTTTAATGGTTTTCCAGGATATGTGTTTCAAGCGGTTTCAAATTTTTCTTGTTATTCATCCACTCCATTCCATGAATTGTTATTCATGGGAATGGAGTGGGTGTATTTCATGGCTGTGATCTAGTATTTCACGGCTTAATCTGATATCTTCGTCGACGTAAAATTTCATTAGGAAATTAATTCGCCTCTCCACATATAGATTTTTTCTTAACATCCACTAAAATAACACGACGGCGATAGCGTCGTCTTCAACTAACTGGTACCATGAGAGACACAGCAAGTGTTGCTTCTGCGCATGCGCAGTCCCGATGCTTCCACCTGCTGTTGGGGGTTGCATTGGTTGCCAGCAACGGGCCACTAGTGGCACTTGCTTGGAGGCCCACAATACACGGCGATGCTGCAGGGCCATCAATGGCTCGGCAACTGATAGCGCTGCCACCAACGGACCACTACCGGGCCGTGAGCGGCATATTTCAGCCAGCAGTGACCCATCACTGCCAGCTGGTGGCCAGCAGTTTCCCAGCACTTGTGTTTTTGCTGGGTGGCCAACAGAAGGGCCAGCAGTTCAGGCCAACAGCTGGCCAACAGTTGGCACCCCATCAGTTGTCATATGCCACAATAGGGCCATCAGTGGTCCATCACAGGCAGTAACTGCCACAAGTGGCCCTTCAGTGGCCCTGCAAGTACTTGCCAGAAATGATGGCTAGCCTAATGTGGTCCGTTAGTGGCAGCCAGCAACCACGTGACGTAACTGGTGGCTTGCCGAATCTTGTCCGCCAATTTCCCAGTAGTAGCAATAATTAAAAAAAAAAAAAGCAAGGATAACCACAGTTTCCTAAAGCTCCAATTTTTTTCTACCCTTACGAAGCTTGTGAATTAACGCACTTTGCTGGGGAAATTTTCTCGACAGACCAGAAAATCCCCGTTTGCATCTGACTGGATTCGATCCTGGGCCGTTTACGTGGAAGCCGCGCTCGCTGCCGACCGGACTAATTCACAACGCTCGGTTACGTGCTGGAAGCTATCTGTTTGGTATGCAATTTGTAATCGAATGCTTCCCTCTTTCATTTTATAATATTGCGAGGTATTTTTCATAAAAGTCAGTTTCATATAATTGATAAATTAATTTTTTTCAACGTAACGATAGTTTTTTTTTTTTACCTTAAGGGAACTTCGCTCATTTTCAAGGCGCGTACATACTTAAGAGTCGTTTTCCAAAGTTTTGTACTGTCCTTGCCCTCTTGAAAAGAGATTGTTGAATAAATATATATTTACCCGGGTTCATGTCACACTCTGTTACATTTTTAACGTTGTTCCTTTCCTTTCCGTTGTCCGAAGCTACATTTGTTTTAAAGAGTAAAAGATATTTTATTTTACTTCTCGTTATTTTTAGAAGCGAATTCCTCCCAGTCGTGTGTATTCAATCCATGGATGAGTACACCACATAGCGTTGCTTTTTTTCTGCCAGCAATGGCCCACTGCTGGCCCAGCAATACTGTTTTTGCTGGGAGGTGGTCCTCTACCACATGATAAAATTTCATCGAAATCGAACCATTTTTACGCACGTTATGATGCATAAAGGAAATGGAATGAATTCCGCTCCTATGTCCTGACCTTTGATCCCACTTCACCCATTTTCAGTAGGATTCGTTCCCCGGTGGTCCCCTACAATATGCTAAAATTTCATCGACATCGAACCATATTTACGCAAGTTATGACGCATAAGGGCAATGGAATGGATCCCGCTCCTATGCCGTGAACTTTGACCCCATTTCGTCCAGTTTCAATAGGGTTCGTCGCCAGGTGGTCTCTTACCTCATACTAAAATTTAATCGAAATCTAACCATTTTTAGGCGAGTTATCGTGCCGACAGGCAGACGGACGGACGGACGGACAGGCGGGCAGACGGACGGACGAAGCTGGAGCATATACGCTTCTTCAACCTACGGTTGGAAACCGTAAAAAAGATCTTGCTGATGTTTTCACTTTGGCCATCCTTTTGTCCGTCCGTCTGTGAGCACCATATCCTTGCAACTGTTAGTCCAATTTGAAAAATTCTTTTTGCATTGGGAAGCTTGAAATGTGAAAACGATGATCCTTGCATTCCGGTTTTTCCGATGCACAATCAGAGGGCGTAAATGCAAATGATATCGAATTCAAAATACATTTCATTCCATATATTTGCTTCTAAATATCCGATTGAAAAAATTATTCTCCCTTTCGATGGCATTTATGTCAAAGACTATTTTAGGTACAGTTTCTTTTTTAAGTAATGATTAGATTTTCCGCTAGAAGGCGTAAATGTAAATTACGTTTCCCACGATATCTCTGCTTCTAAAAGTCCGATTTGAAAAAATTTCCTGCTTTGGATTCAGCTTCTGATGGGAAATGTTTTTCTCATAATTTCTAATTTTTGATAAAAAATGGTTTAGCCACCAGGGGCCGTAAGTATTTATTTCTGCTTCTAATGTATTTGCAGCAAAATATGAGCTTCTGAAAACTCGACTGAAAAAAATCTTTCGTGAACCGCTACCGCTTACTTCGGAAAACTTTTTGAGAACGCCTTCTGCTTAAAACAGTGCATAGTTCCCCCAAGGGTCCGTAGATGTATATCTTATTTTTGTCAATATCTCTGCTTCTAAGAATCCGGTTTAAAAAACATTTTCTTTATCGGAGAGCGTTTCCGGTGCGAAATGTTTCTCATATAATTTCAAATTTTTTCTATAGGCACAAATGTGCCACTAGAGGGTGTAAGTTTACGTTTCCGTTTATAGCATGGTTGTAGCTATACCTACTCGACTAAAAACTCGATTGAAAAATCCTCTTTTGGTCAGATGCTATTAATCATGAAAATATTTTGTGTGCATTTCTTTCCTTAAAAAAATGCACAATTTCGCCGCTAGGAGTGCAATGTTTAATCTGTTTTTCTCAATGTCTCTGCTTCTAAATGTCCTGTTTAAGAAAAATATTTTAATCCCAAATCCCATTTTCTTTTTGGTACACCTTTGGTTTGTATTTAAGGAGTTTTGTAGTCCACAGTTCTGTCGCTAGGTGGTGTTTGCGTACTTCTGTTTGCAGCCGTATCTACGCTTTTAAAGCCTTTTGAGAAATTCATTTTTTTGCTGTATGCCATTCTCTTTAATAAAGATGCGGAGAATTATACTCTTTAAATAATGCACAGCTTTCCTGCTAGGGTACGAAAAGGTCAAAACCTTTTTCTCTCTATCTCTGCTTCCGGGGGACGTATTGGGTTGGTGCGAATGTAATGTCCGGCAAAGGACCAGCACACGTGGACGGCGAGAACGGAAAAGTAGGAAAACTTACCTAGGCAAAAAAATCCCCCTCGGCATCGGCACATATTTGTCCGGCAAGGCCATGATCCCGGAACGAAAAAAGTCTTGTGGCTGGGACCCGAAGAAGTCATCAACTGCTCGTTGAACCCCGCTGTCTGTTGTGAACTGTTTCCCGGACAGGAAGTGATCCAGGCGACGAAATAGATGATAGTCTGTCGGAGACAAGTCCGGGTAATAGACAGGATGAGGCAGTGCTTCATAGCCCAAGGCACTTAGTTCGTTGTGCGACATGAGGGCAAGCGTTGTCCTGGATCAGAAGAACACCATGTCTGTTGACCAAAGCCGGTTGTTTCTGCAGCAATTTCCGATGCATTTGGTGTAACTCAGCACAATAACATTCTGCAGTGATAGTTTGGCCACTTACCAAGAAACTCCGATGAATTATCCCGGCTGTGGACCACCAGAGAAGGAGCATCATCTTCTTGTTGTCTAGGGGTGGCTTAGGATGCCATGCAGAAGGCTGTGCCTTGCTTTACCATAGTGCAGATCGTTTCCGATTATCATAAACGACCCATTTCTCGTCGCAGGTGACGATTCAATGCAATAGTGGTTCCTGTTTATTCCTTGCAAGAAGCGACGTGCAGACTTTTAAACGCCTTGTCCTCTTGGTAGTTGTCAACTCATGCGGCAGCGACATGTCCAGCTTTTTGACCTTACCCAGCGCAGTCAGATGCCAAACAACTGTCGTGTGGTGGCGTGACCCCCGGAAAGAGAGGGCCGTCACACAGGTTTGTGACGTCACTGGCGGTGGATCTTCGCATCTCATGAGAGAGAGAGAGAGAGCTTGGGCGCATCGGAGCATATTTCCGATGGTCACGATGTTGTTTTAGAACACACTGAAAAATTGCATCACAAATGTAACATATCCCTACAAATGCTTAACGTCGTCTTTTGTTAAAAAAAATGAGAAATAAAAATTATTACGAGGTTGTAGCTCCCGTCTTTTAAATCTCAAAATCAATCTGCGGATTCTGTATGCTTTTTTTTTTTTTCAGTCAATAACTTTATTAACAGGAATGAACGATCGTAGGAGAATGTTTCAAAATTGGAGCATTTTCCGATGGTCACGATCGTTGTTTGAGAAATTCAGTATTACAGAGAAAATTTGCATCACAAATGTGACAAATCGCTTTATTTCTCATTCTTTTTATCAAAAGAAAATCGAAATTCTTTTTATTAAAAGAATGAGAAATAAAAATTATTACGAGGTTGTAGCTTCCGTTTGTTGAATCTCAAAATCAATCTGCGGATTCCGTAAGTTTTTTGTTTTATTTCAGTCAATAACTTTAGTAACAGGAATGAACGATTCTGGTTGAATGTTTCGGAATCGGAGCATTTTTCCGATGGTCACGATCGTTGTTTTAGATTTTAGAATTACGGTATTACAGTGAAATTTTACATCACAAATGTGACATATCGCTGCAAATGCTTAACATAGTCTTTTTATTAAAAGAATGAGAAATTAAATTATTACGCGGTTGTAGCTCCCGTATTTTTAAATCTGAAAATCAATCTGCGGATTCCGGATGTTTTTTTGTTTTTTTTTTCTCAGTCAATAACTTTAGTAACAGGAATACACGATCGTGGGAGAATGTCTTTAAAGACTACGTAATTGTTTTTAGCTGTTATAAAAATATCTGAACTAATTGTAGTGAAAACTATATATATACGTATATTACTCCTCTAGAAGATGAATATGAAAAAAGAAGTGTTCACTGTTACCATATAATTGGCAGCAGCACCGCAGTAGGCATGTAAAAAATTATTTCACTTTTAAAGTAGCCCCAGGCATGAAAGTGGTGATGGCCGAAAAAAACTGAACTTTTCTCCCATAGGAGTATGCAAAAATAATTAATCTCTCAGCAGTTAGTAACTACCCTAAGCACCATATTATAAAAACCAAAAAATTGTCTAACATTTCTTTAGGAACGAATAAGAATTTTTATTTTAGCCAATGTGCTTACACCAAACCAATAATGTGAATCTCATATTTATATTGATCTAATTTGTTTTCCTTTCTAGATTTGAATAATTAGATAATTTACCGACACAAAAATTTACATGATGCAGGCACAAGTTCTGGATGCCTGATACCTATTGCAATATATACAACATATGATCATTTTTTTTATAAACACCTATGTTTTTTCTGAATCTCAGGAACTCCCCAGATGACTTCCAAACAGGAGGAATTTCACCTTTTTGGCAGAACTCTTTCCCCCAACAATATCATTGCTAAAAGGACATTATTGGGGTAAAATATCAATTGCTAAAATGATATTTTCACTAAAAATAAATGCTAGATGCTATTTCAACAATATTCTTTAGCTAAAATGCTTTTTTTTTCCAAATACTTGACCAAATTAATTAACTAAGGTCTTGTGTATTTTCTAGAGGAAGATGGCATTGCATGAATTAAAAAGGGAACATTTTGTTGGAGTATAGAAAGTGGTGTATTATCGAGGTATTTTTAACAATCTTTAAGTAAAACTCATTACTGTGGGGAAAAAAAGTATAACATATACACGTATGTAACTCGTCAAAACTTAGTTTTCCATCCCCACTATACTCTCTCTCATATATATCCTACACTAATTTATTTAAACCAGGACAGAACACTAAAATTTCCCAAATGATTTTCAAGTGTGGCTTACTAAGTTCTACAAATATATAATTTAATAGCAGTTATGTAAGTAGTAAAGGTTAAGCAGGCTGCAATGAACGAAATCCATCACACAATTTACTATAAACAATTTATTCATTTTACCGTGTGCCAAAAATGCGTCATTTATGCAATTACATTTGACAACGAAAAAAAACATAAGCACAGCGATATCTTCGTAGCAAACACAGTATTAATTACCACATAATATTATGGACGAATGAAGGTAGGCTCATTGCCTTACGTGCATTAAAAAATCTGAAATCCTTATAGTAAATGTTTTCAAAGCAAAATTCATTTGAGTAACTTAAAATGATTCTGCTAACATAGTAATTAACAGCACACAAAGAATAACTTACGTAATACACCATATGTCATATCACAAGTAGCTGGTAGGGTACAAGCACAGCATGTTAATCGGAATTTTATGCTCTCTCTATACTCATTAGGCATTACAACTCCTTACACATATTATACAACCTCTGGCCAAAATTATGGAATCACCTCCACATGAATACGGTTGCGCATAGTAGGGGGTATAATTTAATTCATGGACAGGATAGAAAAGTTACCTTAAATGTCATGTTATGAACCATCCTGCCATATACTTTTCTCAAAATACTCACCCCGGAACCTCACACATTTATGAGCCGTATGGGGCCTGGCGTTGTTGCGATGGAGAAACCATGTTACAACTGACACTTCGGGATGTTTTTCACGAATGGCACGTCAAAGTTCGGTTCGGAGAACCGGTGAATAGGCCTCCTTGTTCGACTGCGAACAACCAACCTTTTTTGCGATGGCTCTGGTCGATATTCCTTCTTGAAAACGCTTAATAATTTTGTCCCTCGTTACCATTGATAACTCCCTCTTAGGAGCCATGCTGGTACTGCAGCAACATAGTAATACTGCAACACCTCTTTATCGCCACACTTATTTGTATATTCAGAACGCATTGTATTGCCAGATTCCAATTGCAACCTATACGTTGATTCCATAATTGTTCCTCCAATGTTGGAGAGTCTACAATTATTTTCCACAAATGTTGCTACACATCATTATGTATTTCCGTCAGATATTGTACGTACATATATCTGAGTCCTTCTGTCTGTAGCTCAGATGTGCAGCTTTCATTAAACTATGTTTTCGTTTCGCATTCTTCCTTTGTGTCGTTTCTACGTGGCGGTGATTCCATAATATTTGCCAGGGGTTGTGCACTGAGTGAAACTTTTGCATAATGTGTCAGTGTTGGGAACATAGGTTTTTAATATTTGGAAGATGCCTTAAAAACCTTTTTTTATTCGTGTTGTGGTTATACTACATAGGTACAGACCTTTAAAAAAAACAGAGCCAAATCCCTTAACTTTCGAGCCATTTGCCGCAGATAAACACATAAGGTGCCGTTGGAAAGCAAATTAGCTCACTATCTTCTAATTTTTCCATATAAGGGGTATGTTATTTTATGCGCATTCTATTTAGCACATGGAAAAACTCCTAAATCTTAAATATCGCCCAAATGGGATGATTAAAAGCGAAGATATTTGCAAATAAAGTTAGAGGGGGCGTCCATATATCTACACCTGGAATGTTTCCTTCCCTGCAAGAAGAGTGATAATGCTGGAAAGTCTGCGTCTTGCGCGAACCCCCGACAAATTGAATGCACAGTACAGACGAGCAAAGGCCCAGGGACGCAGTTCATTTACTCTTACAGTTTCCTTTATACCAACTTCATTTATTCGTGCGAACGACTTGAATTAAAGTTAAAATAAACAGTAAGTATTTTACTAATAATGGAAAACCCGAATTTATGCAACCTGAAATTTGTTTTGAATATTCTTATTGCTGATCATTACACTTTCTCGAGGCACTGAGTATTCGCGTAAAGGTTGTTTCATAATAGAAAATTGAAGCAAAATCACGAAATCCGTTTTTTTAGAACGTCTTTTGTAAAAAAAGATCGTATTTGTGTATCGGTCTGTCCGTTCGTCCGTCTGTGGACACCATATCTTTGCAACTATTAGCCCGATTAGAAAACTTTTTTTTGCATTGGGAAGCTTGTAATGTGCGAATGATGATCCTTTATTTCGTGTTTTTTTTTTTTTTTTTTACGATGTGCAATTTCACCGCTAGAGAGCGTAAACGCAGATGATATCGAATTCGAAACACATTTTATTACATATATTTACTTCCAAACATCAGATTGAAAAAATTCTTTTACCTTTCGATTCCATTTATGTCGAAAAGCATTTCAGGTACAGTCACTTTTTCAAATTACATATAGATTTTAAGCTAGGGGACGTAAAAGTAAATTGCGTTTTCCCCTATATCTCTACTTCTAAAACTCCTATTTGAGAAATTCTTTCTTCAGTGGATACAGATCCTGAGGGGAAATCTTTTGCATATAATTTCAAATTTTTGGTAAAGAACGGTTTGGCCACCACGAGGCGTAAAGTGTTAATTTCGGCTTTTGATGTATTTACAGCAAAATCTGAGGTTTTAAAATCTGGATTGAATACCTTCGTTCCTGGAACGATAACACTCACGTCGATAAATGTTTTCGGAATTTTTTCTTCTTAAAATAATGCATGGTTTCTCCGCCAGGGAGCATAGATGTATATCATGTTTTTGTTAATATCTGTGCTTCTAAGAGTCCGAATTGAAAAATTCCTTTCTTGTTGCATATAGTTTGTGATGCGAAATGTTTCTCATATAATTCCAAAATTTTCAAGTAATTCATAGACTTTCCGCTAAGGGACAGTGTAAAGATAAATTGCGTTTTCCAAGATATCTCTGCTTCTAAACTCCGATTTGAAAAATTCTTCCTGTATCACATACAGCTACTGATGAGAAATGCTTTGCATATAATTTCTTATATTTGGTAAAGAACGTTTGGCCACCAGGGAGCGTAAGTGTTTATTTCTGCTTCTGATGTATTTGCATCTAAATCTGAGCTCCTGAAAACTCGATTGAAAAAATTATTTCGTGGACCCATTTCGCTCTTTTTGATAAACATCTTCAGAATACTCTCTTCTCACAAATATGTATAAGTTTTCCGCCAGGAAGCGTTGATGCATATCTTATTTCTTGTTAATATCTCTGCTCCTAAAAACTGCTAAAAGTCTGATTTTAAAAATTATTTCTTTGTTCGAGAGCATATCCGCTGCGAAATGTTTCTCATGTACACTGGCGTGCAAACATTAAAGACGAGACGGTTTTTCGAATGTAACGTCGTGCAGAAGTGTTCTACGTCGACTCAAATCATACCATAAGATCCCCAAGATGTAAGAATATGGGACAAGTGAGCAAAACCGTCCAAACAAGGAATCCAAAGGATGCAAAGGCACTTTATTGAAAAGGTAGCTTCGAGCACAACTGGACAGAAGACAGAAACGTCCATGTGACAGGCGGCTGCCAAGAAAAATCCAGTCTTTAGTAGGGGATATGATCTCCCCTGACTGCGTTGCAATATTTACAACGTCTGTCCATGCTGAGGACGAGGTAGTCAAGGAGCTGTTGAGGCATCGCGGCCCATTCCTCTTGTAGCACCAATCGCAGCTGCGGAATCGTTGCTCGCGGCTGGTGACGTGCTGCCAAGCGTCTCCCGAGAAGGTCCCACACCTGTTCGATTGGATTTAGGTCCGGGGACCTTGCGGGCGAATCCATGCGTTGAATATCTTCACTCTCCAACAGCTGTGTAACAGCCACTGTACGATGAGGTGTAGCGTTGTCGTCCATGAAGAGGAACTGAGAACCCACAGCACCTCTAAACGGACGCACGCGAGGCAGGAGAACCTCGGTACAATACCGGACATCAGTGACTGAACCTCCTTGGAAGATGTGGAGGTCAGAACGGCTACCAAGCATGATACCTCCCCAAACGAGAACTCCGCCAATTCCAAACCGGTCCCTTTCGATGATGTTGGAGGTTTGATTGCGTGTTCCAAGCTCTCTCCAGATGTGTGTACGTCCAGAATCGCTGGTCAGACTAAATCGGCTCTCATCCGTAAAGAGAACTCGACCCCATTGCTGATGTGTCCAGTTCTTGTGTTCCTGGCACCACAGAAACCGTCGTCTGCGATGAGCAGGCGTTAATGGCACACACCGTACTGGTCTTCGTGCAAATAGACCACCTTTGTGCAGCCTCCTGGCCACGGTAAAACGTGATAACTGACGTCCAGTTGCCTGTTGCATGTACCTTGCAATTTCTCCCGCTGTCTGCTATCTGTCTCTTCTCGCCTGTAGGACAATATACAGGTCATCCGCCGCCGTGGTTGCTCGTGGAAGAGCACTGCTAAACTCTCGGACATCTGTTCCTGTCGTTTGAAATGCTCTCCAAGCTCGTGAAATGTTGCTGTGACCGATCCCGAACTCCTCGGCTACACTAGTCACACTTCGACCTTCTTCCAACTTCCCAATGACGCGACCTCGAGTAAAGTCATCCAGGTGTCGTCTAATGGTGGCAGCCACTCGACGTCGTTCAAACCGGTGTACACCGTGCAATAGCTTTCACCGAATTGCTGAGCGTACACCGTCTGTGTGCTTTATACTTTTCCGACACTCCCCTCCCACTACGTCATGCTGCATATATGCGCATGCCCTACCGTACCGGACCCTAGTCTATCTCCTGAGTGGTCTTTCGATCCGTTCTGCCTGCTCGTTCCGCTGTTATGCTAATTTCCCCTCTTCGTCCTTAATTTTTGCACACCAGTGTATTTCAAATTTTTCTTAACGCAGAAGCCTGCCACGAATTGGTGTAAGCTCATATTTCCGTTTATAGCAGTATCTGAGGGACTAAAATCCCGATTGAAAAACTTCTTTGTTCGGTCAGATACTACTAAATGTGCAAACTCTGTGAGCGTATTTTCTTACCAAAATAATGAAAAATTTAGCCGCTAGGGCACGCCAATGTTTTTCTTAATATCTTTCCTTTTAAATGTGCGATTTAAAAAATTAGTTCAACATCGGATGCGATTTATCTTGTGAAACATTTGAGGAATTTTATAGTTCACAGTTCTGTCGCTAGGTGGTGCTTGTGTACTTCTGTTCGCATCTGCATCGTCGCTTCTAAAAGCCCTATTGAGAAATTACTTCTTTTACTGTATGCCATTTACGAAAATAGAGATGTGAAACATTATCCTCTTTAAATAATGCACAGATTTTCCGCTAGGTGGTGTAAAGGTCAATGCTTTTTCTCTTTTCGCTACCTCTGCTTGCGGGAGACGTATTTGAAAATTTGAAAAGTTATTTTTTCTTAGGATAGTTTTTTCCATGAAGAATATTTTAAGCCTATTTTCAATTATCCTATTATGTAAAATTCTTGAGCTAGAAGGCGTAGAGTTATATCATGTTTATTTCTGCATTTGCTCTTTTAACTGTTCGATTTGAAAATCTGTTTGTCTCCGATATTCTTCGGCTATGAGAAAATTTTTGAGCGCTGTTTTTTAATTTTTGTAACGTAAGTTTTAGATTGTGTTAGAAGAAATGTAGCTGCTTCTATTTCTGGTTTCTTTTTATTGATTGTAAAAATCTGGTTGATATTTTCTAACTGGTTGCGTTGACTTTGAATAACTTTGAAAATTTTAATTCGCATCAGAAACGGTTCAAAAGATGTGCTCATTACAACAGAAAATTCGGTGTCATCTCTCCTCTTATTTCAGATATTTGGAACGCACGAATATACAAAACGAGGATGTAAATATCAAATATAACTGGAAATACGTATAAAGCTCTATGCTGGTTGTCATTGGTCACGTATTACGAGAACCAGCTGAAACGTCCACAGTCGAGACGGGCACACACAGCCACACATGAACACGGGTCCAAATAGTCCAAATTAGGGCAAGGGCTGGTTCAACCTAATGAAATAAACCCGCAAATATAGTTTATGCTCTACTCTGATATACCGAACCGTGAAAAGGTTCCTTGTCACAATGATTAAATACATCAGCTCTTATATACACTGCTGGCCACCCAAAATGCAACACCAAGAAGGACACGAAATAGCAAAGCCAGATTTACTGGACACATAACAACAGATACAAAGATGAAACGATTGAGCTTACAGGCCCGTGCGACTTGCGGAACACGCAGACATCAGTAATTCGTGTGGCCCCCATGGCTGGTAATAACGGCCGCTACACGCCGCGGCATCGGACGAAAGAGGCTTTGGATGTGGGCTTGGGGTATGTCGGTCCAGGCTGCTTCCACACGCTACCACAGTTCATCAGGCGTAGCCGCGGGTGGTGTAGCCGCGGGTGGTGCTTGTTACACGATGCGTGCCACGTGCAGGCGCGCATTGTTCTGTTGAAACGTGGCCGCTGGCAGGTCCTGCAGGTAAGGGAGGACTACAGGCTCCAAAACGTCGGAGATGTAGCGGTGGCTGTTGAGTGTACCGGCGATGCGTACCAGAGAGGTGCAGGTGTCATATCTAATTGCGCCCCAAACCATAACGCCAGGCGACGGACCGGTATGGCTATGCATAATGCAGGCATCATACAGTCTATCACCGCGGCGCCACCACAGACGGATCCGACCATCATGGTGTTGCAGGCAGAAGCGGGATTCGTCGGAAAAGACAATGTCGTGCCATTCCGTAGTCCAGGTAAGGCGTTCAACGGCCCACTGCCGCCGCACTCGCTGGTGGTGTAACGTCAATGGTAATCGGAGCAATGGGCGCCGTGCGACAAGTCCTCGCTCCTGCAGACGACGTCGAAAGGTACTGCTGACACAGGTTGTTGTGGAACACACCCTAATTCCTGTGCTAACGTTCGTGATGTGGCGGTGCGAGCCGTCAATGCCCGCCGCACAACATGCCGGTCCTTTTGTTTGGTGGTGTGCCGCGGCCGCGGCAATCGCTAACGTCGGTCCGTCCATTTCTCCTGCACCCACCAAATCCATACTCCCCTCACTGTGGCTGCATGTCGTCCCACACGGGCGCCGATGTCTCGGTACGATAAATCGCTGTCGCGATAAGCCACTATTCGTCCTCTGTTGAACTCCGAAACGTGCTGGAATGACTGCCGTATTCGGCGTCAAGGCATCAGGAAACTTCCCACGCACAGGTCGGGCAACACAACAGACCTCCACTACTTACACCCCGCCTTCTGTGCACCCTTCTTATAGTGCTTCTTGGTGGCGTGCCGGACGTACAAGATTTGCATATGCCCTGCAATGCTAATCGTTAGCATGTCCTCTCGCGGGCGACGCATGCTGCGAATTTCAGGCCAATCGGATGCTTCCTTCTTGGTGTTGCATTTTATGTGGCCAGCAGTGTATATGCCATGGAATATATAACAACTGACGCTTCTATTAACGTACTGAATGGATACAGATTAATATCTATGTGCACTAAAATACATATGACATGTTTGAAGTCAAATTTCACTTACCCAAAACCCACTATTTAAGTAATTAAGGCATTAGTACAGTTAAAATGATGCAGATGCTTGAGCCATGCCGTATTTCGAGAATTTCTTTCTAGCCGTCAGTGGCATTACGGAATATATAGCACATCAATGTGTTCCCATTGGAACACATTGAGAAAAGGTTGACAACTCATTCGGAACACATCAAGAAAGTAATTCCGGAAAATATATTCGCAGTGTGCTACGACAGTGTTTCATGCTTTTGCCACGAAGTGTCCCGAATGTGTTATGTAAAAATACTAGTATCTTCTATCATAAAACATTTTGTGGTGGAGAGAGCTTTGATAACACATGCGGAACAGGTGGATACACTTTCGGAACACTTTGGCAACATATGAGGAACGCAATGATCACCCAATGTTTGCAAATGGCTTTCGCAAAATGCTACAAAAGTGTGCGATCTATTTCAAATGATAAGTTATCTTCCACCTCAGAAACTCACTTTTCTTTCCTAGTTATCGTGCTTAACATACGAATTAATGTGAACAGCTATGTCTTGTAAATTTAAATTTGCACCTCTCATATATTAATTCCACGTGCCAAATTAAAACAATGTAATTTTCTTTGTTCGAAAGTATGAACGTTTGTCCCATTTTGTCGCCCACAGCGGACGCGTATACCACTTTGCTTTGTTGTTATAGCAACAAGAACCGATTTTCAACAGTTGCTGATGTGACGCCATTTCATCAAAATCATTCTTACATGACGTCAGACAGGCACCACGTCACACAATTAAAGTCTCACGATCAACTCTTTTCAAGCAGCAAAGCGTAAAGTCAGGAATTTTAGTTCTTCTTTGTCGTTCATAAAATACATATAGAATTTTTCATTTAGAATCCTATCGTCTGTCTGCCTGCCTGTTAACCCTTTTTATAGCCACTTCTGGCTATAGGTATCTCCCAATTCTTTATTCGGGAGGGTAATTGTCTAATTTTCTACGTTGACCAGACGGCTTGGAAAAGACATTTTTCTGCAACTGCCAGCATGAGGAGAAACAAATTGCATCCGGGACCGACTTGACAGAGAACCATCTACACATTGGCATCCCCAAGCCCAGGGAGGCTGTGGAAAACCACGGAAAAACCGCAGACTACATGGCTGGCAGGTTCGAGATTCGAACACCCGACAAGAATTCTGTCGTATGAAATTTAATTTTAAGATTTTTTTTATTGGAGGTTTAACGACCAACTCAATAGGCTATAAGCAGTCTCCTGTCTCTAATTTAGGGTTACTGGTTCCAGGGAAGAAAGGGAACCAGTGCCGTAAGACTAACACAACATCCATGCCTCACCGGGATTCGAACACGGACATCTTTCGGACGAATGATCAGAGGCCATCGCTTAGACCACTGCGCCACCGGGACTTTAAGATTTCCCTTGCGAACCTAAAATGTTTATTGTAGATTGTCAAACCAGTTTCTTTTCTCATTTAAGTCTAAAAATTGAGAGTTCGAATAAAGTAGGTAACAGTGTGTTTATTATTTCATGCGCATGCTGAAGAAACATGATTTGGGAACTTTCTTTTTCCTTTTTCCTTAAACTACGAAATTCTCAGAATATAACTATTTTTTTTTCGCAGAGTATAACCAGTTATTATTTTATTTATGTTTGTAGAAGAAATGGAAAGGAAAAGAAAAATGCAATTAGATCCGTATTAAACTACACTAACTAAACTTAATGCTCCAAACGCTACTTGTTACGGTTATTTTCTTAACCGGTAGTCGAAAACGACTAATGCCGAAGTGGCAATTTGCTTGCAGATCAAGGCTACACACGTAGATTAGGCTTTTGTATCGCAGCAAAAAGCAGCTCCGTTTTGTATATTGCAGACAGTTTAAGCAGTATAACTACAATGGAAAATATAAATGAATCGAAACAATATGCAATTACATGCGGATTATACCATAATTTGAGTCGGAATGGATACAAGAGCAAATCTGAAATATTAAAAAAAAATCAGGAACACGGGTTCAATCGCGCAGGAAACAATTTGCAATTTTCATTTTCATGACCACCGTTTCATAATTTAATGAAGCTGTAAAGGCATTTATGTAAAAAATATACAGAAAACACATAAGAAACTTTCGTTTTGTGGAACGTACAGTTTTTTTTTTGCGTTTTTGAATTAAACAATATACAAGAGTCAGCTATGTAACCAATAAGAAAAAATTAAATATGTAATTGCACAATCTATATCGTAAGTTAAAGTATTTTTGTGCAAAACTATTAACTTATGATGTTCATCATTAAAAGTTGCAATTTTGAATTTAGACGTATAACATTATTACTGCTTCCTTCAACCAACTTCACGTAGAAACACCTTGTCCTAAGTGATTCTAAGTATTGTGGGGTAAACCGTTTTACAGTAAGAAGAGGACAATATGTGTTTTTTTTTTTTTTTTGCACGGCTTCTTAATCGATGTATGCTTAAGTTTTCGCTTATATCTCAACAAGGTTTTACACTACCACGCTGAAAATTTGAATTTAGGTCCTTAATAATATTTCGCATTAAATGGACTATTAACCAGATATGGTCATAATACATTTTTTTTCATGATCATATTTCGTAATTTATAATTCACTTAATATACCTGTTCTGTTCTTGTATAGCGGCTCATATTATCTGGGCCTCTTTGTGTTTTACTGTTGCAAAACCGAATCACTGTATCTGTTCTCGATTAAGTGATACAAGTCAAAAACAACTTCTGCAGTTTAACATTAGTGGCATCTTTTTTCCGTAGCTCACTGTGCACGTATTTATTGGTCGATTCGTATGAAATTTGGAATTTAAGGGTTTTATTATGTGCTGAATAGAATGCGCGTAAAATAACATACCTCTTATATGGAAAAAGTTGGATATATATAGAGATAATAAGCATGTTAATTAGCTTAATTAGCATGTTTATTCACATGATAGTTCCCTTCAAGTGCTTTCCAATGGTACCTTATTTGTTTACATGCGACAAACGGTTCGACAGTTAAGGGCGGTGGCTCGTTTTTTTTTGTTTTTTTTTTGAGGTCTGTACATTTGCTTTCAAATTTGTAAAAACTGTTCTAACCATACTACAACACCGATTCACTTTCTACTGTTGTTAAAAGTTCAAAAATTAGAACTACACAATAAACTTGAGATCTGTAGTGACTTATGACCAATCAAAATTCTTTTTATGCACAAATCAACTGGTTTAACTGGGCCTCTTTTATTTCAGATGCATTAGATACCACAAAAAAGTAAATTTTCTTTCAGGAAAGATTTTAAATTTGGAAAATATATAACATGAACCTATCTATAAAAATGTCCTACTTCTGCTTTAAATTCAATTGAACCACCCTTCACTACTTTGAGGGTAATATTAATAGGGGTTGATTCGTACGGTTGATCCGGGTTTTTAAAGATTGATACCTATTTTTGTGAAATTCTGTCTACTTTTGTGAAATTTTGCCTATTTTTGTAGAATTTGCCTATTTTTCTGTTTGAAGCAATTTTGCCAAAAACGATGTCAAAAACTCTCAAAAGTACACAAAGATTTTCAGTGGTGTGAATTCATAGATAGAATCATAATTATCAGACCAGGACTTGAAAAATGCCATTGCCCTGATGCAGTGGTCAGCAAAAGGATTGGTATGGGCATGTAAATAAGATATTTAGTTGCCTGGCTGGGTAGGTAGAAAAAATGTACATCAACTGTGGTTTCACAGCAAAATGAAGAGTCTGAATTGCAACTTTTCCATTATGTTCTTGTGGGTGGGCACTACGCCTAAATCGAAGTAGGCCTCATGCAAAAAGAGTCCTGTTATAAGTTCTAGCCAAGTATCCTGCGGCCATCAATACTAAACCAACGTGGTATAATGGAAATTAAAAATCAATAATAATTAAAAAAAATATTTAACCTCTATGACATATGAGAAAATTTTACCCATAAAGAAAGCGCGCAGAATCTGTGGAAAGAAAAACTGACAAATTGACTTCTAAGTCTTTCGAAACTTACCAATATAAACCAAATAATCACTGAATTCTGACTACCCCTAGCAAAACCGGATTCGGCGCGTTGACCAGGGGATTTCCAAGAGGGCACAATTTGTCGACTGACTGAGCATACACTGAAGAGCAAATGAATTAGAGACAGCTGGCGTTATGCAAATGTGGCGCTGTAGGCGGCCCTGTAAACGGAAACGACATGACGTATGCAGCGATCCGACAATATAAGGAGTGATGCGACGGGAATCAGTAAGAGTCGGACGCACTATGGGTAAGACGAAGGATCTAAGCGCACTTGATCGTGGGCAAATTGTCGGGGTCCGACGAATGGGGCCCTCCCTCTCGGAAGTCGTGAAAGCACTGGAATTTTCACGAGCCACTGTGTCACGGGTGCACCGTGAGTGCATCGAATCCGGTAAAGCCATTCCTGCAAGGGCCAACTGCCGTGGACAACGGCGTGTGGAGGAGCGGGGTCATCGTCGGCTAGATCGCATTGTAACGGCGGATAGATGGACCACAGTGCAGGAAATCACTCGGCAATTTAACGCTGGTGCACAAAAACGTGTAAGCAGCCACACCATCCAGAACCATCTCCTCGCTATGGGGTACAGAAGCCATCGTCCCACGAGGGTACCGCTGCTAACCGCACATCACAGGGTGCAAAGATTAGCATGGGCGCGGGAACATCGCCAGTGGACCCTAGACATGTGGGAAAATGTTGCCTGGACTTATGAGTCGAGATTCACGTTGGTACATGCGGATGGCAGGATACGAGTACAGCGCAAACCACATGAAGCGATGGATCCTTCTTGCCAGCAGGGTACTCTTCAAGCTGGTGGGGGTGGCATTCTCGTCTGTATACTGTTTACGTGGACTGAAATGGGACCCCTGGTACGTGTGACATCGTCCCTCACAGGTCAACGTTACCGGGATATCCTGGACGACCATTTGCTACCGTTTCTGCGTCTTCAACATCCCACGGGGGACCTTATCCTACAACAAGACAATGCACCGTGCCATCGCTCCCGAATTGTATCCTAATGGTTGGATGAACACTCCACCGACGTGACCTAGCTTCCTTGGCCAGCTAGGTAACCTGACCTCAATCCCATCGAGCACATCTGGGATGCCATCGAGAGAGATGTTCGAGGCTCTAACCCCCCCCCACCCCACCCCCATTAAATCTTCGTGAACTGTGGGAGCTTGTTCAGGGGTAATGGATCCGTATGGCTTCCCAACGCTTCCGGTGTCTTGTCGAGTCCATGCCGAGACGAATCGCCGCCGTCATCAGGGCGAAAGGTGGTGCTACAGGTTACTAGACAGGTACCTCTAATTCAATTGCTCTTCAGTGTATATATGGTGTGAGTGGTGCAGCAGGTACTAAAATTCGAAGCGTGATGGGAAAATGGAAGGATTTATTGGACTAGCCAGTGGTATGGTGTGGGACATGTTCACTTTGCAGGAACTTTGTCTCGAATGGTGACGGTGTCTTCCTAGATGGCAATGCTCTGAGCCATAAGTCCGAAATTGTGCAAGACTGATTCGAGGAACAGCATTTGGACTCCGAGTATATCGCTTGGCCTCTGAACTCACCCAATATTGATCCCATAGAGCACTTGTGGGACTATATGGAACAGCATATCAGGCGTCGGGATAAAGCAATCACCTCCATACCTGTCTTGGATATGTGCTGTTCTGAGAGCAAAACGAGGGCCTGCGAAGTATTAGGCAGGTAGTCGTAATTCAGTGATCACTTGGGGTATGTACTGAAAATGTGTGTGTGTTTAACTGCCTGTTAAAAAGTTGGGTTCCAACACCATCACCCTTTTGATGAATGGACCTGCGATAAATGCTGAATTCTACTGGTGGCCCCTTGGTAGGGTCCACAATCCATGGACTACTAATTTAGAGTAATAATACAGGGCTTGAAAAATACCATGCCTGAGGCATGTAAGTTATGGGACTAGGCAAGTAAAAAAATCTTAATTGCCCGGTCCGGACAACTAAATTTAAAAAGGAAAAAGTTTGGAATAGAATTTTCTACTACAAGAAAAACAAACAATCGTCGCATGTCGTGTTTCATTCACTGCGAATCACCGGAAACTGCATTATTTTTACGGAGTGCCAAGGACAGAAAAATTGTTTCTTTAGTTATATTATGCTCTAGGTCCAGAAATTGGAATCATAACTAGTTTTGCTCAGTCGGGTAGCCAGACATTACTTAACGAAGGAGGTTCCGTGGATTTGGTTCATCGGTGCAAATCTCCCGGAAAAAAAATACAAGTGGTAATACGCCCAAAATCTTTAAAATGCAAAAAAAAAAAAAAAAAAAATGGAAGAAAAAAAATTACTTAAAAAAATACTTTTTAAATATCATCATCATCATCATCATCAATGTCAACCATTATCAATCCACTGCTGGACGAAGGTCTCCCCAAGTTTCCTCCACAACGGTCTGTCTTGTGCCAGTCTCCTCCATGCCACTCCCGTATACTTTCGAATTTCATCCACCCATCTCCCATGTGGTCTTCTTCTGGGTCTTTTCCTGTCCCTTGAAATCCAATCTAAAATTTCGGCTGTCCATCGATGGTCTGTCCTTCTGGCAGTATGTCCTGCCCATTGCTCGTTCGTGACAGACGTAGTGTTGGTGGCTCCAATATTTTATGCATTTTAGTTTGGAATACTTCGTCCCTCATTCACCTGTTGCGTGGCCAGGCTGTCTAAAGGTACTGTGTACGTTTTGAGCTACTTTCTAGCGTTCTCATCCTCATATTTGTTCATATTCATCCGTTTTCTTATCGTTTGCTCGTTTGTTTACGTTTGGCAGCTGACAACATGGTGGCTTTCGGTATTTCTTTATCATCTATGGGCGTGGCGGATGCACGTCACGTCACACTTCCCACGTCCATGGAAGTTAACATACTCACGTCCTCAGATGTGTCTGCTCAGATGCCTTCCCAGCTTTCTAGTACTGCTGCACCGGTGCCTTCACTGGACTTGGCTGCGCTTTCTTCTTCAGCTCCTGCATCTGCCTCGGTGCCCTCCATGGGTACTATTGATTCTACTGCCTTGCCTTCGGCCTGTGCTTCTCTTCCCTCACAGCCTTCTGTGCCTGCTGGATCCGAACAGACTTCTCTTCCGAGGATGTCATTTGCCTCTACAGTGCAACGAGACGCTACTTCTACGTCCGATTGCTCTCAACCTGGTGGTCTTTCGCAAGCAACACCTATTATTCAGGTATCCAACCACAAGGTGAAGGTAACGATAGATGACAATTCGCAGATTGGCTGTGAGTTCCATAACTACCTGGATAGTGGTGTGCTCTTTCATGCTTTACCAAATACTCCATTACCACGCTACATGGAAGCCCTCTCTGAACATGTGTCGTCTGCGTCCATTGCAAGAATGTCCCGTACTCCTCAGGGTATTTCGGTACAGTTCAATCACAAGGAGGATGCTGACTTTTTGCTTGCAAACGGACTTTTGATTGGGACAAACCATCTCATCCCGTCGCCTCTTTCCAAGCGACCGGTGAACATCGCGTTCTATCCTGTTCCACAGGAAGTGCCTGATACTGCACTTCCTCTCCTTGTCAGTCATGTTTGTAAAATTGTTGGCAAGGTCCGTCGCCTCTTTGACGCTCCCCGCGAAACTCGATTGGCACATGCTACTGGCCCACACCGTCAGTTATTGGTCGTCTTTCCCACCGAGAAACCCTTGGCGATTGCCCTACAGAAGCTACTGTTGAAATTGGCGCACGAACGTACAGTTTCAAGATTTTCCCTGCTCACTATTGTACACACTGTTTAACACAGAATCACACCACTGCCTCCTGTGACCGCGTTTGACGTGGACGTTCATCAAGTACGCATCCCACTACTGACCACATTGGTCTTTCTACTATCCCCACTACCGGTAGTTTGCATGACGCGAATTCTTCGTTTCTCCGTCAGACGAACATTTCCGTCACGGACAATGCTGCCTTTCCTCTTCTCCCGACCCGTACAATTGTACATCCACCTTCAAGATTGACAGAGTTGTCTCCGACTACAGATGTGTCTACAGCGGAGTGTTCCGATCCGGGTGTGTTGAGTGGTGGTTTGGCAGATCGGCAGTCTGGCTCTTCTCCTAGCCTCTCGGATATCAGATCTCCAATTACAACCTTGTCTACTATATCCTTGTTGCAACATCTTCCTGAAGCCTCGGCTGTTGTACCAGTCTCCACTAAGGCAGCTCAGCTACGTACTGCTTCTTCGGTGACGTTGGTTTCCTCTTCTCCTGACATGGGAGGTGAGCCTGATTCACTAATGTTTACATCCGCCTCAGCTTCTTCGTCGAAGCGGATTGGAACTTCCAAAGGCGCTGTAAAACAGAAAAAGTTAAAACAACTTTCTGTGCCACATTCTGAGGATTCATCTACTGTTCCCGAGGTTTCCGGTTCCGGTGTTTCTCCACCTGATGATTCTTCAAACAGTATGCTTCTCCGCTCAGGTCCTGTCAATCCTCTCTCTGATGCTGAGGTTCTACAGGCCGTTGATACGTTTCCTCCAGTTCCTGGACCACTGTCCAGACAGCAACTTTTACGTCTTTTTCAACCTGCACGTACGATTGTTGGTTCTGAAGAATTCCTTCACTCACCTGATCTGGGCCTGTATGCAGCGGTAACGCAATTCGAAGCTTATGTGTCACTTTTTAAATCTCTGTGTGCCACCGATCCTCGGTATCAGCCTTTTTGAGACGTTACGCGCGCCGTCTCGCCTCCTTGAAGGAGCTCGTTGAGAAGCATATATGTGATACCTTCTATCCTTTTACCGATGACCTTTAGCTCTCTTCCTCACTCCGATTACATTTTGTTCTCTCAATGCTAGGAGGTTTGCGAACCCGTTCGCAGATTCCCTGGTTTTGTAGACTTAGTGCGTGTTGATTTTTTTTTTTTTTGGATTCTGTGTTTTTACTGTGATTCACAAGTAATGTATTGTAAATTATCTTTATTTGTGTGTTTGGCTGTGTTTCACAAATAATGTATTTTTAATTTGCGATAATTGCGTGTTTTTGCTGTGTTTTCACAACTAATCGGTCTCGTTACTTGTGTGACCTCCTCATTATCCCATTATCATTATCTTATCTGTTGTTTCCTGAATTTGTGCCTGTTTTTTAAATTACCTATAATTGTGAGTGTTTGGTGAGTTAATGTTTTCCTCTATCGCGGATTATTATAGTGGTACGTTTGTTACCTTTGTTATTTTTATAAAGTTGCTGAGGTACTCAATGATGTTTTCCGCTCTAACCATATTTCAGTTCCGTTCGCTTGATTTATGATAGCATAGTACATTTCATACATTTGTGCACATGTGTTATAGCATATTGTTTGACATGCCGTTAGGCCATTCATTGTTCGTGTGCATATTCATTTCCTTTCTGTGTAACGTTGTGCTGCATCGTGGATATACTGACTTTCCGCACTGTTGTTTTCTGTACTGCAGCTTTTATAGAATCTTCTATGTCTGTATTTCGTTATAGCAATAAACTGGGTACCACTATGGTACCCACAGTTACCAATACCAATACCATTACCATTTCAGGGATTTAACTCTGATCATGATGTCTTCCACTCTTGTCATTTTTCGGATCCACGAGTTCCTCTTCTTATCTCTCCTGGTTACACCAAGCATGCACCTCTCCATGCCCCTTTGAGTTGTCTGCAGCCCTTGTGTGTCTCTTTTAGTTAAGGTCCACGTCTCTGCACCATACGCAAGCACTGGAAGGATACATTGATCAAACACTTTTCTTTTCAGGCATAATGGCATATTGCTCTTGAAAATTATGCTGTTTCTTTCAAAAGCTCTCCAGGCAAGTTTTGTACGCCGATTAATTTCTTCATCAATGTGACCTTCACTTGATATCTGCTGTCCAAGATAAACGTACGTGTCTGTTATCTCCAGCTTTTCCATCAATCGATAAATCATCACTTCTTGCAAAAGCATTGAACATCACTTTTGTCTTCTGAAAGTTCATTTTTAATCCCACTTCTTTACTTTTGTCAGCAAGTTCCTAGATCATACTCTGCAGCTCTGATGGGGTAGTTGCAAAAATGACTACATCATCAGCAAAACGAAGGTGGGTTAGATAATCTCCATTAATCGTTATCCGTTTGTTTTCCCAGTTCAGTGATTGAAAGACATTTTCCAATGTGGCATTAAGAAGCTTCGGAGACATGGTGTCACCTTGTCTTACTCCCTTTCCAATTTTTATGTGTGTTGTATTTTCAAACAGCCGAATCTTTGCACTTGCATTTTCATAGATGTTATTAATAATATTAATGCATGCATCTTTAATACAGCAGGATTTCAGAGCCATTGTAACTGCTGATGGTTTCACCGAATCAAAAGCTTTTTCATAATCGATAAAAGCCATGGACAATGGACGTTCATATTCCCTCGCTCTTTCAATTAGTTCTCTCAGTACGTGGATATGATCTATTGTGCTGCAGCCACTCCTGAATCCAGCTTGTTCTCTCGGTTGAGCCAAGTCCAGTGTTACCTTCAAGCGGTGTTAAAGAACTTTAGTGAAGATTTTATAAACCACTGATAGGAGGCTGATAGGTCTGTAGTTCCCGAGATCCTCAATGTCAAATTTTTATGTAGCAGGATCATTGTAGCGGTGTTCCAATCCTCAGGAATCTTCCCTTTATTAAGGCATCGAGTGAAAATTTGGGCGAGTACTGTTTCGATTTCTCCACTTGCTTCTTGTATGATGTCTACAGTAATTCCATCTTCTCCTGGAGCTTTTCTTCGCTTCATGTTCTTGATTGCATGTGCAACTTCTGCTGGGAGGACTGAAGAACTCTGGTACTGGTACTTTTCATTCTTAAACATATATATATATATATACCTTTCATTCTTAAACATATATATATATATATATATATATATATATATATATATATCATCATCATCATCATTGTCAACCATTATCAATCCACTGCTGGACGAAGGTCTCCCCAAGTTTCCTCCACAACGGTCTGTCTTGTGCCAGTCTCCTCCATGTCACCCCTGCATACTTTCGAATTTCATCCACCCATCTCCCATGTGGTCTTCTTCTGGGTCTTTTCCTGTCCCTTGGAATCCAATCTAAAATTTCGGCTGTCCATCGATGATCTGTCCTTCTGGCAGTATGTCCAGCCCATTGCCATTTCAGGGATTTAACTCTGATCATGATGTCTTCCACTCTTGTCATTTTTCGGATCCACGAGTTCCTCTTCTTATCCCTCCTGGTTACACCAAGCATGCACCTCTCCATGCTTCTTTGAGTTGTCTGCAGCCTTTGTATGTCTCTTTTAGTTAAGGTCCACGTCTCTGCACCATACGTAAGCACTGGAAGGATGCATTGATCAAACACTTTTCTTTTAAGACATAATGGCATATTGCTCTTGAAAATTATGCTGTTTCTTCCAAAAGCTCTCCAGGCAAGTTTTGTACGCCGATTAATTTCTTCATCAATGTGACCCTCACTTGATATCTGCTGTCCAAGATAAACGTACGTGTCTGTTATCTCCAGCTTTTCTCCATCAATCGATAAATCTTCATTTCTTGTAAAAGCATTGAACATCACTTTTGTCTTCTGAAAGTTCATTTTTAATCCCACTTCTTTACTCTTGTCAGCAAGTTCCTGGATCATACTCTGCAGCTCTGATGGGGTAGTTGCAAAAATGACTACGTCATCAGCAAAGCGAAGGTGGGTTAGATAATCTCCATTAATCTTTATTCCCTTGTTTTCCCAGCTCAGCGACTGAAAAACACCCTCCAATGTGGCATTAAAGAGCTTCGGTGATATGGTGTCCCCTTGTCTCACTCCCTTTCCAATTTTTACGTGTGTTGTATTTTCAAACAGCCTAATCTTTGCACTTGCATTTTCATAGATGTTATTAATAATATTAATGTATGCATCTTCAATACCGCAGGTTTTCAGAGCCATTGTAACTGCTGATGGTTTCACCGAATCAAAGGCTTTTTCATAATCGATAAAAGCCATGCACAATGGAAGTTCATATTCCCTCGCTCTTTCAATTAGTTCTCTCAGCACGTGGATATGATCTATTGTGCTGTAGCCACTCCTGAATCCAGCTTGTTCTCTCGGTTGAGCCATGTCCAGTGTTACCTTCAAGCGGTGTGAAAGAACTTTAGTGAAGATTTTATAAACTACTGATAGGAGGCTGATAGGTCTGTAGTTTCCGAGATCCTCAATGTCACCTTTCTTATGTAGCAGGATCATTGTAGCGGTGTTCCAATCCTCAGGAATCTTTCCTTCATTAAGGCATCGAGTGAAAATTTGGGCGAGTACTGTTTCGATTTCTCCACTTGCTTCTTGTATGATGTCTACAGTAATTCCATCTTCTCCTGGAGCTTTTCCTCGCTTCATGTTCTTGATTGCATGTGCAACTTCTGCTGGAAGGACTGGAGGAACTCTGGTACTGGTATCTTTCATGATGTCAGGAGTGCATATATCATCCCTTTCATATAATTTGGAGTAGAAATCTTTCACTCTTGTCAAAATTTCGCCTCTATTTCTTGTTACAGAACCATCTTCTTTTCTCAGTGCCATAATCTGTTTTCTTCCCTTACTGAGATGTCCCTTTGCTATCTTTAGGCTTTGGTTGTTTTCAATTGCTTTCCTCACTAGTTCACAGTTGAATTTCCTTACGTCTTCAGTGATACTTTTTCTTACTGTCTTGCATAGCTCTATATATTCCACTTTGGAAGTCATATCTTCTTTAGTTGTTCTCATCTCTCTTCTTTTTTGCATCAACATTTTGGTTTTTCCTGATAATTTGTTCACATGCAACTTGTTCTTAGACCCAGCTAATTTTGTTGCTGTTTCCATAAGAGCTTTGGTTACTTTTCTGTTAACTTCAGAGATGTCCACTTCTTCCGATGTTAGGCCTTCTAAAGCAGAGAACCTGTTCTTCAGTTCTAACTTGAAGGTATTATGGTGTTTTTAAGGTTGGTTATGTCAATAGATTTTGTTTGTCTTATGAGCTTGCCACGTTCAAGTTTAGTGTTGAGGTGCATCTTACATCTCACCAATCTATGGTCACTACCTGTGTTGAACTTGTTTAGCACACTGCAGTCTTCTATGACGAATTTTTTGTTACACATAATAAAATCAATTTCACTTGTCGTCCCATTTGGATGTCTCCATGTCCATTTCCTGTGTGGCTTTTTCTTGAAAAAGGAGTTCAAGATGAAAAACCCTTCTGCCTCTGCAAACTCAACGAGAGTATTTCCACGCTGGTTTCTGTTGCCATGACCGAATTTACCTACTGAAGTTTCATTCTGTTGCCGTTGCCCTATTTTTGCATTGAAATCTCCCATAATTATTTTCAAGTGCTGCTTACCTTTATTATTTAGATGACAAATTTCCTCATAAAATTCTTCAATTTCTTCTTCAGGATGACTTGTGGTGGGTGCATAAGTTTGAATAATCTGAGCCTGGTATCTTTTCGAGAGTTGGATAACAAGTCGTGCAGCTCTGTCAGAGGAACTTTCAACTTCTACAACTTTATCCTTCAGTTTCTTGTTTATTATAAATCCAACACCACTAGTTCTGCCAGTATCTGTCCCACGATAGTAGAAGAGATGTCCACTTTTCAGTTCGATGAGATCTTCTCCTTTTCTCCTTACTTCACTTAGCCCCACGATGTCCCACTTGATCCTTTGCAGTTCCTCTTCCAATTCAAGAAGCCTTGAATATATATATATATATATATACACTGACGGAAAAAAATCCCAACACCACGAAAAAATAGTTGTAGAGGAATGAAATGGCGGCAATACATTTGTATAGGTAACATATTTAATCGATTAAGGTTTCAAGATCACAGCTTATTGTAAGCGCGAGAAGAGCCATTTCAAATGTGAAATGCTGGTACATTAATAACCGGTGTAACAGCCAGAATGTTGAATGCAAGCACGCAAACGTTCATGCATTGTGTCGTACAGGTGCTGGATGTCAGTTTGTGGGATGGAGTTCCATGCCTGTTGCACTTGGTCGCTCAATACAGGGACGGTTAATGCTGGTTGGGGGTGACGCTGGAGTTGTCGTCCAATGATGCCCCATACATGCTCGATTGGTGAAAGATCTGGTGATCTAGCAGGCCACGGCAACATGTCGACACTCTGTAGAGCATGTTCGGTTACAACAGCGGTATGCGGGCGAGCGTTATCCAGTTGGAAAGCACCCCTGGAATGCTGTTCATGAATGGCAGCAAAATATGTTGAATCACCAGACCGACGTACAACTGTGCCGTCAGAGTGCGTGGGACAACCACGAGAGTGCTCCTGCTGTCATAGGAAATTGCTCCCCAGACCATAACTCCAGGTGTAGGTCCAGTGTGTCTCGGCCGCAGACAGGTTGGTTGCAGGCGCTCACCTGGCCTCCTTCTAACCAACACACAGCCATCACTGTCACCCAGGCAGAACCGGCTTTCATCAGAAAACATAACAGATCTCCACTCCGTCCTCCAATGAGCTCTTGCTTGACACCACTGATGTCGCAAACGGCAGTGGTTTGGAGTAAGTGGAATGCACGCCACAGCGCGTCTGGCTCGGAGCTGTCCTTCAATAACCGATTTGTAACAGTTCGTTGTGTCACTGTGGTGGCAATTGCAGCTCGAATTGATTGCTGCCGCAGACGGAGTACGATGCGCCACGGCCATACGCCGTACACGGCGGTCTTCCCTCTCAGTAGTACCACGTGGCCTGCCGGAACCCGGTCTTCTTGAGGCAGTATCTTCCCTTGACCACCGCTGCCAACAATTATGCACGGTGGCTACATTCCTGCCAAGTCGTTCTGCAATATTGCGGAAAGAAAATCCACCTTCTCGTAACCCTATTACCGGACCTCGTTCAAACACCGTGAGCTGTTGATAATGGCTTCTTCGTCTTCTTAAAGGCATTCATGACTAGCATCAACACCCTACGTCGAATCTCAACGATAACTAACGCTCACGAACGTTACAGCGCGTATTAACAGCAAACCTGCTTTGCATGTTCCGAGGGCGCTACTAGCGCCACACGTATGCGCCGAGCGCGAAATTTGCATAGACGTCATCTTACAGATGTACTCTCACCGCCAACCAACTGTCGTTTATCTAACACAACCCCTTCTTGGTGTTGGGATTTTTTTCCGTCAGTGTATAAGTACCTTTCATTCTTAAACATATATATATATATATATCATCATCATCATCATTGTCAACCATTATCAATCCACTGCTGGACGAAGGTCTCCCCAAGTTTCCTCCACAACGGTCTGTCTTGTGCCAGTCTCCTCCATGTCACTCCCGCGTACTTTCAAATTTCATCCACCCATCTTCCACGTGGTCTTCTTCTGGGTCTTTTCCTGTCCCTTGGAATCCAATCTAAAATTTCGGCTGTCCATCGATGGTCTGTCCTTCTGGCAGTATGTCCAGCCCATTGCCATTTCAGGGATTTAACTCTGATCATGATGTCTTCCACTCTTGTCATTTTTCGGATCCACGTGTTCCTCTTCTTATCTCTCCTGGTTACACCAAGCATGCACCTCTCCATGCTGTTTGAGTTGTCTGCAGCCTTTGTATGTCTCTTTTAGCTAAGGTCCACGTCTCTGCACCATACGTAAGCACTGGAAGGATACATTGATCAAACACTTTTCTTTTAAGACATAATGGCATATTGCTCTTGAAAATTATGCTGTTTCTTCCAAAAGCTCTCCAGGCAAGTTTTGTACGCCGATTAATTTCTTCATCAATGTGACCCTCACTTGAAATCTGCTGTCCAAGATAAATGTACGTGTCTGTTATCTCCAGCTTTTCTCCATCAATCGATAAATCTTCATTTCTTGTAAAAGCATTGAACATCACTTTTGTCTTCTGAAAGTTCATTTTTAATCCCACTTCTTTACTCTTGTCAGCAAGTTCCTGGATCATACTCTGTAGCTCTGATGGGGTAGTTGCAAAAATGACTATGTCATCAGCAAAACGAAGGTGGGTTAGATAATCTCCATTAACCGTTATCCGTTTGTTTTCCCAGTTCAGTGATTGAAAGACATTTTCCAATGTGGCATTAAAGAGCTTCGGAGATATGGTGTCACCTTGTCTCACTCCTTTTTCAATTTTTATGTATGTTGTATTTTCAAACAGCCGAATCTTTGCACTTGCATTTTCATAGATGTTATTAATAATATTAATGTATGCATCTTCAATACCGCAGGATTTCAGAGCCATTGCAACTGCTGATGGTTTCACCGAATCAAAGGCTTTTTCATAATAAAAAAGCCATGCACAATGGAAGTTCATATTCCCTCGCTCTTTCAATTAGTTCTCTCAGTACGTGGATATGATCTATTGTGCTGTAGCCACTCCTGAATCCAGCTTGTTCTCTCGGTTGAGCCATGTCCAGTGTCACCTTCAAGCGGTGTGAAAGAACTTTAGTGAAGATTTTATAAACCACTGATAGGAGGCTGATAGGTCTGTAGTTCCTGAGATCCTCAATGCCACCTTTTTTATGTAGCAAGATATATATATATATATATATATATATATATACATACCCAGAAGGGACAGGAAAAGACCCAGAAGAAGACCACATGGGAGATGGGTGGATGAAATTCGAAAGTATGCAGGGGTGACATGGAGGAGACTGGCACAAGACAGACCGTTGTGGAGGAAACTTGGGGAGACCTTCGCCCAACAGTGGTATGATAATGGTTGACGACGATGATGATGATATATATATATATATATATATATATATATATTTAAGTTGTGGAGTCATTTTGGAGGGGTTTGGCCATAACTCACCACGCTGGCCAAGCGGGTTGATGAGTGTGGCATAGCATTTCCTTTAATCTAATCCCGATGGTATAGTTATACCGCTATTGGCGGTCGTCAGAGCCCCTTTGATGGGAACAGAATGCACCACGAGAAGTCGGGGTTGACATTAGTCGAGGAGAGGTTGTAATGTTACGCATCACCTGACCTTACATCCCCATACGTATGGTGCAGAGACGTGGACCTTAGAGACATACGTATGGTGCAGAGACGTGGACTTTAGAGACGTACGTATGGTGCAGAGACGTGGACTTTAGAGACATACGTATGTTGCAGAGACGTGGACCTTAGAGACATACGTATGTTGCAGAGACGTGGACCTTAGAGACATACGTATGGTGCAGAGACATGGACCTTAGAGACATACGTATGGTGCAGAGACGTGGACCTTAGAGACATACGTATGGTGCAGAGACGTGGACCTTAGAGACATACGTATGGTGCAGAGACGTGAACCTTAACTAAAAGAGACATACAAAGGCTGCAAACAAATCAAAGAGGCATGGAGAGGTGCATGCTTGGTGTAACCAGGAGAGATAAGAAGAGGAACTCGTGGATCTGAAAAATGACAAGAGTGGAAGACATCATGATCAGAGTTAAATCCCTGAAATGGCAATGGTATTGGTATTGGTAACTGTGGGTACCAAAGTGTACCCAGTTTATTGCTATAACGAAATACAAACATAGGAGATTCATTGAATGTTGCAGTACAGAAAACAAAAGTGCGGGAAAGTATGTATATCCACGATGCAGCACAAAATTACACAGAAAGGAAATGAATATGCACACGAACAATGAATGGCATAACGGCATGTCAAACGATTTGAAATAACACATGTGCACAAGTATATGAAATGTACTATGCCATCATAAATCATCCGAACGGAACTTAAATGTGGTTAGAGCGCAAAACATTATTGAGTAACTCATCAACTTTATAAGAATAACAAAGGTAACAAATGTACCACTATTGTAATCCGCGATCGAGGAAAGCACTAACACAGCTAAAACTCACAAGTATAGGAAATTTAAAAAAACAAGGCACAAATTCAGGAAACAACAGATAAGATAATGATAAAGAGATACTGGGGAGCTCACACAAGTAACGAGACCGATTATTCGTGGAAACACAGCAAAAACTCACAATTATAGCAAATTGAAAATACATTACTTGTGAAATACAGTAAAATCAAACAATTATAGATTGAATTTGTACTCAATCTCCCTCAAAAGGGGCTCGCACAAGAGGACTTTCCCGGCCGATGCCTGTGATCTTGCTACAGATGTTGTTTATAGTCAGATATGGGATGCAAGCTTCTGATGGAACCAGCTTCGGCTGTTTAGTGACAAAGAGCAAAAATTTTAACGAAAGGAAAATGGCAGAATCACCAAATTTCTCAAATACCAATTAAACCATCAAACCAATTTCAGCCTTAGCATCATCTTAAAACTTGAAATACACGCTTTTCTGCATTGAATATTTTGAATACAGACCCTTAAAACGGAAATGCGAAACACGAAAATAAAGTTCATTTCTTTTATTTAAAAAAAATGAGGGTTCTGATTTTTTACCTTAAAAATAAATTTTCCTGAGCATCTCGCTTTTACTACCTGGGCAGATAATTTCTGCACATGCCCAGCTGGACATGCAACTTCTCAGATATTTTTGAAGCCCTGTAATACACTATATTGACAAAAGTCACTGGATACCCCTTCAAAAGCAAATGAACGGATCTGCTGCGTTCTTAAGATGCGCGGTACAACTGCAAACGATATAAAAACAAGCCTGTAGCTGACCGAGATTATATCGCACTGTGATTTTGTGTGAAAATGTCGCGGCGGGAGAGAACTGACTTTCAGAAAGGAAAGATTGTTGGGTGTTATATTAGTGGGTTGTCCATAAGAGAAACCAAGAAGCGTTTAAACATACCCAAGTCAACTGTTTTGGATGTACTGAATAAGTGGAAGACACGGGGCATGCCTGAAGGAGCAAAATGTACCAGCACACCAAAGAAAATCAGTGATACAGGACATCTAAGCCTCAGGAGAATCGTTACAGGTAATCGACGGAGTACTTGTATAGGTGAGTAAAAATGCTGGTACCTCGGTATGTACACGTACCATTCGCAGAGAACTTCATTCCATGGGTTACCGTGGTCGTGCGGCTGCTCATAAGTTTTTCATCTCCACTTGTCGTTTAGCATAGTGTAAAGAACATTTATCATGGACCGTAGATCAATTGAAACGGGTCCTGTGGACTGATGAATCCAGATACACGATCCATCAGTCTGATGGCTGTGTGTGGGTATAGTGGCTGCCGGGGAAACGCTATTTACCACAGTGTACTGTTCCTACTGTCAAGCTTGGAGCTGGCAGTGTACTCGTGTGGGGTGCTTTTCGTGGTATGGTCCTGCCCTATTGGTTATCCTAGACAAACCTGTTAATCAGCTCGTCTACCTCGATATTCTGGACAATTATGCCCTACCAACTCTGTGGCAATACTATTTAACCGAGCCTTATTGGTACCAGCAGAATAATGCACCGAGCCATAAAGCAAGGACTGTTACGGCGTGGTTTGACGATAATTCCGTATCGTGGGTGGTGTGGCCAGCACAGAGCCCTGATCTTAATCCTATATAGCACCTAATATAGGATTAAGATCAGGGCTCGGTGAATTAGAGTGCCGCATAAGAAGTCGGTAACTAAGACCTATCACTAAGCAACAGTTAGCGGCAGCATTATGTACTGAATACCTATCGCTGTGCTCCAAAACCTTGTCGAAAGCATGTTTCAAAGTGTCATTGTATGCATTAAGGCCAAAGGTGGACCGACACCGTACTAATATACGTCAATAAATGCTACGTTGTGTTTTTTTGTCAATAGTAAATATCGCTTCAAATTCGTACTCAATCCCCCTCAAAAGGTGTTCGTACACGAGGATCCACCCTGGCTACGCCCGTGGTCTTGCTCCAGATGTTGTTTATAGTCAGCTACGGGATGCAAGCTTCTGATGGAACCAGTATGCGTTGTTTAGTGACAAAGGGCAAACATTTTAGCGAAAGGAACATAGCAGACTCACTAAATTTCTGAAATACTAATTTCAACCTTAGCATCATCTTAAAACTTGAAATACGCGTTTCTCTGCATTGAATATTTTGAATACAGACCCTTAAAACGGAAATGCAAAACACGAAAAAAAGTTCATTTCTTTAATTTAAAAAAAAAATGAGGGTTCTGATTTTTTACCTTAAAAATAAAATTTCCTGGGCATCTATATATACTTTATAGCTTTTATTACCTGGGCAAGTAAGTAATTTCTGCACATGCCCAGTAGGGCATGTAACTTCTCATATTTTTCAAGCCCTGTAATATGTGGGAGGGGGCGAGGATTTCTACACTGGTGGAAATTCACCCGTATTGTTTAATACTTGAAAGAGGCTTCTGCAGCACCGTGTCAGTGTTATAAATTTCATTGGGTGTCCGCTACGCATCAATTTTACTATTAAACTACAAGTCATTAACTTAGGGTGTTTATTCTCCGAATGACTAATAGTTTTCTTCACCTCTTGGCTTCGTGTTACTATCTGATATGAGGCTGCAGTTGGTACCTCTATAAAGGTACAGTATAATATATTTGGCATAGTACAGTATAATATATTTGGCATACTGTGTGTACCTCTGCATATTCATATGCCTAAACAGCAACTCATCTGGATGTCTTCGTGCATGCTACTCTGAAGAGACCCTAATATTTGAAACAATATTTTCTCCTGCAAAATGTGTGTGAATATAATAAATTACAGTGCAGTTACTAAATGCAAAAGGTATTAATTTAGAATATACTACATAAATAAATTAATACTTAGCTACGAATTTCCAACAAACCTGTTACCATTCAGTAATTTTTAATGATTAAGATTAAAGAATACTACGTTCAGTTTTAGCTGCATTTCTTGAAGCGTATTCAAGCGATGGTGAAATATAAATCTTGACTCACTCTGAAGCTGCCATGTGCATACAGTAATGAGTGGAAGCACTTTGCGTTAGAAGTGGATTTTATACATATAGCATATCATTGAATAGTTCACAGTAATAGAAAAATTAGATTAAAAAAATGTTCTATGTATATACCTTACTATGTGGTGTAACAGTGAAGTTATCCCTTTTAATGGCACGAATCCACTTTGCACACAAATCTTCGTCTTTTGGAAATCCACAAACACGAACTTTGGGTCCTGTTTTATGATTTCCACGGCAGCCGGGAAAACAACACAGATATGGCATAAGCAAATACCTATCTCACTCAATTATCGGTATATAAAAACTAGAATTAAAATGTTAGTTGAAACAAATCACAGGAAAGGAACACTATTCATTTCACGCAAGCATGGACAACCATAAATATCACAAGTCAGACGGTTAGGCGTGAACTGTTTGATTAGTAGATCCAACACGGACTGTTTGATCAGTAGATCCAACACGGACTGTTTGATCAGTAGATCCAACACGGACTGTTTGATCAGTAGATCCAACACGGACTGTAACACGGACTGTTTGATTAGTAGATCCACGAGGTGTGACGCCACTGAAAAGGACGCCACGACTTAATAGGCCTTCAAGAATATCGAAGGTAACGGTGGTGAGCACCTACCTCAGCCGCTCTTTCACGACACGTTTTTCGGGGTAGGCTTCAACCACACGTAACAGAACATCGTCAAAAACAGCAACAGATCGGTGACCACGTACTTCGTTTTTGCAAGTCCGTATCTCCGCTTTGAAACTTCACAAATCATCGCCGAATGGTTCGTTCGTTGGTTGTATTCTCCCCAAACGCTTTGTTAACGTTTCGAGCGGCAATTCCTGTAGAATGGCCTAGTTTAAATGCATACAGGAAGATAAATCTCAAATCCGGTGTCTGCATGTTTCCTTTGCAGGCCACGTTACGTCCACACAAACCCCGCCTAAACCTTGTTCTTCACACACGTGCTAGCTATTTATAGTAACTCTGTGACGTAATGCCCGCAACACCTGTGGGTGGTTCCATTCAGCTGTGGTGGGGGTCTGTCTCCACTGCTCGTTCGCGCAGAACATTTCATTCGCACCAACCCAATATTTGAAAAGTTCTTTTTCTTTAGCATATCTTTTGTCATGAAGAACACTTTTCGCCTATTTTCAACTTCTCCATTATGCTAAATTCTTCCGCTAGAAGGAATAGAGTTATGTCATGTTTGCTTCTATATTTCTTTTTTTAACTATTCGATATCAAAATCTTTTTGTCTCTAGCGCCTTCCTTCTGCTATGAAAGACTTTTTGGGCACCATTTGCTTATTTTCGTAACATACTTTTTAGCCGCTGGTGGGAGTAAGTTGTTTTTTTCTATTTCTAGATGTTTTATCGATTGTAGAAATCATGTTTTTTTTTGTAACTGGTTCCATTCACTTTGAATAAATTTGATACATTTTATTCGCGTCGGAAAGGATTCAAGAGACGCGCTCATTACAACCGAAAATTCAGTGTCGTCTTTTTTGTTCTATTTTTCGTGATGCGCAGTATCTTTGCTGGGAATAAAAATGTTAATTCATCGCAAAATCTTTGTAGAAGATATCCATCTTCCACAAACAAAGGGTCTGTGATTCATTATTTAAAAAAATGCTTTTGAATTGGATATAGGATACCGTCCCCAAGACTTCCTTCCCGAAGACATGTTTTTTGCTTTTTCTTTAGGGGACGCAAATGTATATTTGAAATCATGATTTCCTTTAATCTTTTCAATGTTTTATGACTTCCTTCGATATTTCTTTCATTTGTTAGTTTTTAATTTTATTCTTTCTTTACTTTATTTTATTTTCCTTTCGCTCTTTTTTTGCTCACCCAGTGTAGGAGTGGACTGATAGCAGATACTGTGAAGGAAAGGTACCAGAGCTGACTACACTGTAACTTGCACACTATTTCTTCAGTGCTCCCAGCGTCCGCTAGTCATTCTCACCGTCATGTTGAATGGGAAATTTGGTTTAAGCGTTTCTGTATCCCAGATAGAAAAGCTTTTCTGTATCTCAGATAGAAAAGTTTTTCTGAAGAAAATGCTGTTAGTAATACAACATGTTAATATTCAAGATGAACTTGATATCTATCAACAGATGTGTGTTGAAAACAACCACTGACTATATGTTTCCGAAAGCATATGGAAAAGTAATTCTATTAAAAACGAATGTTTACAAATCGCAGCTCAAAAGCGCCAAAAACAGTAATCTGTTGAAATGGTGGTAAATGAACGCAGAAATATTTGTGGTCCATTCATGACTCATTCGAAAATTGAAACTTCACAGCGTGCTGGAAATGTATTTCGTAGTACCAGAAGTATTGTATCCACAAAACGTAGCTGTCGGTTGCCGGACAGTTTTGTTTCAGAGCCAGAAGCACACAAAATGCTGAGATTCTAAGCATTGGAAGAGCCTTTACTGTACAATTTACAAACTTCAGTCAATTTATTAGCTGACCAGATTTTGTTTTTCTGGTTTTGAAACATTTGAAAGAGACAATAGCAATAATAACGTCTGCTGATGTCAGTCTTTCGGTGATTGGTATCAAAATTCAAAACTGAAAAGTGATTGAGAAATTTGTTTAGTTATACTGTATTAGACATAACTTTTAAATTTTCATACTAGTTGTCTTTCCCTCTATGGAAGTTCAAGTAGCTAATGTATATGATTCAAACTGTATAGAAGCTCAATATCAGATATAATAGCCAAAATGGGCTTTTATTCTTAAAAAAATCTGAGTTTCCCCTGAAATTTGTTCTCTTCCCCCTCAAAAAACAAATCTGAAGGCCGAGCTGCCATGGTGCTCTGAAAGCATCAACTTAAAAAGCTATCGTTTGCCTTACTCCTATTCGTCAGCCGCAGTCTGTTGGTCACAGGCAACAACCTGGCTTTTATACTGGAAAAACAATCCATAAACGCCAGGTTGTTGAGGGTTGAGTTTTTTGTTTATTTTATTGTTTTGGGCTTTAACGACCACATGTGAGCAACTCTAAGGACTATAAATATTGTCACCCTTCCTTAATTCAGGGCCAATGGTTCCAGGTAAGAAACAGAGCCAGCACCGTAGAAGGCACTACCAACGCTTCATCCGGGACTCTAATTCGGGGCCTACTGGGACGACTAGTTAGAAACATATGCCTCTGATCGCTAGGGCAGCGATTCGGCCCTGTTGAGTTTGATGGTCTGCTAGAGCACTGCGTATCAGCCAACTTATAATGAAACTTCCAGTAGAGCACTTCTGACATATCCATAACGTTATCTTCTACATGCACTGGGCTAAATATCCAGATATTTTCAAAGCTGAAATCCTAATTTTAGCTAGCTGGATATTTGGTATTTGAAATCCGTATATCCAGATGTTTTGGTAACCGAATATTTAGTTTTGAGAAACAGATATATCGAGATTCGATTTTGAAACATTCAAATGCTAAAAATTCGTTTTTCGTAGTAAAATATCCTGATATTTTAAAATCTTGACACCGTGAACAGTTCTACTCATTTCTCCCGAAACTTCTGTGGGTAATGAGCTCGTCCTTTGTTAAATGCATGTTGTGTACAAATATGTATCTTTAAATTTCATATTCATTTTTAAGAGAAACACGTGCCTTTGCAGATATTTGGTTATTCAATTTCTGATTGGTTATTTTAATTTACGTTCACAGTTTTTTTTCATTAGCAAAACATAGCAAAATAAAAGAACCTTTTGGCAAGAGGCAATTCAAGAATTTCATGACCAGAAGAAATGCCATTGCCATCCTAGGCCCAATTTCGTGTGCGCGACGTTACTAACATCTCTTCCTATGAGCTCTAATTCACTTTTGATTTTAACGGGCCGCCCTGTACACACTGCCTCTAGTTTCAAACTCTGTACTTCATCGTCCTTGTCTTTCTATCTTTTTGCGTATTGATGAGTTCACTTCTACCAAAATTTGTTTCTAGCCGGTTTACATAAAGACGAAAATTCTGTAATTAAGGGTCAGGGCGCACGTCTAAAACAGTTTTCTAAACGTGTTCAAGAAATTCTTTCAAAATGTGTGCATCTAGCTTTTACTGAACACCTGCCACAAGACATGAACTTTATAGTACATTTTTACTACGTATGTGTTCCTATGCACAATGAGAGTGTATTTTCGAAAATAACTCTTTGATTAGTTTAACAGCAATTAATTTCCTTTAAAGCGCTGAAAATTCCATGAAATCTTTTATAGTGTTCGTATTTTGTTTACTTATTTGTACTCATGCTTTACTGAGGGCTTATTTTTAGCACTTTCGAAGAGGCTACTCCAACGATTTCTTTTGGCAATAATAGCGCCCTCTATCATGTTAAATGACATATTGCTTGGGTGTCATAAACTTGCAGCTGAAGATAGAAGCAAATTCAAAATGCGTGTGTTTCAAAGTTAACAACTGCAATACATTTAAAACCGAATAAAAATTCCACTTTCAGATCTGACAAGTAGTTTCTTCTGTATTCATCTTGTCATTCAACAGGTACACTTTCCTCAAAAATACTGTAGTGCCCTAACTAACAAAATCTAATTCAGTACCTTAAAATATACTTCCTCTAGTTAACTATTATTTTCTTGCATCGTAATAAATTTTGCTTTAGCACACCTATGATGAGGCCTTAGAAGGACATGCTGATAACGCACTCGGAATTGCAACACACCTTTGATTTAATCTAATTTCTATCGTGAATTTTAAATAATACTGAACTTGCGCATAAACTTTCATAGGATTCATAAACAGTATGTTTAAACTCAGTTCTCTGGTAGCAATTATTATTCGTACATTAAAAAAACCCTATGGGGCCGAAGTGGATTCGCCCGCTGTGTTTAAACGTAGAACTACGTATGCCCTGTCTTGTGTCAATCATATGATCGTAAATAAAATACACAGTGGGTGTTGCTAAGGTTGTTTATTTATTTTGTCGGTGGTATTACATGTGTAGGTCGGAATCATCGTTAGAATCTCTATCCGCAATGCTTATGTTATTATCTGCATTTGCTTCTGTGCCTGAAGTCGATGTTGCTGAGCTTGAAGTCGATGGGCTGTGAGTTATGCCAAACAGTGGTCGATGATACGAGAAGTAAGAGACATAGTTGACTATACGGAGCAGTTGTATGAATATCACATCGATAGCTGTGCTGCCCAGCGTTTTGTTTTCAGCCGGATCAGTCGCTTGGTTCATCTGGAACTCTGAGTGCATAAACTCGAGAAACTGATGGTTGTCCGATTTGTTGATATCTATGTTGAAATCTCCAGTAAGAATGATCGGTAGGTCCCACAAACGTAACTCGTCTAAGTCACTAAACTTCTGTGCAAACTTGCGTGAGTAGCAAGCCAAGTTTCGCAGCATGAACTGTCGTATTCGCTTAGGTGTGAGATATGGCGACAAGTAGAGAGTGACGATCAAGCATTCCTGGCCCATTTAAGCAGAGCAATAATAATAATAAAGTACAGCTACATTACCATCTACTCTTATTTTTGACAGTTGCAATTGTTATTTTTTCCATTCACACGACTAGTTCACCATGTTAACATTAATTACATACCAAAATCTATGTTCAATGACTTTAGTTCAAAAGTATTAAAAACAAAAAACAAAGTATACTCTCGGTGCAGAACACAAAAATGACCATCCACTTCGGAGAGCTGTCACGAATTGCCATTTATCCGCCGACCCCACCACTTATAGTTGTCACTAAATATCATGTATGCGCTATCAAACGATTCTAGCGCCGTTGCGACGCCCCTGATAACCCCGGAGTTATTGCAAGTTGAAATCAGTCACACAAATACGTCGCGTGCACTGCTAATGTGTATCGTACCAGAAGCCGTAGTTCTACGTCAAAATATAACTGATTAACTTGAGTCATGAAGATCCTTGCAGCCGCGGTGGCGCAGTGGTCTAAGTGATGGCTTATGATCATTCGTCCGAAATGATCAAGGCATGGTTATTGTGTTTGTCTTACGGCACTGACTCTCTGTGTTCCATGGAACCAGTGACCCTAAATTAGGGACAGGCGACTGCTTATCGCCCAGTGAGTTGCGCACGGTGGTCGTTAAACTCCCACCCGAAAAAAAAAAAAGGAAGAAAACACACACACACAAATAGCGTTTGTTGCCAGTTATTCCGACAGAGTTTATAGAATGCATATGGTATAAATGGGAAGTTAGTTTTTCTACAACAAAAGCGGTTGTAATACACTAATCACTCTCCTCTTAACTTTAAAACTTCTCCCTGAACAGTGGCTAAAGTGTTTAGCTCACCTTGGTAAGTAACTATACGTCTCACCATATAAGGAAAAGACTTTCGTGAAACAAAAACCATCGGCATTGCAGAGTTAGCTAATGCGAAACGGATTTTTTTGGCAGGGGCTCGAATCCCAGTCTGCGGTTACTGCAATTTTTTTACGCAGACTTCCTCGGCCGGCTGGGATTGGAAGGTGGGGATGACTCCATATGAAACCGGCCCTGATTTTTGCCAGCTTTGGGTAAGCCACCCAAAATGAAAGGTGTTACATGGCTACCAAACCTCCATTACGGTTTATTTCCATGCTCTGTATAAGCTGTAAAGAGAACATGAGGCGAGGGGATTTCCATTTTTACAGTAACGCTCACTTACCCGAAAAATTATCCTTTACTGAAGGACAACAAAACAATCGGTTATTGGAGTGGTAAAACTTAAGAGGGAAAAGCACGTTTTCAACCCACGAGGTTTTATCTTTATTAAGTCTACACAAAACAAGACAAATCTTTATTCTTCTTGGTACTGAACAGTTTCCGTTCTGTGAACAGGGACTTCATCGGGCTATTGCCAAAAAATAATTAGTCAGTGCATTATCTTTCAACTGCGAAAAAGCTTCAAAATACTGGCTTAGATTCTTCCCTGGTAAATCGCGGGGTGGGGTGACATGTTGTAACTTAAGAAACTTTACTTTAAATACTATTTAAAATCGTTACATTTTAATCAAAAAACTTAAACAGGAAAAAATATCGCATGTAAGCAATGTCAGCTGAACTTTTTTTACTGCCCTTTAACAAAATTTAATCGGAAAAAAAAGTTACCACGGTATTCCATCCATTATAAGGACGAAATGAATGTGGACAAAATGATTTATTCATTTATAAATTTATTCATGTAAAATAAAATTTATAAATTTATTTCATATGAGGCAGGATTTTTTTGTAATGAAATTAAAGCCGTCAATATTGCACTTTTGTAGCCATCACCTTGTATAATTTAAATAAGTTTAATCTTAGTTTGCCTTCAATCGCCACCATTAAGTCTATTAAGAGAATTTTCAGTGCTATTCAGCAGTTTGCACACACAATTAATAGATCTGCCTTCTTCCAAAGGAAGGTGATAAGACTGAGACAAAAACTTCATGAGTTTGTCTTTTGCTAACTGGAATCTGTTCAGATTGACTTTTACTTTCCTTGCCCATTTCTTCCTTGAGATAATGCCAATGAAAGACTGGGCATTTCCAACACGTCTTTTTTTTTAAAAAGTGCATGCTTACAGTATCACTTTATTCGTCCGTCCGTCCTTCTGTGGACACAATATTTCTGCAATTATTTGTCCGCTTTAGAAAAATTATTTTCGCATTGGGAATCCCCAAATGTTAGAACCATCATTCTGGATTTTTCGTCCTTTTCTGATGCATAACTTTGCCACTAGTGGGCGTAAATGCAAATTCTATAAAATTAAAAATATATTTTATTTCATAGCTTTGCTTCTAAATATCCGAAAGAAAAAAATATTTCTTTCCTTGGATTCCATGTATTACGAAGACTATTTTGGGTAGCGTTTCTTTCTCAAATAATGCACAGTTTTTCCTCTAGAGGGCGTAAAGTTTAATTTGCGATTGATACGATATCTCGGCTTCTAAACGTCCGATTTGAAAATATTTTTCTCCTTCGGATAGAGTTTCTGGTAGGAAATGTTATTCATATAGTTTCTAATTTTTGTGAGGAACTGTTTTGCCACAAGTCCACTAGGGAACGTTAGTGCATATGTATTTTTTCTGTGTATTTACTGCAATATCAGCGCCTTCTCAAAACTCGACTGAAAATGCTCTTCTGCAGTCAGATGCCGCTCAGCATGGAAAACCTACTGTGTATATTTTCTGCCCAAAATAATTCACAATTTTTCCTCCAGGGAGTGCTGATGTATAACTTATTTTTCTCGATATCTCTGATTTTAATAGTTCGATTTCAAAAATTATTTCTTTGTCGGACATCTCATGCAGAATGTTTGGCACACGATTTCAAATTTTCCTTAACATACAAGTTTGTAACTGGAGGACATAAGTCACATTTCTGTTTCCAGTATATTATATGCGTCTAGAAACCCGAATAAAAGAATCCATTTTCCATGAAATACTAACTACAAAAATATTTTATGCGCATTTCCTGCCCAAATTAATACACAATTTTCCCGCTAGAGGGCAAAAATGCTTAATTTGTTTTTCTCGACATCTCTGCTTCTAAAAGTCCGATGTAAAAAATCCTTTCAACGCCGGATACCCTTCACCTTGTGGAACATTTTGCATGTACTCGGGGTTGTTTGCGGTTCACAGTTCTGGCGTTAGGCGGTGTGTTAAGAATTTAAAAGACGTGCCCATTACAACCGAATATTAGGTGTCATTTTTCTTGGTTTTTTTTATTTCTTTTCTTTTTTTGTTTCATGGTTTAACGAGCAACTCCAAGGGTTATAAGCCCGTCCCTATTTGGGGAATGATGATTCCAGGTAGGAGAGAGAACCATCGCTGTCAGGACGACCATACCACCCATATCTCACCCGGGACTCAAACTCGGGAATATCTTGTCAAAAACTTACGCCTCTGACCACTCGATTATTGAGGAGGCTGGACACTTTGAATGAATATCCCAATCAGCCACTGCATACCACATTATGTGTCAGCCTTTGTTTCTTATACAGTATTTTGCTAAATATTCACTCTGTTTACAGCGTAGAATTGGTGTAATAATGATTCTTATAGCGGAAAATGTGCTCTCAAGGAACTGCCACAATGTAGTATTATATATTTGTCATTTGAGTCCGTCCTCTGAAATTTGATTCTTTACAGCATTTGGCATGCAGTATTCACAATTACTGGAGTACGTCAACGACTTTCCTAGTCCTTTATTGCATTGTATGCCTGAACGCTGCTGCAGCGCGAGATTGATTCAAGCCAAAATAAGTGGCGTTCATGGAAGCAAACCTCCAAACATCGTAAAGGAAGAAGTACAGTATCAACATTAACTTCTCGGAAGAATTAGGCTCCCATATTTTAGATTAATTTCTGTCAACTCGAATTCAAATTTTGCAAACATAAAACATATCAGATTTGATAAGTTTGCTGTAACATGTTTCATTTCATTGTATATTAGTTACGTTGCGTGGGTTTGCTCTGACTGTCGTGTATTTCAGGCTGACGCTAAGATGGTGTTTGATGTTGTGTCACGGATGGAGGACACCGAGCCTTTTACAGAAGAACTCCAAAGTGGCATGAAACGATTGTGGGTGGACTCTGGTGTGCAAGAATGCTACGGCCGTTCTAATGAGTACCAACTTAACGATAGCGCTAAGTAGTAAGTTAATTATAATATTGTCACTTGATTTTTAGTGCCTGCACACTCAATCTATACACACCATGAGCTGGAAATATGTCGAAAGATTTACTACATTGCGTCACATACGCTCTTTATAATCAAGGTTTTCCCACAGTGGCCGTTTGATACAAAACCAAATTCCTTTTTTCTTTGAGAACATATGGCAATGCATGAAGGTCGTAATGTTTCACTAAATGCATGATTTGACTGATGCAATAAGTTGCACATTAGCTGCGTTCTTCAGAAGAAAAAAACAGCACTCTGATGTTTCACACATTCTGATGAATGGAATCGTTGTCCATGTGTAAAATGAACATATCTAAAGTTCCAATGGTAAACTGATTGTGAAATAACACTTTTATTTGCTTTTAAAATGGATACCGTAGTTTACAAAAATCTGGACTTTCGATTAGTGGATTTGATGCACGTGCACCAGAAACTTTCGTTTATTAGAATCTGTTTCATTCAAACTTCACAGATTCTAACAAACAAAAGGTAAAACAGAGAAATTTATACTTAAACCCCTTCACTACATGCATTTGCTTTATCTTTATTGATTCTGGTTGTATATCTTTTATTTGACTGGAAACAATCCGTCTTCTATTTCATTGCTCATCCAGGAGAGAAGAAAGATGAGCCAATATGTCTAGGGATAACTCTTAGTGAAAGGTAAAGTCACACACTCTGTTTTTTTAGGGGAGGGGGTTGTGTTTTTGTTTAGTAGAGCTGTCCAAAGGGAACATCTTTGTCAGCTAAAGATTGCATTGTTCATAACCGCCTTTTCTGAAGTGATAGGAAAGGATCATTTGGCAAAAGGTGGTGCTTCTTCATATGGATTCAGTGTGAGAATTGGGTGACTGAGCTTCTTGTAGTTTGCTAAATAAGTACATTTCTTAACACTGAAATTTCCCCACTCAGAAAAAGTGAGTCAAATGAGTCGAAAGTCACCAGAGAATAGAACATGGGGTGGATAATACATGATTAAATTTTTAAGGCAGTACATCAGTTCGACAGGCTACAAGACAGGATTATGTAACAGCAGTCAATAACTTGTGTGACCACCGTGTTGCGGGATGCAATCAGACACACGGCGCGGCATAGAGTGATACAGTCATTTAATGATGCTCTTAGGTACCTGGAACCAAGCGACGGTTGCCTGGTTCTGTAGGTAATCGTTGCATCGTTCGTTGTCCTGGTCCATTGACAAGGAACTACGAAATTCGGAGGCATTTCGTGGTTATTTGCCAATGCTTCAAAGCGTTATCTAATTAGGTCTCTGGGTGATAGTTCCGGAGATCTCGCGGGCCATGAAAGTACCTGAATTCTTCGTAGGCACGCTCGAGAGATGTTAACAGCGCGTGGACGAGTGCTATCTTGCTGGAAAATAGCTTTCGGGGTACCACTCAGAAATGGCAATAACATGGGCTGTAAAGCGTCATTCACGTACCGCACGGCTGTCACCTTGCCCGTTACGTGTATCAGAGATTTGTCTCATATGTCGTTTCTGTTATGTGTAGCAGATCTGCCTCTTTCAAACGCGTCTATCGTAACAAAGGGCACCCCCATACGAAGTTGCCGGTTGGCGAGCAGTGTAATATTCATGGATTCAATGATTGTCGGCACCAAGGAAGAACCGTTACTCATCTCTGAAAGCGTCATGGTTCCATTCGTGTCACCACAATTCGATGTGGTGCCATTGTGTCACCACATCACCTACACCTACGACATCAAGACATCAATCTGGCCGAGCTCTTCGACGCCATACAGTCAATGGCAATCAGTGCAATGACTTCCGGAAGCGCAGACCATCCTCCACAGATTTTCGGCTGAATGTCCGAGTCATAATGGGGTTGTCAATAGTCGCCGCTACAGCCCTTGGAATGCTCGTTGAGGTAGCTTGTGGCTCCGCAATTACCTGGTGACCGATACGATGATCGATGCGTGCTGACGTTCTCCTGACTGCACCGATCCCTATACGTCGCCTGGTGGTGCTTTCTTCCAAACACTGTTGCTAAGAACTTCTAACTGTTCCTGCCCATGGTGCACGATTCGGCGAATCGAAGAATCAGCTTCACGGAGGCTTGTGCTCCTGCCTCTGTAAAACGCGTGCAGCTAATGATATGGTTTGCGATGAGGTCCATGAGGCGTATTTGGTTTGGTTCTTGGATATGATGCAGCAGCCATCAAAACTCCGTTGCTTTGTTCCGTACGACCTGAAGCACGGGATACGACATGGCTTCGGCTGCCCGTGTTTGCCCTTTTATATTTTGCATATCTCTCGCTATTGGTTGTATACTCGAATGATTTTCACATCTCACCTTCCTGCACACACACATTCTAATTTGCATGCCAATACGCTGATTTGTTTTGGGTGGGACACTTTTATCTTCGAGCAGTGTACATAAAGAAGCCATTTTTCGGCTTTGTAAAAGGGGGATGAACACATTGCATGATGCCTTTTCTTTTCAGTACAGTATCAACAAAAATTTAGGGTCAATTTGGGTGTGGATTCCCAACTCTAGAATTGAGGAGTCTTGGAATTTATTTATACAGTTGTATGTATGATACAAAACTATTTCCGAAATTAATAGCAATTCCTTGAAAAAAACACACTTTGTGACGTGCCTGCACCGCAGGACGCACATGAGATAAAGGCAGATAGCAATCGGAGCACATGTCCGCGTAGCTCCGTTGGGAGAGCGACTTACGCCGGAGTGAGGGGACCCGGATACGATGCTCGGCGCGGACAAACTAGTACGTTAAGCTAGTACGACCCGACTGTTACGTTTCTCGCAATGATGTGATGTTCTTTCTACATGGCGAGACAGGAAAAATGAGAATCCCTTCTTCAGTGGTTCGAACAAATAAATCAGTGTGATGTTACGTTTCACACACCAAATTGTCTGGGATTTCTCAAATGTACGTTCTTCATGGGATGACTACCTACCGTGACGCATGGTCCCGGCTGACCCGTGGGCCATGCCCCTGGCCCTCTTTCGGGGGGGGATTTGACGTGCCACCACCGCAGGACGCACATGAGATAAAGGCAGATAGCAGTGAGAGTACGTGTCCGTGTAGCTCAGTTGGGAGAGCGACTTACTCCGGAGTGAGGGGGACCCGAATTCTATGTCGGCGCGAACAAACTTGTACGTTATAACTTCGAAACGGGAACTACAGTTTATGCCTTAAAATGTTAGAAGGAATATTTAAATTTGTTTTTTGTCGAATGGTTATTCGACAGAAATAACAGGGAAAGTTTGAGATTTTTTAACAGACACATACACCGAAGAGCCAAAACATTATGACCATCTTCCTAATATGATGTTGTTCTACCATATGTCACCAAACAGTTCTTACCCGGACAAGTATCGACGTTACAAGATTTCTAAAGGTGTCTTGTGGTATTTGGTACCAACACATTACCAGCAGATCTTTTAACTCTTGTAAGTTACGTGGTTGAGCCGCCACAGATCGGATTTGCTGTTCCAACATAAACCACTGACGCTCAATTGGCTTGATATCTGGGGAATTTTGTGGCCAGGGCAATACCTGCAAATCTTTCTCATTCTGCGCAGTGGCATGGCGCATTATCCTTCTGAAAAAAGTCTCAAGTAGAGGTGAATACCATTGCCATGAAAGGATGTACCAGGTCTGCAATGATGTTTAAGTAGGTGGTAGACGTCATAGTTTTCTGCACATGAATGACTGGACCCATGGTTTCCCAGAAGAACATTGCCAAAGCATTGCACTTCCTCCACCGGATTTTTTTAAATCCTATGGTTAATCCTAGTGGCAGCACTTTCCCAGGTAAATGGCGCTCACATACCCGGCGGTCCATATGGTTCAACAGGAAACGAGATTCATTGGAACGGACGACCTTCTTCTAATCCTTCCAAGCCCAATTTCGATGTTCGCGTGTTCGTTGCAGGTGCTTTCGATGGTGAACAGAGGTTAGCATGGGCACTCGGAGCCGAGCGACCTGCGGCATTGCAGCCCCATTCAGCAGGCTTCGATGTACTGTGTGTTGTGACACATTGCTCCTGTCACCAGCATTCAAATTACCAGCAAGTTGGGCACAGTATCCCTTCTGTTGACTCGGACCATACGGTCTGCAATGATGTTTAAGTAGGTGGACACGCGATGCTAAGCTAAGTCTTCTCTCAGCTCTAGCATTGATGACCCATGCTGGCGCACACCTTGCCAGTAGTTCTTGGTTTACCCCCAGTCGCACCACTTTTTGAAGGTATTAACCACGGCTGACCGTGAGCAACCCACAAGCCTTGGCACCTCAGAAATATCTGACCCAATCATATGGCCATTACAATTTGGCTAGTTGAAATCCGCTGCCTTCCCCATCTGAAGAAATGGAATAACACTGATTTACTAAGCTCAGTATTAGGTGTTATTTATACCATTTCATTACCTTCACTCGCACCGTCGTTTGCTTGCAGTCGCTTCGATTTGCATAAAGACGCACAGCTCATAATGTTTTGGTCCGTTGGTGTATTCTGTAATGAAACAGAACACCCGAGTTATTGGTATCGTCAATATTGTTGCTTGAGGAAAATCTGTATATCTAGAATTCATTCGGGTATCTAATGTAATGATATGTCAAACACTACATCAAAGTTCCTCGTGACCATTAGTACCACGTGAGTAGTCTGTGGCTAAGGTGCTGGTGAAGAACTATCTTTAGGAAAACAATGAAGTGGGTTGGCAGAAATGAAGAGTGTTTCATTTATAAGTAACAGAACAGAAGAGAGAAGTGAACTCTACGTTAATAAAAGAGCATTCATACATGCATCCTCAACAGATACAGATATGCTATTACTAGGAAAAAATTATTGCAATTAGTTGAGTGCATCGCAGGTTCTTCTTAGCTTTTTTCACAACAAGGATGATAATTTACAAATGTTATCTGGTGATGATAGTAATAATCATATCAGTAACTACCATAGAGGATTTCGAATTAATGGTACACATTTGATGAACAATTGCAGTTTCCTTTTCCTCGGGTGTTAATCCCATGAAGGGCCACCCCGGTGGCGCAGTGGAATAAGCGAAGGCTTCTGACCATTATTCCGAGATAGGTCCGGGTTCGAATCCCGCCCGGTGAGACATAGACGTTGTCGTTGTTCATCACTGGCTCACTCCGTTCGCTGGAGTCAGTGGCCCTAAATTAGGGACGGGTGACAGCTTATAACACATTGATTTGCACATGGTGGTCGTTAGATTCACAATCAAAAAATTAATAATCCCATGAAGCAGCAGCGCAAACGTAAGATGAATTCATAATTTGTTTAGTTGCACACAAGAAAATCCTAACTTGCAACAGATATGCCCGAATAAACAGACAACGAAAACAGTTGGCAAGAACATGGCAGCTGATGTGCAAAAAACGATTATGGAGTGATAGGTTGCGTGCTATATGAACCATGAATCAGCAGCTACAACCACCAATTTCAAGAGACTGAAGTATCTTACGAACATACAGAGGATGTTCACACATTTTCAGAACGTTTTCCGTAAAAAATTAAAGAAAGTAACAGAATTTGAAATAATTGAAACTGGCAACAGCGTGTTAGATGAACACGAATGAAACATCTGCTGCAGTTAAATATCATCTGCTAAGAAAACGGCACACGTAAACAAGCTGTGGATAGAAGGTTATGTTTTTGCTCTTTAAGAAGAGAAACATTCGTATTCTTTAATTAAAAAACGCTCTGAAAATCATGAAATTAGCACTTCTACATGCAAAATAAGCAATATCATGATATATAAAAAGCTAAGTTGCGACGACGTAGATCACTTTTTAAATCGTCATAACAACAACCGAGAAACAAATTTTTGTGGCGTCACGCTTAGATTTTCGTGTTTTCGTGCAGTTAACGCCATCACTTACACGCACACAGTGCACGCGTATATCACCTTGTTTTGTTGTCATAGCAACAAAGAACACAGCTGCTGGTGTGACTTCATCTCATTCAAATCATTCTCACATGACGTCAGAGATTCGTTACGTTACACAGTCAACTCTTTATAACATCAAACAGAAGTCATCGCTCTTTCCACGTTTATAAGCGAGTCACGGAAAAAAATTTTCATTGGCCGCCACCGGGAATCAAACCCAGGGTCTTCCAGATACGCGCCGGATATGCTTCAACTGAACCACAGCGGCCTCGAATTCCTCCAGACTCACATACACTAACTGCCAAGCCAATTGGCAGATTACTTCTTGGAGCCCCGCACAATGCTGGGGATTCACCAAAGATGACAAGCAGCAACGGAACAAATAATTCGAAGGCGAATGAATAATTGATACCAACACTTAACGTGGACTAGGAACATCAAACAGAAGTCATCGCTCTTTCCACGTTTATAAGCGAGTCACGGAAAAATTCTCATTGGCCGCCACCGGGAATCGAACCCAGTTATACACTAACTGCCAAGCCAATTGGCAGATTGCTTCTTGGAGCCCTGCACAATGTTGGGGTTTCACCAAAGATGGTAAGCAGCAACTGAACAAATAATTAGAAGGCGAAGTAATAATTAACACCAACACTTAACGTGGACTTGGAACATCAAACAGAATGCATCGCTCTTGGGTTCGATTCCCGGTGGCGGCCAATGAGAATTTTTCCGTGACTCGCTTATAAACGTGGAAAGAGCGATGACTTCTGTTTGATGTTCCTAGTCCATGTTAAATGTTGGTATTAATTATTCATTCGCCTTCTAATTATTTGTTCCGTTGCTGCTTACCATCTTTGGTGAATCTCCAGCATTGTGCGGGGTTCCAAGAAGCAATCTGCCAATTGGCTTGGAAGTTAGTGTATGTGAGTCTGGAGGAATTCGAGGCCACTGTGGTGCAGTGGAAGCATATCCTGCGCGTAACTGGAAGACCCTGGGTTCGATTCCCTGTGGCGATCAATGAGAATTTTTCCGTGACTCGCTTATAAACGTGTAAAGAGCGATGACTTCTGTTTGATGATCCTAGTCCACGTTAAGTGTTAATATTAACTCTTTAGAAATAGGAAAACTTTACGTCAGGAATTTTGGTTCTACTTTACATTCCCTTCATATGCTTTATTACGCTGTTTAACAGAAAAAGACAAACATTTATTTTCCGGTGTTCACACCGTGTTATCCGTAACTGTTCCTGTTTAATGTTTTGCTTACATCTTTTTTCTTTCTTTCGAAGTTAGAGCTTTTTTTCGAGTGCGATGGAAGTGAAGGCATACAGTTCTATGCTGTAAGATGTTTTACAAGATTACTATTTTTTCATGCATTTTCCTCCTAAAATATTTAATGGCCGTTAATATTTAATACGTACTTGCGACGACGGGGATCACTTTTATTTCAGTAAAGCAAGGACGAACGTTATTGGCCTTCGCGAACTTGATTGTTGTTTTAAACCTTGCCTATGCCGCGTTAAAAAAAATAACCTCTTTCATTAGATGAAGTGATTGAAGATAAAAGTCGAAAAGCCGATTTTGATCGAGCAAGGCGCGAACAACTCACTGCAGTCGAAATACAAGAAGTTAACCGCCGGAATGCCGAACCTGCTCGAAAAAAGAGACAAAAATGCACTGCAGTTGAAAGAAATTCTGAAATCCGACATTTACGTAATTGTCGTACTAATATGACGCTGGAACATATTGAAGCTGAATCTCAGCGCATGAGAAATGTTCATATTGCAGAGGCACAAAATATGACCCCCGAACAAAGAAATGAACGCTGCGCTCCAGAGGTTCAGAGGAAATTAACGAACCGACTACAACAAACAAATGCTACACGTCATGTGGCTTTAAACGTTATAGACAATGAAAAGACTGTAGCGAGACACTCGTGTGGCAGTCTTGAGCAAGTTTGTGAATTTTGTAGACAAAAACTTTGCCGGAGGGAGACCTTCAGATGTTAAAGTTTCTAAATGTTGCTCAAAAGGAGCAGTAAAATTAGATCCCATTCGCACTTTCCCATTAATTGAACAACTTATGAAATCTCAGCATGAGCATTCAAAAAACTTTATGGTTAACATACGGTCGATTAATAGTTCCTTCAATTTGCATTCATGGGAACACAAATGGCTCCTCCACCGTTATGGGCCTTATTGTTTTTTTTTGTTTTTTTTTTGAGGTTTAACGACCACCGTGAGCAACTCAATGGGCTATAAGCAGTCGCCCGTCCCTAATTTAGGTTCACTGGTTCCAGGGAAGGGAGAGAGCCAGTGCCGTAAGACAAACACAACATCCATGCCTGACCGGGATTCGAACCCGGACCCCTTACGGACGAATGATCAGAGGCCAACGCCTTAGACCACTGCGCCACCGGGGCGGCTTATTGTTTTAGAATAAACTAGCCTGTTGTACCCGTCGTTGACGGGCTAGTGATAGTATAAAGTGAAAGCTATTTCGGCAATTAAATTAAGACTGGTAAATCAAGGTTTATACAACTTTGTAGTACAACTTCCCGGAATAGAATATTAGGATAAAAAATGTATTTGAATTATTTAGTAGTTGTCACGTCCAATGTAAACAATTCAAAAAGTTTGAAAGCAGAAAGCTTATGCAATGAAACTGATTGAGATGAAAAGCACCTTATTCTTGTAGAGCCTCGGGATAAAAAATATTAACAGTCCTTCCATTTGGAGCAAAGATGTAAAGATTTTCCTCATTTCCGACTCTGGAACAACCAACGTACAATTGACCATGGGAAAAACATGGACTTTGTAGATCCAGTCCAACAACTTTTAGAGACTTCCCTTGTGCTTTATTGATGCTCATGGTGAAACTCAAACGAATCGGGAATTGAAGACGTTTAAATTGAAACGGGACATCAGATGGGATGATCGGGATCCTTGGAATAAACCAATTTTGCCTGCTACGTGTCCAGTCATTATAGTAGCTTCAATAACATTCTTCATTAGTTTCTTGACAGATAATCTCGTGACGTTGCAAAGTGAAGGCGGATCCAAATTTCTCAGAAGCATAATAGGAGCACCAATCTTCAACTCTAAAATATGTGAAGGTACTCCAGGTGGCTCCAGAGAGTTAAGAAACTCCGTTGGGTAGTTGACTGCATCGTCTGTATTACAAACGGTATCAACTGACTTGTAAATTTGAAGAATGCTGGGCAAGTGAGCTAAAAGCTGATTATTGGTGACTCTAACACTGTCGTGTTTCGGTGCAACGATGGCTCTTTGGCACAGCCAGTCATGATTGTTAAAGTGCTCTCCAATGTTTGGAAAAACTGCGTCTAACAAATCTTGATGTGTTTTAACAATTTTTCCAACATCTGCCATTGATATGCATCCATCTTCCTTATCAGGTGTCATATATCCGTTTCCTAGTTTCAGTAGTTTGTCGGCAAACCCCTGTGCAGAAGTATCGCTAGTAATATGAACTCGCATGTTAGTTTTGAGGTAAAGTCTTTTTATTTCATTCCAAATATAGGAAGATTTTAAGCATGATTGCATTTCATGAGCTCTCGTTCCACGTGGAATGACTGGCAGTGTTTTTTGAAAGTCGCCGGCTAACACCAGAGTAATCCCTCCCATTCTTTTGTTGTTACGTCTGAGTTCTTGTAAAGTGACATCACGGGCTTCAAATCCAGCTTTGTGCGACATGGTACACTCATCCCAGACAATTAGCTTACAATCTTGTAAAACCTTTGCCTTTCCCGAACCCCTAGAAATGCTACATGTTCACGTTTCTGTGTTTGCCAAATTTAGAGGCAACTTGAAAGCCGAGGGAGCTGTCCTTCCTCGTGGTAGTAGTGTAGCAGAAATTCCAGATGAAGCAACAGCCAGGGCAATCTCGGATCTTTGTCGTACTTTATCCATCTTCCTTATCAAGTGTCATAATAAGATTGATTAGAAAGGTTTTTCCAGTACCACCTGGTGCATCCAGAAAACATATGCCACCAGATCCCTTGAAAACTGCACTTGTAATCTTGTCAAATGCTGCCTTTTGATCAGGGACCATTTTATTTTCATTTTCCCCTAAATATTTTGAAAGCTCTTCCATGTCGTAACTAATTTTTTCTAGTATTTCATTGGAAAGTGCTGAAACAGGGTTTCGAGTCCGTTAAGGTAATCCAAAAGATTTTAAGTCTGATCTACCTAAGGTTTTAATCTTGTCCTCAATTATGATTAGAGTTCTGTTGAAGATGGTGTCATTGTAGTTTAGTTCCATAATCTGTTCTTGAACTCGTGCTTGATGCAGTATGTCTTCAGACATGTTCTCCTTTTGATTAATCCATAATTGATGAGGATTTGACATTGCGCACGTTTGCAACATAACAGCAAAGAGATTTGGAAGCATTGTTGGTGATTGAGAGAGAGCTGCTTCTTCTAAAGTTGCATTCCAGTGTTCGTCATTTTCCAAAAGTCCTCTAAGCTGGCAAGCTTCTTTGTAAGTTTGACACACCCTTCTTTCAACTATTCTCAGTCCTTGAAATGATTTTGGGCCACGTACTTCGTGCAGGAGCAGTCTGAGATGGAAGCATTCCGAGTTGTTTGGATGGACAGTATACACTCGAACGAGTGCATCACTGGATCTGATTCCTGGGTGATGAGGCACATTTAATCCCATTTTACATCAGTTCCATTTCTTATTTCCACTGTTCCACGTGTAGTACTTTGGGACTTCTTGATACAATAGGGTCCGGGCAAATTCATCTTCAACACAGAGTTGGAAGAAAGATGTCAATGTCGTTTCTTGAGGAACATGGGCTCGTTCAATTGCATTATCTGTGGTGAAGTAAACTCTCTGTCCATTCTCAAGGTGGACGCTTTATTGAATCACTGTGGGGTAACGTTCATGGATTTGAAAGTTTAGTATTCTTCAGACAACTTCATTGCTGCTGATGTATCTTACCATTTCATATCGATGAACTTCATTCACATCACTTTCAGAAGTGGTCAGATCAAACACAGTCATGTCAGATCCTTTGTTAACGTATTTGCATACATACTTTATTGATTTGATTGAATTGCAGTAATCTATATTTATATGAGCATTGAAGATTTTTGATAACAGAGGGCAATATGGAACAATCCATCTATTGTCTACTAACATCTCAGATCCTCGAATAAAGATGTTTGCTACAATTCTTCCGTCTTCTGGACTTCTCCGACGATAAAGTGGGTATCCATCTTGCCATGTTTGTGTTTCTTTCAAAAAACCACGTGGGTATCTTTTGGTACATTTTCCATCCTTCATGCATGGAGAATTCGGATTAATGTTCCCACAGGGACCATGTACCATCTGCGTTGTTATACAACGAAACAAATGTGGGTCTTCTTCTGGACTTGGTATTTCGGCACTGATGAAATCATCAACTCTCTGTACGTATATCCTATCTTTAAGCCACACCAGAATGTGGGAATGAGGAAGTCCTAGTTTCTGCCACTCTATTGTATAAATGTAACATTGTACACTGCCAAAAATCTTGGCCTTGCGTATGAGATTGATAAGTGCCTTGTGCTTTTCATGGAAGACTCTTGCCAACAAATCGTGACGATCTTGTGGTTTTTGCCCTGGAAACAGTTCATTCTTGATTTCATCCCAAACTGGATTACATGTGAAAGTAATGAAGACATCAGATTGACCATACATCCGCACATAACTCATAGCATCTTGAGTACGTTCATGCATATACATCGGACTTCCAGTGAAGCTGGATGGCAAGATGACCAACTGACCAATGTCAGGAACATTTCCATCATTGTTGACAGCGTCTCTGAGATGAACATATTGTTCCACTCTCCGTGCCCTTTGATTAAGTTGAATGTACCTCAGCCTTTCAGATTCAATTTTGGCATACATATCCCCACTAAATTGGTGGAAAACGTGTTTGCTTCGCAGTATGATGTTGAAACTTGAAGAACGTGCCATAATCCTAAAGGCATAAAAATTCACAGCAGATATCTTCTTAGATGACAATATTCCAGTAGATGTGTTTGTTTGAAACAGTTGGAAATGGTATCTATCTTCTTCTTGCCAAAACATTAATGGACACTGTACAGAATCGTAGGACCTGTGAGTTTTGGCAATTATCTTGATGGTGCTGTTTTTCAATTCTAAAACCATGTCTCTCGTTCCATGTTGTTCTCCCAGCATGCTTCAATGCACCGACGACACTTCTGATGTCGTCGATGCATTGAATCGTCCCTCGTGTTCACCTGGTGGAGTTCGGTCTGCTAAAATAACCAATTTTAATTCAGGATTAATCTTTTTTAGAGCCGTTTTAAAGCTCTTGACATAAGCATTTTCTCGATGAAGCATTTCTTGCAGCTTCAATACTATTTCTCGTCTTGTTTGCAGCACATTCCTGCAACGTTGGTCGGCTTGCTGTGTATCATCGCATACAAAATAGATCTGCAAAACGTTTGGCTGTTCATTGGGTAAATGATGTAGACTACCGATTCTATGATACACTTGTCCTTGTACCGTAAATGTGGGCATGTAACCAGACTGTCTAAATTTTTTAGTTGTGCCAAATGATGTCATCTGAAAACAGGAATTATAACGGGGTAAGTTATTTTGAAAATGTTTTGCATCTGATGAGTTTTCAGTCAAAAACATACGTAATATCTCCGGAGAATCCTGCAATAATGGCAACTGAACCTTCCCACTATTACAACACATACCTGGGGCTTCACCTTTCCATTTCATGGCTGCACAATATTGACACGTTAATGACATTGATCCAATGACACATGATCGATCAGAGGCGTAATCCACGGACGGGTTGTAGACGAATGCTGTATTTTCTTTTTTCTCCAGATATTTAAACGAGCATTAGCCGTAGTGAGTCGATTATGTTGAAGTTGCGTGCCTCGTTGCTGGGGTGTTTCCTGTGCCCTCGATTGCGCCGTAGAAGTCCTATTGTGTTCCAGTCTGCTTTCTCGCTGCTGGTATGATTCCTGTGCCCTTGATTGTGCTCTGGAAATCCTATCTTGTTTCAGGCTTCTTTCTCGTTCTTCTGCTGTTTCTTGTTCTCTTCTCCTTCTTTGATTTTCTCTATCCATTCTTTGATTTTCTCTATCCATTCTTTGATTTTCTCTATCCATTCTTTGTGTTCTTCTTACACATTGTTTCTTTCTGGGAGGTTGAGGCATAGCATGATGACCTTCTAACGTATGACACTTTTGAATTAATAACGGAGATTGAAAAACAACGTTCTATTTTCTTTTTTCTTCTCCGCCCTCAAGGTCATAATGCAATTGGCAAACAACGCTTAACAAAAAACATGTGCCTTTCCGCTTTCTTTTCCGCTTTCTTTACCGCTTTCTTTACATGCAACTTAATCACCCCCAACGCGAAGGCGCGAAGATAAGTAGTTCACGATACATTTGAGCCATTTCTTTTTTTAGAATTACGTTAAAACAACGTTCTATTTTCTAGCTCACAACGTCGTCACAGAATGAATGATGACCTTATGACGTATGACACTTTTGAATTAATAACGCAGATTGAAAAACTACGTTCTATTTTCTTGTTTTTCTTCTCCGCCCTCAAGGTCATAATACAATCGGCAAACAACGCTTACAAAAAAGAGCGTAATAAATGTATTTACGAATGAAAATAGTCGTACCGGAATTCTATAAACGAAACGCCTAAAATTTATGGTGAACTACTTTTCTGCACGCCTTAACGTTCGGTGTGATCAGGTTGATGTCAACAAAGCGGAAAGACACACTCAAATCGGGTAGAAACGCATAACATTAAATAACTAAAAATCAAATTCAAATTTAAAATAAAATCGCTTCGAGGTGCAGAGGTGCACCAGAAGATGTCTACAGGTACCTTCATAACAAATTTCGTCGCTCTAGGTCGCCTAATTCTATATGAAATCCGACCGACAGACAGACACACAGTCTGTTTTATATAGAGAGAGATGGATCAATCTATCATCATGCAGGAGCATTGCATCCTGATAATGGTGAACAGCGGAAATACGCGCATTTGTACATATTGAATCCTGATGAGACTGCTGTCCAAAGAGTGTAAATGCGGAAAATTATTGGGAGCAATAAAGATCTGTTACAAACACTGAGTACATTCATGACAGAACGTAATCCATTTCTGGAAGCATGTAAAATGCTTTATGAAGTCGAGCAAGAGAGTATTCAAGGTGCTCAAATGAATAATGCTGTTCCTTCTAATGTATCAATGGCTATTATTCAAGATCGTAGAAATGATCAAAGGCGTCATAATGCTCCAAGATCGAATGAGGTTGCCATTAAATTTGAAAATGCAGATGGTGAACCTCCACTCGAACGTGACTTGTTGATTCATTGCCATGCAAGTACAAGCACCAACAATAGAAAAACAGAAAGAATCAGCATTCTTGATCTAAATTTAGAGCATTTGGTTTATCCTCTTCTCTTCCAATATGGTGATCAAAGTTGGGCTATTGACATTCCATTGCAACATAGACCAAAGTCTTTACTAAGCGTTGTTAACCAATGTACAAAGCCACGGTCAAGGGTTACACAAATGCAATACTATCAACATCGTCTTTCGGTCCGTGACGAATTCAATTCATTATTAAACGCAGGAAAGCTTACGCAGCAATACATTTTTGAAGAGTATGTAAAAATGGAAGCTAATAGACTGAATTATATACGAAAAAATAAGTCTCAGTTAAGGGTCGAAAAGTATAAAAGTCTGATGGACCAAATTCAGAATGCTGGAGACGATGAGTTTCTTCCTCGAAAAGCTGTTATTTTGCCATCATTTCAAGGTAGTCCACGAAATATGATGCAAAGTTATCAGGATGTAATGGTGATAGTAAGAAAGTATGGCAAGCCTGATCTTTTCCTTATTATGACTTGCAACCCGAAATGGGTAGAAATTGCTGAAAACTTGAACGGTCAATCTGTCGAAAACCGTCCAGATTTAGTTGTAAGAGTCTTCCAACTAAATTTGAAAGAATTAATGGACGATATAACCAAAAGGCCCGGTTTGGAGTTCAGGTGGCCGAAGTTCATGCAATCGAATTCCAAAAAGGAGGAATTCCCCATGCTCATATGCTTTTGATTTTGAAAGAAGAGGACAAACCAACATTGCCTGAGAAAAGTGATCAAATTGCATTGGCAGAACTTCCAATGAATAATAATAATCAAATGAATAATGCTGTTCCTTCTAATGTATCAATGGCTATTATTCAAGATCGTAGAAATGATCAAAGGCGTCATAATGCTCCAAGATCGAATGAGGTTGCCATTAAATTTGAAAATGCAGATGGTGAACCTCCACTCGAACGTGACTTGTTGATTCATTGCCATGCAAGTACAAGCACCAACAATAGAAAAACAGAAAGAATCAGCATTCTTGATCTAAATTTAGAGCATTTGGTTTATCCTCTTCTCTTCCAATATGGTGATCAAAGTTGGGCTATTGACATTCCATTGCAACATAGACCAAAGTCTTTACTAAGCGTTGTTAACCAATGTACAAAGCCACGGTCAAGGGTTACACAAATGCAATACTATCAACATCGTCTTTCGGTCCGTGACGAATTCAATTCATTATTAAACGCAGGAAAGCTTACGCAGCAATACATTTTTGAAGAGTATGTAAAAATGGAAGCTAATAGACTGAATTATATACGAAAAAATAAGTCTCAGTTAAGGGTCGAAAAGTATAAAAGTCTGATGGACCAAATTCAGAATGCTGGAGACGATGAGTTTCTTCCTCGAAAAGCTGTTATTTTGCCATCATTTCAAGGTAGTCCACGAAATATGATGCAAAGTTATCAGGATGTAATGGTGATAGTAAGAAAGTATGGCAAGCCTGATCTTTTCCTTATTATGACTTGCAACCCGAAATGGGTAGAAATTGCTGAAAACTTGAACGGTCAATCTGTCGAAAACCGTCCAGATTTAGTTGTAAGAGTCTTCCAACTAAATTTGAAAGAATTAATGGACGATATAACCAAAAGGCCCGGTTTGGAGTTCAGGTGGCCGAAGTTCATGCAATCGAATTCCAAAAAGGAGGAATTCCCCATGCTCATATGCTTTTGATTTTGAAAGAAGAGGACAAACCAACATTGCCTGAGAAAAGTGATCAAATTGCATTGGCAGAACTTCCAGATACAGAGCATTTACTAGTTTTACATTCAACTGTTGCGAAACACATGGTTTATGGTCCGTATGGTGAAAGTAATCACAATTCACCCTGTATGGAAGATGACAAATGTACTAAGAAATTTCCGAAGTGTTTCCAAAATGAAACAGTAGCTAATAAAGGCGGGTATCTTTTATATCGCCGTAGAATGAATGGTGCAACTACAACTGTACGTGGTAAAACTATTGATAACAGCTGGATTGTCCCTTATAATCCGTATCTTTTGTTAAAGTACAATTGCCACATTGGTGTCGAAGTGTGCGCTACTGTGAAAAGCGTGACATACCTTTTCAAGTACGTATACAAAGGTCATGTTTGTGCAAATGTGCGTATAACAGAGCACAACCCCAAATACGGCGAAGTAAAAAGTCATGGTGATTCCCGATAGGTTAGCGCACCGGAGACAATGTGGTGAATACTTGGTTATGATATGCATCAGCAATCACATACAATAGTTAGATTACCTGTTCACCTTTCTGGAGAGCAGAACATTATCTTTAATCCAGAACGTTTAAGCAATGAGCAGAATGCAGTTATTCATAATGCTCAAAGAGATACAATACTGACAGCATTGTTCAAACTAAATGAGGGCAATGAAGATGTTCGTTCCATTTCATATAGCGACATGCCAAGACATTATGTGTTCAATGACGTTCACGACTTGGTGATGGAAAAAGAAAGACAATGGGTCCAACGAAAACGTGGTGGAGATAATGTGATTGGAAGAATGTATTCAGTCAACCTTGGCTCTGATCCAGAAAGATATTGTTTGAGACTTCTGCAACTTCATGTGTCTGGAGCGAGAAGCTTTACAGATCTAAAAACAGTCAATGAAATTCTATATGATGCCTTCCCAGAAGCTGAATTGCAGAAAGGTTTCATCAAGAATGATGAAATATGGGAGAAACCCTTAGATCAAGCATCAGTTTGCAGCATGCCTCTACAACTACGAGATTTATTAGAATACATTCTTATCTTTGTTTCACCCTAGAATTCACAAGAATTGTTTGAAAAATATAAATCCCACCATTGGGAAGATTTTGCACACAGACATAACATTGGACATACTGAGGATTGTGAACATTGCTTGAATTTTTGACCCTTCAAGAGATTAAATACACTCTCAAAGCTAACAACAGCTCGTGCGATAAATATAATGTTCCAATTCCATCAAGTAACATTCCTCAAAATCCGGATGTTTATTTCGACAGTGCTGCAGAAAGAAAAAAAGCTACAGAAAGGGCAAGTAATTTAAATGCAGAGCAAAACGCAGCGTATGACAGTATTATGTCAGCAACCACTAATGTTGATCTTCCTCATAGATGTGTTTTTTCTTTGATGGCCTGGGGGACGCATGAAAAACTTATTTGAATAAAGCCCTCCTCAGCACTATCCGTGGAGAAAGAAACATAGCTTTGCCTGTTTCATCCACAGGAATCGCTGCTTATCTGTTAGAAGGTGGCCAAACGTTCTTTAACCAATTCAAGTTAGTGCCACTTTTAAATGAAACGTCTACATGGAATATAAATTCCACCGACGCCGAAATCATTCAATCTGCAAAAAGCCATCATTCGGGACGAAGCTACGATAGCCCCGGTACTGCTTTACTTGCAGTTGACCGAATACTGAAAGATATTATGAGAAATCAGAAACCTTTTGGTGGCAAAGTCCTTTTACTTGGAGAACACTTTAGACAAACTCTTCCTGGTGTCAAACATGGGGACAGAGACAAAATACTCGAACCACCATTAAATTCAACCAATTATGGAAGAAGTTTGAGATTTTAATACTAAAAAGTAATGTTCGATCTGTTGATTCATCATTCAGTGAATGACTTTTACGACTTGGTGATGGTGCCCATGAAACAGCTGATGGCCTACCAGAGGAAATGATGGAGATACCTACACATATTTTATATGACGGCGATATAGCCAAAAAAATGTTTGGTGAGAACATAAAAATTTCTGATTTTAAAACATTTGCAAAGAAAGCCATTCTGTGTACCAAAATCTCTGATGTTGACAAATTTAATGAGAATGCTCATGATCTCTTAGAGAGGACAGCAAGCACATACTTAAGCTCTGATTCAATTGATGCCGATGGCGAAGAAAATACTGAACAGTATTATCCTATAGAGTTTATAAATGAGCAAGCTCCATCAGGAATGCCACTTCACATACTCAAGTTGAATATTGGAGCTATTATCATGCTCCTGAGAAACCTCAATGCACAACGAGGTTTATACAATGGAACAAGACATTGGTTTATGTAATGGAATTAAAGAACTAAACCCCAATTTGATTATTGCAGAAGTATTCACAGGCTCAGCATGTGGTAAAACTGTTTTTATTCCGCGAATTCACCTCGCACCTACTGATATAGACCTCCCATTCACATTAAGACGACGATAAATTCCTGTAAAACTCGCCTCTGCTATGACTATTAATAAGTCTCAAGGTAAAACACTGGAGAAAGTAGGTGAACCCGTGTTTAGCCATGAACAACTCTGGAGAAACTTCCTGAACCTGTGTTTAGCCATGAACAACACTGGAGAAACTTCCTGAACCTGTGTTTAGCCATGAACAACACTGGAGAAACTTCCTGAACCTGTGTTTAGCCATGAACAACACTGGAGAAACTTCCTGAACCTGTGTTTAGCCATGAACAACTTTATGTTGCATTGTCAAGAGTTCGACGGTTTGATGATGCCACAGTTAAAGTAGTCCATGGGCCAGAACAAGGAAAACTACTTCCAGATTCCGAAAAGATATTTACAAAAAATATCGTGCACAAAGATATTTTCCAACATCGTTAATAAACGCTTGAATAGCAATAAGTGATTTCTAGAACCCGTGGTATTCTTATCTGAACGGGCTTTACAGCTAGTTATTAATAATAGAGGGGAAATCGTCAAGCATTGCTTTTAATAGGAAAAAGAACGCCAAACAAATCAAAAGTAAGGTCTCTGTTCTAAAATTAAATGCCTCCGACCCAAACAGCAACCCCTAAGTCGTTAAACATCACTGATCAACTGTAAACAAGGTAATAAATAAAGATTTGAATCTTAAAAAAAACAAAAAACAAAAAATAAACAATGTTCACCGCCGTTTTCTTAGGCATGTGGCTGAACTTAAAACACAGTGTAGATTTCTATATGAAAATCGCTTGACCGGAGACAGATGAAACTCTATTGTGACTATTTATTAAAATATTCTCGTACAAGAGAAAATTAAAGTTAAGAAAACTTGAAAAGAATGTTAAAATCAATTCTACATATTACCAAAACAATGTTTTAACTCCTTATATTTAGACAGGAAATACCATTCCTTTATCCACAGAGCCTTCAAAGAGTAGTACTCTATTAGGATAAGGCTACCAGTCATACATCCAAATCCACCACTCTATTTCTTGAAAAAATGAAAAAGATACCGTTATCAAGTCTATACCTTTTGCTCATACTATGAATACATGAATAAAATGCCACAAGCAATATTTTAAGAAATGCCCTATTATCTTGGAAATCGAAAAGCAGGTTTATAGTCCAGAGAAAGGGCAATCAAATAGTACATTTAAGAAAGAAATAATTATATTGGTGGAAAATCGTTCTGAAAATGTGTGAACATCCTCTGTAGAACACAGACAAAAATACAGGCGCTGGACAAAATGGGAACACCTTAGAAATAGGCCATATGTCGTTATTAATAAGGTGTTGGACCACCATTAATAAATGACCTCCTTAATAAAAGGTGTTAGGCCACCTTTAATACAGCTTCGAACCTTCTTGAAATAGATTCATATAGCTTTTGAATAGTCTCCAGTAGAATGTTGTACCATTCGTTGATCTGAACATCAAGCAATTACTTCAGAGATGTTGGAGGAGGGAATGTGCTTCTCACTCTGCTCTCCAAAACTGCCCACTTGGTTCAATGATATTCAAGTCACGTGGCTGAGTTGGCTAGGGGCAGATGTTGAAATTCATTTTGATGCTCCTCAATCCAAGACTGAACTGTTCTGGCTGTGTGTATGGGCGCATTATCGTCTTTAAAAGTATAATCTTTGTTAGGAAACAACATTTCGATCATAGGATGCACCTGATCACGTAGAATGTCCAACTACTCACTGGCAGTAATTAGACTGTATTGCTGGGACACACCGAATACTAAGTTATGGCCTCCCAAATCATCAGAGATCCACTCCCATGTTTGACAGTTGGAACCAAACATTCCGAATTATACGGTTCCTTGATTGTTCTCCATACGTAAACCCGACCTACTGTAGAGAATAATGTAAATGAGGACTCATCGCACCATATCACACTTTTCCAGTCATCAGCTGTCCAGGTTTTATGCTCATGACACCATCTTTTCCGCATTGTAGCGTTGGTTTCTGTGATTAATGGTTTAACAGTTGCATCTCTTCCATAGATGTTGGCTTTGTGAAGTTCTCTGTGGACTGTTTTTGTGCAAACAGGGTCTTCCAGATGGATATTGAATTCTGCTGTCACTTTTGCCGCAATAGCTCTGTATTGTTTGGACACAATTTTTGTCAGTGTTCGACTGTCGTTCTCACTCAATCTCGGTTACTACCCACTATTCTTCTTTGCCGATGAAATCTTGCCATGCTTTGTGCACGCAGTCATAACCATGGATTGCAGTCATAAACAGTTTGGCTCTTATGGTTGCAGATAAACAGGGTTCCTTAACTTGTCCTCTTCAGGGTTCCTTAATCTATTAAACGGGTTCCCACGATTTGTCCTCTTTGGAAGTCTGTCAGGTCACCCATTTCGCCGACGGCTCATACGAATCGCTGTTGAACGCAACTTATTCTACACTGCCATACAACTCAGATAATATATACACCGAAAAGATGTACAAAAGATAATCACAACGTTTACCTTTTTTCAGTGTAGTCTACACAAATAACTTTAAAACCTGTAATTATGGTGTTCATATTATTTTGTCCAATCCCTGTATATAGCTAAGCACGGTTTGTAGTGTAAGAAAATATCTTTGCTGCTTAAAATGACTGAAGTAAAAAATGAATGCCAGAAATTAACTTTCTCATTAAATGTACTTATGGCGACACGACCTGTGCACGTAAAAAGGGGAACAAAAAGAACAATATCCAGTACTTTTGACAAGTGACCAGAATGAACGAATTTTACTGAAATGGATTGCATAACCAGAATGTTCACATTTATTTTATTTTATCCCGTGCAACTTTTTAATCTCCCACCGGACTGCAATTATTGCATGCTTTAATAAAAGCATGTTTTAACGCTTAAGACAGCGCAATTCTGCTGTTGTGAAGCCTGTTTCTGAGAGTCATAGGATTGAAACTATTTTACTGAATCAGAATTTATGAGTAGGCCTGTCAAAAACTTCAGAGAAGGACCTGAAACTTTCCATTCCATTACGGGAAACATCAGTATTTTTCAGAGCAAAAGCTTACGGATCTGTAGAAGAAAATTAAACAACACACCACGGAATCTTAAAAAAATCGTGAGGTCATATTAAAAACTTTTACAATGCCACATTAAGTGACAACTAAAAGGGTTTTCCGTACAGCTTCATACTTCATACAGGCACTACCAAACAAAATGAAGCAGAGATCAATAACAGTGGTACACGAAGAGATATACGAAGGAGAAAGGGAAATGAAACAAAATACATACCAATATATATGAATGAGTCAAAAGTCGCAGGACAACCTTGTATTTCAGAAAGGAGAAGGAAAGAGAAATATCTGAATACCTCAGCAAAGAATCGGTGAGGGGGTCTATCTTCTAGGCTATTTCCGCAACATAGCCGCCATCTTAAAATCCGCCATATTGGATCAAGGTCAAATTTTTCAAATGGTAAGGGGGTCATGTTGCATATCAAACAAGACCAGAATTTTCACAGAAATTGATTGCCCTAATCACATTTGACATATGTGTTGTGGTTCACAAGTTATCAACACAGAAATTTGAAATAACCATTGTTTGTTGCAGATAACTGAAGATGGCACCGATCTTTAACAATCGTGAGGTCATTTAAAAATCGTGAGGTCTTCAACAACCGACACCCAGAAAGACCACCAATTTCACACAGCACTGTCGCATACCTGATATCCAAATTCCGAGAAACTGGGACTGTGGACGACAAGCCACGTAGTGGTCGGTCAAAAACTGCTACTGACGAGGAAACCTCAACAATGATCTTGGCATCCTTTGCTAAGAGTCCACAACGTAGCACACGACGTCTCGCAGCAGAAAGTGGTATCAGCCAGTCAGCCATTGTACGGATTTTTCACACCACTCACTGGCTCCGTTCAAAATCCAGATGCACCAGCGACTATCAGAGGGTGACCATGAGAGACGTGTCGAGTTCTGTACTTGGGCTTTAGACCAACATCTACGGGATTCGTTATTCGCACAGGGTATTTTGTTCAGGGACAAGGCCAATTTTTGTGTCAGTGGTGAGGTTAACCCTCAGAACCACAGGCACTAAAGTGACAGGAACACTCACTGGGCGGAACCATTCAAAGTCGTTGGTAATGTAAAGGTTATGGTGTGGTGTGGAATATGGGGCACCCGTGTAATCGGACCCATTTTCATCGGCAATAACCTAAGCGCTTCCTAGAAATGCTACAGGAAACAGTGTTCCCTTTCCTTCTGAATGAAGATGGCAGTTTCTCATGTTATTTCCAACAAGGTGGATCTCCACCACACTACGGAGCAACTCTTCATCAATGGCTAGATGTTCAATTCCCTGGTCATTGCAAGATTGGCCGGCGTGGGCCTATGGAATGGCCACTCAGATCTCCCGACCTCACACCACTCGACTTTTATTTGTGGAATCATCTGAAACACCTGATGTATGCTGAGAAAATCCACGACAAACACCACCTTCAGCAACGCATCCTGGAGGCCTGTAACCGCATTTCTCCCCATATTCTCGTGCGGGTGTATAACGACTGGATGAAGCGCCTTCAGCGCTGTGTTCAGAAACAGAGACAACACATTGAACACATCAAATAGCTACGCATCACAGGGTACTTTAGAGGTTGTCATTTCAACTTTCTGTATTGATAACTTGTGAACCACAACACATATGTCAAATCTGATTAGGGCAATCAATTTCTGAGAAAATTCTGGTCTTGTCTGATATGCAACATGACCCCATTACCATTTAAAGACTTTGGCCTTGACCTAATATGGCGGATTTTGAGATAGCGGCCGTGTTCCGGACATAGCCGAAAAGATAGGCCCCCTCACCAGTTCTTTGCTGGAATATTCAGATATTTCATTTTCCCTCACATTTCTGAAATACAAGGGTGTTTTGCGACTTTTGACTCACCCTGTATATATACATATGGAAAAAATGCATCCCCGACAAACAAGTACGCCTTTCTGGGCGGGATGGCAGTTCACTCGCTACAATCACCTCTTTGCGTAGGTGCACTTTGGTTTACAGAAACTAAAAGACAGTGATGTAAAAATCAAAGTAAAAAAGGAGAGCTGGTGCATGCGAAGTATTTTTCTTTCTAAAATCGTGAGTAACTAATCCATGCGAGATTGTAAAAAAAGAGGTGAAGAAACAGAGAGTGAACTTACATTTTGTGTAAGAACAAAACATTACAGCTTACGTCTTTCATTAGTATAAAACTAGACTTTCAAATAATTTAAAACTAAATATTTCAATAAAGTTTGAACATCATTCAAAAGAAGTGATGACTATACTTGTCATGAAGTATAATTATACCGAGTATTCCATAAACATTGTATCCGGGGTTTAATTTCTCATAGGTTGGTCATAGACATATACTTCCAATTGGAAAAAGTATCAGCATGAAGCGTTAGAATCTGTCGTCACTACCGTAGGTGGTATGTGCATAAAAACAGGAAAATATAAATATTTATACGGCCCCTAGCGAACAATATCCATTTAGAAAAAGTTGCGCGGCGTGCTAATTGGTCTGAAGAAAGCAGTCCTGTCTTCCTAGCTACAAAAAGAGCTGAGATATTAGCGATACTAATTACGAACATGTGTCATGTGAAGATTTGTATTTGGTGGAGTTTATATATATATATATATCACTAAGCTGTTCTCTGATATTCAGAGGTTAGCTCCACAAAAAATAAATACAAACCACAACACCCGATAAATTTTAACTGATCATTCACTTACTGTTGCCGTGTCAAACTTCTCCTTTTACAATGATCTTGACACACAACTCAGGCTTCACTGTCATTCACCACACGACGTACACAAGACATTCTATACTTCATACTCATAATCTTTTTCTTATGTAGACACTCCTGAATCTGACCCCTCCCCCCATGACTTCCTTGGCCATCCTCTGCCTTTTCTTTCTGCCACTTGGGATGCAAAGTTTTTCCTAGTACGCATTTCATCACTCATTCTTTCAACATGACCAAACCACCTAATAATATTAGTCTCCACCTTACTAACATCTTTTTGCCTCACATTACACAACTGCAGCACATCTTCATTCCTCACACGATCAGAGAATGTCGTGCCACAAACTACCCGTAAGTAACGCATCTCTCCAACACACAATCGACTTCTATGTCTCTTCTGCAATATCCAGGTTTCAATGCCATACATCAGAGTAGGAACAATTACACTTTCATACACAGCCGTTCGGGACTCTCTTGAGAACTCATCATTCCTGTGAAAATCTCCTAAAGCAGCTATGACTTTCAATGAAGAATTCACTCGGATGCTAGTTTTACATCTAATTTGTTCTCCCTGTCAAACATGCTTCCTAAATACACAAACGCATTCACCTTGTCCAACACTGTGATATTTAGACTTATCTTGCATTCAGTACTAACAGTTCTTCCCTCAAAAACCATAACTTTGGGTTTTCCCTCATTTATACTCAGTTTGAATTTCATAAAAACTTCATACATCTATTACAACATACTCTGCAACTCACTTTCGCTCTCTGCCAACAGGACTGTGTCATCAGCATACAGCAATCTTCACAGACGGATATTACTAAGATATAAACCAGTGTTGTCCATCTTGGCATCACGCATGCACGCATCCATAAATATTTTAAACAACCATGGTGACATTACACAACCTTGTCTGACTCCTTCACCAATAGAAAGCCATTTTGATACAACACCATTCACTCGTACACAAACTCTACTACCAGCATACATGCTTTTACATTATTAAGTAGATTCCCAGTAACACCATATTTATTCAGTACTGGAATGATGATATATGGGCTGTCTACTTTAATTAGGGGGAAAACCGATATCTTGACTAACTTGCAACGCTGATTCGAATTAATTATTTTATATTATACAACTATATTTACAAATCATTTACACCTGATAAACTTCTACGATGAATGAGACAGTTCTAGAATACACTCTACGAGAAAATTGAATGTTCCTATATTTTAGAACGCGTATGTAATAATCTTACCACCACGTCATAACTGTTCCGTTCTTCCTGCAAGGAGGTAGTTGACTCAAATATATATCACCATCTTGTAATCCAAGAGGTAGCTGGCTGCCACGGTGGCGCAGTGGTCTAAGCGCTGGCTTATGACCATTCGTCCAAGGATGGTTCAAGTTCTAATCTCGTGAGGTATGGATGTTGTGTTTGTCTTACGGCGCTGGTTCTCTCCCTCTCCTGTAACCAGTGACCATAAATTAAGGACGGGCGACTGCTTATAACCCATTGAGTTACTCACGGTGGTCGTTAAACCTTCAATAAAAAAAAAGGGGGGGGGGGAGGTAGTTGACTCAGTTCACTTATTTGTAATCCTCATGACCTGACTGACTGACTGCGCACAATGTTTTATAACTTACCAAAATCTGCACGTCCGTACTCACTTGTGTCGTTAGTTTTCCAACTCATACCACTCTCTCTCTCTCTCTGTTTACACCATACTTGACTTGATCTGACTTGGCTTACTTGAATTGACCTGACTTGGCTTACTCAAAGACTCTTTTCTTTCTCTTGTTACGAGGAAGACATAACGTACTCCCTCCCCTCATCCCCCGTTGGACCATTTTCCAACACTAAGCTTTGTAGGGAAGGGGGCAGATCTTGGAGACAGATCGCCTAAAGTCCCCGGTCGAAGTTCTGACTAGAACTGCACGAACAAGTCCACCTTCTCCAAGAAAGACTTGAGTAACTCTCGCCAACTTCCATTCAATTCGTCTCGCAGAAGCACTAGTTGTCCAACTTGAATGTTTCTTACAGCTCTCTGCCACTTGGCCCGGTGTTGTAATTGACTAAGATATTCAGTACTCCACTTCTCGAAAAAGATGCACGAAGACTTTGAATAGTTTTCCACCTAGTTAAGGATGGGATAGAGTCATGGCTGACATCTATGTGAAGCAGCAGGCGAAATGAAATGCCAAGTTATTGACTGAGAAGCCACAAAACTTTGTACTGCTTCCGACTGGTACACCTGTGATTGATCCAAATAGTTTCTGGTGCCTTGGAAATTGGTGGCGTTAATGCTGTAAATGTCTGATGGTATTCCTCTTGCGTGAATCTCCGAAGATTCGCGAAAAACGCCTGTGGGCTAAAACTTGATACTATCTCGAGAGTAACAGCTTTAGTCGCAAAACAAACAAAAATTACTATATTGGATTTAAGGGTCACGTTCGTTCTTTTCAGATTTGCCTTAGTAAGGAATGACCCTGCCAAATCTATGCCGACCCTTTGAAATGGTTTGGATGGAGTGACTCTGTCCTTTGGTAATTGTCCCGTCATTTGATGAAGAGTTTGTGCTCTGCTTTTGAGACAAGTCATACATCCTCGAAGCACTTTTTAACAATGCTTCTTCCTGATGGAACCCAAAATCTCTTTCTTATAAGTGAAAGAGTTACTTGAGTGCCAGAATGCAGAGACATCTTATGATAGTGATTAATAATCAGCTCTGTGACATAATGATTCTTGGGTATCAACATTGGATGCTTTCTTTCTCTGGATAAAGTTAAATGTTGAAGTCTACCTCCAACTCCCAGAACCTTATTTTCGTCCAAGAAAGGACTGAGTGAGAGCACTTTACTGTGTAAGTGTAATTCTTTTTCTGCCTTTAAAGCATTGATTTCTAGTCCAAATTTAGCTCTCTGAATTATCTTAACTATACACAAGACTGCTTTTTGAAGCTCAGAAGAAGATAAATAACTCTTGATTCTGTTGACTTGATGCCTCTTAGAGTTTAAAATAAATATTCGACACCAAGCTGTGATTCTAATTAATCTACTGTGTGATGAGTGCTTATGAATGAAGGAAGTGCTTTCCTCAACCTGATTGGTACAGACTAGAGTGTCAGTTTCTTCTGATTCTTCTTGAATTGGATGTGGCTCTTGATTTAAAGGATGACTTGATAGCCACAATGAACCTTTCCACCATTTTCCATGACTCACTAGAGCAAATGGCATAATACCTCCAGAAGTACAGTAAGCAGGATTTTCCACACTGTTTACATGGTGCCATGTATCGACTGAAGTATTACTTTATATTACGGTAACTCTATTGGCAACAAATGTCTTCCACCTGTGTGGTTCAGACCTGATCCAATATAACACTATTTTCGAATCTGTCCAAACGAATGGCTCCTTCATAGGTGTGGAGAATGAGCGTTTTATTGCCTTATACAACAGACTCAATAAAACCGCAGAACACAACTCCAATAGTGGGAGTGAAACTGTCTTCAGTGAAGCAACCTTTGTTTTCGCTGCCACAACATTGACTTTACCTTATTCTCAGGAGAAACAACTCGTGTGTAGAAAACAGCAGCATATCCTCTTTGAGATGCGTCACAAAAACATGTAACTACTGACTCAGCTTCAATTTCTTTGTTGAACAAATATCTGGAGACTTGGATCTGTTCTAGGAGCTTTAGTTCTGAAGCAAATTTTCTCCACTTACTAAGGACTGAGTCTGGCAATGGTTCATCCTAAGATACTCCAAGTGGCCACAGCTTTTAAATCATCGTTTTAGAAAGAATTGTAATTTTAACTATCATAAACTATAATTGTAATTTTAGCTATCATCTCCAAGAGGATCATAACTATCATTTTAGTTAGAAGGAACTATCATTACAGCTAGAAGTCCAAGAGGATCATAGATACTGGCTATATTTGATAATAATTCCCCATTTGTCTGGACTGACTTAGTTAGATTAATTTGTACTTTGAATATATCTTGAATAGGCACCAATACAGTTCGAGAATTTTCACTGATTGTTGCTGCTCTGCACTGAACCATTCGTTTGATCCTTTCAAATGCTCTAGCAATGATGAGAAAATTCCATACTTATTTGATGTCCACTTTCTTAATATGAATCCTCCTTTTTCCAACAAGTCTGTTAGTTGATTCATAAGTTGCCTTGCTTCCTTTCCTTGACTGACTTTGCACTTGTAAGCAGGTCATCAACTTAGAAATCCCTTCATACCACTGCAGAAGCCGCTGGATAATTTGATTGCTCATCTATAACCAACTGCTGAATAGTCTTCATTGCTAAACGTGAAGCACAAGTTGTGCCATAAGTCACAGTCTTTTTCTATATCAGCGGTCATGGCAACACGATGCTCCATAAAGCGCAACAAGACACTGAATATAGCTGACTGTAACTTTGGTCCAGTGCATAACACATCATTTAGTGACACATTGGTGGTGGACTTGGCTGAGGCATCAAAAACCACTCGAAGTTTAGTAGTCGTACTGTCCTCTCTGATTACAGCATGATATGGCATGTAAAAATATTCCGATTCTGGCTTCTAAAGATTTTTTTTTTTTATTGGAGGTTTAACGACCACCGTGAGCAACTCAAATGGGCTATAAGCAGTCGCCCGTCCCTAATTTTGGGTCACTGGTTCCAGGGAAGGGAAAGAGCCAGTGCCGTAAGACAAACACAATATCCATGCCTGACCGGGATTCGAACCCGGACCCCATACGGACGAATGATCAGAGGCCAGCGCCTTAGACCACTGCGCCACCGGGGCGGCCTTCTAAAGATCTTCCTCAAGTTCCAACTCCATATAGCCCAAGACAATGTACTCATTGATGAATTCTCTATATTGGTTGTATACATCTTTATTCTGGTTTAGTTTCTTTTCTAGCGCTAGAAACCTTCTAACGGCCTGTTGTCTACAATTTCCCAAACTGGAATGACTACCACGGAAAGACAATTTGACTGAATATCTTCCGCTTTCATCCCTTCTCACAGTATCTTGATAGAATGTTTCACAAGATATGCTTCGTGCACAAGCCTCGACTTCTTCAGGGATTTCTTCTAGTTCCCAAAACGTCTTTAAATATTATCCAATGTTACGCTAGCTGACTATTTGACTTGTGTCTAAGTGTTGAATGCCCAGACAAAATCTTTCCCGCTAGGAGCCATCAAACTTTAGAATTTATTGCCACAGGAGTGTTTTCTTGTCCTCGCCTCTTCTCACCAAGTATGAGATGTAGAAAGAGGTCCGCTCCTATAATTAAGTCCACCGGTCTTGAAACATGAAACTCCGGGTCAGCCAATTGTAAGTTTCTAAGGTGCAATCAATACTTGAAATGTAAAAATTGGGTAAATTGCTTGTCAGATGCTTCGCCACCAGTACCCTTGTGCAAAAGGTTTCGCGATCAAAGTAAGACTTAAATTCTAAATTTACTTGTGCTAGTGAATTTTCAGCAACTATGTTGCCAGTTCCAAGAATAACATGGTTGGTGGCAATTGTGGGAAGACCAAGCTTACTGCGACATTTCTCCGTTATTAAAGACTTCTGCGATCCACAATCCAATAAGGCTCTGCATTCCTGCCAATTTCCAGATTGGTCCTTAACGTGAATTATAGCCGTTGACAACAAAATGTTTAGTAACCTGTTAGTGCAAGATAATGGAGGTGCAATGTTCGAGATTTCCTTTGTTGACCCAGCGTGAGACCAGCATCATCTTGTACTTGAGATCTAGGCTGCTAGTATGAACCATTTGCAGGCAGTAATTCCGAACCAGAATCATGCAGTAAGTATGATGTTTCTTTTGACATTTCTTACAACTAATGATCAGATTGCATTTTTAAACCTGGTAATTGAAACAGAAAGTTTGTGATTGCTTACAACGCTTCTCCTTTGGCTTACACTCATGCCCAAAAAACTTGAACGTTAGTGAATGATTAGCAGAGCATAATATGCAATTCCTATTTTTATTAAGAGTGGCCTCATTAGTAATTGCATTATAACTATATATTTTTCGATGTTTGGAGTGTTCCGTTCTAGGCTGCATGCTTCGTGCATGTTTTTCTAAAAATGCAATACATTTTCTATAGGATGGGAACTCTGTGTCGATCTTATGTAAGCTTCCATTGTTGCCTCATTTTTCATCCAAACGTTTCTGCAGAAAATGCACCAACATCACTTCCGAGAGTAAGTCCAATTCTAGCGTCAAAGCATTGAGATTCCTTATGGCTTCATTACATGCGTCCAAAACCTCATGAAGAGATTTAGATGACATAATTTTGGTAGGTCGAAACACAAAGCATAAGCCAATTCTCTTTTATTTTTATTATCATACCTATTAACCAATGTATTCCTAGCTGGTAAGTAATTTTCCTCTGTGATTGGGAAACCTTTAGTCAGCCTTGAGGCTTCTTCCAACACTGAAGAATGCAAATATTTCAACTTTTGAATATTACTGAGCTGGTTATTGTCATATATGGTAGTAACAAATATTTGTTTATAACTTAACCACTTATGAATTACACCATCGAATTGCGATAAATTGAATTTCGGTGACTTAAAATGTTTCTTGATTTGAGAATTTTGAACGCCAGACACGTTTTCAAGAATGTGCTCCACTGTATTCTTAAGTTTAGTCAAATTCCTTCGAATGGTAATATCTATCAACGATATGTTGACCTTTTGCTGAGTATACATGACATATTCTACATTCGAATCAAAACCTTCCCATTGCATTAACTCTAAATATAACTTTTCCAGTTTGGTTTCAAGTCTGTTTATATCAATACTCAATCTTCCTAATTCAAACAAATCTTCACTAAAATATTATTCAGTGGTCTATGATTCATATCTGTCTATTTCCCTAATTTGTAAATCAAATGAACTTGGGAATTTTGCAGCTATTTTGCCATGATTCCCTTCCAATTATTTTCACGGTTAGTAAAGAGTTTCCGGCTCGACGAACCAATAATGTAATGATGATATATGCGCTGTCCCCAGCAACTTTCATTAGGGAAAACACCAATATCTTGACTAACTTGCAACGCTGATTCAAATTAATTATTTTATATCATACAACTATATTTACAAATCATTTACACCTGATAAATTTCTACGATGAATGAGACAGTTCTAGAATACACTCTACGCGAAAATTGAACGTTCCTATATTTTAGAACGCTTATGTAATAATCTTACCACCACGTCATAATTGTTGCGTTCTTCCTGCAAGTTGACCTAAATATTTCACCATCTTGTAATACAAGGGGTAGTTGACTCAGTTCACTCATTTGTAATCCTCATAGCCTGATTTACTGACGACTGCGTACAATGTTTTATGACTTACCAAAACCTGCACGTCCGTAATCACTTGTGTCGTTGTTTTTGCAAATCACACAACTGTCTCTGTTTATATCGTACTTCACTTGATCTGACTTGGCTTACTTGGCTTACTCAACGCGTCTTTATCGCAGGGCCACCTATTTGGATAAATCAGTTACGTGACGTCACGCCAAAGTCACAACAAGTACCTTCCATAGAAGTATCCTATTTACCCGGTCGTAAACTTTCTGTAAATCTGTGATGGCAGCAAAACCTTTCTCACGAACCGCGATATACTATTCGATCACCAAGCCTAATGCAAAAATTTGGTTAGTGCAGCATTTACCAGCCATAAAACCACTCTGAGGGTCTCACACCTTCTTTGATGTAAGACTTCCTACCTTTTCAATTATGACCTTACAAAACACTTTACCTGGCACACTCAGTAAGCTAATATCAGTCAATAGGATCACCTTTTCTTTTATACAAGAGAACAACGATAGCATCCTTTAAATCTTGAGGGACTATTCCTAACTCCCAGCACAACTGGCAAAATTCAGTTTGCCAGTCAATTACAAAGTTACCACCATATATTCACATCTCAGCAGCTATGCCATCTACTCCCGGAGCCTTACCATTTTGAAGAGATTTTAGAGCTTTACACACCTCTTCTCTTGAGATCCCTCTTGTGCTTCCATATCTCACTATGATACCATCTGCTTCTGCCTCAGGATCACCTTTTCTTACTTGATCTAAAAACTCACAGAAGTATGCACCCCATTTTTCACTTAACTCATTGGGCCCCATATCATTTCTCTGACCCTATTCTTCACACAACTTGAAACTTTATTTCAGTCTATTTTTCCTGTGTCTCATGTACTTCCAGAAAGTTTTTTCTATCTTTCCCAAAAGCCAATTCATGTCTTTCCACCTTTTCCTTCCTATATTTTGCTTACTCTGGCGAACCAGCTTAGCTGCCTCACGCTTCTTACAGCGATATTGATCCTCAGAAATTCTGAGGATCAATATCACTTCAGAAACTCTATGGATGAATATACTCTGCAACATTCCCAAATATGCTTCTTTCTTTCTCTTTACTGTTTTTTCAATCTCAGTATTTCACCAAGCATCACCTCTAATGTTAACCACTATTGCGATGCAACATACCTCTTCAGCGGCAGTGACAACACAGTTCTTAAAACATTCCCACTTCTTTTCTGCATCTCTCTCATTAGACTTCAGCTTCCTCAGTCGCTCTCTGAGCAAGTCAGAATAACGTTGATGATCTTCAGGGAGTCTTTCAACCTTTATTCTTTCCATCCTATGCCTGTTCCTATTCCTTTTCCTCCAACCCCACTCAGTTTCACTCGAGACACTACCAAGTAATTGTCAGAGCCAATATCCGCACCTCTCATCTCACGAGTGTCAACAACTAAGTGCTTCAGACACTGATCGTAAGCAACAAAATCTATTACACTCTTTTGTCCTAGAGTATGATTTTCCCAAATATATGTATGGATATACACGAGGAGACTGGCACAAGACAGACCGTTGTGGAGGAAACTTGGGGAGACCTTCGTCCAGCAGTGGATTGATAATGGTTGACAATGATGATGATGATGATACACCGATGAGCCATTCCGTTATGACCACCCCCAGTCTAGAGAAATGAGCGCGCCTGAAGACCGAACGATGGCGCAGGTGAAGTTCACAGAGCAATATATGTACAACCTGAGGACCGGCTTTCCATTAGTTGAGTGTTCGGGGTCAGAATGGGAAAAGCTGCCTATTTATAGGAGTTTGATAAAGGACAAATTGTGATGTCACGGCGCCTCGGAACTACGATCTCGGAAACGGCGCGGCTTGTGAGTTCTTCACGTGCCTCTGTAGTGAGTACGTATCAAAATTTGTGTGATCAAACGACGAACCGTTGTCCAGCCGTGTGTCGTCCGCAGCTCATTGATGCCAGAGGGAAGCGGAGGCTGTCCCGCATTGTTCGCTGCGACCGCTGGGCCCCAGTGCGATAAATCACCTGCAGCTACAACAGTGGTGATCAGGGCAATGTGTCACAGCACATAGTTCATCGCAGCCTTCTGGGCATGGGCCTGCGTAACCGAAGACCCTGCCGGATCCCCATGCTCACTGCACGTCATCGCCAATATCGCATGAAATGGGCCCAAGATAATCGAGATTGGACTGTGGATGAATGGAAGAAAGTTGCCTGGTCTGACGAATCAAGATTCCTGGTGCATCATGTAGACGACCGAACGTGAATACGCCGATTACAAACGGAGGCTATGGCACCTGGATGCCCTATTGGGCGGAAACAGGCCGGCGGTGGCAGTGTTATGCTGTGGGCGTTGTTTTATTGGGACACTTTAGCCTTATTATCCCGATAGAACAATCCCTGACAGCTGTCAGGTATCTGAATATCGTTGCGGACCAAGTTCACCCATTCATGGTAACTGTAAGGGATGGACATTACCAACAGAAATATGCGTCATGCCACAATGACAGAATCGTCAAGGAGTAGTTCGAGAAACAAGCTGGTGACTTTCTGTTAATGCCCAGGCCTCCAAATTCACCTGACATGAACCCAGTCGAACATTTGTGGTTCGACATGGAAAAGCGGGTTCGCGCTAAATCACCACCATCCCGAAATGTACTTGAATTGGAGGATCTGCTGTTGCAATTATGACACCAGATACCCCAGGATACCTATTGCCACCTCATCGAATCGATGCCTCGCCGAGTGGTAGGTGTTTTGCGGGCTAAGGGGGGTCCTACAGCTATTTAGGTAGGTGGTCATAATGTAATGGCTCATTGGTGTACTTGTATTTGAAAAACGTTTTAGATTCACACAAACCATTCTCAATGCAGAGTTCAATTGATATTGCACCATTATCATTCACACAAGGGTAATTAAACTTACCCAGAACGTTATAAGAAATCGCATTCTGCACACCAACTCCAGCATTGAAATCCCCTGCTATTACAACTTTCTCTTTAGCACCAAATCTTCCTTAATATCAGAATTGTCCGAGTCACAAGGAGCGTACACTACGACAATTACTATTCTCTGAAGTTTCTTTTTCAAACGAATCCAAAGAATTATCTAACTTGTGTAGCTGCAGTGAATCAAGTTGTTCTTCATCTTTTCTCTTAAAAACACACCTACATCATCGTGTCCTCTCACATTATCCAATACTCCAGACCACACACTCAAAGTTCATGCACTTCGTCTATCTCAATTTCCTTCTCTTTGATTTCACTTAAACACAGCACATCCAATATATATTTATTAATTTCTTCATTCGTCTTTCCATTTATTCCTGTGGTATTCCATACACTAATCTTACACTCACTCATCCGAGATTTCTTTCATATACGCCGTTTCCCATTTCCGTATATCGTTTCCGTGATGGACGATCCTTCTCAAGTGTGGTAGGAACACTATATGCTACACCAGAGTCCGTAAAAGTATTGCTTTGTGTCTTTTAAATCAGGAAAGTGCACTAGTGCGACAGTCCACAGCTGACGGTTCCAGTTGGTCATTCCGCCTAAGGATTTCGTAACAAAACCCAGTGAGTTAGAGACTTTTGGCCAATGCCACACAGAACTAGCTGGTACCTCAACACTTATTTATACTGAAGCTTAAAATTGTGTCAGTTTCCAAGAATCAGGATCCAAGTCGTTTATCCGCTATATGTAACCAATTGATATCCTGCAGCTTTCAAACTACTCTTATTATTGTAGCAGGTGGTCGTTGAGGGCACGACCCTAACTAAATAAATGGTGGCAAACAGTAGAATTACCAAACAGCTTTTATTCTTTAAAGGTATTGCATTCATTCAATGCTTACATAACCTGCTAAGAGTGATCATCAACGTCAATGCACAGCTGCAGACTTTGAATTTAGTATGTGAACTACTAGCGAACAAAACTCATATTTTGCAAGGAATTTGATACCTTAAAAGCTACGTATAAATACTTTTCCTGGTATTTGCGTGCACTCGTTCTACGTCAGCTATAGTAATGTCCCGACAGGCTCCTTCAATTCTAAAACAAAAGTCTGTGACATTGTTTGGAACTGTGGCTTACACGACACTACGCGGTCGACCCCACAAACAGAAGTCCAGATGTGGCAGCTGAAGGGACCTGGTTGGACATTCTACTGGTCCTCGTAGGGCTATCACCTTTGCAGAAATTATGTATTCTGTGACCCTTTGATACTGGTGGGTACTGATATTCATCGGCTAGCTTCATTCTTAATTGTTGAAACTTTAACTGTGCATTTTACTGCGTCACAGTTCCCAACATTTCAGTGAGTTTGTTATCTGAAATAATCAAAATATTTTTTCCTTACGTAAGGTAAACTGTTACACTGAGGTTGATCAGCTTCCTGAAGAAGAATAGTAAAGAATTACTTGCTTATTCAGCTTCATGAAGACGAATAGTCAAGACTTACTTGTTTGAGAAAATCCATGATCAATCATCGATTGTATTTAATACGCTTTCATTCCTAGCAAAAACACAAGTGCAGGGAAACTGCTGCCACCAGTTGGCAGTGCTGGGTCACTGCTTGCTAAAATCTGCCGCAAACGGCACGGTAGCAGTCCGTTGGTGGCATCGCCATCAGTTGGCAGCCATTGATGGCCTCGCAGCATCGCCGTGAATTGCGGGCCTCCAAGCAAGTGCCACTAGTTGCCCGTAGCTAGCAACCGAAGTAACGACCAACACGAGGTGGTAGCAACGGGATTGCGCATGCGCAGAAGCAATACGTTAGTTGAAGACGACACTATCGCCATCGTGTTATTTTAGTGGATGTTAAGAAAAAAAAGCCATATGTAGAGATGCGAATTAATTTCCTAATGAAATGCCACATCGACGAAGATTACCATCGGAAGAAAATTACATAAATAATTATTAATGAATTGTAAGAAATAGTCAATTGCTCTCATGTATTTATAGTAGCTCATTGCGTAGCAACATTCCTGCACTAACTCGCAGAGAATCGAGAATACAGACAGCCATGAAATGCACCCACTACATTATCATGAGTAAGAAATAATTTCTGTGTAATCTTTCGTTTTAACATACACTAAACCGCTTCAAACAAAAGTTCCGGAAAAGCATTATAAGATCGTTATGTTGGGGGAAAAAAAGAAGAATTATACCCGTACAAATTTATCAATTATTATAAAAAAAGCGACGCTATATGGATATAATGTACTCACTCATCCATGGGTTGAATACACAAGACTGGAGAAATTCGATGCTAAAAATAACGACAAGTAAAATAAATTATCTTTCCTCTTTAGAGCAAATGTCGCTTTGAACCGCGGAAAGGAAAAATACAACGTTAAAACTGTAACAGAATGTACATGAGCGGTTAAATATATTAATTAAACAATCGTATTTGAAAAAATGTGTCAGAATGTGGCGTGAACGGGTAAATATATTAATTTAACAATCACATTTCAAGAAATGTATCAGAATGTGATATGAACGGGTAAATATATTAATTAAACAATCGCCTTTCAAGACCACAAAAACAGCACAAAACTTTGGAAAGCGCCTTTAAGTTGGTACACTCGTTGAAAATGAGAGAAATTCCCTTAAGGTAAATAAAACCTATCCTTACGTTGAAAAAATAAATTTATGAATTATATGAAACGGACATTTATGGAAAATACCTCTCAATATTGTAAAGTTAAAAAGAAAACCCTTCGTTTCACATCGCGCAGGAAACAGGCGCAGTTTCAAGTAGAGACTAATGCGTGGCAAACAAGTGTAGGTGCTAGAGCGCCCTCTTCGCAAGCAGTCTGTCGTTGCTTCGTTTCCAGCCAGATCCAAACGGGCGTTTTTCAGGACCTGTTGCAAATTTTCCCAGCGCCGTTCCCTAGGGGAAAAAAAGAAGTTGTGCCTTTGGTAAACTGCGGTTACCTTTTTTTTTTTATGGCTGCTACTGGGAAATTGGCGGACAAGATTCGGCAAGCCATCAGTTACGTCACGTGATTGCCGGTTGCCACTGCCGGGAAACTAGCGAAGCGCATTAGGCTAGCCATCATTTATGGCACATGCTTGCTGGGCCGCTCAAGGGATCCTTGTAGCAGCCACCCTGTGATAGATAACTGATGGCCCTGTTATATCATATGACAACTGATGGTTGGCCAACTGCTGGCCTGAACTGCTGCCTCATGTGGTGGCCGCCGGGAAATTTTATTGGCGGTTGGGCAGCGGCAACATAGTGCTGGCTTGAGTGCTGGCCCAGCAACGCTGTTTTTGCTGGGCTGTACAAGAACAAGAATCCTGGAGCGTAATTTCCATTATAAAAGAATGTACCGCAGAACAATTAGGTCAAGTTTCTCACGACATATTTTTTTAATGGGGGTTTAACGACCACTGTGAGCAACTCAATGGGCTATAAGCAGTAGCCCGTCCCTAATTTAGGGTCAATGGTTCCAGAGGAGGCAGAAAGCTAGGGCAGTAAGACAAACACAACATCCATGCCTCACCGGGATTAAATCCCGCACCCATCTCGGACGAATGCTCAGAATCCATTGCTTAGACCACTGCATCACCGGAACGGCGCCACACACTTTCCACAATCCGTGGACTAAAAGAGAGAAATGACTTCTAACAACCTATTTCACTATTCTAAAGTTTCAAAAGCCACCCCGGTGGCGTTTGCTTCTGTCCTCGTCCTAGATAGCTCCGGGTTCGACTCCCGGCGAGGCATGGATGTTGTATTTGCCTTGCTTGCGGCACTAGCTCTCTCCCTTCTCTGGAACCAGTGGCTCTAAATTAGGGACGGTCGACTGCTTATAACTCATCGAGTTGCTCACGGTGATCGTTAAACCCCCAATAAAAAAAAACAGATTCAGAAGTCCATAAGTGCTGCAGCAGACAACTTCATTAGAATATCACTGAATGTTAAAATACGGATGCAGTCTCAGGCAAGCCTCATTTTATCGCTGGTATTCCTCCTATGAATAGGTATAGAACTGACGACCTCCTTACTCTGAAGAGACCTTCAGGTCTGATACCAAAGCAAGAAGTGGTGTAAAGGCGAATGAGACGCAAGTCTGGAGACAGGAGAAGCACAGCATGCAGCGGGCGCGGGGATGAGAGGAGATTATGATATTTTCTCTTACTAATGCTGAGGTGGAACGTGACGTCTGACTCGAAGCCTTAACCTAATGAATCCAGACTTTTGTGGCATCATTGTGTACAATGCAAGAATTTCTCACGTGCACAGCATTGCAAGAGTTGCACTCTGATAGGGCACAGAGTTTAGTTTATCCTTCAAACACGCAGTACACTGATAGCTTGAGTTTTCCATTAGAGGCAAAACTGGCTGTCAGCGCTTTCAAAATGTTAGTTGCATTCACGTGCTCATATGAAATAACTATTTGTGCCTCACGGACAATAATAATAGCTCCAGTGTTGTTATGGTTTGACATCAATGCTTCATACAGAGTGGCAATACATTTCCAGGACGTGAGTTGAGTTTGAGAGCATCACACAGTTGCTTTCTCTTCTAGATCGAAATTTTTTAAGATGATAGGACATACTATGGCTAGTAATATGGCTGAATGTGTTGCAATGACTCCTTAAGTTGCCAGGTTCTCACTATTTGTGGGGGTGCCGTGCGTTTCAAATGATATTCCTCGTCCAATATGGCGTTAGTCGATGCTTTCGAGTACCGTGGTCACCGCCATACGAGATTTCCTTTTGCCACGCAGTACGCAACGGATGCTCTTCATTTATGCGTCCAACCCGTGTTCTTACATCTTAGTATTATTGCTGTGTAGCTATATCCGCCTTTGAAAAGTCTGGCTTAATAGCATTTTTTTCATTTCTTGTTGCGCGGTTTTAACAACCACCCAATTTTGTAGAGTCTCTGTTACCTAATTTGGAACCACTGGTTCCCAAGAAGGAACAAAAACATCTCCATGGAGCAAACTCACCACCTGTACCTCCTCAAGGATTTGCATCCGAGTTCCAACTCGGATGTTTATCCAGAAGCACGCGCCTCTAAGCACTCGGCCACAGGGGAGACTTACACAGTCTTCGTATAATCACTCAGTCCGAGGAATTACAGTTTTACCCATTACGTTGGCAAACTCTTAGGCTATCAGGCCCTTGATAACGTGTTGACTCAAAACACTTATTGTTCTCTTATTAAATGAGGTGGCGTGGTTCAGTATGCAAATCATTTCCATAAGGCTTATCAACATCTGCAACTATTATCATCGTACGAGCAGCGCAGATATGCCTACTGCCATTGGTACATTCTTGCTACTGAGCTGAAATGTACGTGAATCTACTCTTCACACAGTCATTTAACAAACTTAGAAACAGCAAGGAATGAAGAATTAAAAGACCATGAGCAGCGATTATCAGCCAAAGTACACAATATGGTCAATAATATTCAGACACAGCTTACTGAGAAGCGCATTGGCCTGTAAAGGTCACATCCATGGCCCATACATTTATAAAAAGATGCACGTGCCCTGGAAAACATTACAGACAAGCATGAACAGCAGGATGAGCGGTACGGCAGAGCTCACACGGCCACAGGATGTAAAAACAAGTGAGTTCAGGCTGCCGCGATCCCCTTATAGTGAAGGTATTGTAAAGTGCAAACACCTAGGACCAACAGCTGCATAATCGGGACCTGGTAGGCCATGTAAAACGACAGAGCGGGACCACCGAGTGCTGTAAAGGGCGGTACGACAAAATCGCCGGTCCACGGTTGCAACACTTACCACAGGGTTCCAAAGACATTTTAAAGAAACGTTAGAACCGTAAGGATTCGTCGAGAGCTGAAGGGAATGAGTTTCCATGGCCGAGCAGCCGCACACAAGCCTAACATCAGCAAGATCAACAACGCCAAGCTTTGGTTGCAGTGGTGTAAAGCTCGGCACCATTGGGCTCTGGAGTAATGGAAACGCGTTCTCTGGAGGAATGAATCACGGTTCACCATCTGGCAGTCCAACGAATGAGTCTGGGTGTGGAGGATTCCAGGTAAACACTACCTGCCCGATTTTGGTGCGCTAACTGTGTAGTTTGGTGGAAAGGTATCATGCCCTAGGGCTGTTTTGCATGGTTTGGGAAGGGCACCCTCGTTCTCCAGTGCCCGGTAATCTTAGCGCTGCGGCATGTAATATCATTCTCCATAATTCTGTGGTCCCAACATTATGGCCACAGTTTAGTGAAGACCCTTTTCTTTACCAACAGACCAATGCCCCATCCACAAAGCGAGGTCCTTGCAGGAAGGGTTTGATGAGATGGGTGCGGAAGAACTTGACTGGCCTACACAGATCCCAGATATTAACCCCACGTAACACCTTTGGTACGAATTGAAATGCCGACTGAAATCTCCTAACTTCGGTGACCGACATGAGTAGTGCTCTTGTGGCAGAATGAATGGAAGGTAATTCTCATGGTAACTAACGGAAATCTAGTTGAAAGCCTTCGCAGCAGAGTGGAGACTGTGATAGCAGAAATGAGTGGACCAACTCGGTATAAATTCCTTTCCTATTACAGGACGTTTATGGATTGGCAAGTGTTTGGAAACTTTCGATCAGATAGTATATGACGATCATTATCTTCTACACATACAGTCGAACCTCAAGACCCCCCCTCCCCCATTAAACCGCCACGCCGCTTTCTGCTCACTGTGCACGGGTTTCAAATCGTATCCTATTCTACGAAATGGAAACTTCCACTTTAAACCGCCACCACTCTGACCATCTTCCGGCTGAACGTTCAAGCGACATTTTGGTGTTACTCATGAGAGAATACCTAACTGAACCGCCTCTCAAAACTATAAAATAATTTCCACATATTCTGTTGCGTCAGACACTCTGAATCGCGCACTCTCATCTTCTTGAGTGAAAGCATGTTAGATGGGTCAATCTTCAAAGAAGTTTTGCGGAGTGGGTAAGATAGCAGCGACCCCCGTGCCCACTCCGCTGAAAAATGAATTATGCCGTTAGCAAAATGTAGTCTGTTTCCGAAAATCAAAAGCAGACTCTTCTTGGATTTATTGCATCTGGCAGAAGTGAGACAGATGATTGGTTTGTGCGTGTGCGTCCCTTTCAATGAAGAGCCCTTGTTGTCCTCTCTAGAAGCTATCGTACTGACTAAATGTCGAAGGTTACTAAACGCAGAGGTAGAGACTAATTCAGGAGCTTGCAGCAAAAGGGGGTCAGCTCCCTTTTCGACATTTTGTGGGAATAAGAATCGGGTTGTCATCTTCAAAATTTGTAAGAATAAACGGTTTATAAAAAATACGGTTTAACTGAGGTTGGCAAGAAAATTCCCACAGTAATGATAATATTATCTCTAATAAATACATGTATTTGTTGAATGTTTTGTCCCTAAAATGAATATATGATGAATATAAAATAATTGGAGCTGCCCCCTTTTTGCACCAAATGTCACAAATGTAATTAAATTTCGCATTTAGTAAACGATAGAAAAACATTAATTTTAATAAAATGTGTTTAATGACCACTAAACAACATTACAAATCTCATTGTTAATACACAAATAAAATATTACAATTTTATTCATTGGTGTGCATCGTACTTGCACCAAACGGTGATGGAGGCATCTCCCAAAATATTAATATCTCACCCATTTATTATCGGATCTGCCTGGTTCTTGCACCAATCGATCCGGCATATTTTTCTTAGATTAGTGAGTATGTTAAGTAAAAATCAACCAAAACTGGAGCTCTTCATTATTACCCTGCTCATATAGTTCCCTTTAGGATTTTACCAAATGATGACACGGGCTTAACTGTTGTGTCTTGCATTTCCAAAGAAAGTCCCTGAGAAAAAGAAATTTCCTGTCTCACATTTTACCGTTTGGATTCTAAAATCTCTTGTTATCCAATGCCTTCAGTGGTCACTGTTTCTCGCAGGGACTGCTTCGTGTGTGGGCTTTTTACTTTCATCAGTTTATTTTAAAGCATCCTGAAATGAGTAAAACATTGTTGAGTGTCAATGAGAAAATTTTTATGTGCGGATTCGAAGATCGTAATGCTTGATCTCCTGTGATTTACTGCGTCTGACAGAAATGAGACGACTGGTGGGTGTGTGTCCGGTTGAATATCAAAGTTTACTAAACAGAGGTAGGGACTAATTACCCTACTCATATGGTTCCCTTTACTATTTGAACAAAAAACAATAGCTTAACTGCTCGTCTTACATTTCCGATGAGTCCATAATTTAAATGATATTTTCGGTCTGACATTTCACTTTTTGGGTCCTGAAATGTTTAGTTATCCAATGTCTTCAGTAGTAACTGTTTCTCGCAGGGACTTCTAGTTGTGCGGGCTTTTTTTGTAATTCATCAGGTTTTATTTATTTTAAAGCATTCTGAAATAGGCAACATGTTGTTGGATGTTCATGAAGAAATTTTGATATGCGAATTCAAAAATGTAATCCAGGTAGTAGTCATCATGCATTAGCAAATCGTTTTTCCAATCTTTTTGACAAGTCAATGAGCAGAAGAACAGTAGGAGACATATTAATTGATAAACATTAATGGACGGGATCTGAAAAAGAACTGCACTCGGTCAAAAAACGGAAAAGCAGCAAGCAAGGCAATTTAAAGAAAGCTCTTGTTCTATGGATTTGCCAGGTAAACGCCAAACATGGAATTATTTCCGATGAGGTTATTCGTGAAAAGGTGAGACAGTTTAGGAAAGCATACCAACTTCAAGAATTCAGCTACAGTAATGATCAAAGATTCAAATATTCCCAAGGATTAACTTTGAGAATACGGCAAGGTGAAATAGTCGAAACCTCTAAAAGTTCAGTGAACGAGGCCAGAAAAAAATGATAGAAATCATATTTGGCTATGAATTAAAAGATCTTTATAACATGATAAATCGATTTCAAACAAAAAATAGGAAAGGTTATAAAAAGCTGAAAGGTAGAGCAACAGCAGTTCATTGCGCAAATACTGATGGTACTGATGAGTGAGCTATTGTTATTATAGTAAAATGTAGAAATCCATGTTGTTTTAAAAATTTTATTCTTGAACTTAACGCTAACTACAAATTCAATAAAAAGCCGTGGATGGAAAACATTGAATTTCAGGACTGGCTGGAAAAATTCGACTTGGGCATGATATGCCAAAGAAGAAAGGTTCCTTTAATTTTAGACAATGCTCTATGCCACAAGATAGCTGAACTGAGTAATATTAAGTTAGCATTTTTACCCCCTAATGTTAGGGGAAAATTACAGCCCCTTGATGCTGAAATTTTTAAAGCTTTAAAAGCGCATTATAAAATATTTCAGGTTAAAAAACATAGAAAACTTTACTGAACAAACTGATATTAAAATTTTGTTAATAGATGAATTTTTTTTTTATTAAACAAGCATGGGATTCAGTAAATTAGAAAACAATTGGAAATTGCTGTAAACATACGGGACATACGGGACTGGTAAAAGAAAAAAACTGTTAACAACTCCATCAGATGCATCACACCAAATCCTAAATTATTTAAGATAAACTTCGCAAAAACTTGGACGCATATTTTTTGTAGTAAGTCATCAAATGAATTTTTAAATATTGATAATCATGATCCTACATTTGAAGAAGTGGAAGTCGCTGACATAATCAGTATGTTTGAACCTAAAGCCACTGATTCTCCTTCCAGTGAATCTTCTATTGGCAACGAAGATGAATCCGTCCAAGCAGCATCAGTATCATCCCAAATGAATCCTGTCAAAGCATGGACATTTTTTGAAGAGCAAAGTGAAATAATAAAACAATGATGAATGCTGTTGCTGAATTTGACAAATTACGGGATGGAATTAGTGATGCTAAAAAATATCAGAAGACAATTGATCATTTTTTTCAAATCGTCATGAACTTTACTTAATCACCGAGTTTTCAGTCCCTACGTTCTCAAAACTTGAGATCAGATACATAAGTATGTATGTTTATTTATTTTTTTCTTATAATGTCATTTAATTAATTTTACGGTTTTCTTAATGTGAAACTCTTTTGACCAAAATATTGATGTTTAACGAGGCTTGACCGTATTATTCTCCGAAAACGGAGAGATCTTCTAAGAGTACGTCTATAGGTTCAGATCGTATTCTTCAATTTTCGAAAAACTTTGCTGTACCTGTGCAGTATCTCTTAATGAGCTCTGAGGATTTAAACTAAATTTTGAATTTTAATGTCATCAATATTTCAGCTGCATCCACATTTTTTAATACTCTCAAAAATGGTTCAAGGAATTACTTATAATTCGCTTTGGAAATAAACAAGGATCAAGCCATCGTTGCACGATATATGAAGACAAACGGCCAGAGATGGATAATTTAAAAACATTTATTTACAATTAAAATAAATGAAATAAAATGATCACATGAGATCTTTCGACTACCATTTTGGCGTCATCATCAGATGTTTGACAAAGAGTGGATCGGAAACCGGCATTAAACGTGACAGTACAATTGCATAGAGTAACATGTGACCAGTAAAATTGCATATAGTGATTTACATAAAGCGTCAGATATTCATAACATCCAGAACTGGGTTTTGTTCATGAGGGATCAGTGATCTCCAAGTTTGTGATACATAACTAGGCAAATTATCATTACAGCAAAAGGTAGTGTTAGCTATAATATGTAAGCTTTCTTACAAAAGTAAGGAATTATTATTAAATGTTCTTTGCAGAATAGTGCTTCCTTTCATAGTGGATAATGCTGTCGTAGTTAACTTACCATTTTTGATATGATACTTGTGTTCATTTATTCTAGTCTTTAATGTCCTCCTGGTGGAACCGATATATAATTTCTTGGTTTGCGATGGGTCATGGGGAAATAGGGGAATGGAATAAATTACATGCAGCTTTCCACACTCACCTTGTCACGATCACTGCTGATCAGATGTAAGAGATTAAAAGTCTTTGAGACAAAATCAATGTCATGGTGTCTGCACAGGTTCTTTAACACCGGAGTTAAACTTGGGTGGTAGTCGAGTGAACCTACGTACCTCCTTTGTGGGGTATCACGAATTAAGGAGCATTCCCTTGAGAACGGGTTTTTATTGTAGAGTCTGTCTACAATAGTAGTATTGAAGCCAAACAAGGAAGCCAGTTCTTTGATCTTTAAAAGTTCAGAACATCTGAGAGCGTCATTCGAGCAATGAGTTATTGCCCGTCTAACCATAAACGAAATAGAAGCTAACTTATAGTAACTCGGGTGAGAAGAGTCCTTAGATATCATCGTAGGCGAACAGGTTGGTTTTCGATAAACTGTAAAGCTGAGTTGATAGGTGACAGGATTGCGCATTAAGCTAAAATCCAGATATGGCAAGGTGTAATTTTATTCACACTCCACTGTAAAGGATACGGTAGGATATTGTAGTGACATATGATCCAGGAAAACAATTAGCTAAGATATGAATATTTGTGTAAATCACTCTATGTAAATCACTCTCTTTATGTAAATCACTCTATGCAATTGTACTGATCACATGTTACGCATTTACTTTATTTAATGCCTGTCTCCGTTCCACTCTTTGTCAAGCATATGATGATGACGCCAAAGTGGTAGTCGAAAGATATCATGTGGTCATTTTATTTCATTTATTTTAACTGTAAATAAATGTTTTTAAATAATCCATCTCTGACCGTTTGTTTTCATATATCGTGCAACGATGGCTTGCTCCTCGTTTATTTCGAAATTATCAAATGCACGAATATTCTTCAAGTTATTTAAATCACTTAACTTCTTTTGACATTTCGGCTGGCTAAAAGACTTGCCGATGCAGTTAATATATTTTTTTCATTTTATTGTTATGGCCAGCATAACAAAAACCTGTTTCGCGAGCTTTTATTTATACAGGATATTCATTTAAACACCTGTTTTCTCAATACAAACCAAATGTACTTACTCACGGGACCAGGGCTCATCTGCCGATATTCTTCTCATCGGTGAGTTAGGAATGTGACGACGTTGAGAGGGCACATCTGAATTTATCGAAACAGCTGATGAAGAATGAAAACACCAGACAGCCGTCTGGCTCAGAGAGTACTTCTCTGACTTTGTTGGTTTGCGCATAATAATCTTCATTATGTTCCCGTCTTTATTCGTGTTATCTCCAGTTAGTAAGCTTAGCGTGATTTTTCTGGTTGATATTGTTACTTTGTTTTTAATGTGAGAAAACTTAATGCAAGTTATTCCGACTTTAAGGAAACATGCCAGAAACGCAAAGAAGGAAGACAGTAAAAGTGGCCCCAAAACTAATCGCATTAGACAGAGTCCTCATCTGGTGCTTGAATTTTTTAAATTACCATTACAACTTTCAAGGTTTATAAAGTTCCCACATTTTTATCTTAAATAATACGCATTCGTGCAGGCATAGTAATATGCTGTGAGAACAATTATAGAATAATTGTGGGAACTTTATAAACCTTGAAAGATAAATACTTAGAAAAATATATTTTCTTTTGTACTTGCTTGTACTTATACTGAAGTGCCAAAACATACCGGAATACTTCTCTAATACTGCTTTGGTACTCCTTGCGATCGTATAATGGTAGCAACGCGATGGGGCGTGTACTCCACGAACTGTCTGTAGTATTGTAGTACTCTGGAGACAGATCACACCATGCTTCTTGAAGAACGTTCCACAATTCCGTAATATTCGTCGGTGGAGGATTCCTGGCATTGGCGGCACGTTAAACAGCATTTCAAATGTGTTCGATGCCTTTTAAATCCGACGAACGAGGGACCAAGTCAGGATGCCAAACTTCTTGGAATATTCCTCCAGCCATAATCGAGAGATTGTGGGAGTGTGCTGTGGCGCATTGGTGTGTTGAAAGAAGTCGCACCCGTCTGAGTAGTTGCATGACATGAACGGGTGCAAATGATTCGCAAGGATGGTTACGTAGCCTCCAACGGTTAGAGCTTCCTGAAGAACGTTCCACAATTGCCAGCTGAAAACATCCCAAACCATAACAGAGCCACCGCCGTACTGCGCTGTCCTTGTAGGCATGCGAGATCCATTGCCTCGTGGAGTTGTCGCTACACCCGGAGTCGGCCATCTGCCCGAAACAGTTGGTACCGCCATTCGTCGGAGCAGGCTACACGTTTCCAGTCATCTTGCGTCAAATCCAGGCGATGCGCACAGCCTTGTCGTCGGGTCAGCAATAGCAGCTGGGTGGGCCTTCGGCTTCGGAACCCCATAGAACACAGGAAACTTTACATGGTCGGAACGATGATGCTAATACTGGCCCCAGCATTAAATAGCGATGTGATTTGGGTGCAATGTTGCGCGCCGGGCGAATGTTACAATGAATGCCAGACGCCGCTGTCCACGATCGTCCAGGGTTTTCTACGGCCATACTGGTCACGCACTCTGGATTTTTTCCCTGAATTTGTGTATTCCAGATACACCTTTGAAATTGTCGGCCGTGTAAATTCTAATTTTGCGTAATTTCTGAGATGGAGTGACCCATCTCCCAGGCGCGACTGTCATGCCACGTTCGAAATCGCTTAAATCCTGATAAGCTGCCATCTGAACTGTGAATGCGACTACTTGATCTTGCGGAGATATTTTCCTCCATACATACGTCGTTTGCGGACGACGTCATTTACCGCATGGGTGTGGTAACATGTCATAGAGATGTTAGGGCCCTCCCCATGCTTTTTTTTTTTGTCACCTTAGCGTATATAATACCATGTTACTTTGAAAATTCATCATATTACGTCTGGGCCTTGTAAAGTATCGTACGTTTTTTTATGTAAAAACAGCTTGAGTTTAATTCCCTTTGTTAGGAATTTATTTTCCCTTGAAATGATCACAACTACGAACTGCATATACAGTATATCATTAAATTGCTCTCTGATGTTCACAGATTAGCTCTTCAGAGCAAGATCGAGATGATATGCCAAAGCAAAGTTGCTGATAATGTTCGACTACTTACTGCTGATGTATCAAACATCCCCGTTTTCAGCCATGTTGACGCACAACTCGAGCTTTAGTGATATCTATCACACGTCACACACAAGATCTTTTGCACTTCGTGCTCATTATCTCTTTCTCTTGCACGTATTCCTGCATCAGACACTCCCATTGTTGTTTTTTTCTCGTTTTTCCTCTATCTTTATTTCCTGTAACTTGGGCTTAATATATTCTCTTTGTTAGTACACTGGTGTGCAAAAATTAAGAACGAAGAGGAGAAATTAGCATAACAGCGGAACGAGCAGGCAGTATGGACCGAAAGACCACTCAGGAGATAGACTAGGGTCCGGTACGCGGTAGGGCATGCGCATATATGCAGCATGACGTAGGGGACGGGGGAGTGTCGGAAGGGTATAAAGCACACGGGCGGTGTACGCTCAGCCAATTCGATGAAAGCTATTGCACGTTGTACATCGGCTTGAACGACGTCGAGTTGCTGCCACCGTGTGATATGGCCAACATGCAATCCAATAGACGACATCTGGATGACTTTACCCGGGGTCGCGTCATTCGGAAGCTGGAAGAAGGTCGAAGTGTGACTAGTGTGGCCCAGGAGTTCGGGATCGCTCACAGCATCGTTTCACGAGCTTGGAGAGCATTTCAAACGACAGGAACAGCTGTCCGAGAGTTTAGCAGTGGTTGTCCACGAGCAACCACGGCGGCGGATGACAGGTAAATTGTCCTACAGGCGCGAATAGACAGACGGCAGACAGCGGGAGAAATCGCAAGGCACATGCAACAGACAACTGGACGTCCGTTATCGCGTTTTACCGTGGCCAGGAGGCTGCACAAAGGTGGTTTATTTGCATGACGACCAGTACGATGTGTGCCATTAACGCCTGCTCATCGGAGACCATGGTTTCTGTGGCGCCAGGAACACAAGAAATGGGCACATCAGCAATGGGGTCGAGTTCTCTTTACGGATGAGAGCCGATTTAGTCTGACGAGCGATTCTGGACGGATACACATCTGGAGAGAGCAGCGAACACGCAATCACACCTCCAACATCATCAAAAGGGACCGATTTGGAAGTTCCGGAGCTCTCGTTTGGGACGGTATCATGCTTGGTAGCCGTACTGACGTCCGCATCTTCCAAGGAGGTTCAGTCACTGATGTCCGCTATTGTATCGAGGTTTTTCTGCCTCACGTGCGTCTGTTTAGAGGTGCTGTGGATCATGAGTTCCTCTTCATGGACGACAATGCTACAGCTCAAAGTACAGTGGCTGTCGCAGAGCTGTTGGAGAGTGAAGATATTCAACGCATGGATTGGCCCGCAAGGTCCCCGGACCTAAATCCAATCGAACACCTGTGGGACCTTCTCGGGAGACGCTTGGCAGCCCGTCACCAGCCGCCAGCAACGATTCCGCAGCTGCGATTGGTGCTACAAGAGGAATGGGCCGCGATGCCTCAACAGCTCCTTGACAACCTTGTCCTCAGCATGGACAGACGTTGTAAATCGTGCAACGCAGTCAGGGGTGATCATATCCCCTACTAAAGACTGGATTTTTCTTGGCAGCCGCCTGTCACATGGACGTTTCTGTCTTCTGTCTAGTTGTGCTCGAAGCTACCTGTTCAATAAAGCACCTTTGTATCCTTTGGATTCCTTGTTTGGACAGTTTTGCTCACTTGACCCATATTCTTACATCTTGGGGATCTTATGGTATGATTTGAGTCGATGTGGAGCACTTCTGCACGACGTTACATTCGGAAAACCGTCTCGTCCTTAATTTTTGCACGCCAGTGTACATATATCATCACTCATTCTTTCAACATGATCAAATTATCACAAAAAAAAAAAAAAAAGAATTGTACCTACTAACATTTTGCTTCACATTACACATCTGCAACACGTCTTCATTCCGCACATGATCATAACGAGACTTGACGTTAATTTCCCTTAAATAACGCATCTGTCTAGCACACAAACGATTCCTCTGTCTCTTCTTCAGTTCACAGGTTTCACTGCCATACATCGAAAAATAAGCACTTACACTTTCAGTCGCAGCCATTCAAGATCTTGTTTACATCCCTTAAGAGGATGTAAAATCCTCCTAAAGCAGCTACGACTTTCAGAGGCAAATTCTCTTATGTATTAATTTCACCATCTGATCTGTTTTCTTCGCCAAGCGTGCTTTCCAGATACACAAATACATTCCCCTAGTTTTCTTTTATTTATGCTCAGTTCGAACTTCATAAGTACTTCATTCATCCAAAATACCTTGCACAGCTCACATTTGCTCTCCGACAACAAGATTGGGTCATTAACGTATAATTTGCACACACTATGACGTATATTCTACGTAACTTAACCTTCATTTTTGGTTTCATTCTCTGATGTAAATTTTGAGTTCGTTTTCTTGTAGCGTTTCAATCTTAACGTTATATTTTCTCACTCACTGAATATTATGTTGCAACAGTTTTGAGGTCAAGAGTGAATGACGTGTATATGCGTGACAAGCTAAGAACGCAGTATATGTGTGAAGTAAGCAATGTTAAATGAGGGTACATTAGTATAATTTCGTTCTGCTTGTGGTACCTTATTTAAGACTAAGAGTTACATGCTAAATCTTCAGTATTGTACTACAAAGTTTACGTGAAAGTCGTACTAGTTATGACGTGAAGTGTTGTCTCAACGAAGATGTTTTAAAGGGGAATAAATTTGATATTACACAATCTTGCCGGACTCCTGAACTAATGCAACTAATGCAAAACCAATTAGATAAAACAAAATTTGCTGGAAAGCACGTTCTACGGCTGGTGTACATAGATTTTTCACACGGATGGTGTGCATAGATTTTTCACACGGATGGTGTGCATAGATTTTTCACACGGATGGTGTGCATAGATTTTTCACATCACTGTAAACTCCCAGTTGTACCATAATTTTTAAGAGCTTACACAGAAGCACCTTGTTTACTTTGTAATAAGCCTTTTTCAAATCTACGAATGTTACAAAAGTGGTCTTACCAAAAACATACTGTACATTTTGGTCATCTTACGTAACACAAAAATTTGGTTAGCGCAGTCGTTACCATACTTAGAACGTCTCTCTGTACACCCGACCTTCTTTAATGTCAAGCCCCTTATCTTAGCAAAGATGATATTTCCAAAGCCTTTCCCAGGCACACTCAGCAAGCTGAAACTACAATAATTCGTTCTTACATTTACTCAGTTCCCCTTTACCCTTACACAAGAGAACAATAATAGCATCTTTCCAATTCTGAGGAGATAACTCGTAGCTCCCAACACAACTGACAAATTTCAGCTAAACGATCAATAACACAGTCACCACAAGGTTTCAGTACCGTAGTTGTTATGTCATCTAATCCATTTTGAAGAAATTTAATAGCTTAGCAAACTTTCTTTCTAAGAACCCTATTGCATTTGTTTCTCGCTCTGTGGCTGATGTCCAGAAAGATAAACAAATCTCCTTTGCTTTTGTGTTCTAATAAATTACAGATGTATCATCCTCCTCTTTCACTTTTCCTATTAGATTCCCAAATCATTTCTCCAGTTCTGTTCCTCGCAAATCTTAAAAATGTTTCACCTTGTTCTTTTCCCATGTCTTATGTACTTCCAGAACGATTTCTTATCTTTCCAAAAAGGCACTTCTTTCCTACCCACCCTATGATTTCTAGACTTCATAGCCTTACTCTGGCGAGCCAGCTTCGCTGCTTCACGATTTTCACAGTAAATTTACCTTGCAACCTCCCGAGTTATGCTTCCTTGATCTTCTCTAATCTCATTGTTCCACCAATCATCACCTTTAATGCTATGCAACTTTACAGTACCCCAAACCGCCTCAGCGACACTAACAATGCATTTCTGGAAACCTGTCCACTCTTTGCCACATCAGTCCCATATCTATTTAACTGTTTCAGTCGTTTATTGAGGGACTAAGAGTAATTCTGATGTTCATCAGGAGGACTTTTATTCTTTTCATTATAAGAATCTTAACCTACATTTAGTTTTACTCTTGACATTAAAAGGCAATGATCAACATCTTCCATCCCGCAACCACTAAATATTTTAGGAGTTGATAATATATTGACTCTCTTTCTTAAAGTATTGAAGCATTACAGGAGGCCATGCGGCTCTTCAAAAAACAAAGGTTACTGTTAATTTCACATTCAGTTTTCTTATATTATTTACAATAGCTTGTCAATTAGAATTTAATTGGCATTTATGCCACACGTTGCCGCTCGTTGATTAGGCTGTTCGCACCTCTTAGAATCATGTACAAATTTTTCTCCAAATCTAGTATCATCACTCAAAACAATCGAATACAACATCTGTGATCCATTAATACGTGAAAATTCCCAGTTATTATACTTCATATAAATGTTTCTTCAAGAAGATTGTCCTCTGCTGTGTCATTCATGAGATATAAAAATATGACAGAACTTCATTGACGAAATTTAAAAAAAATTATAATATCCTATCGGTAGTCGACCTACATATCTTTTGTGTTCCACGCATAAAGCATTGTACACTATGAATGAAACTGTTCCCTATAGTAAAACCGTGTATATCAGAAGTCAATATGACCAATACAGAATGTAAAGTTTGAGCAGATATTGTTTTTACTTCGAAACATTAAGGACACCTGAAAAACCAGAATGCCCTAGAAAAGAGGAATAATTTTTTACTTTTTTTTAGGAATTAGCTTTCATTTTTATTACCTCAGCTAAGAGACATTCATAAATGCCATACCATTACTTACAAAAAAAATAATCCTTGGCCTTACAAACTCAATGTTTGACAGATTCAGAATATATCCTATCCGAAAAAGGTTTATGGCATTTCAAGAGGACGCTTCCTTTCCGTCTTTGCATGTTGCCTCACATGTTGTCACTAAAATTTGATTTTGTTACTGGACGAAGCACTAAATACTATATATGAACTGAACATAGCACGAAAATGCACCAAGCAGTACATATAGCACAACGTGTACTCGAAACAGCGTAATAAAAATAAATTCACAAAAGTAGATATAATTTTTTTTATTGAATGATGAACGACCGCCGTGAGCAACTCAATGGGCTATAAGCAGTCGCCCGTCCCTAATTTAGGGTCACTGGTTTCGGGGAAGAGGAAGAGCCAGCGCCGTAAGACAAACACAACATTCATGCCACACCGGGATTCGAACCCGGACCCATCTCGGGCGAATGGTCATAAGCCAGCTCTTAGACCACTGCGGCTTAGATATATTTAATGTATATACAGTAAGTGTGTGTCTATCTATCTGTACATATTCGAGCACTTAGTGTGCATATGTACTGGAGGTCATAAAATGTCACAGAAATTCTGGGTGTGATTCTTTTGGTAACTTCAAACAAGAGAAATACTCAATGACATTTCTCTTTATTTAAGGCTTATTTCTCGAAATTTGTGATATTATTTCCGTTTTTGACGCTACTGCATGACTAAAAAAAAAGAAGCTGCAAATTAAAAAGTACACAGTAAACATTTTTTCACTAAAAGTTACCCGAGGAGACATTTGGAGTTTGTATAGGCGTCATTTTCTCTTTGATTTGCATGGAAACCTCACTAAAGAATTTTCCAAACCAATACCTTCCTTGAAATTGTGCGCAAAACTATTTTTCAGCACGTCTTTTGTAAGTAAAGATCGTGCCTATGTTATCGGTTTGTCAGTCCGTCCGTCCTCCTGTGGACATCATATCTCTTCAACTATTAGTCCGCGAAATTTTATCTATAGCCATGCAACTATTAGTCTAGTGTAATATATATATATATATAGTCTCTGCAACTATCAGTCTAGTGTAATATATATATATACACTGGAGGAAAGTGAAAAAAGAACACCAAGAAGGAATTGGCGGACGATCATGAAATTTACATATGTTAATGGGGTCGAGTTTACGTAGGTGTGATGTTAATTTCGGGGCCAACCGGTGAGCGCTTACGCCACAACACGGCATAATATGCAAATTATCGTCGGTGGTATTTAAGGAGTACGGAGAAGTGAATGTAATCAGTCGTCGGCGTACGGACACGTGCGAAGACCCTCAAGAAGCTGCAATGCCTGGACTTGGAAGACGTGTACGATTTCAGCAGTTATCGGACTTTGAGCGAGGTCGTCTAGTCGGAGTTCGCGAGGCCGGGTGGTCGTATCGTCGTATTGCGGAGCGAATTGGACAGGAAGTATCGGTGGTGGTACAATGGTGGCGTAGATGGTCCGAGGAACATTCCCACACGAAAAGACGTGGAACCGGGAGTCACAGACGGACTGATGAGCGGACCGATCGACGCATAAGAAGAGCGGCGTTGTCAAGCAGAACTTCCACTACGACGCAAATCCGAGCTGCCGTTGCACTTGAGGTGACTGTGCGAACAATCCCCAACCGTCTACTGGATGCAGGACTACGTGCACGTGTGCCTCTGGCATGTTTACCTCTGACTCCAGTCCACCGTCAGGAACGGCTGCAGTGGTGTCGCCTACGTCTGCACTGGATAACGCAATGGCAATCTGTCGTGTTCAGCGATGAAAGCAGATTCTGCTTGGGAGCCTCCGATGGCCGTATGCGTGTTCGCAGACGCACAAGGGAGCGTCTCCACCCTTCTTGCATCTGCCAGCGACACACAGGCCTACACTTAGTCTCTTGGTGTGGGGAGCGATTAACTATCACTCCCGTACACAACTAGGTTTGCACCGGGTATGTTAAACAGCACCTCCTACATCAACAACATCATTCAGCCCGTTGTTGTACCATTTGTAAGGTCGGTCTATCGTGGTGTTTTCCAGCAAGATAACGCACGCCCACACACGGCACGTGCAACGCAACATGCACTTCAGGGTGTGAGACAACTTCCATGGCCTGCACGTTCACCGGATTTGTCCCCCATTGAGCACGTGTGGGATTTTATGGGACAACGACTTATCCGGTCTCCACGGCCAGCCACGACCATCCCCGATTTACGCGTCCAGGTTGACGATGCTTGGAACTCAATACCCCAAACTTACATCCAACATCTGTACGACAGACTCCATGTCAGAATTGCACGGTGTGACGCAGTTCATGGCGGTTCAACCTCGTTCTAACCATGTTACATGGAAATGTTATTTTTCAGTTTACCAGCAAATACAGCTGTATTTTGCCATAATGTTTTGATCACGTTATTCTCTGTATTCCGTTGTTATGCGGTATAAATTTCGTTGGTATCAGACGTCTGCTTCTTGGTGTTCTTTTTTCACTTTCCACCAGTGTATATATACTATCAATAAAAACATACCACTATAAACCACAATTTAAAAAAAAACAGAAACTCAAAAAAAAATATAAATACAAAGAGACTCAAAAAAGCATTATAACCAAAAACAAACCTCTCAAGCCGATCTCATCAGGGGAACACCGCTTCGTGGATCATGACCTTTCGAAACTCGGCAAAAGCCGGAATAACCCAAGACCCGCTGAGGTGCTCCCGAGGTCATGGAAAACAACAGATAAAGACCAATCTTATATACGAAGACCATTTGAGAGCAAGCGAAAAAACCCGATCACGTGGTCCAATTGTGACAGTATGCAAATAGGTGTAAGCTGTGTAAGAATCCTATAAAGTATATTAGTAAATAATTAGCTACAAGCAACCCACAAAGTGGCATTTAGCAACCTAAGTTATTAAATTTGTAGAGCTTATATTAATAATGTCTGAAAAGTGCAATTGTTGACGAGTTTCGAAGAAATTCTTGGCTCTGGAATCAGCAAATAGCTGCTTGAATAATCTTGTAATACACCTGATTGGTAGTTCATTCTTGCAGTCTTTTCCGCAGATTCCTTAATTCAACGGTCAACATATTTGAATTATTGCAAATATCCATAATCCTGTGAAACTGGGAAATGATAATATTTCGATATACTGAGGTAGAAATATTTGAATTACAGTTGTTTCCCATGACCTCGGGAGCACCTCAGCGGGTCATGGGTTATTCCTGCTTTTGCTGAGTTTCGAAAGGTCATGATCCACGAGGCGGTATTCCCCTGATGAGATCGGCTTGAGAGGTTTGGTTTTAGGTTATAATGCTTTTTTGAGTCTCTTTGCATTAATATTTTTTTGGTTTTTTTTTAATGTGGTTTATAGTAGTATGTTTTTATCGATAGTATGAGGTGAGTCGTTCCGGATTGCTGCTTTAGCGCTTCTGTGCGAATTCTAGGTTTGTACATTGCATCATAACTAATTCAGCTTGCATCAATTTTATTAGTTTATCATCATCATCTTCATTGTCAACCATTATCAATCCACTGCTGGACGAAAGTCTCCCCAAGTTTCTTCCACAATGATCTGTCTTGTGCCAGTCTCCTCCATGTCACTCCTGCATACTTTCGAATTTCATCCACCCATCTCCCATGTGGTCTTCTTTTGGGTCTTTTCCTGTCCCTTGGAATCCAATCTAAAATTTCGGCTGTCCATCGATGGTCTGTTCTTCTGGCAGTATGTCCAGCCCATTGCCATTTCAGGGATTTAACACTGATCATGATGTCTTCCACTCTTGTCATTTTTCGGATCCACGAGTTCCTCTTCTTATCTCTCCTGGTTACACCAAGCATGCACCTCTCCATGCCTCTTTGAGTTGTCTGCAGCCTTTGTATGTCTCTTTTAGCTAAGGTCCACGTCTCTGCACCATACGTAAGCACTGGAAGGATGCATTGATCAAACACTTTTCTTTTAAGACATAATGGCATATTGCTCTTGAAAATTATGCTGTTTCTTCCAAAAGCTCTCCAGGCAAGTTTTGTACGCCGATTAATTTCTTCACCAATGTGACCCTCACTTGATATCTGCTGTCCAAGATAAACGTACGTGTCTGTTATCTCCAGCTTTTCTCCATCAATCGATAAATCTTCATTTCTTGTAAAAGCATTGAACATCACTTTTGTCTTCTGAAAGTTCATTTTTAATCCCACTTCTTTACTCTTGTCAGCAAGTTCCTGCATCATACTCTGTAGCTCTGATGGGGTAGTTGCAAAAATGACTATGTCATCAGCAAAACGAAGGTGGGTTAGATAATCTCCATTAATCTTTATGCCTTTGTTTTCCCAATTCAGTGATTGAAAGACATTTTCCAATGTGGCATTAAAGAGCTTCGGAGATATGGTGTCACCTTGTCTCACTCCCTTTCCAACTTTTATGTGTGCTGTATTCTCAAACAGCCAAATCTTTGCACTTGCATTTTCATAGATGTTATTAATAATATTAATGTATGCATCTTTAATACCACAGGATTTCAGAGCCATTGTAACTGCTGATGGTTTCACCGAATCAAAGGCTTTTTCATAATCGATAAGAGCCATGCACAATGGAAGATCATATTCCCTCGCTCTTTCAATTAGTTCTCTCAGTACGTGGATATGATCTATTGTGCTGTAGCCACTCCTGAATCCAGCTTGTTCTCTCGGTTGAGCCATGTCCAGTGTTACCTTTAAGCGGTAAGAAAGAACATTAGTGAAGATTTTATAAACCACTGATAGGAGGCTGATAGGTCTGTAGTTCCGGAGATCCTTAATGTCACCTTTTTTATGTAGCAGGATCATTGTAGCGTTGTTCCAATCCTCAGGAATCTTCCCTTCATTAAGGCATCGAGTGAAAATTTGGGGGAGTACTGTTTCGATTTCTCCACTTGCTTCTTATATGATGTCTGCAGTTATTCCATCTTCTCCTGGAGTTTTTACCCGCTTCATGTTCTTGATTGCATGTGCAACTTCTGCTGGGATGACTGGAACAACTCTGGTACTAGTACCTTTCATGATATCTGGAGTACATGTATCATCCCTTTCATATAATTTGGAGTAGAAATCTTTCACTCTTGTCAAAATTTTGCCTCTATTTCTTGTTACAGAACGATCTTCTTTTCTCAGTGCCATAATCTGTTTTCTTCCTTTAGTAAGATGTCCCTTTGCTATCTTTAGGCTTTGGTTGTTTTCAATTGCTTTCCTCACTAGTTCACAGTTGAATTTCCTTACGTCTTCAGTGATACTCTTTCGTACTGTCTTGCATAGCTCTATATATTCCACTTTGGAAGTCACATCTTTAGTTGTCCTCATCTCTCTTCTTTTTTGCATCAACATTTTGGATTTTCCTGATAATTTGTTCACATGCAACTTTTTCTTAGACCCAGCTAATTTTGTTGCTGTTTCCATAAGAGCTTTGGTTACTTTTCGGTTAACTTCAGAAATATCCACTTCTTCCGATGTTAGGCCTTCTAAAGCAGAGAATCTGTTCTTCAGTTCCAAATTGAAGGTATTAGGGTGTTTTTTAAGGTTGGTTATGTCAATACATTTTGTTTGTCTTATGAGCTTGCTACGTTCGAGTTTAGTGTTGAGGTGCATCTTACATCTCACCAATCTATGGTCACTACCTGTGTTGAACTTGTTTAGCACACTGCAGTCTTCTATTACGAATTTTTTGTTACACATAATAAAATCAATTTCACTTGTCGTTCCATTTGGATGTCTCCATGTCCATTTCCTGTGTGGCTTTTTCTTGAAAAAGGAGTTCAAGATGAAAAACCCTTCTGCCTCTGCAAACTCAACAAGAGTATTTCCACGCTGGTTTCTGTTGCCGTTACTGAATTAACCTACTGAAGTTTCATTCTGTTGCTGAAGTTTCATTCTGTTACTGAAGTTTCATTCTTTTGCTGAAGTTTCATTCTGTTACTGAAGTTTCATTCTGTTGGTGAAGTTTAATTCTGTTACTGAAGTTTCATTCTGTTTCATTCTTTTGCATTGAAAACTCCCATAATTATCTTCAAATGCTGCTTACCTTTATTACTTAGATGACGAATTTCCTCATAAAATCATTCAATTTCTTCTTCAGGATGACTAGTGGTGGGTGCATAAGTTTGAATTATCTGAGCCTGGTATCTCCTCGAGAGTTGGATAACGAGTCGCGCAGCTCTGTCACAGGAACTTTCAACTTCTACAACTTTATCCTTCAGTTTCTTGTTTATTATAAATCCAACACCACTAGTTCTGCCAGTATCTGTCCCACGATAGTAGAAGAGATGTCCACTTTTCAGTTCAATGAGATCTTCTTCTTTTCTCCTTACCTCACTCAGCCCGACGATGTCCCACTTGATCCTTTGTAGTTCCTCTTCCAATTCAAGAAGCCTTGAATCAGAAGATAGTGAGCCTCCATTATACGTAGCCAAGGTCAGCATCAGATGGCAGCCTAGTCCGGTCCTCCGGGGATTCTTAGCACCCTCTGCCTTCATGTCGCACTGGCCGCTGCCTTGGGCAGGTACATTCCAGCTGCCGGAGACTGAGGGCCAAGATTTAAGTTGTGGAGTCATTTTGGAGGGGTTTGGCCATAACTCACCACGCTGGCCAAGCGGGTTGGTGAGTGTTGGATAACATTTCCTCTAATCCCGATGGTATAGTTATACCGCTATGGACGGTCGTCAAAGCCCCTTTAGTGGGAACAGGATGCACCACGAGAAGGCGGGGTTGACATTTGTCAAGGAAAGGCTGTGATGTTACGCATCACCTGACCTTACATCCCATTAGTGTATATATATATATATATATATATATATATATATATATATATGTAAGGTCAGGTGATGCGTAACATCACAGCCTCTCCTTGACAAATGTCAACCCCGCCTTCTCGTGGTGCATCCTGTTCCCACTAAAGGGGCTCTGACGACCGCAAATAGCGGTATAACTATACCATCGGGATCAGAGGAAATGCTATCCCACACTCACCAACCCGCTTGGCCAGCGTGGTGAGTTATGGCCAAACACCTCCAAAATGACTCTACAACTTAAATCTTGGCCCTCAGTCTCCGGCAGCTGGAATGTACCTGGCCAAGGCAGCGGCCAGTGCGACATGAAGGCAGAGGGTGCTAAGAATCCCCGGAGGACCGGACTAGGCTGCCATTTGATGCTGACCTTGGCTACCTACAACGGACGCTCCCTATCTTCTGATTCAAGGCTTCTTGAATTGGAAGAGGAACTACAAAGGATCAAGTGGGACATCGTCGGGCTGAGTGAGGTAAGGAGAAAAGGAGAAGATCTCATTGAACTGAAAAGTGGACATCTCTTCTATTATCGTGGGACAGATACTGGCAGAACTAGTGGTGTTGGATTTATAATAAACAAGAAACTGAAGGATAAAGTGGTAGAAGTTGAAAGTTCCTCTGACAGAGCTGCACGACTCGTTATCCAACTATCGAGAAGATACCAGGCTCAGATTATTCAAACTTATGCACCCACCACAAGTCATCCTGAAGAAGAAATTGAAGAATTTTATGAGGAAATTCGTCATCTAAATAATAAAGGTAAGCAGCACTTGAAGATAATTATGGGAGATTTCAATGCAAAAATAGGGCACCGGCAACAGAATGAAACTTCAGTAGGTAAATTCGGTCACGGCAACAGAAACCAGCGTGGAAATACTCTCGTTGAGTTTGCAGAGGCAGAAGGATTTTTCATCTTGAATTCCTTTTTCAAGAAAAAGCCACACAGGAAATGGACATGGAGACATCCAATTGGGACGACAAGTGAAATTGATTTTATTATGTGTAACAAAAAATTCGTCATCGAAGACTGCAGTGTGCTAAACAAGTTCAACACAGGTAGTGACCATAGATTGGTGAGATGTAAGATGCACCTCAACACTAAACTGGAACGTGGCAAGCTCATAAGACAAACAAAATGTATTGACATAACCAACCTTAAAAAACACCATAATACTTTCAAGTTGGAACTGAAGAACAGATTCTCTGCTTTAGAAGGCCTAACATCGGAAGAAGTGGATATTTCTGAAGTTAACAGAAAAGTAACCAAAGCTCTTATGGAAACAGCAACAAAATTAGCTGGGTCTAAGAACAAGTTGCATGTAAACAAATTATCAGGAAAAACCAAAATGTTGATGCAAAAAAGAAGAGAGATGAGGACAACTAAAGAAGATGTGACTTCCAAAGTGGAATATATAGAGCTATGCAAGACAGCACGAAAAAGTATCACTGAAGACGTAAGGAAATTCAACTGTGAGCTAGTGAGGAAAGCAATTGAAAACAACCAAAGCCTAAAGATAGCAAAGGGACATCTCAGTAAGGGAAGAAAACAGATTATGGCTCTGAGAAAAGAAGATGGTTCTATAACAAGAAATAGAGGGGAAATTTTGACAAGAGTGAAAGATTTCTACTCCAAACTATATGAAAGGGATGATACATGTACTCCAGACATCATGAAAGGTACCAGAGTTCTTCCAGTCCTCCCAGCAGAAGTTGCTCATGCAATCAAGAACATGAAGCTGGGGAAAGCTCCAGGAGAAGATAGAATTACTATAGACATCATACAAGAAGCAAGTGGAGAAATTGAAACAGTACTCGCCCAAATTTTCACTCGATGCCTTAATGAAGGGAAGATTCCTGAGGATTGGAACAATGCTACAATGATCCTGCTACATAAAAAAGGTGACATTGAGGATCTCAGGAACTACAGACATATCAGCCTCCTATCAGTGGTTTATAAAATCTTCACTAAAGTTCTTTCACACCGCTTGAAGGTAACACTGGACATGGCTCAACCGAGAGAACAAGCTGGATTCAGGAGTGGCTACAGCACAATAGATCATATCCACGTACTGAGAGAACTAATTGAAAGAGCGAGGGAATATGAACTTCCATTGTGCATGGCTTTTATCTATTATGAAAAAGCCTTTGATTCGGTGAAACCATCAGCAGTTACCACGGCTCTGAAATCCTGCGGTATTGAAGATGCATACATTAATATTATTAATAACATCTATGAAAATGCAAGTGCAAAGATTCGGCTGTTTGAAAATACAACACACATAAAAATTGGAAAGGGAGTGAGACAAGGTGACACCATATCTCCGAAGCTCTTTAATGCCACATTGGAAAATGTCTTTCAATCACTGAACTGGGAAAACAAAGGGATAAAGATTAATGGAGATTATCTAACCCACCTTCGTTTTGCTGATGACGTAGTCATTTTTGCAACTACCCCATCAGAGCTGCAGAGTATGATCCAGGAACTTGCTGACAAGAGTAAAGAAGTGGGATTAAAAATGAACTTTCAGAAGACAAAAGTGATGTTCAATGCTTTTACAAGAAATGAAGATTTATCGATTGATGGAGAAAAACTGGAGATAACAGATACGTATGTTTATCTTGGACAGCAGATATCAAGTGAGGGTCACATTGATGAAGAAATTAATCGGCGTACAAAACTTGCCTGGAGAGCTTTTGGAAGAAACAGCATAATTTTCAAGAGCAATATGCCATTATGTCTTAAAAGAAAAGTGTTTGATCAATGCATCCTTCCAGTGCTTACGTATGGTGCAGAGACGTGGACCTTAGCTAAAAGAGACATACAAAGGCTGCAGACAACTCAAAGAAGCATGGAGAGGTGCATGCTTGGTATAACCAGGAGAGATAAGAAGAGGAACTCGTGGATCCGAAAAATGACGAGAGTGGAAGACATCATGATCAGAGTTAAATCCCTGAAATGGCAATGGGCTGGACATACTGCCAGAAGGACAGACCATAGATGGACAGCCGAAATTTTAGATTGGATTCCAAGGGACAGGAAAAGACTCAGAAAAAGACCACATGGGAGATGGGTGGATGAAATTCGTAAATATGCGGGAGTGACATCGAGGAGACTGGCACAAGACAGACCGTTGTGGAGGAAACTTGGGGAGACCTTCGTCCAGCAATGGGTTGATAATGGTTGACAATGATGATGATGATGATATACTGGCGGAAAGTGAGAAAAGATCACCAAGAAAGAGACGTCTGATACCAACGAAATTTATACAGCATATTAACGGAATACAGAGGATAACGTGATCAAAACATTATGGCAAAATACAGCTGTATTTGCTGGTAAACTGAAAAATAACATTTCCATGTAACATGGTTAGAACGAGGTTGAACCGCCATGAACTACGTCACACTGTGCAATTCTGGCATGGAGTCTGTCGTACAGATGTTGGATGTAAGTTTGGGGTATTGAGTTCCAAGCATCGTCAACCTGGACGCGTAAATCGGGGATGGTCGTGGCTGGCCGTGGAGACCGGATAAGTCGTTGTCCCATAAAATCCCACACGTGCTCAATGGGGGACAAATCCGGTGAACGTGCAGGCCATGGAAGTTGTCTCATACCTTGAAGTGCAAGTTGCGTTGCACGTGCCATGTGTGGGCGTGCGTTATCTTGCTGGAAAACACCACGATGGACCGACCTTACAAATGGCGCAACAACGGGCTGAATGATGTTGTCGATGTAGGAGGTGCTGTTTAACATACCCGGTACAAACACCAGTTGTGTACGGGGGTGATAGCTGATCGCTCCACACCAAGAGACCAGGTGTAGGCCTGTGTGCCGCTGGCGGATGCAAGAAGGGTGGATACGCTCACCTGTGCGTCTGCGAAAACGCATACGGCCATCGGAGGCTCCCAAGCAGAATCTGCTTTCATCGCTGAACACGATAGATCGCCATTGCGTTCTCCAGTGCAGACGTTGGCGACACCACTGCAGCCGTTCCTGACGGTGTGCTGGAGTCAGAGGTACACATGCCAGAGGCACACGTGCACGTTGTCCTGCATCCAGTAGACGGTTACGGATTGTTCGCACAGTCACCTCAGGTGCAACGGCAGCTCGGATTTGCGTCGTAGTGGAAGTTCTGCTTGACAACGCCGCTCTTCTTATGCGTCGATCGGTCCGCTCATCAGTCCGTCTGTGACTCCCGGTTCCACGTCTTTTCGTGTGGGAATGTTCCTCGGACCATCTACGCCACCATTGTACCACCACTGATACTTCCTGTCCAATTCGCTCCGCAATACGACGATACGACCACCCGGCCTCGGGGAGTCCGACTAGACGACCTCGCTCAAAGTCCGATAACTGCTGAAATCCTACACATCTTCCATGTCCAGGCATCACAGCTTCTTCAGGGTCTTTGCACGTGTCCGTACACCGACGACTGATTACATTCACTTCGCCGTACTCCTGAAATACCACCGACGATAATTTACATATTATGCCGTGTTGTGGCGTAAGCGCTCACCGATTGGTCCCGAAATTAACATCACACCTACGTAAACTTGACCCCATTAACATATGTAAATTTCATGATCGTCCGCCAATTCCTTCTTGGTGTTCTATTTTCACTTTCCGCCAGTGTATATATATGTATGTATGTATATATACTATTAGTTTCTGCATCTGTTAGTCTAATGTCTTATATCTATGGAACTATTAGTCAGTATAATTTTTAGCAGGTATATATTAAGGTATATTAAGCTTCTTAACTTATAGATCGTGCGTGTACATGTTTTTAATCGTACAGGGGCAGCGTCGTTTCTACAGATTTAATTGTGTGGTGCACGAATTCTATCTTGGATTTGTTAGTCCGTTTTGAAAAATTATTTTTGCATTGGGAAGCTTGAAATGTTAGAATGATGATTCTTGCATTCCGGTTTTTTCTTGATGCAGAACGTCGCAGCCAGGGGGTTAACGCCCCTGCAGAAGATATCGAATTCAAAATACAGTTTGTCCATATCTTTGCTTCTAAATATCTAATTAAAATGTTGTTTTTTTCCTTTCGATGCGGTTTTTAACGAAGACTACTTTAAGCATAGTTTCTTTTTCAAGTAATTCATAGATTTTCCGCTACGGGGCTAAAGGTAAATTGCGTTTTTCCTGGTATCTCTGCTTCTAAAAGCCCGATTTGAAAAATTATTCTTGCATCGGAAAGGACTCATGTGAAATGTTTTGCATATAATTTTAAAATTTTTGTGAGAAATGGTTTGGCCACCAGAGGGCGTAAGTGCCTGTTTCTGCTTCTGTTGTATTTGTAGCAAAATCTGAGCTTCTGAAAACTGCTTGGATAAATTCTTTCGTCGACCGATACCGCTCACCTGGGAAAATCTTTTCAGAATACTATCTTCTCAAAATAATGCATAGTTTTCTCGCCAGGGAGCTTAGATGTATATATTATTTTTGTCGATATCTTTGTAAGAGTCCTGTTTGTAAAATACTTTCTTTGTTGGAAAGTGTTTCCGCTGCGAAATGTTTCCATATAATTTCAAATTTTTCTTAACGCACAAGTTTGCCACTAGAGGGCGCAAGTTCACGTTTCTGTTTACAGCAATATCTGCGGGACTAAAAGACCGACGTAAAAATTCGTTTTCGGTTAGAATTTCGCTGTTAGGGGCGCCAATGTTTAATTTGTTTTTCTTAATATCTCTGCTTCTAAATGTGCGATTTAAAAAAATTGTTTCAACAGCGGATGCCATTTACCTAGTGGAACACTTTCGGTTAGTGTTTGAAGAGTTTTATAGTTTACAGTCCTGTCGCGAGGTGGTGTTTGTGTACTTCTGTTTGCAACTATATCTCAGCTTCAAAAAACCCTTTGAGAAATTTATTTTTTACTGTATGCTATTCGCTACAATATAGATGTGGAGCATTATGCTCTTTAAATGATGCACAGATTTCCCGCTAGGGGGCGAAAAGGTCAAGGCCTTTTTCTCTCTATCTGCGCTTCCCGGAAACTATTTGAAAAGTTGTTGTTTTTTTTCCTGAGCATAGCTTTTCTATGAAGAATATTTTTCGCCTACTTTTAACTTTTTTCCATTATGCAAAATTGTTCCGCTACAAAGCGTCAAATTATATCCTCTTTCCTTTTATTTCTTCTTTTAACTGTTTGATTTGAAAACCTGTTTACCTCCGTATCCTTTCTTGTGCTATGAGAAACGTTTTGTGCGCCGTTTGTTAATTTTCGTAACATACTTTATTATCAAAGCGAGTAGCTGTTTCTATTTCTGGATGTTTTATCGATTGTAGAAATCCGATTGATTTTTACTCAAAAAACGTACATAGCGTATTAAATCCGTTTATTTTTGTGGTGTAATAAACACAAACTACTGAATACCAATGGTTTGGCATGCGTTATTAAAAGATGGAAACACATCGCGGACCGCCGTATGGTTACGTGGTAAACATTTATGTAATATGTTCCTGATGTCACCCACGCTATTTTCAAAAAAATCATCTTTGTTCCTTACGTGTTCCAATTCCCTGCATTTTTATGTCCACCATTGCCTTGAAAAAGCCTCCCAGTGGAGTGCGGAAGCTCGGCGAATCTTTGTGCTCATTACGTTACAGAATAAACAGATTTAATACTCTATATGCGTTTCTTGAGTATTCACAGTCTGGTGTATTTAAAATAAGGGTTGATTGTTTTCTAATCGCTTGCATTGACTTTGAATAACTTTGATAAATTTAATTCGGATCAGAAAGGATTCAAAAGACGTGCTCATTACAATCGAAAATTCGGTGTCATCTTTCTTTTTGAATACACGACTGCAGCACGGAGATGTGGTAATTTAACCCCATAAAAGCATTATAAATTTCATTATTGTGCAATCTCTTTTGTTCACCCCTATGAAGCTGTACTGCTGTACTACATTTTTGTGGCTTTTGAGGTCAGAGGACGGTCTCAGAAAATACAGCCTTGCTTCTGCTGTTTTTTCTAGAGATGTGTACAGACATGTAGACGCAATGTGACACTGATATCGTCTGCACTTTACAGTGACTCGTGTGGTTTTGAAAAATGAAATGCTCATAAAAACAATAGTTGTTCTCACATTGAATTATTGTTCTTAATTCATTAACAAGCATGATTTTTCATTAAATCCTTCTGGAAATATAGTACATGACCAAGGCCATGTGATCGAAATGTGACATTTACCCTTTTATTCCTTAAGAAGCAATTCCGTGTTTCTTTTCTTAATTATCTAAATTTATAATTGTCCTCTACTGCTGAAAATCTTCCACTATAATACTGATCTACGTATGTCGTCAACCAGATAAAGACTATCAGCTTTTAAAATTAATGGTACCTCTCCAAGCGGATAATCTTTTCCGTAAGTAAAAAAGATAATTCTGTCGGATATTAAGTAATGTGTCCAAGAAGGATAGATTATTTCATGATGTCATGAAAAGCACACTTTGGCAAAATGAAATATAGACTCCTTTTATCCTATCCAAATAGTGACTGCGCCATTTAATTGCTCTCCACAATTGCTGCACATAATTATCTTTTTAACAATCTTTTTTATCTGGATAATTGTATCATAAATGGCCTTAAAGGGAAAGCTGACCTTGCATCCAGGATTTTGGTAAGAATGTTTTTATGATTCAATCGTTTTCTTAAATTTCTGATTGTTTCACACCGTAGGCTGTTCCACCGCCATTTATCCGATACTGACTTGAGAATCTTGAGTCCAATAAAGGTCTCAATGGCTTACGTCCCATTGTTCTACACTTATTTTGAATAATGACGATTTTACCAGGGTGAATCAAAAGTTCATCCAGTTTTGAGCTCCACATAATGTGAAGCCTCCATTCCTGTGCGAAACGCACGCCAGCGTCGACTAGGTACCGCGATGATGTAGAGCACACGTGGCAGATGACGTGCATTTGACATGGAAATACAGTGCGTAATCAGGTGGGTAGAGGCTGGAGGTTGATAAACGTACTGTTTAGGTGCTCCTATGCCATTATTAGGAAAAGGGTTAACCGCGGCGGCAGCAACGAAAGAAATTTGCGCAGTTGAAAGCAAGAAAACAGTGGACAGCAGCATTGCACTAAAATGGTTCCGCATATCAATGCTGCGGACACCAGCCCCATAGACAAGCCCCAGGTCAGGACGTCCAACGACCACTAACATTGACACCCTGGTCGAAGCTGTGACAGCGAACCCCTGTACCAGTACACGATAATTGGCAGCTGAGGTGAGAACTTTCCAATCTACTATCGTTCGTCACATGGGCCAGCTTGGTTTCTCCTCCAGGCGTCATCGAATGATTTTCCATGAACTGACACCCCCAGAAGGCGGAACAACGTGTCACTCTCTGTCGCTGTTAAATCATCGTGAAGGTAGGTTTTGGCGTCGAACCGTAACAGATGATGAAAGTGGACATTTCTACGTTATTTTACCATTGGGTACCAGTGGTTGAGGCCATGCCAGGAAACACAGCTAGTTGTGGAAAGATGGTGGCTCCAGAGAAAAGTCATGTCATTCATTTGATGGATATTAAGGAGTTCTTGTGCACTGCGAACTCGTGCCAGATGGTCAGAATGTGGACCTATCAACAGTGTGATTATGTGGACCTATCAATGTTGATCTCTATGCCGAACAACTGCAGCGGGTCCATGATGCTGTGCGCCAACGCTATTCGACGTTCATCAACAGGAAGCGGCCGCTTCTTAATGTGATGTTGCCCCAAGTCATAACTCCAGAGTGGTCAGCCGAAGACTGCAGGAAAAGGAAGAAAGGGATGGGATTTTACGGCATCCTCCATACAGTCCGGAGCTTGCCCCATTGGACAACCACCTGTTTTGCTCCATTGCTCATTTTCTACAAGGACGGCACTTCGCTTCATTGGTAGATGTAGAATCTGGCATCAGATAATTTCTGTCCTGAAATCTTCCGAGATGTCGTGGCTCTGGTGGAATGTTGGCAAAGAACAATAGAAAGCAACGGCCTGTACTTTGCACAATGAGGTGAGCGTGGGCGGTTTTCTTGTATCATTAAAGTTCTTAGCTGCAAACGGTACAAACTTTTGACTCACCTGGTATAGGCAATGAATTTTTTTCTCAAGTTTTCTGAAGAGTTCTGCACATGGATGATCATGGAATTGTAGCATTTCTATGATAGAAATAGCCAGCTTTACCGCTTTACGTAGTCTGTTTCTGCTTCCAGATTTCATTCCAAAAACATTCCACTCATTAAATTAGCTGTATCGCTCACGTACAGCTTATTCCAAATCTGTTGAACGTCTCCAGTCCTTCAAATGACTTGTTACAATAGCTTTGACCTACATTTTGTGCTTTCTAATTGAAAATGCACTATATCATCTACTGATTTGTTATATAGAATCATCAAAGCTCATCAAAATATTTGTAGCTTTCATCAAAACCTATCAACCAGGGATATTTGTGCCACTGTTAAGCGTGTTTTTATACAGAGATGATAAAACTCAAGCAGTGTTTGTAATGTGGCATATGTTTTTAGCTTGAAGTTTAATGACCTTCTTGAAAGCATATGAACTAGGTGTCACCATTTTTTAATCTGTAGCTTCTGTTTTGAGTGAAACCAGTGTCATAAAAGGGAACCTAATGCCAGAAGTACGAGGAACCATACAGATTATGGAGAAATCACAAGAAATAACACTTGATATTTCAAGATTGCGATTACGTCGCGAATCAAAGTCCGGTAAATAAACTCGACACATGATAAACCCGCTTCCTAGCTTCTTTTCTCGCGGTAGTATATGTGATTTTCAAGAGAATGATGGTTCTTTGCATTCAGATCAACCCCACGGATTTCTTCCATCTTGTGCATCTATGACCTCCTCCGCGTTTAGCCAAAATACGAGGCGTTTCCCAAAAATTCTCGTCGAAAAGAAAATGGTAGGCTTATTTTTCTACATAGTCCCCTTCAAGGTTCACACACACTTTTTCGAACAGAGCTCCAAGATTCTTATTCCACACAAATAAAATGATTTGTCAAGGCTGTCAAAATTCGCTTTCATAACATCAAAACTTAACTTCTTCGTCCGTCCCAAAATGCACACCAGACAAGTTCTTTTTTAAGATTTGGGAACATATGGTAGCCCTAGAGTGCAAGTTAAGGTTTTCACAGAGAATGTGCGGCAGCAGTTCAAACCCTTATTCATGGAGGGCAGACATGGAAACTGTTGATTTGTGTCTTGGAGTGTTATCTGATGAAACAACACCTCTTTTGTTAATTGCCCTCTGCATTTATCCTTCAAATGCTGTAACTTTCCTTAGTAGGTTAGCATAGTTTGTTCCGTTGGTGCATTGGCCCTTCGTAAGGTAATCCACCATCACCACCTCCTCCGCATCCTAGAAACTATTACCATCACTTTTACAGCAGAAGTGTCAGACTTCTCCCTCTTTAGAGTGGGTGAGTCACCCTGTTTCGTGGTTTTGACCTTGGGATATAGTGATTTGCCCACGTTTCATCCACTGTTACAAATATTTGCAGAAATTCTTTGAAACTGGCTTCAAGCAATGTAAGATTGTACCGTGACATGTCTCGTGTGATCAGGTTTTGCTCAGGTGAAAGGAGTTTTGAGACCGAACGTGCAGCAATCTTTGTCATCGCCAGATGTTCTACCAGAATGCAATCAACTGTCCTTTTTTGACGTATGCAATGTCTCCCTAATCATCCTGACCGTTAACCGTCTATTTGCAGTGTGGTTTCGTGCACCTTGTCCATATTTTCTGGAGGTCCTCAGAGGATCTCCCTGAGCGAGTGTCATCTTCCACTTCCATACTCGCTCTTCCACGTTTCAATTCCGTTGTCCACTTCTTCACCGTACTATATAAAGCGGTAAAGAAGTGGACAGGTGTCCTTTCTTTGTGTTGCTACCATATCTTCATGGATGTCCTTTGGTTCCAAACCTTTTTTATGCTGATATTTCATCGCAACTCTGAGCCCTTGCTTCTCGATTTTTCCTTCCTTGGTTCACCTAGCACACCTTCTAGGACCTGCAGAAAATAACAAACATAACTTTGAAGTTAAACAATGGCCCCTATGCATGCAAAGACTTGTACTATTACGTCCAAAAAATTTCGAACCTACTTCATGGTCGGCCCGAGAGCTTTTGGGGCACCCTACGTAATTTCATAGTTTTGCTGACAACCAGAATTTTCATGCATTCTATGCTCTGGGTTACTCATGTAGTCCAACGAACGTCAGCAATTTGGATTTTGATAATGAAGTCATTTGCTGTTGAAATTAGTACAAACTGTTTGAGTTCTGTTCTTTCAAAACCGAACATTGTTTGTTGAAATATAAAAAAAAATCAAAAATCAAAATTTCCCTTAGGTCAATGTGTCTTTGACGAGAGGGATAGATGAAAAGATGACCTGAGGAATAAAATCCGCGACTTATGTCATGGGTATTTATTGCAACATGTATCTGTTCTTGATCTATTCTTACCATAATTTCATGTCATATTCCATAATTTCACAACATAAACATTATCAAATCCGCTTTAAAAAAAAAGAAAGCTAGGAATTCTCTTCCTAAACATTTGACGCTTTTCTTCAGAAAAGCTTATGACCGTTTATCGAAATATATGTACACATTAGGTACAACTGTACGTAAATATTTCTTTGACGAAAGACTACGAGACGGCTCAAGTATTTGTCACGCGCATTGCGCTTTTGACCTTCATTTCAGTTCAGGCACGCGGCACCTGTTACCAAGATTAAGTCAAAGAATAGAATTCTGACGTAAAGAATATAACATCAGGAAAAATCATGCAAAAAGGAGAAAATTACTCCTAATTTCCCAGTGGCAGTATGCTATTCATAAAGTTAGCGGAATTCATTTCAAGAACATAATTTCTTTTTTGTTTCAGTTGTATCTGACGGCTTTTGCCGAACTGATGATTTTCTAAATGGGAACTGCATTATACGCAGTGTAGGAGAAGTAAAATCTTCGAGAAAAGTAAGCAAGGACTGTATGCTAATCGAACACGAAGTGCACCAAAAATGGAATGAAACAACAGAAAACATAGTGATGAAACTCAGAGAGATAAAACTAGCAGAAAAGAGAGACGATAATATTAAATACTTAAGGACCGTTTGCCAGTACTCAAAAACTATATGCAGACGTCAAAGAATAAAAGGAATGCAAACGGTGTTTGTAAAGAAAAATATTGAAACTTTTGCATTAAAGATAGCAAAGTAAATAACAAGAAAGGCTATCACGATGGACACATTTGTTTGAAACCTTCAACATAGAGCTTCTGAACTTTTAAAAGAAGCTACTAATTTATGTTACTGAGACAACTAGAGATAATATAATTCTCTATCTGCTGCACCATTGAGAATTCAGAAAAATCCATCTCTTGGATACAGACCTTCCCGTTTCAGGATAAATGCCAGAAATTATTAAACGATGTTCTCATTATGCACAAAACTTATACATAAACTACAATGTGGACAGATGTATTATTCTGACTCTGCAGGAATATGAGAAAAAAGGGTTGCAGAGCAAATTAAACAAAGGGAAGCTGCAGTACTGCAACTGAATGAAATGTTACAAAGAACGAACTGGTTCATCTTCTGACACCTATCAATGGTTGCATGAAATTACTTGTTTTAATCTAACTTTGAAAAGAAAACTGTCGTTCATGAAAGATACTGCACTACATCCACAAAAATGTAATGACACTATACAGTAACTAGGACCAAAGTTAAAGCTACATTTATTGGAGACGATGGTAAACCTCTTGATCAACGAGACATATGTATTTTTCCTGTCGGTGATATTTACAAAAACCATATCTTCTATGAATAGGAACTGTGACCCGTTTGTAAAATCCATTATTGTTTCCATTCGTAGAAAGTAAATAAATTATGAAACACGCTGGCGGAAGAATAACATCAAAACGAACAAGAATTATGCAACTGAAATTTGATGCATATAGACTGCAAAGGAGAAGTTACTTGAGCGAGCTACCTAAGTGTCAAAATTTTCCAACCGTATGATATCGATGCGTATGTCAGAAAGTCGGTGCGAGATGAAACACCCTTTGATGCAGTCTCATGGACTCAAAGGTGAAAGAATATACAACAGTGCTATTGGAAGCGACAAAAGCAAGAGCTGCAAATCACACGCACAGAACTTGAGAACAGAGATCATTATTATTATTCCCCAGTCTATATTTCAAAGCAGTCCAAAATACATGCTTATAAGATTAGATTCCATCCTCTTTACATACATGGGTCGTGTCACACCATCAAGATCTCCGTGGTACACACAACATGCCTGTAGGCTTCCAAACTGCAAATCAGCGTTATATCGAAATTACCCTCCTAGAATACGAGTATAATGATTCCAGGAATAAGATTCAAGAAAGAATAGCACAAACCAAGATATAGATTACTTCACCTAAAACGAAAATAACAAGAGTTAATAAGTTTCACACACACCATCCATTACTACTTTTAATTATACATACGTAAGCCTTGAATGTAAATTAGAAGAAGCGGTCAACCACTGCGTCCAGCTGGAATGAAATATCCGAGGGCTTATAACGAAGTAAATTTCTCCGTCATTTCTATCCGCGCCAGGATTCGAACCCGGGTCCACTCATTCCGGAATAAGTTGCTCTACCAATTGAGCTACGCGAACATTTTATTCTGATTCCTATTTGCCTTTATGTCGTGTGCGTCCTTCTGGCAGGCACGTCACATCTCCTGGTACGTTACAGGCTCTATATCTTTTTACGCCAGCCTCTCCTTGAGAGGAAGGATGAGCTCACATCGTTATCCAGTGGGTGCGGAAGAGGGTGGTCACAGACTCCCCCACCAGTGACAACGAGAGAATGACTTCTGTTATCACAAATAGCATCAGTTAAATTGCACCCGGCGGCCAAATCTAGTTCGATAAGGTGAGATGTGCTTTGGTGTTGGGGCTGCAATCTCAGGAAGATAAGGCAAAAAGTTCGCATTCCCCTCTGGAATATCCGGAACCGTTACTGGAAAAGAAGATAGTTCGGATTCCACGATATGTCGCGTGACGTTTGTAACAGTCCTAGAAAAAAGCGAAGATTGATCGGCATCTGCAGTCTTAGAAAGACATCTGGAACTGGCAAAGTCCATCCTGTGTCTGCAATCACTTTTGAAGCATGTGATACAGACACAGGAACAGCTGAAAACTGTTCAGACGAGGAGATATAGGCGGGCTTTAGTCGATTAATCTTGATATTCACAGGTTTGTCATGTATGAAGAGGTTAAAGGTCTTCTTCTTGCCGAAAACAACTGGATACGGACCCTTCTAGAAGGTTGCAGTGCTTTCCGTACACCGTCTTGTCGCACAAATTCATATCAACACTTTGGCAACTGACTATGAATTGACCTTGGCCATGAACTGCCTTAGTTGGCCAACAAATGTTGTAGGATCAGCGGATTCTGTGGATTCCTGAGAAAGCTCTCCGGGCAAGCGGAGAGAGTGGTGCTATACACTAGCTCGGCACTCGTAGCTTGCAGGTCATGTTTGAAAGTAAGACGCAGGCTCAACAACACAGTTGGAAGGATGTTGACCTATTTGTGCGTTGAACGGCACTTAAATGCTTATTTGAGAGGGCTGTGACACCTCTCGATCACGCCGTTGGCTGATGAGTGATGCGGTGCTGTATGAATCTTCGTCGTTTCCAATTAGTTGGAAAGCGAACGAAAACGCATTGATTCAAGCTAGCGTCGATAATATGGTTGGTTGGATTTCATGTTTTGGTGGCAGGGAAACACCAAAGCGTGAAATCCAACTACTGTAGAATACTTGAGGAACGGTTCTGCCGAGTTATCAGGGATGGGAGATGACTTCATGGTCATCTCGTCGTGAACCTGTCAATCATAGTAAGGCAGTATGACAAACCATGAGATATAGGAAGTGGTCCTATTATATCAAGGTGGACATGCCCGCAACGGCTAGACGGTGGTATGAAGGTGGCAGGTGATGAAAAGGTGTCTCTCGTTACTTTTTATCTTTCACAGGGAAGACATGACTCAGACATTGATGTGATGTCATATTTCATAAATGGGCAAACAAAACGTTGTTAAATGGCTTTGGCAATTGATCAGATTCTTGGTGTTATAGATTATGGACACTATCAAATACTTTTCATCGAAAGCATTTTGGTACAAAAAAACGGACCTCCAGTGTGGAGACATCAAAGTAAAGTTGGGTCGCTGAGTCATCAACACCAACTTGTAAGCGCTTAACGATTAGACTTGGTTCTGTGGTGCCGGAAAGTACAGTGAGCGAAATAATTATGGCCCATGTGTCATTTATTGAGCAAAAACAAAAAAAATTACAATACAGTATAAAGAAAACAGATTACATTGAACAAACTGTACTCTAAATTACGTACAAGAAAGATAAATTCTTATGCTCAAAAACATATTTTTACGTGCTTTGTCCACGTTCAAGTGATGAAGAAAGTGCAAACTTTTTATGGTTCTCTGGGCTTTTAATTCATATGTGTCACTTTTAGAAGCTGGGAATTTTTAATATTTTGTCCGCGCACCTTCAGCATTGTAGAAAACTTCTATTTCACGAGTAAGCTGTCATACAAGTCCTGAATATACTTCATATAGATAGAATTCCATGATTCAAGAATAGCTGTTTTCAAACTGCTGCGGCCATTTTCATACACCTTGCGTGCCAGCATATACCACACATTATTTATTATATTTAGAACAGGTGATTGATATTGTCGGCCAAGGTTCCAGTAATTTCAATTTCATTTTTTTCCGACTTAAACCAAATCTGGGACGCTTTTGACACACGAATTTTGCAATTCAATTGTCCTGCTGAAACAACCAATTTCTACCGGCCATTTTAAGTCCATTCGAGGAAATTGTTTGCTCAACTTTTGTTGGTAACTAGAACTGTTCATTTTTCCATCCACGAATGCAACATTGCTTTTCTTTTTCCAGCCAATTACACCACATATCATGACCGAACCACCACCCTTATGTTGAGTGGAAAACACTAGCGGTTCTTGTTTGCCATCCTTCCAATAACTGAGCATTCCATGCTAGCCATCCAGATTAAATTTTTTCTCGTCGTAGCAAATTACTTTTCGCCACTCAGAGCTCCAACCCATATGACTGCGAGCGAATTTCGTTCCGACTGGCTTTGTGGACTGAAGACAGCATTGGTTTCCTCTGCAGTTTTCTCGAATGAAGTGCTGATTGATTCAACAACTGATGTGTTCGATGAACAGTAACTGGCAAATATAATTCGTCGCGCAGTTGTCACGCTGTTACAGTTTTGTTTGAAGATTCGCGCCTCAAAAGACGGACTTTGCGATTCGTACTTTTGGATGGTCTGCGGGTGCTCTTCTTTTTTACTGTACCCAGCTGGATCTTTCGGGTAATTTCGGACGACTTTTGAGCTCCTATTGATAGCTCGGGCAATATCTGTTGCATTCATATCAGTTTGTGAGACACTGATTTTCCCCCGTCTGATGTCAGACAGTCGAGAGACGGACGGCATGCTTATTTTTTAAACCCAACACTTTCAACAAATTATTTCGTTAATTCTATCTTCAGACTGTCGACACAAATAACTAACACCTGTTTATCGCAAGGAGAGCACCCGTATTGCTAAACATTCAACTGAGCAGGGCCATAATTTGTTTTGCCTTTCAAAGGCTGATTTCAGTGATCAGCTTTCGCAACGCTCGCACAGAATACTTTTACGGACACCAATGAGGGCGTTTCCAATTTGCATAAGACAGTGGGGTATATAACACAGGAATTTTCCTTCACGCCTATTTCTACCTGTCAAAAATATGAAGCGCATGACGAAGTAAATTTCTCCACCATTTCTATGCCAGGGGCGGGATTCGAACCCACAACTCTCGGCTGCGGAGCTCCGAGTGATATCCACTCTTTTACGCTGGCATGTGCTCTCACTGCTATCTGCCTTTATCTCATGTGCGTCTTGTAGGGCAGGCACGTCACAAGGGCCATAATTATTTCGCTCACTGTATCGGCTGTAATTCTGGATATTGTTTTGTGCAATTCCCGATTCTGAAAAGTCAACGGGTAGTCGTAATGATGTACTGTTGAATTTTGAAAAGGTATAACTGTATTCCCCGAACCTTTAATGAGCTGGATATCTGTAGTTAATTGAGAGATGAAGTCAAGGTATCTAATATATCTTGGCGAGGACTTGTCAGTTCTCTGCATGAAGGAACAGTGCAGAGAATGAACTGTGTATCTTCCAGCATATGACAAAAAGGTTTAATTTCTGAACAGGCACTTAAGAATTCCCTGTAATAGGCACTATACGTTTCCTGAGTTTGTGATAACTTTTTGGAGAAAAATCCAAGCTGCTGCCATGTATCCGTTGTTGTAGAACTGCCTCAGGCATTAACCGTTAATGGAAAAGAGATGTCTGGTGCTGCTTGCAAGAGCTTGTTTACATTTCTCAAAGACATCACGTGCATCATCAGAAAAAATTATTTTGGTGTTATTTTTTCTGATTAAACCCTTGAAATATTCATGCAGTGGTCCATACATGAAGACAGTATTCAGAATAAATCTGCGATAAAAAAAGATTCGTCATTGCCAGGAATCGACGCGGTTCACTAATCGTTGTGGTTCAGGATAGAATAGCAATGTGGTCACTTTGTTTTGAAGTGGAATAATTCAATCAGATGTTATGGTGTGACGAACGAACGGGCCAGTTAGTTAGCCCAATGCATATTTTGAAGGATTAAGTTGGATACTATGGTCACTGAGGCGTTGGAAAGCAATGCGCAAGTGGCTGGTCTTCACTGGTTCATACAATAAAGATATCTTCAAGATAAGCTGTGCATAACTCCAAGTCATGAAGGATACTGTTGATAAACTTCTGAATGGTTTGTCCGGCATTTTTGAGGCCAAAAGGCGTGTATATAAATTTTAAAAAGCCAAATGGTGTGTGACAGCTGTTTTTGGAATTTTTTCTGGGTTCATGTGTATTTGGTGATTTGCACGTATCAAGTCCAGTGCTGAAAATACATTGGTATCCAAAAATTAATCATGGTTAACAAAATTAGGGATATTGAACAAATGATCAAAGGAAACATAAAAAAAGGCGAGTGCAGATAACAGCGGGCATATGCAAATGTGGGATAATGTCGCAATAGCATGTGACCACGTATAATTTGTATAAGAGATAACATAATAATAGTGTAAAGAATGGGATAGATGTGGAAAACCGCGTTTCTTGCCTCCAGCGCATTTCATTTTTGTTTGAACCGATTTGTTCCTGTAACAATATGTCACGTAGACAGCACATGGATATATTTACACGTGGCCTGGCTATCAAGATTATTGAACCAGGACGAATACACAGTGATGTTGCCAGCGTAGTTGGCATGCACTAATCTTTGCTTTCAAGGCTATTGAGAATGTACCAAGAGACATGAAATGTCATTCTTTCACATGTGCATGGTTGACTACGAATTGCAACGGTTCATGATGACCGCTGTGGGCACTATCAACGAGCTTTATCGGACACATATCAATCACAGAGAAAGCTGTACAGCTCGCGAACGAACAGTTTCGATGCAAACGACATACGGAATTTTTCATGAAGATGGACTTTATGAGAGACAATTTAGAATTTCTTTCCCACTCACTCCAGCCGAGAGAAGAGGCAGGTTATCGTCGTGAAGATAATAAGGTACTGTACCGCAAACCAACGGACGAGTATTCTCTTCTGTGACCAGTCCATATTTAGTTTATAGAGTGATTATTCGTCGTATTTGTAGAGAAACAGGAACCTGTTACGACCCCTCAAATGTACCAGTTACATAGCGGTGGTTTACTGGTCTTGTGTGGCATTATACAATAACATGACCGCACACAGCACCATGATCTTCCCGGAGAAACTTTGAAAGTTCTCAGATATAGAGGGGAAATCCTGAACCGTACAAGGGACTTGATCGGCGTGATGCTGGCCGCAATTCTTTTTATGTACTATGAAGCGCGTTTACAGACATGCTTTAAGTGCATGATTTCCCTGAAACTAAAGATATCCTGCGTGTGCCACGGCCAGCATATCCCCCTAATTTCAACCAACAGAGCTTTTTTTATTGATGGTTTAACGACTACCGTGAGCAACTCAGTGAGCTACTAGTAGTTGACCGTCCCTAATTTAAGGCCACTGGCTCCAGGGAAGGGAGATAGCCAATGCCGTAAGACAAACAAAACATACATGCCTCACAGGGATTTAAGCCCGGACCCGTCTCGAACGAATGATCAGAAGTCATTGCTTAGACCACTGCGCCACCGGGGCGGCCCAATAGAGCATGCGTGAGGTGCGTTGGAGAGACTAATTTCAGTTTGCCAACCATCTCCCAGAAATCAACTGGAACTCGATCTTCTCTTATACAGAAGAGGAATACATATAATGCCTCAGGACCTTCTCAATGTCCTTATAAATAGGTGAAAATAGGTGAAAAGTACGTCGATGAAAATTTATGTAGCTATAAGTGGTCATCAGATATGTTTCTGAACTCTCGTGCACGAGAGCGCGCATGCGCGCTCGAATGCGTTGCTCGGTAACTTCTCCAATTGGAACAGTATTGAACTACACTGCATGCTCCAGTTTATCAAGTATTTTTTGTGAGTTCTAGCGCGCATTTTTTTCTTCCTTCCGTATTTTATCTACATAATACACTAAGTAGACAAAATATTAGAAATAGGGGTGATGGGCAGTTGACATGGACATCCACCGCGCAGAGTGGAACAGACTCAAACAGAACACAGGCGATTGATAGGCGGACAGAAGGGTTTCCCAATAGTGTATTGCAATCGGAAAACGTGGGTAAACGTAGAGATTTGAGCGACTTTGATCGTGATTGCATTGTCGTCGCAAGGCAGATGGGTCATTATATTGCACAAGTGGTAATATCCTAGGGTTTCCGAGGGTAACCGTAATTAAGAGTGTACCATGAGTACACCGTCAATGAACGTACCAGAGCCCAGAGAGCAAGCGATACCCAACCACACCCCATTAATGACCGGGGTCGACGTAGATTATCCCGACTTGGACAGACCGACCTCTTGGCAATGGCAGTGCAAATAACATGCATGTTAAACGTAGGAGGCCAAAGTAGCGTTAGGAAGCAAACGGTATTGCGCATGCTGCATACCCTAGGTTACGGAAGCCGATGATGCTCTGCTCGTGTGCCACTGTTGACTGCTCGTCATCAGACATTACGCCTCGCTTGGAGCCGGGAACATCAAAACTGAACCTATTCAGACTGGCGCCGCTTTGTGTGGTCAGATGAATCTCGTTTTCAGCTGTACCGAGCTGACGGAAGGGAACGGGTGTGGCGTCTACAGCATCAGGCCATGATCACGTCATGCCAGATGGGCTCTGATCAAGGCGATGGTGGCTCTGTGATGGTTTGTGGAGCTTTCTCATGTGACACATTTTGTCCCTTAGCGCATCTGGAGAGGTCCTTAACCGCTGTGAGCCACCAGCATATGCTGACTGATCACCTGCGCGCTTTCATGGTTTTCTGTGGCCGATGGTCTGTTTCAGTAGGACAATGCGCGGCCCCACCGGGCTGCAACCACTCAGGTATACTCATATGAGTTCGAAACCATCCAGTGGGACCCAAGATCCTCGGATTTAAACCCTGTGGAAGCTCCCTGAGTTGTCGTAGAGCGGAACAATGAGTCCTGGACCGACGTCTCGGGCGGTGTTGTGGACAATAATGCAGGAGGTATGGCTGGCATTACCTCTGAAAAACTCCTAGCATCTGGTGGAATCGACATGTTGATTTTTACAGGCTGTTATTCGCGCTAGAGCAGGATCAACACGCTATTAGGTAGGTATGTCTAATGTTTTATCCATTGAGTGTATATCCAATGTCTATTTCCTCGTGTTTTTAATTTTATCTGCTATGCTTAACTTTGGACGCCAGAGCACCTTTTTGGATGAGAGCAATTATGTGCAATCCTGAATATAAGGGACTGAGTACTTGTCTCGAATGGTAAGAGGTTGAGACGTCTAATATCCCCACGAGACCGCCAGTCACTAGAGTTTTGGGGAACCATATGCAGTGGGCTGACCTAGCAGCTTTAGGATGGACGAGAAAGTCCATTTGCATTATACATAGGAACTGGAACTCTTTCTTTGCACTTGAAAGTTTGTCTGGAAGTAGTTGTCTTGGCTTTGAATATACTGGTGGTACAGTGATTTTGATATGATGGTATACTGTGTGTTGAGTAGTACTTGGTACACCATTATTACTAACGAGTTGTGGACAATTTTCCAGCAGTTCTTGGAAACGTGAGGTATCAGCAGTGGCTGTGATTCCACTTGAGGAATTAGAAGATGCTTGCCCCTTTCATATTAGATTCGCTTCTATGTCTACAAGACGCTGATTTTTTTTGTCATCCAGAAAATCAAAGTGTTGAAGAAAATCTGCACCAATGATGGGTTTAGAAATTAAAGCAAACTTAAATGGCCATGAAAATACTCAGCGCAAATTGATACCTAATGATAACAAACGTGTAAGTACATATGCACTGATCACAAAAAGTTAAGGATATTGCATGAAATGAAGGATGTATGTATCTGACTCAAGTAACACGCTTTGAAATAACATCAATGAGGCTACGTAACACACACGACAAAGTGTGGGTTCACAAAAACAATTTATTGCGCAATTTCTGCGCACAAAAAAGTAGCACTGCAATATAGACAAAATCGTAAATTCTGAGAATGTCCATACCTCTGGATTTCGGTGCCCAGTAACACCACCTCTGTGTCGAAGATCGTCTTGATGCCTATGAAACATGCATGCAATGACCTTATTGATGAGTATCTGGAGTAGCTCGTCCTATATTACAGGCGACACGTTACGTAGGTCTCCCAGTCGAAACTTCGCCGTACAACGTTCCAAATGTTCTCAATAGGATTAAGGTCAGGAGATCCCAGAGGCAGCAGTAATGATGCAATCCCATATTTTCCCAGCTCCTGAAGTTATGCTCCAGACACTTTGACTGGTTGCATTTTCATCGAGAAAAAGGAATGCATGTCCAATTGCAAGGTGAAACAGTATCAAAATGGGCACAATGATCACATTTCGGTATACGAGGCATTCATATTTTTCATGTTGCCTTCACAAACGTACAAGGAAGTACGGCCATTAAAACACACTATAACGAAGTAAATTTCTTCGTCATTTTTGTCCACGCCGGGGCTCGAACCCGGATCCCCTCATTCCGGAATAAGTCACTCTACCAATTGAGCTACGCGGACGTTCGTTCTGACTGCTACCTGCCTTAATGTCGTGTGCGTCCTGCTGGCAGGTACGTCACATCCCCCCCCCGAAAGAGGGCCGGGGGCATTGCCCACGGGTCAGCCGTGACCATGAGTCGTTGCAGGCAGCCATCCGCTGTAGAACGTGCACCTGAGAACTCCCAGTCAATCTGGTGTGTGGAATGCAACGTCACACACATTTATTTTTTGAAGCGCTGGAGAAAGGATTCTCTTATTTTTCCTCTCTCGCGGTGTGGAAAGAACATCACCCCATTGCGAGATTTTGAACGGCCGGGTCATCCCGAAAGTTCGGGCGCCATTATAACGAAGTAAATTTCTTCGTCATTTTTGTCCACGCCGGGGCTCAAACCCGGATCCCCTCATTCCGGAATAAGTCACTCTACCAATTGAGCTACGCGGACGTTCGTTCTGGCTGCTATCTGCCTTTATGTCGTGTGCGTCCTGCTGGCAGGTACATCCCAACACTTCTGCCCAGACCAGAACGGACTGCCGCTCGTAAGGGTGGACGGACTGCACATAGTGTGGTTGCATTCGTATGCCGAATCTCACCACACGCGTCCTTGTTTAGTATCATGATAAAGAGCGAAACGGGATTCGTCTGTGAAAAGTACATGGGGCCACTCGATATTCCATGACATATACTTTGGGCTCAAGTACATCTTTCGACGGTGAGCTGACGTCAATACTATACATTTCAGTGGCCTCCTTCCTCTGAGTCAGTAATCGTGAAGACAGTTTCATGCCGTTTGAGTACATACTGCAAAAGCAGCTCGAAGTGATTCCACGAGTTGGCTACTGGGGATACTAGGCCTTCTCTGAGCACTTACTGTCAGGTAGCGATTTTGCTTTTTGGTGGTTATCCTCGGGTGATCACTCCTGCATTGATCTGCAAATTGTTCGTACCGTAGAAATCTTGTGTGTACCCAACTTACTACACTTTGCAAAACGTCTAAAATAGCAGCCACATTGATCTGCCGTACACCTGCCTGTAACATGCCAACAGCCCTATTTCAGCTGTCAATGCTAAACCGTCTGTAACGTACCAGGAGATGTGACGTACCTGCCAGAAGGACGCACACGACATAACGGCAAATAGGAATCAGAATAAAATGTCCGCGTAGCTCAATTGGTAGAGCAACTTATTCCGGAATGAGGGGATCCGGGTTCGAGCCCCGCCCGGCGCGGATAAAAATGACGGAGAAATTTACTTCGTTATAATGGCGCCCGAACTATCCGGATGACCCGAACGTTCAAAATCTCGCATTGGTGTGATGTTATTTCCACACCGCGAGATAGGAAAAATAAGAGAATCCCTTCTCCAGCACTTCGAAAAAAATAAAAAAAATAAGGGGGAGATGATGTAACGTACCAGGAGATGTGACGTACCTGCCAGAAGGACGCACGCGACATAAAGGCAAATAGGAATCAGAATAAAATGTCCGCGTAGCTCAATTGTTAGAGCAACTTATTCCGGAATGAGGGGATCCGGGTTCGAATCCTGGCGTGGACAGAAATGACGGAGAAATTTACTTCGTTATACGTCGTCTGGAACATTTCAGGTTAATCTCACACTGACGACAATACATTTAGTAAACTTCTAGACCCAGCGGTGAAACGACCCATTTCTCGCAGGGTATTTTTATCGGAGCTCGCACGCCACGTACTGTGTTGTCGTGATGCTATTAGCGTGGGTAGCTACCAACGTAGCCGGTCTTCAGTAGTTGCTAAACTATTACACGTTTTCCCTTCGAAACCCCAATATCCCTAACTTTTTGCGACACGTGTATAAACGTATATACAGTAGATATCTAATGACAAGAAACGTAAGTATCAATTTCTGATACGTTAGAAGAGAACGATTTAAGCTTTCCAGGTTGCTTTGATATGGGTGAACGGTCTTATATGACTCAAACGGCCACTGCTGTGTTGATTGAAAATTTTAGATCGGCTGTTCTGTCCGCGAAGAAAAATCTTGTAATTTTGTAGCCTTCGCTAATGTGGCCAGGAGTGGCAGCCTTTCTCGTTTGCTGAGTGGTATCAGCAAGGTTGTTCACCTTTGGTTGCTATATTTCAAACCACAGAGATACCAGCAAATCCAAGAAGCATTTTTGGAAGAGGTGTAATTTCTGTTGTGAAATGGTGTGGTGAAAGTCCACCATCTCTATGTGTTTTATTTGTGTGTGTGTGTTTTGTTTGGGGGTGTTGTAGTTAATACGAAATTGTCTATGATGTAGCGTGTGATAATACGTTATATAGCGCACGAGATTGTTTGCGTGCTTTGAATGCACGCGCTGTTTTCAAACAACGTCAATGCAGAACAGAGATTCATTAGTCCAACAAACGAGACAGATGCACCAATTTGTTTTGTTTACGTTCTCTGCAGTTAGGCTGACGAGATATTTTTGTTGGTTATTGAGTTGCGTTCGAATAGATTTACTATTAAATGTTTGTGACTTAGATGAGTGCATTCCTTGAGTACTCATTCATATGGAATAGCACTCTAGGTCACAACATTTGACGACGAGGATGGGATACGAACGTCAACTCTTTGCCTGGAAGTAATTTGGAAGTGCAAACCTGCTCATCTGCAGAGAGTGGCTACTTTCGGAGTTTTAGGTGAGTATGACTCCAAAACGGAACCCTTTAGCCAATATGTGAAACGACTCGAACAGTTCTTTATTGCAAATGAGGTTACTGATGATCTTCGAAAGCGAGCTATATTTCTAACTGTAGTAGATCCGCCCACTTTTAGGTCTATTAAAACACCTTATAGCTCCTCACATTCCTACGTCAAAGTCGTTGGTAGATCTAGTGTCAGTTTTAAAAGCGCATATTAATCTCTTTCCCTCAGATATCGTGGAACGTGACAAATTAAACTGTAGAGTAAAAATACCTGGCGAGTCTATTGCGGTTTTTATTGCAGAATTGTGCCGAATTGCAAAGTTTGTGCCTTCGGAGCAACATTGGGCACTATGTTCAGAGACAGAATGGTGTGTGGCATCGCTGATGAAGTAATTCAAAAGAAGCTTCTGTCGGTATCAGGATTAACATTGGCGAGTGTCACTGAAATCGCACTGTCTATGGAAGCTGCAATTCGAAATTTGGCAGAATTGAAGCCAGCATCACGTCCGTTACCGATGTGTTCCATATTCACCAAGGTCGCAGGCAAAATAAATTTCGAAAACCTGTTAAACCAGTGAAGTCCTCAAAGTTTTCTACAAAGCCTTGGCCAGGAGAATTCGTTAAGCCTCCTTCACCTGTGTTGCCCAAAGAGTTTTCTGCGAAGCCTCAGCCAGGAGAATTCATTAAGGCTACTTCCCGTCTTGCTAACGTTTTGATGGGCACATCAGCAGAAAATTTGTCGTTTCGTTAACTCTGCGTGCCATTCTTGTGGAAAGCTTGATCATATCGCCAAGGCTTGTAAATCTAGAATCAGCGTCAGAGATGGAACGAAATGTTCCAATAAGAATGTCTTCAAGATTAACCAGTTTGAATAGAACCACTCGCGACGTGGAAGGTACTGTTACGAATTATTTTGAATTTCTTAATATGAAGGCTCACATGGTAAAGCATCGCCGCCAATGAGAATAATTCGCAACGTAGAAGGACAGTGTGTACCAATGGAAGTCGACACGGGTGCTCCGATTTCTATTATAACTGGCGATACATATGAGAGATTTGTGTTCCCGCCTTTAAGAAAGACAGAAGTCGAACTTTAGTCTTTTACGAAACATTGAATCGATGTGTTTGGAGTGTTACAAGTAAATGTCGCTGTAAACATGATACAGAGATGTTTCCCTTGTTAGTAGTTAAGCAACGTACAGTCAACACCTCGGGAAGGAACTGGATTTCACAGCTACCTATCATGTTAGTGTGTTTGGCTCCGGAGAGAGTAATTGCTCCTCCCGTTGCTGAAGTTCATGCGTACCTGTGAACACGTCCTCAGAAGTGACTGTTCGTTTTATTTTAGAAAAGCACCAACAGCTATTCTGTCCTGGATTAGGACGGATAAAGGAAGTACAAGTGTACCTCTCTTTGCTTCCAACGGAGGTGCCCAAATTTATAAGACCCCGTCCAGTGCCTTACGCTTTATGATCAAAAGTCATCGGCGAACTTGAGAGACTGCTACAGGAAGGCATCATAGAGCCTGTAAAATCTTCACAGTGGGCTGATCCTGTGGTGCCTGTGTTGAAATGAAATAGCCAAGTTGTCTTTGTGGAGAATTTAAGCTGACTGTAAACCAAGCAATGCAGCTGGAGCAGTACCCACTTTCGAAAATAGAAGTTTTATTTGCGGAGATAATTTCACTAAACTGGATCTTAAAGATACCTATTGTCAACTGGAATGAGATCCAGAATCTCGGAATTTTGTGGTGATCAATACGCACCGAAGATTATTTCGTTATATTACGTTGCCTTTTGGGTCCGTTACCGATGTGTTCTATATTCACCTCAGCTCCCGCCATGTTTCAGAGAAAGATAGATAAACTGTTGCAAGGACAACGTGGTGCCTCGTGTTATTTAAATGTCCTGTTCGTGATAGGTAAAAACCAAGCTCAGCATTTGAATTGTTTAGACCAAGTACTTACTAGACTGGAAAATGCCGTGCAAAGTTGAACTCTGCCAAATGTCATTTCCTGAAATCTTCAATGGAATATCTGAGTCATTGTATTGCCCCGGTCTACATCCAGTAAAATCTAAGCTCGGAGCGATAGACAAAGCTCCTGCTCCTTCAAACGTTGACCAGCTTCGTTCTTTCATTGGCATGTTGACGTATTATTCAAAGCTTTTACCTTCCATAAAACACTACTAGCACCGTTATACATTGAGTGGCCACTTTATTATGATCACCCCCTCAGTACTTCGTTGAGTCACCTTTTGCCTTTAATACTGCGTCGATTCTTCGTGGCTAGGACTCCACGAGATGTTGATAGGTGGTTTGTGGAATCTGAGACCAAGCTCGATGAATAGCACTTTCCAGGAGTGTGAGATTGCAGGGTTGTGGATCCAGCTGTCTGATGGCTCGTTCAACTTCATCCCACAAACTATCAATGGGGTTGAGATCTGGAGATTGTGGGGGCCACCTAAGCAAAGTAAACTCACCGGCATGTTCCTGAAACCAATCCTGTACAATACGAGCACTATGGCAGGACGCATTATCTTGTTGAAAGTAGCCATCGCTATTGGGATGAACCATCCACATGACAGGATGCACTTGGTCCGCAACAATGTTTAGATATGATGTGCCAGTCAGACGATGATCAACACGAATTGAAGGGCCCAATGCATACCAGGAAAACATTCCCCAAACTATAATGTTGCCTCCACCAGCTTGAAGGGTTGTGGAAATGCATTTGGGGTCCATGCTTTCGTGCTGTTTCCGCCAAATTCTCACTCGGCCATCGGCATGGTGCAACTGAAAACGTGATTCATCGGACCACATAATTTGTTTCCAATTATCGACTGTCCAATCCTTGTGCTTCTGTGTGAACTGGAGACGTTTTCTCTTGTTAACTGCAGACAGCATAGGTGTTCGAACAGGCCTTCGGCTGCCACATCCCATCCAATGCAGTGTACGGCGAACAGTGCGTGCAGAGATCATTTGAGGGGATCTTTGATTAAGATGGTCTGTAATTTGCTGCACTGTTGCCCTTCTGCTGTTTGTTACCAGTCTGGACACTCTCCGTTCCGCCCGAGCAGTCACTGGTCGATGACGACCTCACGTTGCACGTAGATACCCAGTTTTTTGGCTGACAGTCCAGTCTTCAAACACTTTAACAACAGCTGCTCTGGAATATTTCACGAATGCAGCGGTTTCGGTGATACTCGCTCCATGGCTCCGAGCTCCTACAATCATCCCACGTAGAAAGTTCGTCAAATCGCATTTTTTACCCATCCCGTCACCCAAAAATCACTTCTACTACTGTCTCAGCCACTAAGCTTTCCTTTTTTATACTAGCCTCGCCCTCTGGCGGCAACAGTGTGCAGCCATAGCTCATTATCTTAAAATTGTCAGGTGGTCATAATAAAGTGGCCACTCAGTGTATAAGCTATTGGAGCGTAATCAACCATGCAAATGGTCAACAAAAGAAGAGAAGGCTTTCCTCAATGCCAAACAATTTCTCAAGAATTCCTCTATGTTGGTGCATTTCCATAAAGAAATAATCTTGGCGTATGACGCCAGTCCTTTGTGGTCTAGGTTCTGTTTTATCGCACCAGACTGACAGAACTGAAAGACCGATAGTTTTTGCTGTCGTGCACTGGAAAAAGCAGGGAAGAATTATAGCCAGATAGAAAAAGAGGATTTAGTTATTGTTTTTGGAGTGATCCGCTTCAGAAATTCAAGCTTGTGACAGACCACCGCCCATTAGTGGGCTTACGTTCTGAGAATGAACCATTGTCAACGGTGGCAGCCGCTCGCATTCAGTGCTGGGATTTGACGTTGTCAGCTTATTCCACAGAATTAAATACCGCAAAGGAACCTCAAATGGCAATACTTTCAGCCGTTTACCGTTACCTGTAAAGAAATCTGAGCCTCAGCTTCCAACAGAGTTGGTTCTTCTGTTGAAATAGATTGACGATGGTCCTGTTACTTCACACCAGAGGGATGTAAGGTCAGGTGATGCGTAACATCACAGCCTCTCCTTGACAAATGTCAACCCCGCCTTCTCGTGGTGCATCCTGTTCCCACTAAAGGGGCTCTGACGACCGCCAATAGCGGTATAACTATACCATCGGGATCAGAGGAAATGCTATCCCACACTCACCAACCCGCTTGGCCAGCGTGGTGAGTTATGGCCAAACACCTCCAAAATGACTCTACAACTTAAATCTTGGCCCTCAGTCTCCGGCAGCTGGAATGTACCTGGCCAAGGCAGCGGCCAGTGCGACATGAAGGCAGAGGGTGCTAAGAATCCCCGGAGGACCGGACTAGGCTGCCATTTGATGCTGACCTTGGCTACCTATAACGGACGCTCCCTATCTTCTGATTCAAGGCTTCTTGAATTGGAAGAGGAACTACAAAGGATCAAGTGGGACATCGTGGGGCTAAGTGAGGTAAGGAGAAAAGGAGAAGATCTCATTGAACTGAAAAGTGGACATCTCTTCTATTATCGTGGGACAGATACTGGCAGGACTAGTGGTGTTGGATTTATAATAAACAAGAAACTGAAGGATAAAGTGGTAGAAGTTGAAAGTTCCTCTGACAGAGCTGCACGACTCGTTATCCAACTATCGAGAAGATACCAGGCTCAGATTATTCAAACTTATGCACCCACCACAAGTCATCCTGAAGAAGAAATTGAAGAATTTTATGAGGAAATTCGTCATCTAAATAATAAAGGGAAGCAGCACTTGAAGATAATTATGGGAGATTTCAATGCAAAAATAGGGCACCGGCAACAGAATGAAACTTCAGTAGGTAAATTCGGTCACGGCAACAGAAACCAGCGTGGAAATACTCTCGTTGAGTTTGCAGAGGCAGAAGGATTTTTCATCTTGAACTCCTTTTTCAAGAAAAAGCCACATAGGAAATGGACATGGAGACATCCAATTGGGACGACAAGTGAAATTGATTTTATTATGTGTAACAAAAAATTCGTCGTCGAAGACTGCAGTGTGCTGAACAAGTTCAACACAGGTAGTGACCATAGATTGGTGAGATGTAAGATGCACCTCAACACTAAACTGGAACGTGGCAAGCTCATAAGACAAACAAAATGTATTGACATAACCAACCTTAAAAAACACCATAATACTTTCAAGTTGGAACTGAAGAACAGATTCTCTGCTTTAGAAGGCCTAACATCGGAAGAAGTGGATATTTCGGAAGTTAACAGAAAAGTAACCAAAGCTCTTATGGAAACAGCAACAAAATTAGCTGGGTCTAAGAACAAGTTGCATGTGAACAAATTATCAGGAAAAACCAAAATGTTGATGCAAAAAAGAAGAGAGATGAGGACAACTAAGGAAGATGTGACTTCCAAAGTGGAATATATAGAGCTATGCAAGACAGCACGAAAAAGTATCACTGAAGACGTAAGGAAATTCAACTGTGAGCTAGTGAGGAAAGCAATTGAAAACAACCAAAGCCTTAAGATAGCAAAGGGACATCTCAGTAAGGGAAGAAAACAGATTATGGCTCTGAGAAAAGAAGATGGTTCTATAACAAGAAATAGAGGCGAAATTTTGACAAGAGTGAAAGATTTCTACTCCAAATTATATGAAAGGGATGATACATGTACTCCAGACATCATGAAAGGTACCAGAGTTCTTCCAGTACTCCCAGCAGAAGTTGCTCATGCAATCAAGAACATGAAGCGGGGGAAAGCTCCAGGAGAAGATGGAATTACTATAGACATCATACAAGAAGCAAGTGGAGAAATTGAAACAGTACTCGCCCAAATTTTCACTCGATGCCTTAATGAAGGGAAGATTCCTGAGGATTGGAACAATGCTACAATGATCCTGCTACATAAAAAAGGTGACATTGAGGATCTCAGGAACTACAGACCTATCAGCCTCCTATCAGTGGTTTATAAAATCTTCACTAAAGTTCTTTCACACCGCTTGAAGGTAACACTGGACATGGCTCAACCGAGAGAACAAGCTGGATTCAGGAGTGGCTACAGCACAATAGATCATATCCACGTACTGAGAGAACTAATTGAAAGAGCGAGGGAATATGAACTTCCATTGTGCATGGCTTTTATCGATTATGAAAAAGCCTTTGATTCGGTGAAACCATCAGCAGTTACCACGGCTCTGAAATCCTGCGGTATTGAAGATGCATACATTAATATTATTAATAACATCTATGAAAATGCAAGTGCAAAGATTCGGCTGTTTGAAAATACAACACACATAAAAATTGGAAAGGGAGTGAGACAAGGTGACACCATATCTCCGAAGCTCTTTAATGCCACATTGGAAAATGTCTTTCAATCACTGAACTGGGAAAACAAAGGGATAAAGATTAATGGAGATTATCTAACCCACCTTCGTTTTGCTGATGACGTAGTCATTTTTGCAACTACCCCATCAGAGCTGCAGAGTATGATCCAGGAACTTGCTGACAAGAGTAAAGAAGTGGGATTAAAAATGAACTTTCAGAAGACAAAAGTGATGTTCAATGCTTTTACAAGAAATGAAGATTTATCGATTGATGGTAAAAAACTGGAGATAACAGATACGTATGTTTATCTTGGACAGCAGATATCAAGTGAGGGTCACATTGATGAAGAAATTAATCGGCGTACAAAACTTGCCTGGAGAGCTTTTGGAAGAAACAGCATAATTTTCAAGAGCAATATGCCATTATGTCTTAAAAGAAAAGTGTTTGATCAATGCATCCTTCCAGTGCTTACGTATGGTGCAGAGACGTGGACCTTAACTAAAAGAGACATACAAAGGCTGCAAACAACTCAAAGAAGCATGGAGAGGTGCATGCTTGGTATAACCAGGAGAGATAAGAAGAGAAACTCGTGGATCCGAAAAATGACGAGAGTGGAAGACATCATGATCAGAGTTAAATCCCTGAAATGGCAATGGGCTGGACATACTGCCAGAAGGACAGACCATAGATGGACAGCCGAAATTTTAGATTGGATTCCAAGGGACAGGAAAAGACCCAGAAAAAGACCACATGGGAGATGGGTGGATGAAATTCGTAAATATGCGGGAGTGACATGGAGGAGACTGGCACAAGACAGACCGTTGTGGAGGAAACTTGGGGAGACCTTCGTCCAGCAGTGGATTGATAATGGTTGACAATGATGATGATGATGATTAAATAATCAGTTGCTAAGTCGGGAGAAACAATGCATCTTCCGTGGGTGGCCGAAGAATGTACCTGTTGAACTGAGAAATTTCTGGAACTGCAGAAACGAACTAACAATAATGCATGACGTCATTCTTCGAGACTCCAGGGTATTGATATCTGAGCAGTATCGGAAGATCATGCCCAATGATTTACATGACGGACATCAAGGCGTCACTGTAATCAAGGCACGTTTATCAGTGTGGTGGCCTGGTATTGATAGAGACATAGAAGCCCAGGTCCAGAACTGCAATGCCTGCCACCAAGAAAATGCTCCCCTTCCTTTTGCGAAGAAAGTGCCCTGGCCTAATCCTAAATCTCCTTGGGAGAGAATGCATATTGACCATGCAGGAACGCTTGAAGGTCAAACTTTACTGGTTATAATTCATGCCGGGTCAAAGTGGCTGGAAGTTGCGCCAGTTCCATCAACATCATCTTTAGCTACTATTGCAGTTCTTAGAACTTTATTTACTGGTGGTGAGTTCCGTTCTTTTATGGTGCATAATGGTATTAAGCATAAAGGAGCAGCACCGTTTCATCCAAAATAAAATGGTCTGGCCGAGAGAGCTGGGAAAACCGTGAAAACAGCGCTAAAGAAGATTCCGGAAGGTGCCTTGCAGGAACGCCTGGAGCATTTCTTTTTCAACTACCGCCGTGTACATCTGGTTAGTACTGGGGCGTCTCACCAGATATGGCTATGTTGGGACGTCCTCTGAGGAGCAGACTTCATTTAGTTCGCCCAGGGAAGTTTCACAAGGAATTGCAGCCAACCTGTAGTTCTGCGGACGCCTTTAAAGTAGGGGATAGAGTCTGGGTAAGGAATTTCGGACATGGATCTGCTTGGGTTCCAGGTTCCGTGATCTGACCCATGGGAAATGTCATGGTGGAGGTTGGTACGTTAGCTGGAAGTTGTTTCCGCCACCTGGACCAAGTGCGAAGTGCAGCGACACCGCACGGAATATTTTGGAGCCGGAGAGGACCGTAAAGAAGGATTCTGAGACACTTCCAGAGAATCTTTCTGCATATGTTCCGCTAGAACAGGAGCCTGACCTACAAGGTAAAGAAGTGCTCTTGGATCAAGGACAATCCACTGAGCGTGCGTTACCATTGACTCCGGTGTTACGCCGTCAGAGTCGGGTTGGCAAACCTCCAAATCAGTTAGTTTCGTAATTGAAGACTATAACGCAGAGGCTGAATTGTTTACATGTATTGTTTTTCTTTTTAAGGAGAAAAGGAAATGTTGTAGTTAATACGTAATTGTCTATAATGTCGCTTACGTAGTGCACGAGATTGTTTGCGTGCTTTAAATGCACATACTGTTTTGAAACAACGTCAGTACGCAACCAGCTTTAGTCCAATGGACGAGATAGAAGCACCGATTTGTTATGTTATGTTTACATTCTCTACAGTTAGGCTGACGAGCCATATTTCTTAGTTATTGAGTTGCGTTTGAATACGACGTAGATTTACTACTTAATGTTTGAGCCTTAGATGAGTGTATTCCTTGAGTATTCATTCGTATGGAATAGAACTTTAGGTCACAACAGGGGGTTTAAAGACCACCGTGAGCAACTCGATGGGCTGTAAACAGTCTCCCGTCCCTAGTTCAGAGCCATTGGTTCCATGGAAGGGAGACAGCCAGTGCCGTAAGACAAACACAACATCCATGCCTCACCGGGAGTCGAACGCGAACCCATCTCGGTCGAATGGTCATAAGCCACAGCTTAAATCACTGCGCCGCAAGAACAGCCTACTTGTTTTAGACTGTGTTCGATTGAAAGAGGTAAATTTATCGGAAAGCTCGGTGTCTTGTATGATCAATTGTGTTATTTCACTTTCAAGCGCAGCAATTTGGCTAATAGGCCGAAACGATTCAAATGCATTCACTTTCGGTGAAATATCATTGATCTCAGGAGTTTTTTCCAGACGGTGTGGGCTTTGTCAGGCCCCTTAGGGTCTTTTCCCATTGCTGCCTGGGTAGATGCTTATATACTGTTGTATACATTTGTAAAATTTGTTTTTGGTTCACCCGAATAAATTGTATTGTATTAGTACTAATTGCGCGAGGTAATCTCCACTAGCAGTAAGTATTTGTTGCATGGAAGATGGCAACCGCTGGAGCACAAAGACTTAAGCAGTGCTTCGTCCAAACGATTACTGGCCAGGTATCTCATCTTTCTCAGTAACTGAGATGTTTTTACATCGTCTAGCTCAAGTTCTTACAACAGAATTTTAAAGCTTCATCTTTTAAATCTAAAAATTTTTAAATGACGAGCTTTTCAAGTTCAATGAAGTAGCTACGGGTTGCAAGACTAAGTATCTAACCTGCCCCAGAAATTCACTCACAAAGGAAGAAGTGATGAAACTTTGTGTCATCTACTGTAATTCCTGCTGTGACAAATTCCGAGTCGATCTGAGAAAACCACAAAGCAGGATAAGTTTCCAGAAAATAGGGCATCTAAACTCCACTCATGCCAAAGTGTTTTTCTTTTCCTCACTGCTAAGCATGTTGTATAGTGGCAAAGCTTATGTAATAATTCAGAAGAAAACCTTTCTTACCTTGCTGTTGATATGTTATTCAAAACGTTCGTAAAAACACACTGCTGAAAAGAAACATCGGCAAGCAACGTCACATACGTGCAAACGCGATCTCCACGTCGTCATTGTCGTAGAACACTGCCGTGTTGTCTTCAAGTAATGGAAAAAGAAAACCGTCCCTGCCCCGGTGTCGGAGTGGTCTAAGCGCTAGCTTTTGACCAATATGTGTCCTTGTTCGAATTCCAGTAAAGCGTAGACGTCGTGATTGTCTCACGGCACTGGCTCTCTCCTTTCTCTGGAACCTGTGGCCCAAAATAGGATGGGTGACTGCTTATAGCCCATGGAGTTTCTCACTGTGATTGTTAAACATCCGAGAAAAAAGAAAATTTCTACGTTGGCGAATTTTTCTATGCCAAACGCCGATGACTTGGAATACAGAAATTCCAAAAGTCACGTCCGGTTCACAACCATGGTAGTGCCAAACGATAAAATCTCCGTGGTACTCACTATAAGCTCGTAGGCTTCCATACTGCAGATCAGCGTTATATTAAAATTGCCCTAATAGAATATAATGATTACAGGAATAAGATTCAGGACGGCATAACACAAACCAAGATTTGGACTACTTTTCATCAAACGAAAATAACAGGATTTAATCAGTCACACACACACAATACCTTTCATTACTACATTTAATCAAACGTAACCACTGAATATAAATTAGACGACGCAGTAAAACACTACGTACAACTGGAATTGAAGCCTCCTAAAGCTCTATATTGTTTTACTTCAGCGTCTCCTCGAGAGAAAAGTGAGCTCACAGCGTTGTTTAGTGGGTGCCAATGAGGGCGGCCACGCGTGTAACCCCACGTCGTCTAAAAACACGAAGTCTGCTGCTCGAAGAACAGGAAACCGACCTACCGTAAGTGCATACAAAATCAAGCTGAAACAGTTAATTGAAGATATTCTGGTGGAAAATGCTATGATTTTATGATCTCCGAGTTCATATAGAGCTGGAATAGTGGGTTACCACCTAAACATATGCTACTCCCACAAGACGAAAAATCAGAGATCAGAACTAAATATCATATCGACTAATACATGTATGTTGCTGATGAGCCTCTTGACAAGGAAATAAACACAACACTGTAAGAAACTGTAACGTAATGCATGGTATACATGTATATGGGTCCTGTGGAAATATCTATCAAGAAATAAACTCGAGACCTTGAATAGATATCTTATGCATCGACGAAAGGAAGGAGTAGCAAACCAACTTGTAAATTGTACTTTTGGCAATTTATGGTTTTCTACATAACCCATGACTCTCAAAACATTCAGTGTGCACTGAAATGCGGATGTATAGGATATCTATATACAGTATATACATATAAGGAAATAGCATGATGCTGCATTGGTAAACTCTAAACAGAGTCAGTAAATGTTCTCTAACATGACATCATATTTTTCTTAATGGGAAATATTTTAGTTCACCAGAAGCAGCAGGATCAGTTCAAAGCGTCTGAGAAACTTAATACAATAATACGATTCTCTCTGCATTTGCTTGTTCGGCAAGAAACAACCGTTTCATGCTGTTCATGAAGAACCTGCACTCCAAATAGTATAACTGTACTAGTAATCCGAATTTCTTGAAATAGAATAGAAAATCAAAGTTTCCAAGCTTTCGCACATCAACCAGATGGCTTTCTCAAGGAAGGTAGACAGCAAACTGGATAATAGAACACTTCAATATGAACGCGGTGACTTGACTGGACAATAAATGAACAAATGCGAATGTAATAATCTGCACGTCAAGAATTGAAATAAAATTATACTTTCAGCATTGTTTGACCTTAGCATACAGACGACGTCTAAGAAGAGGCAAATTTACGGAACGATGCCAATTACCAGAGTCTATGCTTTCAGAAACTTTGGACGTTTCAACAGAATATTTCAACATAGAAAACTTGAGCTGCTATAAGTGTCACATTGCTCAAACCATAATGAATGCAGCATACAATTCAAGTGATATAAAAAGCTGATTTCTTCTTGGAAAAGGAAAAATGTTCCTACACTCTAAGATACTTACTTATTCTCACCAGAGTTTAGAGGTACAAGAGCAAAATCAGCTATTTACATGAACCAGGTGGGTCTGATTTGAAAGCAAATTCTTTGTTTCTGCGTATCTACAGATAACCCTCTAAAAGCGCTAAGATAACTTCTAAGTTTGTGGTGAAAACGCGTGTTTTTGGGTCACATTTTTAATTTTTACGCCGGTTAAGTGGTCTCACAGGCCCCTCGGCGAAATACCGGAAATCGTGACACTTATGCTCCTGGAGAAGCTGCAGCTTGTTGACCCACAAGACCCAGGGTTTTTTACACGTTATGAGGACCACCTAACATAACTGTTTTTCACCGGTGAGACGCAACTTCTGAAAATAAATGCGTTTCAATCACCCCTGATGCAAAACGGATGTGTTGGTGTCGATGAATTGCCGAATATTCGCTGGAGGTGGATTTCTCAATCTCATCCCTCAGATACTTTATTAGGTTAAGATCTGAGCTTCAACTCTGTGAGCACATTGTGGGTACAGTTGAATCCCGAAAACAAAATTCAATAACAGAAAGGACAACACAGAACGCTATATACAAAAATATTCACCGGAAAGGCTTAATTGAGCCTGGAAATAGAGATGGACAACACATCAGGTGAATAGAATACTTAGAATAAAATGCCCGATGAAAGCGATAAATAAAACAATACACAATACTTCATGTAATAAGGATATAAACAAGGAAGATATAGGGAAACATCTCGTTCGTCCAAACAGAACAGAATGTGTAGGTCCATTATACACAGAGAAGGGTCGTCCGAAATGCAAAGATTACACAGATTCGACATACACAGTACGTATGCAACACTAGGAAACATAATAATAAAAAATATAGTGCACAATAACTTTCGATACATACGGTACAGCTCAAGGATCTCTATAAGCTTTTCATTACACTTGAAATTAAAAGTCAGCAGCTAAAGTGGGAAATAAGCATCAGAAAGACCATTTTAGCAGACATCACTCCGGTAAACACGACGCTCCCGATGGGGAAAGAATCTGGCGCCAAGATTGACGCCTAGACGAAGAGCTTCTATGACGATGAGTGAAAAAATGTCTATCCTCACGTTATGAATGAAACCGAAGTCGAAGAGACAGGTAGAAGGCAGACAAAGAGAGTACAAGAATTCCCTTGGTCTAAAAATGCCAGCATTCTAGACTGGTACAGAGCATAGATGGAGGAGTAGACGTATCGGAATGTTTCAGTGTGGTGTCAGTTATGTAAGAACAGTACGGCCCTTCGAATGGAAAAGCAGTGTCATCATCAGAATGAAGAGCAAGAAAACAATCTGGATCATAGGTCTGCGCCGAAGAAAGAAGGGTTTGAACATCAAAAAGCTGCTCTGAAAAATCCACCATAGAAGACGCTCCAGGACCAGAGCGTGAAGAAGTCGACATAGTGATGGAAAGAGAGCAAGAGGAATGAGTAAAGTCAATAGAGAGCAAAAATGAAGAGTCACACAAGACACTGGGAGGGGGTGACGTAGGATCAGACCTAGAAAGAGAGGTTAGAGAAGAAGCTGGGGCTGTGAAGAAGAAAGAGAAACAGTGGAAGGGAGGGAACCCGAGCAGGAAATAAGAGAGAGGCCAGAGACTGAAGAAGAAGGCGGAAAACAGGAAACTAGGGCCAAGCACGGCAAGGAGAATGCCCAGCCTTAATACGTTTAAGATGGGGCACTGGGGAAAAAGAAGAAAAAGAAGAACTGGACATTTTAACGGTACTAAATACAGAGATATCCATGTTGCCATCAAGAAGAGTATCCACAAAAAGAGAAGAATCCATGAAGTCAGAAAGGGTACCGGAAAGTATTGGAAAATCAGGTATAGGAGAAACATCTTTCACTCTAGATGTAGAAAAAGAAGACAAATCCCAGGTAACAGTATTATGTTGGACCAACCGTGGGCTTTCAACGTCGGCCCAGCGACGAGGCGACTCGGCGGTCAACAATTGGATATGTGTTGGTTCAACGGTTGGACCCTCATTGGAAAACTGTTGCAAACAGTTTTTCAATGTGATCATGTGTTTTTGGACAACCATGGTTGGTCATGTGTTGTTGGACAACTATGGACAACCGTTAAGTGGTCATTTGTTGATAAATGGTTGGTCATGTGTGGTTGGAAAAACCGTTGGCCAATCTTCGATAAGCAACGCAACCTTCGCCCAACGCTGCCGACGCAGAAATATCATTGGGCCAACCGTCGGCCAATGTCAGTGTGCTGCTTGAGATGAAAGCGCGCCGACTAAGGAGCAGGATATGCAGAGAGATGAAGACAGAAGGAGGACTTAAAGCACTTGAAGTGAGGAGGGGAATATGCGAATGCATGTGATCCTGTTGTTGGCAATTAAAACACTGATAAGAAGTATTCACATTAAAGGAACAGTAAACTTAAAAAGAAGTTTCTCGAAAATACAAATTTTTGCTATCATGTTTTGCGGGTGACTGGGGAATGCTCATAGAACCAAAATTTGTTTCCCTTCGGCCATTGGGAGCTGAGTAAACAGGCGACAAAGTTTCTAGTGATGACGTCACACTAGACAAGCCATAAGACAAGCGGTCAAGCCCTTCTCCCACGCCAGCGGCATCTGTGTACTCGGCGCGATAGGAGTTGTGAGGGAAAGTTCGAGGTAATTAGTATCAGGAAGTTCTCTCTTTGTGTTGCACGTGTCCTGTTCGTTAGTCATCTGTTCTAACATGGTCTCGTGTTGCGTTGTCGGTTGTTCAAATACAACTAATAAATGCAAAAACCAGTCTGAGTTTCCATAAATTTCCTGACAGAAACAAATCTACAGAGCGTTATAAAGTATGGTTAGCCAAAATTAAAAGAGTTAGTTTTATGCCTAGTAATTATAGTGCTGTGTGTTCCGTCCATTTTGAAAAAGAAGACTATGAATTGTCATCTGTTTTGCAGAGGGAATTACTGGCAAGTAGTTCATCTAAAAGAATTCTAAAAAAAACTGCTGTACCGTCACTTTTGCTCAACGCACCATCAAGTTGTGACATTCCACACAAGAGGAAAAAATTCCGACACATTAGAAGCAATTAAATCCAAGAGATAATAGTAGGCAGCACCTTAGAGTTCAATGCGACTACTTGTGACTCGGCAGCTTCTCTTGCAGTCATTGAATCTCCAGTTGAAGCAGAAGAGCGCTGCTGCACTTCTAGTGTTGCTGTCCAATGTGAGATGAGAAATGAAACGTACATGGCAGCAGAAAAACCTTTCATTTCATTGGAAGAAAACAGTTGCCATACGGACAGTTCAACTGACACAGAATCGGTTAGCGACGGAGATTCACAAGGCAGTCATGATTTAGAAAAAATGAACACCACCACTGCATCAAAACTAGATCTGAAAAATTAAAATGTAGTGAAGCACCAATACTCGTATTTTTTTGCAATTTTGAAGTAATTTCATTTGTGTCATATATGGGGTAAAACTGTTGTTGAAGTTGCAACTAAAACAAAAGGGACAATGCTAATCGTTACTTCGAAATGTGTAAATACACACGTTTATGTTTGGCGCTCTCAGAACATCTGCAATCGATATGCCTTAGGCAATATCAAACTTTTTGCTGCAATTTATACAACTGGAATGAATTTTAAGCAGTTTACGGATTTCGCTGAAACCCTTGGTTTACAGTCCCTTTAGTAGCACTACTTTTTACAAAGTGGTGAAATTTTTAGTTGGGCCAATAATCAAATTTACGTGGCACACTACGAAAAAACAAATTACTGATGATTTAAAATTATGCGATTCCGAAATTTGGGTAAGTGGAAATGGACAGTTTGATTCGCCAGGTTTTTCGCCAAATATTGTACATATTCCATTATGGATATTCGCAAGGGAAATATTGTAGATTTTATTGTCGTCCAAAAAGATGTTTTTGACGGGGATTTAGAAAAGAATGCGTGCGATTTATTACTCTTAGGCCTCTATGAAGAAATAAAGATATCAGTTATTTTATCAGATAGACATAGAAGCATTCGTGCCCTCATGAAGAAAAATATCCCCAAATTGATCATCAGTTTGATGTGTGGCACATGGCCAAAAGTTTGACTAAAAATCTAAAAGCTGCTGAAAAGAAAGCTCCTTTACTAGAAGCATGGCGGTCCAGGATAACCAACCATTTATGGTGGTCAGCTCAAACGTGTAATGGAGATGCTGAACTGCTAGTAGAAAAATTTCTATCTGTGACTAACCATATCACTAACCAACACACGTGGACTGGCAACAAGCACTTCCATGAATGTGTGCACGGACCTTTGAACGAAGACGTTCTAACGACGTTTCTGTTTTGAAGTCGGTGGTTGCAAATAAATCCTTTCTGAAAGACGTAGCAAAAGTAAATAAATATTGCCATACCGGTGCTTTGGAGAGCTATCACAGCGAAAGGCTGAAATACCTACCAAAACGAAATCACTTTTCATACAATGGAATGGTGCTGCGCGGTATGTTAGCAGCGTTAGACCACACAACTCTAACGTTGGCCTGAAAAAAGTTGGTGAATCTCAAAGATTTTCAAAATCCCCCCAAAAATGGGTGTATACGTCCACGTATGATGAAAAGTGTAACGAATGGCGCCTCAAATTGATAAAAACTATTTCTGAATATGCTAGTGGAAGTTTTCAGATTCTACAGTATGAAGATACATTTCACTATATGGACAACCCAAAGTCCATAGCTACCCAGCCTAGGCCATCTATGGAAGAAACTCATTGCCATTATTTCTGCAGATTCTAATGATGTAAGTAGAAATAATATTTCACTATTCAGTTTTGGTGTCGCGGAACCACCCTAGGTCACATGTAAATTTTGCAGGGAAACATTTTTGCACTAACTCGTTGCTTTTGAACGCACAACTTTGAGCTACAGTATTTTAGTAATATCATAAAGAATTTCGATTAAACGTTTTTGCTGTTCATTTTTATCAAATTGTTATTTTGTACCTTTACAACGACGTCCTCCGCTGACTAAATCTAGGCTGTAACGTAATTTTGTACTTTAGCAGGGGTCTAATCAACGAAGCGGCGGGGGATTTCCCCCTTTCCTGAAGACGTATTCCCATCTCATCGACCTTATATCAGCCTCACCACCTTTAAAAAAAATTCCGAATTTTAAATATACCCATCTGTGCTGCATACATTTTTGCTTCCGTTGTGCCTTTTTATCTGACTGTTATTTCTAGAGCTATATATCATGTTCAACTATTGCAGTATTTTTATTTTCGTGGGCAGGGAGGGGTCATTAACGGCTTTGCACTTGGGCTACGAGAAATACTCATAAAGTTCTTTCTCCCAGGACAACAGGAGAAACTAAAAAAAAAAAACAATAACATATGCACTTACTTCAATAAAAAATAAATTTAAATGCCCGTATATAGACAGCACCTGACAAATCTTTAGTGACAGTGGAATTTAATCAAAATAGTCTGGGTCATTTCCAGGGCAACAAACAAAACCCGAATACTGTTCATTAGATTCAGGAAAACATTCTCTAATTTTACTGACAACACAGGAAGGGATTACTTTTCTGCTTTTTCGCCCTACAGGTATCCAGGCATTCACCCAGTATACGAATTGTATGTATGCAACATGTCTCCATAGTTTGTTACATACAAGTTCATTTCTTTTCTTCTCGTTTTTTTTATGCCCGAAGAATCATTTGATAGCGACTTGCATGTAAAGTGTGGATGTTTAAAACAACACTGTCGAATGATTCGTGGTTTATTATACATTGGGCACTACCTTTTATTTTCGTCATCTGGTCACTCTCGTTGCAACACAAACACTCAGTGTCTGTTGACATTCTCTCGCAGTTATCACATTGGCACCAGTCAAGATTACCTTTTCTACCCTCGAATTTGTTTTCACATTCCTTGTTAAACATTCGTACTGTACCGGCAGAATATCGTGGTACAAATGAATAAGGATTTACACCAGCCATTTTACAGATTGATGGGATCGACTGTGCTGCATAGAACGGTTAACAGCCCCTTTCCGCAAGATGAGCGTCCGGTGTCTTGTCTAGTATGACGTCACTGCTGGTTTTTAAAAAAACGCTCTAGCGGGAGAACTACTTAAGATAAAGAATTTCTGATTGCGTCAGTTTTCATGTCTCTTTCGACATTACATTTTCGCGCGGAAAAAAATGATGTACGAATCATCAGAAAAAAGCTTCCACGATGTAGAAAGACGTCGTTGAGAAAGGCTCGCAGTCGCAGCGTAACTGCGGGAATATTTGATCCATTTGGTGGTATGACGTAGAAGAAGATGGAAAAAGTAGATTCGCAGCTACTCCGCCTTGAAAAGAAGGTCGAGGCCTAAGTGGAACGAAGGGGCAGCATAGCCGAACGTCCTGTGGAAGAAGGTCTAATCTGCGATGAAGACATAGGAGTTATGACGAATAACATCAGTGACGAAGATTACGTAGCAACGGTATGAAAAGTCGAAGCAGCAGGCACAGTGGATGAGGTCACTAGAGTACAACTCCGGAAAACAGAGTAAGCTGTTTTTTTTGTTTTTTTTTGGAGGTTTAACGACCACCGTGAGCAACTCAATGGGCTATAAGCAGTCGCCCGTCCCTAATTTAGGGTCACTGGTTCCAGGGAAGGGAGAGAGCCAGTGCCGTAAGACAAACACAACATCCATGCCTCACCGGGATTCGAACCCGGACCCCTTACGGGCGAATGATCAGAGGTCAGTGCCTTAGACCACTGCGCCATCTGGGCGGCATTAAGCAGTTTGAAGAAGATGAAGAGCACCACTCATCTGAAAGGAAGGCACTAATGACGTCATAGACAACTGAGATGTGTAGCCAACAGTACGATGTGCCGTGAGGTCAAGAGAAGGAAAAGAAGAGGTATTAGGAACGTTTTTTTGTTGGAGGTTTAACAACCGCCATGAGCAACTCAATGTGCTATAAGCAGTCGTCTGTCCCTAATTTAGGGTCACTAGTTCCAGGGAAGGGAGAAAGCCAGTGCAGTAAGACAAACACAACATCCATGCCTCACCAGGATCGGAACCCATGCCCCTTTCGGACGAATGATCAGAAGCCATCGCTTAGACCACTGCGCCACCGGGACGGCGTTAGGAACTGCCGCCGAAGCATCTAAAACCTCTTCAATGATGAACCGGAAGCCGCCAAATTTGACACTCAGCGGTAAACAAACCAGCGGAATGAGTTCATATCCTGAAATGAAAGTTATACAGAAGAGTCACAATGCACATGCACACAATATCACGTAAAGGAGCACAAGAACTTCTTATAGTAGCGGAACTTATAATTTTGCTAGAAATAGTCGAAATAACGATAGAAGACACCCTTCGCAAACTGGCGACGGCGAGAGCCAAGGTAGACTTACACAAAAGTAAAACAGTGTTCATATGATTAAATAATAGTCGTACCGTTCATCTCGAACGGGTAGAAAAGGTATAGGTGAACATTAAGCGAGACAAACGACACAAAAGCAGGTCCAAGACGATATAGTCATCACGAAAACAAGAGGCTGTAACGAAGCCCAGCCCTACACGTCACGTTCTGTGGGGGCTTTTGGGGTCCATTTGAGCACTTTAAAGTAACTGTCGTGATCCTGGAACCATTGTGTGGCGATCCGAGCCTTTTGGCATAGCATATCATCCTGCTGGAAGTAGCCCTCACTATTAAGAAACACTATGCACATGTACGGGTGTGGGTGTGCATGGTCCAAAATGATGTTAAGATGCCTCATGACATCTAAATGCATAAAAGAACCCAATACCCGCCATTAAGACACACCCTGGATCATTACACCGCCTTCAGCAGCTTTCACATTCAGCACTAGGCAGATGGGATTCATCGATTGGCCCAGTTGAGGCCATATTCTGGCCATTCCATCGGGGTGTATTAACTGAAAACGTGATTCATTCGACCAGACGACTTTTCCCCAGTCCTCAAGGGTCCCCGTTTGGTGCTTCTATGTCCACTGCAGACGAATTTGTCAATTTTTAGTAGAGACGCGTTTGGCACACTCTGCTGTCATTCGCACCAATGTGTGGCCGGCTATGTTCTTATCTGTTGTACTGCGTGGTTTCCTTGACTTAGTGGAGCTTGTCTGTTACCTCGTACAATCCTCTCCAGTCGCTCGAACAGGAAGACTGCTTACTACTTGTTTTGTTGCAGCACTCACTGAAGAACAACTCTTGCATTGCCGAGAATATAACACCTTCCTGCCTAGCGCCTACTATCTGTCAAAGTAGCTTCCTCATATGGCCACTATCCACCCATCTCAATCCTTTGCAGTGAGCTGTTTAGAAAGCTATCTCAAAGTCATAAGTTGCCTACGCATCTGATTGTTGTTCCTAATAATTTGCTACTTCAGTGTATATTAACTGTATGCAACGAAGCATCAGTGATGCACTTGCGTACATTTCGGCCGGTTGTTAAATTATTAATTTTTAAAAATCAAAGAGATATATAAACTATTTGAAATTTGTTTCTAATTTGTACATTTCAAAATACGTATTACTATCAGTTGTTTCAAGGGGTTCAGGATTTCTTACTCTTATAATTTGTAAAAATAATCATCATCTTTGGTGGAAGTTTCGGGCTCTAAATTTGAAACAAAACATGCGAATTCCGAAAAATGAAAACTGCATCTGAACGTACATGATGGAAAAAATAAGAAAAATAGTGGCATTGCCTTCGAAATGCTATGCAGAAAATAAAGATACAGCTTGAGCACCATATCGGTTATCGCGGCTTTTTTACGGTTATTTTTATTTTTCAGCAGCTATTTTTTCATACCAGGCCTTGGGGGCCCTGGGGTACCATTAAAGTCTCGCATCATCGCGATGCTGTCAAGATATAGTGGAATGTCTCACGATGAGGAGATGGCACTACTCATGCCTGCATCGCGACTCAGGCTAGGGCCCAGTCTCAAACGATAGCTTTGAAAACATTCGGTCGCGAGCGCGAATGTTTTGCAAACAAATGTTCAGTGTTAAAAAGAAAGACTCACTTCATCCTAACAATAAAGTTATCGGATACTCTCTATAAATATAATACGCGAATGACGACACTGCTGATCATCTTGAATTCCCACTAAAATTCTTAGTCTTACTCCAAACATGCCTTTTGGAGTAAGACTAAGAATTTTAGCTTAAGAACGTGCCATTATCATGGCTTAAGGAAAAGCAATGTATTTGAGACGACTACGTATTGAAGCGAGACTTTTGCTTTTACAAACACGGGCATAATTCAAAACTTATTCTTTCTAACAAATTCGGAGGCGGTATTTATTCAAAAAATCATATCGACTCATTCTATAGGAAACATTTACCATTCACTTTCAGAATCTAATAAGCCACACAACAAAGTGTTTGATAAAATATGCCTTTACTTGGCCATGCTTGCTTTTTTTTTTTTTTTTTTTTTTTCGGAGTTTAAGCAGCAACTCGTAGGGCTATAAGCAGTCACCAAATTAGGGACCACTGGTTCTCCGGAGGAAGCATCACCCATTATACACGCACATTCCACATCCGGGACTCGAACCCGGGCCCATCTCGGACGAATAGTTAGAAGCCAGTTCTTCACACAACTCCTGCTTTTGGCTACGGCCAGTTATATATTACACTGCTGGCCAAGAAGGCAGCATCCGATTGGCCTGAAATTCGTAGCATGCGTCGCCCGCGAGAGGACATGCAAACGATTAGCATTGCAGGGCATATGCAAATCATGTACGCCCGGCACGCTACCGAGGAACACTATAAGAAGGGTGCACATAAGGCGGGGTGTAAGTAGTGGAAGTGTGTTGTGATGCCGGACCTGTGCGTGGGAAGCTTCCTGATGCCTCGTCGCAGAATACGGCAGTCATTCCAGCACGTTTCGGAGTTCGACAGAGGACGACAAGTGGCTTATCGCGATAGCGGTTTGTCGTACCGAGACGTCAGCGCCCGTGTGAGACGACATCCAGCCACAGTGAGGCGAGTATGGATTCTGTAAGTGCAGGAGGGACGGACGGACCGACTTGAGTGATTGCCGCAGCCGCGGCACACCACCGAACGAGAGGACCGGCATGTTGTGCGGCGGTCATTGACGGCTCGCACCGCCACATCACGAACGTTAGCGCAGGAATTAGGGTATGTTGCGCAACAAGCTGTGTCAGCACGTACCGTTCGACGTCATCTGCAGGAGCGGGGTCTTGTCGCACGGCGCCCATTACTCCAATTACCATTGATGTTACACCACCGGCGAGTGCGGCGGCAGTGGGCCGTTGAACGCCGCACCTGGACGACGGAATGGCACGACATTGTCTTCTCCGACGAATCCCGCTTCTTCCTGCAACACCATGATGGTCGGATCCACGTGTGGCGGCACCGCAGCGAGAGACTGTATGACGCCTGCATTATGCATCGCCATACCGCACCGTCGCCTGGCGGTATGGTTTGGGGCACAATTGGATATGACACCCGCACCCCTTTGGTACGCATTGCCGGTACACTCAACAGCCACCGCTACATCTCCGACGTTTCGGAGCCTGTAGTCCTCCCTTACCTGCAGGACTTGCCAGCGGTCACGTTTCAGCAGGACAATGCGCGCCCGCACGTTTGACGCATCGTGCAACAATTCTTCACGGCCCACCTGGTGTCACTGCTGCCGTGGCCCGCCTGTTCTCCCGATATGTCGCCCATCGAACACGTCTGGTCACTCATCAGCAATCAAGTGGCTCGGCAAACACCACCCGCTGCTACGCCTGATGAACTGTGGCGACGTGTGGAAGCAGCCTGGACCGACATACCCCAAGCCCGCATCCAAAGCCTCTTTCGTTCGATGCCGCGGCGTGTAGCGGCCGTTATTGCCAGTCATGGAAGCCACACGAACTATTGATGTCTGCGTGTGACGCAAGTCGCACGACCCTGTAAGCTCAATCGTTTCCTCTTTGTATCTGTTGTTATGTGTCCAGTAAATCTGGCTTTGCTATCTCGTGTCCTTCTTGGTGTTGCATTTTGGGTGGTCATCAGTGTATATAATGGCCACAAAAGCGGCCACGAAAGCTCAACATGTTAACAGACAACTGAAAGAGCACCTCGGTGGTACACTGACATGACAGTGACTGCCAAAAACGGACCTGCAAGCAACATCAGAAGACCAGTTTTCCCAGATCCCAAATGCCTAAGAATCCAGACGGAACAGATTTGAAAATCTGCGTCAGTTAAATAACAGAGAAAGCTGCTTATACGGAAAAGGAAATGACGGTCGTCACCCTCCGCAGACGGAAAGCTCTGCGAAATACGCAAAGAACCAAAATAAAACATTAACCAATCAGGTTTCGAATACACGTGACAAAGTACGCGATACATGTAATGCTGTTGGAAACATACCGCGACTAATATGAATAGCGGCAGATGTAAAGCAACGTGCACCAACTCGAGAATATAGAGCGATGTACGAGCGCACGTGAAAGAGCTAACAACGAAACATTCAGATTATGTAAATGTAGTGGAGAGTAATGGACATTGCTTTTTGATGTGTGTCCGTCATTGTAAAACATAAGTGTAACAATCAAATTATACGTATTTAAGCTTCGCATGTATGCGTCTATAACTGTGGATTGTCCTTTTTCTACCGTTGATAAAATACACGGATGTTTTTCCATTTTATAAATAAATATCGGAAGCTGACTTATTGCTTTAAGACGAATGATTTCAAATTCTCTTGTATTGCATTCGATTCGAGATTCTTTCGCTGGCCCGCGCTATTGAAGAACTGCACTATACTAACGAATGCATCATGACTGTAAACACTGTGGCTCGGGTGGAAGCCGCTTAATGCAAACGTTGTCGACACAGCTTGAGCAGTTGGGGAATAGCGGAACAAAGCAGGAGTGGTGGAACCTGTACTCAGCTTAGAGCTCGTGGCAAACAGATAGGGTTGAGGTTAGATGAAAGAAGTATCAAACTGGACCCAAGAGAGGCTCCTCAAAATCCCTGGTCTCTCTGAGAATCCCACATTCTGCGCTTCGCAGACATCCGGGGAACAAAAGTAGGCACACATGAGGGAATGATTGTCATAAAGGGGGAAACAATGGGATTTTAAAACTGCATCGTATAGTGGGTAACTGTGTACTAATCATAACTTCAAGTACAGCTGAAGAGACACTATCAGACGGCGCAAATCCAGCTGCAGTTCCTCCATTCGGTATGCACTGAGTGGCCACTTAATTATGACCACCTGACAGTTTTAAGCAAATGAGCTATGGCTGCACGCTGTTGCCACCAGAGGGCGAGGCTAGTATAAAAGGGAAAGCTTAGTGCTTGCGACAGTAGTAGAAGTGATATTTAGGTGACGAGATGGGTAAAAAATGCGATTTGACGGACTTTCAACGTGGGATGATTGTAGGAGCTCGGAGCCATGGAGCGAGTATCACCGAAACCGCCGCATTCGTGAAATATTCCAGAGCAGCTGTTGTTAAAGTGTTTAAAGACTGGATTCTCAGCCAAAAAACTGGGTCTGTAAGTACAACGTGTGGTTGTCATCGACCAGTGACTTCTCGGGCGGAATGGAGAGTGTCCAGACTGGTAACAGACAACAGAAGGGCAACAGTGCAGCAAATTACAGACCATCTTAATCAAGGATCCCCTCATATGAACTCTGCACGCACTATTCACCGTACACTGCATCTAATGGGATATGGCAGCCGAAGGCCTGTTCGAGCACCTTCGCTGTCTGCAGTTAACAAGAGAAACGTCTCCAGTTCGCACACGAGCAAAAGGATTGGACAGTCGATAATTGGAAACAAATTATGTGGTCCGATGAATCACGTTTTCAGTTGCACCATGCCGATGGCCGAGTGAGAATTTGGCGGAAACAGCACGAAAGCATGGACCCCAAATGCATTTCCACAACCCTTCAAGCTGGTGGAGGCAACATTATAGTTTGGGGAATGTTTTCCTGGTATGCATTGACTGGCACATCATATCTAAACATTGTTGCGGACCAAGTGCATCCTGTCATGTGGATGGTTCATCCCAATAGCGATGGCTACTTTCAACAAGATAATGCGTCCTGCCATAGTGCTCGTATTGTACAGGATTGGTTTCAGGAACATGCCGGTGAGTTTACTTTGCTTAGGTGGCCCCCACAATCTCCAGATCTCAACCCCATTGATAGTTTGTGGGATGAAGTTGAACGAGCCATCAGACAGCTGGATCCACAACCCTGATGTGTCACACTCCTGGAAAGTGCTATTCATCAAGCATGGTCTTAGATTCCACGAACCACCTGTCAACATCTCGTGAAGTCCATGCCACGAAGAATCGACACGCAGCATTAAAGGGAAAAGTTGGCCCAACGAAGTACTGAAGGGGTGGTCATAATAAAGTGGCCACTGGAGAGGAGTGGAAGCACCGGTTAACAAATGGAAAGTACGATGATGCCCAATGTACAGAGGCACCTCTCGCACTCTAATATTTCAAGGCACCGAACGCTGAGCCGTACCTTACACCAGACAGCCATAATCCAGTTTTGACAGAATGGAAAATCCTGAGCACTGGCACCCTGCGTGCTTTCCAGGACAAGCCCTAAGGAACGTCCAGTATGTCCTTAAGAGAAAGCCGCTGAGAGTGTTGAACTTAGGCGCACCTGGAACACGCGACCTCTGAGGAAAACAATGTGAAAGGTATCTCACGTAGTTCACACTCGCACAGTTATGGAGAATACTGTGTAGTAACGCTTAGTCGTACGCCTTCTCAATGTCAAAAAAGCGGTACACACGCCTCGCACCCTAATATTTCAAGGCGAAGCAGGTGATCATGAGGTGAACGATGCCGGCCAAGCCGATTTACAATACAATTATTAATTGCACACATTTAAAACTTACAGTTATATGAAAATGCAATACACCAGGAGGAATCGGAACACATTGGTTGTAAGGCGATAATAAAAGGATGACCATTAAGTTTTCTAAATTTTCCATATGTTCCGTGACTTTGCGCAGACGATTGACTAGTGAGTGCAATTGGCCGGTTGCTGAGGGAAGCTTCCAAACTGTGGCCTTGCGCCAAGAATCGGATGTAATGTTTTAAATACTATTAGTGCGTAGATTGTTTGTTGCAACTCACGTCACTTAGATACTAAGTACTTGGCCAAATATACAAACGACCAGAGCTAATTCGACTACGGAACTACTTACAATGAGAATCCAATTCGCCCTTTATTTTTCCTTTTAGTTATCGAATTACAGTTTGTAGGCACAAATCCATGATAACATCAACAGCATATCTATTATGAATGGAATACGGAATTACACCATACGATACAAATTTTGAATATGACAGCCCGTTTTTTGGTATAAATATGACTAGAATGGTAAGTCAGATAATATCCGAAAACTTGAAAATGTCGTCGTCCTGGAGCGGGAATCGGAGCCGCGTCTCTCAGATAGCGTCCGGGTATGCTAACCACTGCACCACCCGGAACGACCAAGTCTCCAGTTTGGGAAACTTCCACCACCCAGAACGACCAAGTCTCAAGTTTCGGAAACTTGAGACCTGGTCGTTCTGTGTGGTGTAGTGGTTAGCATACCCGGACGCTATCTGGGAGACGCGGGTTCGATTCCCGCTCCAGGACGACGAAACTTACAAGTTTTCGGATATTATCTGATTTACCATCCTAGTCATATTTACACCAAAAACCGGACTGTCATCTTCAAAATTTGTAACATATCTATTGCATAAGGTAGCGCTTTTTCGGTGTACAGATCATCTTTGATTCTAGTAATATCGAAGATAACCTGCATAGTCACTTGAAGCAGTGTGTCGTTTTACGTGAACGCACGCAATTTTACACCGGGCGTGGATTTTTATTTATTTCCGACTCACTGTCAACCATTGCCAAAAGGTATAAGAAAACTTGCAGCTTTTGATGCTCCGTTCAGAAAGATACACTGACGGAAAAAAATCCCAACACCACGAAAAAATAGTTGTAGAGGAATGAAATGGCGGCAATACATTTGTATAGGTAACATATTTAATCGATTAAGGTTTCAAGATCACAGCTTATTGTAAGCGCGAGAAGAGCCATTTTAAATGTGAAATGCTGGTACATTAATAACCGGTGTAACCACCAGAATGTTGAATGCAAGCACGCAAACGTTCATGCATTGTGTCGTACAGGTGCTGGATGTCAGTTTGTGGGATGGAGTTCCATGCCTGTTGCACTTGGTCTGTCAATACAGGAACGGTTAATGCTGGTTGGGGGTGCCGGTGGAGTCGTCGTATAATGATGCCCCATACGTGCTCGATTGGTAAAAGATCTGGTGATCTAGCAGGCCACGGCAACATGCCGACACTCTGTAGAGCATGTTGGGTTACAACAGCGGTATGCGGGCGAGCGTTATCCTGTTGGAAAACACCCCCTGGAATACTGTTCATGAATGGCAGCACAACAGGTCGAATCACCAGACCGACGTACAACTGTGCCGTCCGGGTGGGTGGGATAACCACGAAAGTGCTCCTGCTGTCATAGGAAATTGCTCCCCAGACCATAACTCCAGGTGTAGGTCCAGTGTGTCTCGACCGCAGACAGGTTGGTTGCAGGCGCTCACCTGGCTTCCTTCTAACCAACACACGGCCATCACTGGCACCCAGGCAGAACCGGCTTTCATTAGAAAACACAACAGATCTCCACTCCGTCCTCCAATGAGCTCTAGCTTGACACCACTGACGTCGCAATCGGCAGTGGTTTGGAGTAAGTCGAATGCACGCTACAGGGCGTCTGGCTCGGAGCTGTCCTTCAAGTAACCGATTTGTATCAGTTTGTTGTGTCACTGTGGTGGCAACTGCAGCTCGAATTGCTGCCGCAGACGTGGTACGATGCGCCACGGCTGTACGCCGTACACGGCGGTTTTCCCTCGCAGTAGTGCCACGTGGCCTGCCGGAACCCGGTCTTCTTGAGGCAGTACCTTCCCTTGACCACCGCTGCCAACAATCATGCACAGTGGCTACATTCCTGCCAAGTCGTTCTGCAATATTGCGGAAAGAAAATCCACCTTCTCGTAGCCCTATTACACGACCTCGTTCAAACTCCGTGAGCTGTTGATAATGGCTTCTTCGTCTTCTTAAAGGCATTCTTGACTAACATCAACACACTACGTCGAATATCAACGATAACTAACGCTCATGAACGTTACAGCGCGTATTTACAGCAAACCTACTTTGCATGTTCCGAGGGGCGCTACTAGCGACACACGTATGCGCCGGGCGCGAAATTTGCATAGACGTCATCTTACAGATGTACTCTCACTGCCTACCAACTGTCGTTTATCTAACACACCCCTTCTTGGTGTTGGGATATTTTTTTCCGTCAGTGTATGTAATGGAGAAGTACAGTAACAAAATTACACAAGAACAGAAATTCAAAAAGGAAAGTTAATTTATAGATACACGAGGTGGTGGTCACGCTGGAGAAACAATGTTCTGATGAAATCCGAAATCCGGAGTAACATAAATAGATTATCGATGGAAGAATGTGAGCAGTGCTTGGGCATACCATAATAAATGCCATCAGGCCCGACAGACGTGGCACTATACCGATGTAGAGCCACCCTCATTCCACCATCGGGAAGGGACTATTAAATTCAGACACAGTAAATGGCGCAATGCACATTTTTTCGACGTTTTTCCTGCTCCTTCACACGATAGAATGAGGCCGGATATGCATTATTGCTTGAAATTGTGGCAAAAGCTGCACCCGGACAATATGAAATGTATAGATATCGGCATGCGCGCGTCCATCACTCTCGAGAACGAAGATCTGATGAGAACCATAGTTTCCTGGAATCTTTTGTATTTTGTTCGAGATGACCTGTGAATTGGTTCATGTGTTAATGAACGACACGTATGAAGCCTAATACTCCGTCTTGCTACTTCGACGTACCAGCCGATAATAGGACTTGGCACACTTAAATAATGCCACCTTGTCGTCGATTGGATGAAGCCTGATTTTACTCCAAGCTTTGTGCTGCCTGTTCTAGATGCGCTGCACTTAAAGGTTCATTAAGTTTTCTGGCTGCTTGAGAATTATGTTGAAATCATAGGAATAGGTAAATGAGCTGCCCAGCCGAAAAAAATAAAATGAGTAACTGAGCTGCAGGCAAGGTATCTCGTAATAAGTGTTACAACGTGTGAGCAGCAGTCGGTGACGTTGTTGTGATACAAAACCGCTTACAGTTTTCCGAAATGTAACTTCATTATGGATATATTAAGGCCGAACGTTTTATGACGTCACATCCGCTTTGAAATAAAATTTGCGCAGCTTGCGGAAACATCAGTAGAGCTGCCAGGGCAGTGGATTGGAAGAGGAGACCCCATTGCCTGGCCTTCGCGCTCTACTGATTTTTCACCGCTGGACTTTTTCCCTTTGGGGCCATATTAAAGCATCGTCTACGGGGAAGAGCAGGCAGACGCTGCAGAAAAATTTCTAGCAAGGATACAACTGGCATGTGACACCATCCAAAGTATTCCCGGAATTTTTCAGAGAGTCTAGCAAACCCTGATGTGACGAATAAGCGCTTGCATCTCAGTTGACGGTCGCCATTTTGAACTGCTATCGTAAATAGACAACATTAAGATACATTTGACACTATTAAGTTGTTATTTACCTGTCGCTGATATGTGATGTCTTAACTGAAGTGACGTCTTTAAACTTTTGGCCTTAATATCTCCGTAATGAAATTATATTCCGAAAAACTAAATGTTTTTCACATCACAATGACGTCACCTACTGCTCCTCAAACGTTGTAACACTTATTACGGGACACCCTGTACACACGGCATACAATAAGAAACACAGGCACAGAAAGACAAACCGTCACTTAAATGAACTGAAATACAAGCTGTTTCTGCCCCACAATAGCCAGCCGGATAATATATCTGAAAGCAACAAATTCTAAGCCTGGTAAAGCACCAAAATCAAAAGAAAGCCAAAATATTAGAAATGCAGCTTAATGTGAAATATATTAAATCTCAGTAGTTCAGATTTTCTGCTTAATAATGCACAAATTCTAACTTTTTGACCCCCATGGTATGCGCTGTAACAAATAGCGAACATAGCATAGCCGCCCCAGTGTAGCAATGGTCTAAGCGTTGGCTTCTGACCATTTGTCCGAGATGGATCCGGCTTCGAATCCCGGTGAGGCATGGATGTTGTGTTTGCCTTACGGCACTGGCTCCTTCCTTTCTCTGGAAATAGTGGGCCTAAATTAGGAACGGGCAATTTGCTTATAGCCCATCGAGTTACTCACGGTGTCCGTTAAACTCCCCTTTCCCCCTCCAAAAAACATAGCGTAAAAAAAGGAAAGTAATTTATTTCATTCATTTACATACATAATTATTCTGGTAGGCTTAGGCTGTGTGTACAAAGTTAATTATGATTTGTATCCATGAGCAATGAAGTAATTTTTTAGTCAATCACTATCTCCCGAATGTTGTGATTTTAATTTATTTCTACATCCATCTTGGTAACAATGAGCACAAGCCATTCGTCGCACAGAGAACCACTGTTGTTTGAGCAACAGTGTATATAACGGCATCATGTGACACAGCTGCAATGGATTATTACAGCAGGAATGGAAAAGATCGTGTACAGATGGGTCGTAGTTTCAGTGATTCCTTGAAACTATGACCCATCTGTACACGATGTATTCCTTGATTCCATTGTAGTAAATACCCAATGCATGTGATGTTGTTGCAAAATGAATAAAGCGCAATCCAGTTATGTTACTGTGCTCAATAACATTTTCTGTTAGCATTCAAAGATGCAGATGGGTGATCATAAAATGCGCCAACCTTTAATTTCATAAATCAGGCAGGAATATCTCTTTGGACAGTTTTCCCAATGTAAATACCTACAGTATTGGTACAATGACAAAGTGAAACACCGCAGGGAAAACCGCTGCGCTGTCAGAAACATCTTTTTCATTTCCGATGTATGTCTCCGCCGTTTTTACACGTAGCAATGTCGTTCCAGAGCTCATTTATTGTCCAGGGACAGTTTTCTGACTAACGAGTAGCGAATGAATAAGAAAAATTAAAAGTTCAAGAAATCTGAAACTCTAACCTGAAGACAGTGAGTAGTAGGTAGTCCCTTTCGCAAAAAATAATTAATACCTACATTTGGAATGTTTGAAAAAAATTATCCGTATACACAGCAAATAATCAGCATGAAACATTTGGCACCACACCACCTACACATGAAAAGGAACACTCTTAGTAAATGTAACATTTAAAAAACGCTCCATTTGTACTGGGAGACGTAATCTATCTGAAGCAGCGGAATATGACAGCATGAGTTTTTTTGTTAAATTAAGATACAATGGGAGTCGAAACTCCAGAAAGCAGTTTCTCCAGAATACAGATTTTCCCCATGCTTTTGTATCAGACTCTGAAACAATGTTCGTTCAAGCTTAAACATATGATGGATTCATGCAAATAATTACTTTCCTGTCTTTTCCGCGCTGGAAACAAAATCTGTAAGACGAAAAATCAATTTCTCCTCTACTTGACGCTGCTGTATTTTTGTGTTAGACAAGATGCAACATAAGTACGCGAAATACGACAAAGGCCTAAATTATGTTCGATTTTTTTTTAATATACGACAAAGGCCTAAATTATGTTTGTATTTTTTTTCTCTCAATTGAATTTCTTAAGTGCTAACTTTTCGTTTCCTTCCTTTTTTTTTTTTTTTTTTTTTTTCACTTTTTGTCAAAAGACGCAGAGATTACACCACGGCGTCATCCTTCTTACTTGCTAAATCTTTTTATATGCAATCGTTTATAAAGAATGAACTAATCGCCAAACTTTGTCTTCGGCACGCGTGGTTCTTCTTGTACACGATTTGTTCACTTCTGGATGTCAAATTCGCAAAATAATTTTTTTTTTATTGTTTACATAACATGGCACTAACTGTGATCCCGAGTCACACCATGGGTGTTTGTTGTTGCTGTTTGGTGGTTTAACGACCACTACGAGCAACTCTTTGTGCTATATACAAGCAGTCGTCCGTCACTAATTTGTCGCAACTGGTTCGAGGCGATGGGAGCCGTAGGAAAAGCACAGCACCCGTGCCTCATCAGGGACCATCTCGAATGAATATATATGTATGTTTTTCTGTACAAAGAGTGAAGGATATTTTAGAAATACATAATATGAAATGTTAATATGATTACCAATCTTACAAAAGTAACGACTGAAACGAAACTAGTGCTTTCTTCTCTCTCTCTCTCTCTCTTCCTCTCTCTTTGAGATTATATCGTGTGACGTTTCGTAGGCAGGTTTTTTTAACATTGCGTGGTTTTAAATTTCTCATAAGGTAATTTCGGTAAGTTTGTGCGCATATTTGTCTCCCCTTCTACTAGGGGGTAAATTTCTCATTAGACAATTTCGGTATGTTTGCGGATAAAATCTTGCATATAAAAGTGAGGTTCAAATGCTTAGCATAACGTTCTGATATCGCATAAAAATATATTCCTTCGTAAATCCGATATTAGATTTACGAAGGACACGATTTTGAGCACAGTGCCATCTCACCATGGCGATGTTATCACAGCTTGTTTATAAGAATCTATAAAAAAAAAAAAAAGAACGAATGAATTCCTAAGTCCTATGAACGGATATGAAGGATGTCCGTAACTTTGTGACATCACACAAAACAGCGGCTCTTCTCGGTACAGACATCCACACAGCTTAGAATATGACACAAAATATATTCGCTAGCACATTTTACACACAAAGACCAAAAAAGACAGCGACATACCACGTTGAAACTTAAGTCAAATTCGAAATACACTGCTGGCCACCCAAAATGCAACACTAAGAAGGACACGAGATAACAAAGCCAGATTTACTGGACACATAACAACAGATACAAAGATAAAACGATTGAGCTTACAGGGCCGTGCGACTTGCGGAACACGCAGACATCAATAGTTCGTGTGGCCCCCATGGCTGGCAAAAACGGCCGCTACACGCTGCGGCATCGAACGAAAGAGGCTTTGGATGTGGGCTTGGGTTATGTCGGTACAGGCTGCTTCCACACGTTGCCACAGTTCATCAGGCGTAGCCGCGGGTGGTGCTTGCCGGGCCACTCGGTTGAAAATCAGCGACCAGACGTGTTCGATAGGCGACATATCAGGAGAACAGGCGGGCCACGGCAGCAGTGACACCTGGTGGGCCGTGAAGAATTGTTGCACGATGCGTACCGCGTGTGGGCGCGCATTGTCCTGTTGAAACGTGGCCGCTGGCAGGTCCTGCAGGTAAGGGAGGACTACAGGCTTCGAAACGTCGGAGATGTAGCGGTGGCTGTTGAGTGTACCGGCGATGCGTACCAGAGGGGTGCAGGTGTCATATCCATTTGCACCCTAAATCATAACGCCAGGCGACGGACCGGTATCGCGATGCATAATGCAGGCGTCATACAGTCTCTCGCCGTGGTGCCGCCACACGCGGATCCGTCCATCGTGGTGTTGCAGGCAGCAGCGGGATTCGTCGGAAAAGACAATGTCATGCCATTCCGTAGTCCAGGTGCGGCATTCAACGGCCCACTGCCGCCGCACTCGCCGGTGGTGTAACGTCAATAGTAATCGGAGCAATGGGCGCCGTGCGACAAGTCCCCGCTCCTGCAGACGACTTCGAACGGTACGTGCTGACACACGTTGTTGAGCAACACACCCTAATTCCTGCGCTAACGTTCGTGATGTGGCGGTGCGAGCCGTCAATACCCGCCGCACAACATGCCGGTCCTCTCGTCCGGTGGTGTGCCGCGGCTGCGGCAATCGCTCACCTCGGTCCGTCCGTCCCTCCTGCACTTACCGAATCCATACTCGCCTCACTGTGGCTGGATGTCGTCTCACACGGGCGCCGATGTCTCGGTACGATAAACCGCTATCGCGATAAGCCACTATTCGTCCTCTGTCGAACTCCGAAACGTGCTGGAATGACTGCCGTATTCTGCGACGAGACATCAGGAAACTTGCCACGTACAGGTCCGGCAACACAACACACTTCCACTACTTACACCCCGCCTTCTGTGCACCCTTCTTATAGTGCTTCTCGGTGGCGTGCCGGGCGTACATGATTTGCATATGCCCTGCAATGCTAATCGTTTGCATGTCCTCTCTTGAGGGCGACGCGTGCTGCTAATTTCAGGCCAATCGGATGCTTCCTTCTTGGTGTTGCATTTTGGGTGGCCAGCAATGTATTAAAAACAATTCTTTTTAAAAAAAATCAAAATCCAAACGTAACGATGATTTGAAATATTTAAAGGTCCAACTTGCCAACTATAAAATATACAAAATTCCTTTGTCCATTATACCAGCATCAAAAAAAAAAAGGAAAGAAAAAAGGGAAGTACGTTAGAAGGCGAGAAAGAGAGAGAGAGAGAGAGAGAGGGACAGAGAGACAGAGAAATCTGAGTCTCCCCTTTTACTAGGGTGTAAGAAGCATCAGTCAAGGATTTGGGTGGGAGATAGTACCGTCAAATTCAACCCCAAATATTGCTGTCTGTAAGATCAATCATCAAATCTACATGACATCGAAAATCAGCCCTACCCGAGCCGCGCCAACTAAATTTTTTTAAACGATATTAAAACTTTTTATTGAAACATTTATAAGTGATCATTATTAAGAACCTGCCTTTTTCACAATCACATGAGAGTTCTCATCCCTTAAACCGTCCTTATTGGCTGAGTTGATAATCCAACCATAAATAATCAGATTGTAAAGAAAGTTTCCGAAAAAAAATCGTATGTGGCGTGTGTAATGCAAGGTACTGCGGGCCTGCGGTGACGTAAACATACCAGAGTGCTGTGCGCGAAAAAATAGATTCTAATGATAGAACGTACGCTGTTGTGGTGAAGATTAGTTGCACGTGGCGACGATACGATGGCGATATCGAAGGAATGTGTGCGCGCAATATTCCTCTATGAATATTTGAATGGCATGAAAGTTACGGAAGTACTTGGGAAAGTGCGAAACATGTTTGGTGACGATATTACTGGACAGAGTGCTTGTTATGAGTAGTACAGGAAATTCGACACAGGTGTATGGGATCTGTCAAATGCGCCGAGAAGTGGAAAGCAGAGTAAGGTTGAAGATGATACACTGCAACACGTGCTTTCGACCAAGCCTGATACAACACTACGGGAACTGACAGAAGAACTGAAGACCTCCCGTACGACTATCAACACCCGACTTCGGAAGTTGGAATATTCGTATTAACTGTGCAAATGGGTACCCCTATGCTTTGTCTGACCAGAATCGGATGCAACGCTACTCCATTGCTGTTGTTCTACGTGAAAGAGAAAAACGGGAGAGCACAGCAAAAATTGCACTAGCTGGAATGGGAAATATTGTCGCACTTCTTTATTCCCCGGACCTTTCCCCGTCCAACTTTCATCTCCTCCGGTCTTTGTCGAATTTTCTCGCTGAGAAACTCTTTGCTAATGATGATGATGTGAAACTTTGGTTCGATCATTTCTTCAACTCCCGCTCTCCAGACTTCCAACGCAATGGGATATTTCAACTCGTAGATTGGTGGAACAAGTTCATCAGGTCCAATCGGAACTACCTGGACGATTAGGTTAAGTGTTTTGTACGATTTTTTAAGCTTGAAATACATGATTCTGTATTTTCCAGATATTTCTTTACAACCTCATACGATTATTTTATGGATATTCAGAGGGCAACCCAGCTGTTTTCAGAACTGATTCCTTAATTCCAATATAATCGACACATGTCGCAATGAGGAGGTAATAAAAGCCCTTTCAGGTCTGTACACTTCTGCGCCCTCTCAGATGTGCTATTTAATCTAATCTAAATATTCATCACATCTGTACAGTATTTGATATTCTCCCCAAGTATGTAAGATTTGCTTCGCTGTTATATGGGAAAAGGGAAGGGTTGTTAAGTTCTCTTCATCCTTCGAGTTTCTCCTCATGTAAATAAAACAACCCTTGATTTAAAACGAAACAAAAAGATCGTAATTCCCGTTTAATTAGTGCCAACGTTTTTTCCTACTCTTTTAGAGGTAAAATTTTCCGAGCCATATTTAAGCATAAAACGCAGTCTCTGTTGCTACTGCAGGTATTAAATACGTCTTCTGCAGCGCTCACCGTTCCTAAACTTTGTCATTATGATAACTTCTTCGTATGATGATGTTCTTAAAAATATTAGATTTGTCATTCTGAAGGTCTGAAGCAGTTTGCCAAAGATACGATAAAGCAGTAACATAAATCCCAAAAATGAAAAACACAAACTACAGGCTATCGAAGTTTAGGTGAAATATTTTTTTAACTCCTACAACATAATACATCTGTTTCAAAGACCAGAGAGATTTAATTACGTTTCCTTCCTACCAAGTAGGAACCTCTTTGCAACTCCAAACGCTCAGCAATCATTGAAATATAATTGTTGGTACAGTAGTCAGAAAATATGTCTAAACACCGTTAGCAAGTACTCGGATATCTGTTCACTCATTCCACGAAGATGACTTTTTAGCGAAGACATTTTTCCTATTCGTATCTTTTGTTTCCTACTGCAAATTTTGGTTAATTCATTATATAGCATCGAACTGTGTGATTCAGTATTATTGTAAATAATTTCATGCTTCTTCTTTTTTTCTGCCCGAGAAAAGTCGACTTTAAGTTTGTATCAAATAAACGCATTTCGTTATTCGAGAACATCAATGCCATATTATTGTTAATTCATTTGAAAGAAGTTTCAGATTCATTCTTTAGTAAAAAGCTAAAAACTGTTGCAGGTTTTCAGCCTACATCCGCTTTTCGTAATCTCATTATACAAAAAATTTTGTTCATACATTTAATCCTAAGACTTATAAAAAATCAATCTTATTTGCGCGACTTTGAAGTTTTGCGCAAATTCCTATGCTGGTCTTTTTTGCTGCGAGTCAGGAATTCATCTTAGAACATCAAAAAGGTCACAACTATTGAGATTAACTTAATTATATCTTCACACAACACAGTATACAGTATTTACGAGGCCTTAATAAATATTTTGATTGCCGTTCGATTAGCGCGCTTTCTTCTCTTGTCCTTCCTAAGGGTCAGTGAAACACGGGCTTAGTGTTTGCATTTCAGACGCATTTTTCTCTCTTTCGTGGAGACAATTACACTAATTTGGGTGGAGTGGTTTCCTGAGTTAGGTATTGACAACAGGCGTTCATGAAGAAAAATTAACAATAGACCGAGTCTTCAAAAGTAGAATATAAAGAAATCATATTACATGACTTGTTCGTGTCATGTGTGTACCACGCTCCTAACAACCCGTTAATTGCACGTATCGTGTGCGTTGCTGCTCAGATGTAACTTGATATTAATTCAGTTGCCCTTCGTGTATTTTTTTACACATGACAATAATAAGCAAATATATCAACTGGAATGAAACAAATCTTCCACTTTTGCATATTAATCTATCTTTCACGCTGGAATTTCTTTTAATAGATATGTTATATTACTTTTTAAAATGACAAGAATCGTTCTACACTGACGGAAAAAAAAATCCCAACACCACGAAAAAATAGTTGTAGAGGAATGAAATAGCGGCAATACATTTGTATAGGTAACATGTTTAATCGATTAAAGTTTCAAGATCACAGCTTATTCTAAGCGCGAGAAGAGCCATTTTAAATGTGAAATGCTGGTACATTAATAACCGGTGTAACCGCCAGAATGTTGAATGCAAGCACGCAAACGTTCATGCATTGTGTCGTACAGGTGCTGGATGTCAGTTTGTGGTATGGAGTTCCATGCCTGTTGCACTTGGTCGCTCAATACAGGGAAAGTTAATGCTGGTTGGGGGTGACGCTGGAGTTGTCGTCCAATGATGTCCCATACGTGCTCGATTGGTAAAAGATCTGGTGATCTAGCAGGCCACTGCAACATGTCGACACTCTGTAGAGCATGTTGGGTTACAACAGCGGTATGCGGGCGAGCGTTATCCTGTTGGAAAACACCCCCTGGAATGCTGTTTATGAATGGCAGCACAACAGGTTGAATCACCAGACCGACGTACAACTGTGCCGTCAGGGTGCGTGGGATAACCACGAGAGTGCATCTGCTGTCATAGGAAATTGCTCCCCAGACCATAACTCCAGGTGTAGGTCCAGTGTGTCTCGGCCGCAGACAGGTTGGTTGCAGGCGCTCACCTGGCCTCCTTCTAACCAACACACGGCCATCACTGGCATCTAGGTAGAACCGGCTTTCATCAGAAAACACAACAGATCTCCACTCCGTCCTCCAATGAGCTCTAGCTTGACACCACTGACGTCGCAAACGGCAGTGGTTTGGAGTAAGTGGAATGCACGCTACAGGGCGTCTGGCTCGGAGCTGTCCTTCAAGTAACCGATTTGTAACAGTTTGTTGTGTCACTGTGGTGGCAACTGCAGATCGAATTGCTGCCGCAGACGCGGTACGATGCGCCACGGCCATACGCCGTACACGGCGGTCTTCCCTCTCAGTAGTGCCACGTGGCATGCCGGAACCCGGTCTTCTTGAGGCAGTACCTTCCCTTGACCACCGCTGCCAACAATCATGCACAGTGGCTACATTCCTGCCAAGTCGTTCTGCAATATTGCGGAAAGAAAATCCACCTTCTCGTAGCCCTATTACACGACCTCGTTCAAACTCCGTGAGCTGTTGATAATGGCTTCTTCGTCTTCTTAAAGGCATTCTTGACTAACATCAACACACTACGTCGAATCTCAACGATAACTAACGCTCACGAACGTTACAGCACGTATTTACAGCAAACCTGCTTTGCATGTTCCGAGGGCCGCTACTAGCGCCACACGTATGCGCCGAGCGCGAAATTTGCATAGACGTCATCTTACAGATGTACTCTCACCGCCTACCAACTGTCGTTTATCTAACACAACCCCTTCTTGGTGTTGGGATTTTGTTTTCCGTCAGTGTATTTGGCTGAGTGTAATTTGGTCCTTTAAACCATAATGATTAGGAGCTAAAATAACTTCGTGCATAAAAGTATTCTGGGGAAATTCTTATGATGTAACCCATAATAAATGTTCCGTTAAGAATAATACATCTATGTTAAACTAGATGAGTGGAAGTTGACCAGTTAAGGTGTAGTCATTTCAGAGTTACAGGCCAAATGGGTTCGAATTGGCCAAATTCTTCCAAAGGACTCTGACAAAATCTTAGATGTAAAATTCTTATTGAAATTTTTGCTATAAATCATATTGTTTCCCAAAATTTGTCTTGTTAACCCAAACCAACTGGATTGGTAGAAAAATTGACCCACAGAATGATTTCCTACGGAGCAACTTTTCAGCAGGAAAAAGAAAGAAAAATAAAAAATCCTGAGATGTGTAATTCTTGCTGAAATCTGTAGTAATACTATTGTAAAATCTTTTGAACCAAACCTTATCATTAGACTGGCATAAATATTGATGTATAATGCTTAATTTGCACTTCTTAATGCTGATTTAGGTATATTCTTAAAGTTCAGATCGCATCGAGGTGACGAATTAGGCATTTAGGTACTGATGAGGTGGAAGAATAATTTAATTCGCTTTCAATAGAAGTTTAAGGATTTTTTTATAAAAATCCTTACCGAACATATAAAGACACTTCTAAATTACGTGGACATTAAGATTCGTCGCTTTTTTTAAAATAACTGGGACAAATCCATTCGAATCAGAAAACCAGTGTGTGGATAAATTTGCTCCCTTCAATATACACTATCTACCAACAAGTAATTGGACACCTGTGATAGCAAAGGAAAACGAAGTTTATTCACCTTCAACAGTTGGTGGAGCCTCCACGAGCGGCGAGTACAGCTGCGCCCCTCCGGGGCATACTCTCAACCAGGCGTTGTACGACGGCTAGCGGCATTTTCTTCCACTCGGCTTGGAGAAGACAGGTCAGTTCCTTCACTCATTTCGGACGGCGGGGGCACCCCTTAAGTCGACGCTCCAACTCGTCCCAGAGGTGCTCGATAAGGTTAAGGTCCGGGCTCTGCGCAGGCCACTCCATTCGATTAACCCCATTGTCTCCATACCAAGCCATGGTGGACCTCGCAGCATTACAGGTGGCATTGTCATCTTGAAAGTAACATGGGTCCACCCCGTTAAACTGCCACAACGTAGGAAGCGCGTGGTCATCCAAAATGGTGCAGTAGGTCTCGGCGTTGAGTCTACCAGGAATTGCGACCAAGGGTCCCATGCCATACCAGGAGAAACACCCCCATAGCATAATTTCACCGACGCCGAACTTCACAGCTGGCACAATACATTCCGGCAGGAGGCGTTCTCCAGGCAGACGCCAAACCCAGACCCTGCCATCCGAACGGTAGATGGTGAACCTTGATTCGTCGCTTTAGAGAACCTGTTTCCACTGTTCAATGGTCCACTATCGACGTTTTTGAACCACTTTAGCCGAGCAGCGCTGTGGGACTTGGTGATCAAAGACTTGTGTGTGGCAGCACGTCCATGATAACCGAGCAGATGGGCTTCCTTACGGATGGTATTCATCGAAAGAACACTATCGGATGTCTGTTGAAACTCCTCGCGGATGTGGCCCATCGATTTGGTGCGGTTCTTCCGAATTTCTCTGGCCAGCACCCGTCGGTCTCTAACTCCCAGTTTTGTGGGTCTACCGGGTTGGGGCACATTCCGACAGTCACCTCTCATCTTCCACTTGCCAATCACGTAGGCCACTGTCGATTTTGGGTACTTCAACTTGCTGGATATGTCACGTATGGATAGGTCATTTCTATGATACCCGACGATTACACCTTTCTCGAAATCAGAGAGCTCGGAACTACGTGGAATATTGCATGCGACTGGTTGCGCTGTTGTTTCTCACACGATATTTAAAGACATACATACACTGAAGAGCAATTGAATTATAGACAGCTCACGTTATACAAATGTGGCGCTGTGGCCGGCCCTGTAAACGGAAACGACATGACGTATGAACCGATCCGACAATATAAGGAGTGATGCGACGGGAATCAGTAAGAGTCGGACGCAGTATGGGTAAGACGAAGGATCTAATCGCATTTGATCGTGGGAAACTATCGGGGACCCACAAATGGGTCACTCCATCTCGGAAGTCGTGCAGGCACTGGGATTTTCACGAGCCACTGTGTCACGGGTGCACCGTTAGTACGTCGAATCCGGTAAAACCATTACTGCAAGGGCCAACTGTCGTGGACAACAGCGTGTGGATGAGCGGGGTCATCGTCGGCTAGCTCGCATTGTAACAGCGGATAGACGGGCCACGGTGCAAGAAATCACTCGGCAATTTAACGCTGGTGCACAAAAACGTGTGAGCAGCCACACCATCCAGAACCATATCCTCGCTATGGGGTACAGAAGCCATTGTCCCACGAGGGTACCGCTGCTGACCGCACATAACAGGGTACAAAGATTAGCATGGGCGCGGGAACATCATTACTGGACCCTAGACATGTGAAAAATGTTGCCTGGACTGATAAGTCGAGCTTCATGTTGGTACATGCGGATGGCAGGATACGAGTACGGCGCAAACCACATGAAGCGATGGATCCTTCTTGCCAGCAGGGTACTCTTCAAGCTGGTGGGGATAACATTCTCATCTAGGGACTGTTTACGTGGACTGAAATGGGACCCATGGTACGTGTGACATCGTCCCACACACGTCAACGTTACCGGGATATCCTGGATGACCAATTGCTCCAGTTTGTGCGTCTTCAACATCCCATTGGGGACCTCATCCTGCAACAAGACAATGCACCGTGCCATCGCTCCCGAATTGTATCTGAATGGTTGGATGAACACACCACCGACGTGACCTCGTTTCCTTGGCCAGATAGGTCACCTGACCTCAATCCCTTCGAGCACATCTGGGATGCCATTGAGAGAGATGACCTCCCTCCATCAAATCTTCGTGAACTGTGGGTGCTTGTTCAGGGGTCGTGGATCCGTATGGCTTCCCAACGCTTCCGGTGTCTTGTCGAGTCCATGCCGCGACGAATCGCCGCTGTCATTAGGGCGATAGGTGGTGCTACACGTTACTAGACAGGTATCTCAAATTCAATTGCTCTTCAGTGTATATAAACATACTATATTAACAAAAGTCACCGAACACCCCTTCAAAAGCAAATGCACGGATCCGTTGCGTTGTTGAGATGCGCAGTACACTTGCGAACGGTATAAAAAAGCCTGCAACTGACCGCGATCATATCGCACGGTGAGGTTGAGTGAAAATGTCGCGGCGGGAGAGAACTAACTTTGAGAAAGGAAAGATTGTTGGGTGTTATATTAGGGGGTTGGCCATAAGAGAAACCGAGAAGCGTTTAAACATACCCAAGTCCACTGTTTTGGATGTACTGAATAAGTGGAAGACACATGGCGTGCCTGAAGAAACAAAACGTGCCGGCAGACCAAAGAAAATCACTTATAGAGGACGTCGAAGGCTCAGCAGAGTCGTTACAGCTTATCCACGGAGACCTCAGTGTACAGATGAGTAAAAATGCTTTAACCTCGGTTTCTACACGTACCATTCGCACAGAACTTCATTGCATAGGTTAGCGTGGTCGTGCGGCTGCTCATAAGCCTTTCATCTCCACTCGGAATGCTACTCGTCGTTTAGCATGGTGTAAAGAACATTTATCGTGGACCGTAGATCAATGAAACGTGTCCTACAGACTGATGGTATGGCAGCGGCCGGGGGAATGCTATTTATCACAGTGTACTGTTCCTCGGTCAAGTTTAGAGTTGGCAGTGTGCTCCTGTGGGGATGTTTTTCGTGGTATGATCCCGGCCCATTGGTTATCGTGGACAAACCTGTTAACCAGCATGTCTACCTCGATATTCTGGAATTGTGCCGTAGCAACTCTGTGGCAATACTATGGAACCGAGCCTTGTTGGTACCAGCAGATAATGCACCGAGCCATAAAGCAAGGACTGTTACGGCGTGGTTTGAAGATAATTCCGTATCGTGTGTGGACTGGCCAGCACAGAGCCCTGACCATAATTCCATAGAGCACCTATGGGATGAATAAGAGCGCTGCATAAGAAGTTTGGAAGCATGGCATACTACTAAGCAACAGTTAGCGGCAGCATTATGTACTGAATAGAAGCACATACCTATCGCTGTTTTGCAAAACCTTGTCGAAAACATATCTCGAAGGGTCAGTGCATGCATTAAGGACAAAGGTGGACCGACACTGTACTAATGTATGTCAATAAATGCTGTGTTGTGTTTCTCTTCTAGGTGTCCGGTGACTTTTGTCAATATAGTGTATATATACCCACAATAAGAAGAAGCAAATCAACGGGAGCCAAAAACAGTGAAAAAAAAAATAACTTTGAGAACAAGCAGGAAAAAAACATGCAAGAATGCAGAAAGTATTGAAAATGCTGAGCTTTGGCTTTATCAAGGACCAGCAAAATACCACATAAACTCCTTTCTACAAAGACCTAGTTAAATATGGGTGTCTGCTATACCATGCATGTATTTCGGGTAAATGACCTCACAGATCAAAAAACACCTTCCAAGCCATGAAAAGGTAAAAATCAAGAATAAATTTGAGCAATACATACATAACATACTTGGCCCAAACCACAACGACTCCTCGTCCACAAACCCAGGAAAACTTTGTACAGAGTCCATGAGCAAAAAAACAAAACAAAACAAAATGTTGACAATTCTCGCGAGACACGTTGAGACAAGACAAATGAAACGTAATACAAAACCTGGAAAATTGCTTAAATAAAAAAGAAAGTTGCAATATGTACACAGTATCGTAAAAATGCTTTACTTGAAAGTACAAACTCCATAAAAAGTTTCATCCCCTCACACGCAAAAGAGACAGCAAAGCCACGTGGCTCAACAAACGAAGTATGCAACCAGAACAACATTCAACAGGAAGCAAGGCCAAAAAATTAATAATACAAAGCCAAAGGCAAGAGAAAAAATTGTGAGCTAAAAGAAAAGAAGAAGTAAAACTGCTACTGAATCTATACCTTCTGAACAACTTGTGCGAAAATGGGCTCCCTTTACAAACGGGTGCAAGTTAGCTGGATGGATAAAATGACATATTTGAACTGTAAATTGTGTGTTGCAGCAAAACAAATCGATGTCGTAGCAAGTGATAAAGATTTGGATTTTAAGCTTATTTAATCATGATTTTAGAAATAAATCCTTATCCGTTACTTACCTGTTAGCTATACACTGAAGAGCAATTGAATTAGAGATACCTGTCTAGTAACGTGTAGCACTATCTTTCGTCCTGATGACGGCGGCGATTCGTCTCGGCATGGACTCGACAAAACACCGGAAGCGTTGGGAAGCCATACGGATCCACGACCACTGAACAAGCTTCCACAGTTCACGAAGATTTGATAGAGGGGGGGGGGGGTCAGAGCCTCGAACATCTCTCTCGATGGCATCCCAGATGTGCTCGATAGCACTGAGGACAGGTGACCTACCTGGCCAAGGAAGCGAGGTCACGTCGGTGGAGTGTTCATCCAACCATTCAGATACAATTCGGGAGCGATGGCACGGTGCATTGTCTTGTTGCAGGATGAGGTCCCCAGTGGGATGTTGAAGACGCACAAACTGGAGCAATTGGTCGTCCAGGATATCCCGTTAATGTTGACTTGTGAGGGACGATGTCACACGTACCAGGGATCCTATTTCAGTCCACGTAAACAGTCCCCAGACGAGAATGTTATCCCCACCAGCTTGAAGAGTACCCTGCTGGAAAGAAGGATCCATCGCTTCATGTGGTTTGCGCCGTACTCGTATCCTACCATCCGCATGTACCAACATGAATCTCGAGTTATAAGTCCAGGCAAACTTTTTCTACATGTCTAGGGTCCAGTGATGATGTTCCCGCGCCCATGCTAATCTTTGCACCCTGTGATGTGAAGGCAGCAGCGGTACCCTCGTGGGACGATGGCTTCTGTACCCCATATCGAGGAGATGGTTCTGGCTGGTGTGGCTGCTTATACGTTTTTGTGCAACAGCGTTAAATTGCCGAGTGATTTCTTGCACTGTGGCCCGTCTATCCGCTGTTACAATGCGAGCTAGCCGACGATGACCCCGCTCCTCCACACGCCGTTGTCCACGGCAGTTGGCCCTTGCAGGGATGGTTTTATCAGATTCGATGTACTCGCGGTACCCCCGTGACACAGTGGCTCGTGAAAATCCCAGTGCCTGCACGACTTCCGAGATGGAGTTACCCAATCGGTAGGCCCCGACAATCTGCCCACGATCAAATGCGCTTAGATTCTTCGTCTTACCCATACTGCGTCCAGCTCTTACTGATTCCCGTCGGATCACTCCTTATATTGTCGGATCGCTGCATGCGTCATGTCGTTTTCGCTTCCAGGGCCGCCAACAGCGGCACATTTGCATAACGCCAGCTGCCTCTAATTTAATTGCTCTTCAGTGTACATCAACTTATTCTGCCCAACACAGTTTTCTTTTAAAAGTAGTAGTATCTTCCAAAACAATTAGTTTCCCACTGATGTCCAAAGCATTGTTGGTGTGAACGATTCACTTGATGTTATGATTTACCGAGCGACAAACGCGGCTAACTTTCTTTAACATTTTGCTACAACTTTTTTCCCCATTTTAGCATTTTTGCTACAGCATTTTTTGAGCCAGCTTAAACTCTGCCATACAGCATGTCTGGCTTGTGCACTAATTTTCGAATCGCAATGTTAGCAGAAAACTGCACGTAGCAGAAACTGAACTTGGCAAAACCAAAACTCATTTATAACACTAAGCGTTGAAATGAATAGTTTATCTAATAGAACAATATGACAGCCGAAATGAAATATCTAACCCTCTACTTGGACATATACACTTCTGGCCACCCAAAATGCAACACCAAGAAAGACACGAGATAGCAAAGCCAGTTTTACTGGACACATAACAACAGATACCAAGATGAAACGCTTGAGCTCACAGGCCCGTGCGACTTACGGAACACGCAGACATTAATAGTTCGTGTGGCCCCCATGGCTGACAATAATGGCCGCTACACGCCGCAGCATCAAACGAAAGAGGCTTTGGATGTGGGCTTGGGATATGTCGGTCCAGGCTGCTTCCACACGTTGCCACAGTTCATCAGGCGTAGCCGCGGGAGGTGGTTGCCGGGCCACTCGATTGCCGATCAGCAACCAGACGTGTTCGATCAGCGACATATCGGGAGAACAGGTGGGCCACGGCAGCAGTGACACCTGGTGGGCCGTGAAGAATTGTTGCACGATGCGTGCCACGTGCGGGCGCGCATTGTCCTGTTGAAACGTGGCCGCAGGCAGGTCTTGCAGGTAAGGGAGCACTACAGGCTCCGAAACGTCGGAGATGTAGCGGTGGCTGTTGAGTGTACCGGCGATGCGTACCAGAGGGGTGCGGGTGTCATATCCAATTGCGCTCCAAACCATAACGCCAGGCGACGGACCGGTATCGCGATGCATAATGCAGGCGTCATACAGTCTCTCGCCGCGGTGCAGCCAGACGTGGATCCGACCATCGTGGTGTTGCAGGCAGAAGCGGTATTCGTCGGAAAAGACAATGTCGTGACATTCCATAGCCCAAGTGTGGCGTTCAACGGCCCACTGCCACCGCACTCGCCGGTGGTGTAACGTCAATGGCTATTGGAGCAATGGACGCCGTGCGACAAGTCCCCGCTACTGCAGACGACGTCGAACGGTACGTGCTGACATATTGTTGCGCAACACACCCTAATTCCTGCGCTAACGATCGTGATGTGGCGGTGCGAGCCGTCAATGCCCGTCGCACAACATGCTGGTCCTCTCGTTCGGTGGTGTGCCACGGCTGAGGCAATCGCTCACGTCGGTCCGTCCGTCCCTCCTGCACCCACCAAATACATACTCGCCCCACTGTGGCTGGATGTCGTCACACACGGGCGCCGATGTCTCGGTACGATAAACCGCTGTCGCGATAAGCCACTTTTCGTCCTCGGTCGAAATCCGAAACGTGCTGGAATGACTGCCGTATTCTGCGACGAGGCATCAGGAAGCTTCCCACGCACAGGTCCGGCATCCCAACACACTTCCACTACTTAAACCCCGCCTTCTGTGCACCCTTCTTAGTGCTTCTCGGTGGCGTGCCGTGTGCACGGGATTTGCATATGCCCTGCAATGCTAATCGTTTGCATGTCCTCTCCCGAGCGAGGCATGCTGCGAATTTCAGGCCAATTGGATGCTTCCTTCTTGGTGTTGCATTTTGGGTGGCCAGCAGTGTATATTCGTACACTTTATGCTTGACATGGTGCAAGCATAAAATATAACAATGCGAAAAATATGCCCACTTGTAAGCTTTTATAAGTGATGAATTACTGACATTAAATTTTACTTTCACTTGCTATTTAAACAGATGTGAAAACATAGGTTTGTCCGCGACGGACATCGAAACCGTGTCCCCTTACTCCGGAGTAAGTCGCTTTCCCAAGTGAGCTTCGCCGATAGAATGTCTCGCTGCAGATTTGTCGTCTTGACACATGTTTTCATCTCTGTAGTACGTCACACAGATTTGATACTCCGAGTCTCCAATGTGGCTTTTCTATGGCACTACAATTTCATAATTTAATGAACTACAAATATGAATTCGCTTCACTTATGCATTAACACTGGAACGTTCCATAATTTGTGGAACCTAGTCTATAGACTGCCTATTTTGAACCGTGTGTAATGGTTTTCACAAAAAGCACCACGAACTTTTCTCATTGCTGAAGACTCAAGAAAAAGTGTCATGCACGAAGGAAAGAAGTAATATTTAAAACAACTCAATAGAAAGTTGTCTTTCATTCAGTTAGAAATTCATCATCTAATTAAGTTAATACTGGTCATGGGTCACAACACTATTCATTCCAGGATGAAGCAGCAGAAAACAGTTTGGGCTCCATGTACGCATTTAGCCACTCCTATTTTCATAATCCTTATTGCTCTCTCTCTCTCTCTGTCTCTCTCTCTCTCTCTCTCTCTCACTCACTCACTTCATTTTCTCTTCCTGTCTCTAAATTTTCTTCTCCTCGCATTTGCTTTTATTGTGATTTTTTCATGCATATTTTTCTTTCCACTTGAGGTCACTTTCTTACCCACTTTTCTTTTCCACTTTCCGATTCGTATTCAATTTTTCACTCGTCTTCCACTTCACAGCACTCTTCCACCATTTGTGTGTGTGCGTGCTTTTTTTTTTTTTACATCCTGGCTTTTCATTTCTTTCTACGTCTTTATTTAGGGTTAGCACAACAATGAATCTCTTTTAACGTTTTTCTTTTTGTATTTTTCAGTAGTTTCTCTAATACTTTTACCTGATAATCATTCGTTGTTTTTTGTACATTTGCTGGCTACCTTATAATTGTGTTAGCCTTCTTATTGTTCTTACATTTGGCATTTAGCCCACAGCATGTCTCGTCTTCGTTAATCTGTTGTATATTTTTATCTTTTGTTTGCATTTTGCTTATAATGCTTGAAACAACGTCAACGGTCGGATAAAGATACATTGGCTTCAAACCATTCAGCAACTCTTTTATCAGGTGTCTTCGGAAGACATTTTTAGAAAGCGATGTCCAAAAAATTGCAGCACACATTCTGAACTTCACAAAATCAGTATATGATAGCTAAAATTAACATCAGTCGTTTATCAGATTACAAGAATATGGCAGTACCCTTAAAAAAAGGACTTGCATCAAAAAGGGTGAACCTATCTGCTAACTGTTGCCTTTAAACTCACTATTAACTTCTCAAAATTCCATAGTATAACGAGTGGCACAAGGAGGCAAAAGCAGGAGCTACTATTTGCCCAAAAAGATACGTTTGGGCGTTTTAGTGCTCATGTAACTTCCTCACTGCACTGATTGACCACTGAATATGTCTCGTGCTGATAATAAAAGTGAATATGCTTTAATCAGATTTTAAAGTGAAGCTCAGATTGACTTTAGCATAAGAATTTTACTGATGAAACCGTGGTTTTCTAAAGTTATTGGGCTTGAAAGGTATTCTTTAAATTTCAAAACCACTAAAACACATTCCTTTTTGAAACATAAGCAACACTTTCGTCCTTTAAACGCAAAAAAAAAAAAAACAATAAGAAAAACAATGTTAAAAATCACGGTTTCATCAGAAAAAGTCACTTATTAATATAAACCAGAACGTGGCCTGAAAATCTAACTTGAACACTACAATTCGCCATGAGATATAAAAAATTTATTCACGAAACCGACAGTTCTGTTAACCTGCACTGATTGACCAAAAAAAGGCATCGTATGTTCTACTGTCATGAACTTCTTACTTTGCCCGCTGAAGTATCCAGCATACGTCTTTATGGGTGGGTCTCTTCCGGTAGGCAACCTTATGTGAACTCAGCCCCCAAATCGATTTAAACAATCGACGATATGACGACAACCGCGACCTGCCTCTCTCTCGTCCCTCTGATGACAAAGCACTTGAGTATTTTGTGGCGTCACGACATTATCGATTGCTTTCGAACTGTGCCAACCGTCACGTGTTTTGGCTCCGGAATTTCAACGCCAGTTCAGACTGAAAGAGTGACTGATCTTACTCTACACATCATAACTTTGTAGAATGTTTTGATCTTACTCCACACATCATAACTTTGTAGAATATTTCTACCTCGTGTCTGCGTCATCTGATTTGAAAATTCAATGTACGAACAGCTGTAATGTGAAACTGCTTCAAAACTAGCTCTGAATTAATTCACTTTTTATGATGGACAACGTAGGAGCTCCTTTCTCTCATGCCTGAGATATAATGAATGAAAACGCTTCACCAACAGTTGAAAACATAGCAGGCTTAAAGCAGTGCATTGTGCTGTTGAGAATGTAATAGAGAGACTCCTACACAATACACTTATTACGATGGAAATTTCCTTCGCGTGGCCTTGGGTTCGGATCTCAAACCCAGGCCGCGCGGGATGTCATACGTCCTTCAAAAGATGGATCTCTCAAAACTATGCTATCCAGGAATTTCCAATAAAAAACTTGACCATGTGTTGTACATTTTCTAGAAAACTTCGAATAAGCACTTTCGGCCACTAGTTGAAGAGCATGTGAATTCCGTGGTATTTTGAACGAAGGGAAGTTATAAGTAGATTTAGGATTTTTATGGGCTGCCCACAAAAAAAAATTTTTATGGAAGCTTAATTTGACCTAAAAATGCCATAATACTCATACATATGCTGAAATTATTTGAAAATCGTTATTTTTATTTGCCCATAACTGCCCATATTTCGAACATCTGCCTATATTTTGGTGCAATTGCCCATTTTTTCCCGTATTTCAGTTATTAAACCACATTTTTTATATTTTTGTTAGTTATTTACATTTGGAAAAAAAAATTTGCAAAGAAAAAAATATGCTTCAAAAAATGAATAAGTTGGCAAAATCAAGGGCAGAAGAATGTAAGTATAAAATATACTTCATTTGGATTTTGGCAACACCAAGCCCACAAATACTTTATTTGGAATCTGGCAACACCAAGCCCAGACATTTTTCATTTGGAATCTGGCAACATCATGCACATGGTGGTTGGTAGGCCTACCTTGTTAGCTAAGTTTTTGCTACTTTCTTTGAGTTTGTGTTAGTTTGCTACTACTTAGATTAGGTGTCTATTAATTTCTAAGTGAGTGTATAAATTTTGCAAAATGCCAAAAGTACCAGAAGATAAGTTATTTGTTTTAGGAAAAATTTTAAAAATTATTTTATAGAAGCAGATGGAAGTGTACTGAGGTGTAGTGTCTGTAATGTTACTATCAGCATAACAAAAAAAGCACCAGAAGGATGTTACTGAGCAACATATAAAAGGAGGTAAGCACATAAAGCAGGTAAATCTCTCTACCTCTAGACAACCAAGTATTTCTAATGTTTTACAAAATAGTCAGGATTAGGCAAATTCACTAAATGAATTTAATCAAGATTTAGCATCTGCGTTTTTAAAGGCAGGTGTACCTTTAAATAAAGTTGAACACCCTGCATTTTTAAAGGCAGGTGTACCTTTAAATAAAATTGAATACCCTGCAATATTTAATTTCATGGAAAAATGGACCAAAAAATCAGTACCTTCTGAAAGCACTTTAAGGAAGAATTATGTGAAACCAATATATGATTTAACTGTTAACAAAATCAGAGAGGTAATTAGGCAGCACTCTGTAACTTTTATTTTGGATGAAGTAACAGATGACTGCCAAAGATATGTCCTCAGTATTCTAGTTCAACCTTTAACTAGAGAGCCTTCAAAGGCCATGATGTTTAAAATGTATGAACTGGAAAAAAACTAATTCTGCAACAATAATGCAGAGTTTCATGGATGCTTGTGGAAAATTATGGCCTGAGAGAATTAATTATGAAAACGTATACGAAGTGGTAACAGATCAAGCATCATACATGCTGTCAGGTATCAATAAATTGAAAGTTTTGTTTCCAAACTTAAACCATGTGACATGTCTTGTCCACGCCCTCGATAGAGTGAGTGAAGCAATTCGTGCTGAGTATTCTGTTGCGAATCAATTTATATCTGAACTAGAAAAGGTCCTCACAAAAGCACCTAGTCGTATTGTTAGGTACAGAGAAGTAACAGGTCTGTGTCTTCCCAAATTTCCTGGTTTAACACGATGGGGAACATGTATTGAGTGCTGTACTTTTCTTTCAGAATTTTTTACAAAAATTAAAGAATTTATTCTTACTCTTGATTCTGAAGAAGCAGAAGCCATAAAAAATACAACAGATTGTCAGTGATAATCTCCTTGAAAATGAGCTCTTTCTAGTGTACAGCTTTAAGCACATTCCAATGCATATCAAACAGTTAGAAAAAGCCGACATCTCTAAAGAAGATGAGTGGAATATTATACAAACAGTGGAAGCAAGTTTAAGTGGTTTTGCTAAAATAAAGCACGAAGTCAGCCTATCAAAAAATCCTGATGTTGTAAAGTTTGCTACTGTCTAAATGTCGACTTCAGAATTAAAACAAAGTATGCACCACTGACATCTGTAGCAGTAGAAAGGTCATTTTCCATTTATAAAGCAATTTTGACTCCAAATAGACAAAATCTGTTATTTCAGAACATTGAAATGTTGGATGTGATTAAATTCAATTCCTTTTAGTAATTGTGGCATTAATTCGTTAATAAAATGTATCTTCGAGCATTAGAATGCTGGAATTCACTTTTTTACTTTAACGTGTATTTATGTCCCCGGTAAAAGGTATGTTGCCCATATTTTTGCCCATATTTTGTCAATTTTTTGCCCATATTTGATCAAATTTTTGCCCATGAAAATCCTAAGTCTATTTATGAGTACCGGGGTTGCATTGCAAATGAAGCATATAATCATGTATTGCCAGGTGTTTTGTCTGAATTTGTGGCAGAGGGCCTGTGTGATCTTATTGATCCAAAATGGCCGCTGCTCATGAGTCAGCATTTATCTATAACTCCTTTGAGAGTGGCTGTATTAAATATTTTCGAAAGATCTTTTTTGTTCACCATTTTAACTGAATAAAGAAGGTTCTTAAAAGAATTTTATATATCTTATGGTTTAGAAGTTATGTTATTATTACTATTACTGTATTTTCCGGTGTAACTTTTTGTTCGCAGTTCGTTTATCATGATTTCTAACATTTCTTTCCTTTCTGTGTTTTACTTGGTTCTGGTAGTCCTGTGAAGAAAATTTGAAAATTATTATAAGAGCAGTTGAAGTGTAAAAATTGATTCTATCTTCCCGTAAAATCAGTTTTTTTTTCAAAATGTCGATACCTCCATATATCGAAAGTCATTTAAAAGTTTAAAAATAGAACTTCCACCATCAGCCAAAAAAAAAAAAAAAAAAAAAAAAAAGAAAACGGATAACAGACTTTTCTTTGTGTATCTTATGTTAACAAAGAAAAAAATCTCCGCTAGTTAATCCAAAATGTTATGAAAAGATTTTAGAATGTATTAAGAAGAGAGTCGAGTGAAATAATAACGAATACTTGAACATAAGTTTTCGATTAGATAATTTAACACCTGAAAAACTGAAATATGAAGAAGCATCATGGCATTCGGAATGCTATAAGCAATGTACTCATAAGGCAAAAAGGGATCGAAGCAAAAGTTTATATTAAGAGCAGTTATATTAGTCAAAGTTGTCTATCTCCAGCCATGAAGAAGAGGAAGAAGTAGCACGAAGCTACACTACAAGGTCAAAGCACCTATGTACCACAGAAATAAATTCTTCTTTTGCAATAAAGAAGGAAAAAAAAAAAGAAATTAATTATATTTTACTTGATAGCAACTGATTCATCAGGCATCCGTTTGAAGAGAGCTGTAGAACTCTCTAACAATGACACACTGAAGATTCATTTTAGCGATTGTACAGATACACAGATCCTCCCTACAGACGCAGATCCTCACGCAAGGGTAATTATCAGAAGCTATGTTGGAACACACGTGAAGAGAATGTCTTAGGACGCAAGCCTACACTAAGTAGAAAGATGCAGTCAAATTCAATGTTTTACGAAGCAACAAATGTTGAATTTGTATCATCAATCAGTGATTTTCTCCTTGAAGGCAACGTAACAACAATGAGGGAAATTAAAAAGCTTTGCAAGAAAATTTCGTCTAACAATGGTTTAGAAGAAGGACAGATGAAAACAAGAAAACAAATCAAAAGTTTGATAGAAGAGGTTGAATGTATTGGCATTATCTTTAGTAATCCCCAAAGGGTAAATGAACTACAAAGAGTCTCACGTATAGAGAGTCTCACATGAGATAGTGCAACACCTGGTATTACCTTCGTAACAGCAAATGTTGCAGTGTCTCATGCAGAAAAAGAATTTGAGGATATTGATAAAAATATGAGAACCTATTTTGAAGCAGCGACGATACTACGGAGCGCCGTACTTACTTGTGAAAAATGAAAATTCACTGGAAGTTTTGAAGAACTGAATTTGGCAGATGTTGTTCCAAAGGAAGTTTTTTTTTTTACAAGTGGTAATGTCAAGGACAGACAGATATGAAAAGTTGTAATGAACACAGCTCATAAATTGTCGCAGATGTTTATGTATAAAAAGTTGTCACCACCACACAAGTCTACGCGAACACTTCTAACACACGGCATTCCAGCGAAATGCCCTTTGCAATTGGCATTTGGGCTCAAAATGCACACAACTACCCGCAGCAAATTCATCATTCAATTTCTGCACATCATTGGAGCTTCTATAGATTACGCCAGGGTCCTTCGGTTTGAGACACAGATAGCCACAGAGGTAATATAGCGCATGGATGAGTGTGGAGGACCTTACGTTCCCTCAGAGTTAGTCAGAGGCAGATTTGCCTATTATGCTGCTGACAACATTGACTTCCTCGAGGATATTTCGTATGGTAAAGGAACTCTTCAGGGTACAGTTATGGTGGTCTATCAAGAGAAGTAGGAGTCAGATGTCCTAAGACCAACTGAAATATCAGGTTCATCATCACTTCGATCACTGCAAAGGATTCCTCTGTCCCTGTGTGAGGTCATGTGTTGCAACATTTCCAAAGGGTGTAGACCACAGAATCCTGTAAGCAGTCAAATCACTCATACAACTTATATGGTGCAACGATTTTACCCGCAAACAAAAGCAAGCCGATGAAGTTACTGGAAGAGAAACAACATACAGGGGTTTCTAACAGCATGACAGAGGTCTCTTCGTTTGTTACTGAGGACAGAAAATATCTATACCAGAGCAAACATATTCAGAAGCTGTCCTTGACGGAATGGCATAGTTGCAAGCACCTCAGAAACCGTCATATGTGAGGACATGCCATCACTTCGCAATTCAATCCAACACGAAAATATAACCTTATCTGCTCAAGTATGATGAAACTCATTTAGTATTTGATACCTACTTAGTAAATTCCTTAAGAACTCCATGCGAAGGAAAAGAGCAGGAAAAGCAACACTTGTTAAGTACAAAATTACGGATTCTACAAATATTGAAAACTGTACCATGAGAATCCTCGTACTGCATTCTAAAACTAAAGGTGAGTTAATACATTAGTTACACAGAGGATAAAAACAGCCTGGCAGCTAGTTGTAGAAATGAAGCCAAGTCATCAGATGTAAATGATGCTGGAGACCAAGAAAGCACACATGAGGAGGCACACACAAAAATAATTCTTCACTCCCTTTATGTATCGCGTCGTCATGCTACTACCCTCCACATTTTTCCCCTGAAGCTGATGTTTTTGTCCTTTCACTGTGGTGGTCACTGTTTTCTGTTTTTCCCATCTGGCAACATGTTTGTCAAGGATTTTGAATTAATAGAAAATGCACTATATAGATCTCAAAGGTATGTGCTCCTGCGTATGGATACAAAAGGGCAGGCATTACCAGGCCTTCATGCTTTTTCAGGTGTGATGTAACCGGTGTAGCGGAAGCATATCCAGCGCGTAACTGGAAGACCCTGGGTTCGACTCCCGGTGGCGGCCAATGAGAATTTTTCCGTGACTCACTTATAAACGTGAAAACAGCGAAGATCTTTGTTTGATGTTCCTGGTCCACGTTAAATGTCTGTATTAATAATTCATTCGCCTTCTAATTATTTCTTCAGTTGCTGCTTACCATCTTTGGTGAATTCCCAGCATTGTGCGGGACTCCAAGAAGCAACCTGCCAAATTGGCTTGGCAGTTAGCGTGTGTGAGTCTGGAGGAATTCGAGGCCGCTGTGGTGTAGCGGAAGCATATCCAGCGCGTAACTGGAAGACCCTGGGTTCGACTCCCGGTGGCGGCCAATGAGAATTTTTCCGTGACTCACTTATAAACGTGGAAAGAGCGAAGATCTTTGTTAGATGTTCCTGGTCCACGTTAAATGTCTGTATTAATAAAGGAAAACTAACTTTCTGGAAAGTTTTCAGGACTTCAGAGAAAGAAATCTTTGGAACTTTAGGAAGACATGGGGCCTCCCCGGTGCCGCAGTGGTCTAAGCGATGGCTTCTGATCATTCGTCCAAGATGGGTGCGGGTTCGAATCCCGGTGTGGCATGGATGTTATGTTTGTCTTGCGGCACTGGCTTTCTCCCTTCCATGGAACCAGTGGCCCTAAATTAGGGACGGGCGACTGCTTATAGCCTACTGAGTTGCTCACGGTGGTCGTTAAACCTAAAATCAAAAAAAAAAAAAAAAAAGAAGACTTGGGTGTCTAGACGAATTTGAGAAGGAAGACGAACGATTGATAGCGTGATTCTTTTGTCAAATCTATTCTCCAGGAACAAAGATTTCGGACAATGGTCAGCTGCGTTGGTGGATGTTCGCACAAAAAAGAGATGCAAAGAAAATCTGCCACCAACAAGATCCTGCCTTATGTCATACATCTTAAGGACTCATTGCCAGGTGATGGAGTGGCGACGCGCTGGTCAGCAACACCCGATTCCCCCAGAGCCATCACAATCCTGGTGGGAGAAGGCAGATAATCAGTTTTCTCCTACTATGTGTACCCTTCCATGTGCACCACAATCAATCATACAGCAGGTACGGTGCGCATGCGTCAAAGGACAGTGTGCTGTGTATTGCAAGTACCGAGCTCAGTCATTAAGGTGCACAGAACTGCATAAATGTGGTGGCGACGAAGAGCTCTTTGAATTTCGCACATGATGAAAAGAAACTCTGGAGCTCAGAAGATGACATGCAAAACCTTAATTTCTCTCTTCAAATGTAGATACATATTGCAGTTTAAATAAATAATATATTTCAACGAGAAAGTTGCAAATTATTTCAAAGTTTGTAATTTAGTGGCATACCGTCGAAAGTTTACGATGAAGTAGCAATGGCAAGGCTATCTCGGAAACTGTAAAAGATATCAAAAAATTCATTATGAAGTTTTCTATTCCTTTGATCACGTTTACCATAAACCTACTTAGCAAATATTTCATAGAACTACCCTAAAAGCAGTTACAGCACAAAAACGAAATTACTGTCCGTGGCGGCGGCCATCTTGGATGCATTACTCCACACAGACCCTCTAATACAAATGCAGACAAAATATTTGACAGCATATGATTGTATGCTTCATTAGCAATGCACCCCCAGTATGCATGCATTCCCTTCATTCAAAATCCCACGGACTTGGCTAGATCATTGTAAGAAATGCCCCTCAACTACATAAGTGAAAGTCAATGGCTTTTTCGCAGTCCTAATGATGAATTTTAACGTGGCTTAAAAATCTATGAAGGAGTGGGAGAGTTTCCATGCACTTTCATGTTTTGTACCCGTTGACTGAATATTTAAATAGCATGCCAAATGAAAATAATATTTCTTTTGTGGTTTTTTTTTCTAAAACTTCATTCCAAGTATTTCTTTTTCAACTTCCCGCTGTTGAGCTTCTATTTATCAAATTTGGTTAAATAGAGTTTCGACGCCATATTTAGTTCAAATAAAATGAACTAAATATGGCGTTAGTAAAGTGCAACAATTTCAGATCTTTTATTTAATAAATATTTTTTGGAATTTTTTCTGTGAAAATTTATGAGACTAACCACGACTTAACCCTTTGCCCTTTAAGATTCACTAGTAATCATATTTTAAAACAGGATTTTTAGAGCACCTTAGAGATGACTTGCCACCCCGGTAGCGTAGTGGTCTAAGTGATGGCTTTTGATCATTCGTCCGAAGGGGTCCGGGTTCGAATCCCGGTGAGGCATGGATGTTGTGTTTGTCTTGCGGCGCTGGCTCTCTCCCTTCCCTGGAAACAGTGGGCGTAAATTAGGGACGGGTGATTGCTTATAGCCCATTGAGTTGCTTACGGTGGTCGTTAAACCTCCAATAAAAAAAAAAGATGACTTTTCACAATCACCATCAAAAGATTTTCAAGGGGTAATCTCGTACAGAACGCATTATTCATAGCTGCTCTAAATACAGCTCTTCAATGAACAAGTATGTTGTCAGCCATGTTGTACAAAATAAACTTTGACTTTTTAGTTTCTTCTTTGGTTTTGATTCGATTTATTGAAAACATTCTGTTGTACTAAATGTGATTGTATATCTAGCTTTCATATATCGTCACATTTGTTATCATGCAATGCATGACAATAAACCATGTATTAATTTAATTCTACTTCTTACTAGCAAGGCTTCCGTACAAAGATAACATGAATGGTCCTAAATGCGCATTACTCATCTGTAGAGGTTTCCCTCGAGTTTCGTTAGTGGTGCAAAACGATATGTAAATATTTATCTCAGCAGCAAAAATCACATGTAACCATATATGATAATGAATGATGCGTTCTTACCGTTTAAGGTTCAACTAAAACTTTAGAGTGTCACAATTAATATGGTTCGTATAGAAAAAACTTCAAATATGAAGAAAACTAAAAGTTGGCATAGAGATTCAATTTAAGGGAAAATGTATTCGAAGGTTGCAGACGAGACTCTTTAGTTTCAACCTGAGGACAGTGATGAATTACAATGTTAATCTGGAGAACTGTCGATCATTAGATCTGGATCAAAGATGAGTGTTTATTCTGTCGAGGCTTATGAACAGCATCTCGAGACCGTAAAACTTATTCATGGTAGTAAAAAAACGCCTATCCTCAGTTCATAATTAAAATTATTAGCGAAAATGCTTATCTCGAGGTAAACTTCTATTAATAATAAACCAAACTGAATTTTACTGAGAATTATCAAGAACTATCGTAAATGATTATTACATCTGTATTAATAATAAAGCATGGCACTTGAAATTTTACTGTGCGTTAGCATGGTACACGCAAAAACAATAAGAGCCATCGTAAATGCATATTACAACAGAACCTGTGCATTCAATAACAGCCAAATACAACAGAATTTCACTATGTATTACCGCGCAAGGAAACAACGAAGCACCGCGAATTCACTTTACAGCTGAAAGTCCCACCTTTGATAATATGAGTTGCCCCGCTGAATGATAATAGAAACCATCGTAGACGCGTAGTGAACATCTCACTCAATGCTATAATAACAAACCATTGAGAAATGGAATTTAACTGCGTCTTATCGTGGTGATTTACAAGAAAAACACGAAATGCAGCTGAACGTCTCACACACATCGTTTAATACGTGTAGAAACCATTATTTATTTATTTATTTATTGTGTTCCGGTTTAGAAAAGCACGAACAATGGGAAATGAGTGTTACGATTGAACGTCATTCTGATCCATATTAATAATGAGTAACTTAATTTTGCTTCATATTAGCATAGCATCGCGTAGAAATCATGATAATCATCGTAAATGAACAGTAAGACTGAATTCCCAGGGTATGCAGCACAATTTTGTTAAGTTCTCTTTCTTGCACTGAAACACATATACCGAAACGGTGCTAGAAAGAAGTGTTATATCACACATACTGATTCTGTCATTTTTCAAGAATTAATTTAAAAGAAGCTCGCATAAATGGGAAAAATTCGGACTGAAACATCGCAATGACCAACAATTTTCTGAAACAAATGAATAAAAATCCACAAATAGCATGTTAAATCCTAAAAGTTGCAGAACGTGTAACGTACCAGGAGATGTGACGTACCTGCCAGAAGGACGCACACGACATAAAGGCAGATAGGAATCAGAATAAAATGTCCGCGTAGCTCAATTGGTAGAGCAACTTATTCCGGAGTGAGGAGACCCGGGTTCGAATCCTGGCGCGGATAGAAATGACGGAGAAATTTACTTCGTTATAAACGATAAACTGGAATTTTTCGTTCCAGAAACAAAAAACGTGCTACCGAAAATGCATTGTCTCAACCCACGAAGACAATATTAAAATGTTCTGTGCATTTGTTTTATCTACACCTATGAAATTATAGTGCCCTTAAGAACAGTAATAAAATGCAATAATAATGCGTCAGTTGTGTTATTATCAGCTGAAAAGTCATTGTAAGTAGAATAGAAGTCTGTTTTGCTGCAACAAAGAGCCAAAGTGCCAATGCGATTAGGTTTCTGCTGAGCAGCGTCGCAGATCCTGAGAGGTACATGTTCGTAGTTATTCACAATAAGTCTGCTTGCTTCTCGAGGTCTGTAGCTGAGAATACCCAGTCAGCAAAACAGAAGACTCTCCACGATAAAATACCGATAATATACTTCTCTTTAGAGCACTAAACAAGTACCAATTAAGTATTGCCATTATTTTGCAAGAAATAATACAAACTAAATACCTACTTACATGCATGAAGTTAAAGATCTAATAAATTCAAATATCGATTCCTAAAATACATAGGGTCTAAATAAATTGGGTCTGACCAGTCTACCCATCCCCCCTCTCCCGTTTTAATAGCAAAGCAGTGTGTACTAACAGAAAATTACCCTTTACTTCCTCAAACATCAAGCATATCGCTTTTAAGCGGGAGAATAACAAATGGAATGTCATGGGAGCACGCTGACGTAATACACTGCTGGCCACCCAAAATGCAACACCAAGAAGGACACCAGATAGCAAAGCCAGATTTCCTGGACACATAACAACAGATACAAAGATGAAACGATTGAGCTCACAGGCCAGTGCGACTTGCGGAACACGCAGACATCAATAGTTCGTGTGGCCCCCATGGCTGGCAATAACGGCCGCTACACGCCGCGGCATCGAACGAAAGAGGCTTTGGATGTGGGCTTGGGTTATGTCGGTCCAGGCTGCTTCCACACGCTGCCACAGTTCATCAGGCGTAGCCGCGGGTGGTGCTTACCGGGCCACTCGGTTGAAAATCAGCGACCAGACGTGTTCGATGGGCGACATATCGGGAGAACATGTGGACCACGGCAGCAGTGACACCTGGTGGGCCGTGAAGAATTGTTGCACGATGCGTGCCACGTGTGGGCGCTCATTGTCCTGTTGAAACGTGGCCGCTGGCAGGTCCTGCAGGTAAGGGAGGACTACTGGCTCCAAAACGTCGGAGATGTAGCGGCGGCTGTTGAGTGTACCGGCGATGCGTACCATAGGGGTGCGGGTGTCATATCCAATTGCGCCCCAAACCATAACGCCAGGTGACGGACCGGTATGGCGATGCATAATGCAGGCGTCATACAGTCTCTCGCCTCGGTGCCGTTACACGTGGAACCGACCATCGTGGTGTTGCTGGCAGAAGCGGGATTCGTCGGAGAAGAAAATGTCGTGCCATTCCGTAGTCCAGGTGCAGCGTTCAACGGCCCACTGCCGCCGCACTCGCCGGTGGTGTAACGTCAATGGTAATCGGAGCAATGGACGCCGTGCACAAGTCCCCGCTCCTGCAGACGACGTCGAACGGTACGTGCTGACACGGGTTGTTGCGCAACACACCCTAATTCCTGCGCTAACGTTCGTGATGTGGTGGTGCGAGCCGTCAATGCCCGCCGAACAACAAGCCGGTCTTCTCGTTCGGTGGTGTGCCGCGGCTGCGGCAATCGCTCAAGTCGGTCCGTCCGTTCCTCTTGCACCCACCGAATCCATACTCGCCTCACTGTGGCTGGATGTCGTTTCACACGGGCGCCGATGTCTCAGTACGACAAACCGCTATCGCGATAAGCCACTATTCGTCCTGTGTCGAACTCCGAAACGTGCTGGAATGACTGCCGAATTCTGCGATGAGGCATCAGGAAGCTGTTCACGCACAGGTCTGGCAGCACAACACACTTCCACTACTTACACCCCGCCTTCTGTGCACCCTTCTTATAGTGCTTCTCGGTGGCGTGCCAGGCGCACACGATTTGCATATGCCCTGCAATGCTAATCGTTCGCATGTCCTCTCGCGGGCGACGCATGCCGCGAATTTTAGGCCAATCGGATGCTTCCTTCTTGGTGTTGCAACGACGCAAAGTATCCGAAAGATTCTGCAGAAGTCAGACCAACCTACTAGTGAAAACATCGAGTGTGTTTGCTTGCATATCACGCAGGATGTTCCAGAAGAAAGGACCGGGAACTTAATCATGAAAAAGATAAGGCAGAAGTTTGTCAGTGCCCTTCATAAAAGTTTATTTATTTGAAAAAAGAAAAGCCAAAAAAAAAAAAAAACACCCAGCTTGGTAACATTTGATCCGAAAATAGCCCCTGGTGTCCTCCTTTTCACCTATTGATCCGATTACTTGTTTCTATCTCCGTCGGTGACTTGCTTAGCAATAAACATATACAGTATGTACATCAGAGATTTCTCCACCATGATTCTGCACCATTTCGTATTTGATCTGGAGAGAGCAACCTTTTAAAAGTCTCGAACGGTGGAACTTGTAATTGAACACTACTTTTCAACTCAAAAGCTTATATAACATACACCGAAGAGCGAAAGCATTATGACCACCTGTCTAATATGATGTTGGTCCGCCACGTGCCACCAAAACTGCTCTTACCTGGCGAGGCATTGGACGCTAGAAGATTTCTAAAGGTGTCTTTTAGTACTGGTACCAACACGTGACCAGCAGGTCCTTAAACTCTTTTAAGTTAGCTGTTTGCTGTTCCAACACAAACCACAGAAGCTCGATTGGATTGATATCTGGGAAAATTGAAGGCAGAGCAGGCATGGTCCTACTACTAATGAAAACACAGAGCATTTTCACACGCAAAAATTAATAAATTTGGAGCTAAAGAAAAATAGTGATCAATAATACAATCATTCGCTGCATGTATTTTTCTTTGTGAGAGTATAATACCCATAAGAAGTCTGAGAAAATTATTTTTTAACTGGGGTTGCTAAAATGTTAGCTGACAGGGTATTAGACACCCTCCCAATAGAGTTTTGGAAATTCATGAACATCCATTTATCTCTATGAAAGTTATTAATGCTGTATATAAATGCTTTAGCTTTATTTTTATCTTTATAATTTATGCACATGTCAGGGCAACATAATTACCTTTCTTGCACAAGCCAAATACTCTCACTTTTGGTATGGCACGATAAATGCATTACTGCAGGATTGTCCGCAGTAATAACTAGTGATTTGATGACAAATAATGGATAGGAGGCAGATGGATCAGGGGCGCCAACGCAGTAAAACTGTTTTTCTGTGCAATTTCTTATATTATCTTTAGTTTTCTTTCACTACTCTAACAGTTATTTTAGTGTAACAACACTAACTGTTCACAAAAACTGAAACACAGTAGCACAGTCTTTATCTTTAAGCCAACGGTAACAGTGAAAGAAAATGACATTAAGGAATAACTAACGATAAGCTTATTTTCGCAACTTTGAAAGTCAGTTTTTAAAACACGGTCTATTTAATCATGAAAAACTTTGATACATATTTTGCACTGATTTATAGGGAAAAGGCAAAGAACATAGAATTGAAATAAATTTTTAAAACACCTTAAGAATTTTGTTGGTCAGCTGCATGTTTTTATTTTCTAAAACAATTTGTGTAAGACTGTTAAAAATCAATAGAGGTTTTTTTTCACTTTTGAAGAGGTGCTATGGAATATCAGTCTCTTCACTCACCTTTTCTTCTTATGACATTATGCACGGCGAAGATCTCTTGCCGTCGAATGAAGCCGTGGCCGCCATTAGGATTCTCAGCCGGGAATGCACGAGATTAGGTGAGCTGAGGGAAAGATACAAATCGCAGAGACAACTTTCTAAAGCGACTCACACGTCTAACATTAATGGAAAACCAATGAAATGTGAATGGGATCCAATGGAAATAGCATCCTATGGAGATAAAGGTTAAATTCCAAGCGGTTTAGGTGTAGGTTTAAATTTTTATGTGCTTAAATGCTGAACTACACATCTCTACAATGGTTCGTAGTGAACTTCATAAATATACATAACACTGTATGCAAATTAGCACTAGAACTGCCAGTGAAAGAATCAACATGATAACTTACGAACAGTTCCACGTCTACACACACACATACAGTCAATAACTCTACCTATGCTATCTGCCCTCTCTACATTCACCTGACAACTCTGCCTATCGTAGCTGCCCTCTCTACATTCAATGTTTACATTATATGCTGCTCTTACTCACTTCCAGTGACGCTAAAATGAAAAAGCTCTTCAGAAAAGTAATGCACTGTTGTGAGAAAACTTTTAACGATAAGAAACAAAATTTTCATAAGAAAACAGAAACTCAAAAGGATGGTTAAGTACAGATATACATCTCATCATCCCACTTAATTTTTCTTTGTATAGCCAAACTCTAACCAATTTCGAGCTGACACTGAGCCTTGCAATTTCTATTCATTTTCATTTCATTTGTAGCATTTTGTGGACAATCTTTCTATACTTTGAATACACCTTTTTATTGCTAATCTTCTTTCAGCTAGTACTAATAATTTTCATTTGAAAATTTCATTATTTGTCATTTTTCAAAGCATTCGTGCAATTTATTTAACAATTTGCTGCAATTTATTGTTCATCATTGAATTTAAGTAAACTTTGTCGTCAAACATATTTATTCGCAGCATAATTCGCTGAAAAATGTTCATGTATTTTCATTTAATTCGAAATTGATTATATTACACTCAGTGGATATTATATTTGATTAAGGTGAGTGGAACATTTGTAACTCAAAAACATATTGTGCTGCCGGGGCCTACTTCTATTCGCACCTCCAACTTGGAAGGTTCATGGGAAACCCCAAACACTATGAATTGGGTCTAGTATAAATAGAAAAGATTGTTGAACATTAATTGAGTTAAATTCTGAACAGGCCGCCCCAGTGGCGCAGTGGTCTAAGCGCTATCTTATGACCATTCATCCGAGAACGGTCCGGGTTCGGATCCCCTGAAGCATAGATGTTGGGTTTGTCTCACGGCACAGGATCTCTCCCTTCCCTAGAACCAGTGACCTTAAATTAGGAACGGACGACTGCTTGTACCCCATTGAATTGCTCACGGTGGTCGTAAAACTTCCAGTCAAAAAAAAATTCTGAAGAACTTGTAACATTTAGGTTTCAACAGAAATTGAACATAGTTAATCTCTGATGAAACAAGTCCAAATAGATGATATACACTGCTGGACAATTGCTAAGGACGGATCATAAACGGCTATATAGCGCATAAAAAAGTAAGTGTGGTTGGATGCCAAGTGAAATAAAATAATGTCAGAATGCCAGGACATTACAAGAAAGACAATTTATTGTGCTCTGAAATCCAGAAGGCTTTGGAACATGTTCAAGGGACAAACAGGCCATTTTGTGCAGAATACGTAAACGTGAAAAAAATGCAATTACCGACCGCAGGCGTTCCGGCGTAAGATGTCAATACGGGATATGGCCACCATGGAGGGCGATGCAATATTCCACACGTCGTGTCATGCTTTGCACAACATTATCAAGCAGCTGTTGGGGTAATTTATCCCATTCCTCTGTCAGTGCACGGATGAGGGTGTCCTTGTTTATTGGAGGGCATTGGCGACCAGCAAGACTCCTCCCCAAAGCATCCCACACATTTTCAATGGGATTCAGATCTGGAGAACGTGCTGGCCATACGAGGCGTTGAATATCCTCGCTCTCAAGACACTCCTGGACAGCGACTGTTCGATGACATGTTGCGTTGTCGTCCATGAAAATGAATCTATCACCGACAGCACCACGGAACATGCGAACATGAGGTAGCAGAACATCATTAATGTATCGTTGGCCAGTCATAGTCCCAGTTGGAAGCACATAGAGGGACGTACGGCCATTGATCATGGTGCCAGCCCATACCATGACACTACATGTCGGATATCGGTCCCTTTCCTGTATGTTTGCTGGACAATATGCAGTACCACTATCACGCCAGATCAGTTGTCGTCGACAATCAGACGATAGACTGTATCTACTCTCATCTGAGAAGAGGACAGCAGACCAGTCGTTATCAGTCCAATTGCGATGTTGATGGCACCATTGCAAACGGGCGGTACGGTGACGTCTGGACAATGGGATGCACACAACAGGACGGCGGGCGTATAGTCCTCCTTCATACAAACGTCTGGCGACAGTTTTTTGGGAGATCCGCTTGCCAGTAGCAGCCATAAACTGATTTGCTACCTTACTAGCTGTGCTGCGCCGGTGTCTTTTTGTTGATAGCACTATGTACCGATCTTCTGCAGGTGTCGTACTGCGAACACTACCTCCCCCGTGACGTTTGCTACACTCTCCATTTGTTTGAAATGATTTCCAAAGCCTTGAAACAACACTGTGGCTGACGTCGAACTCCCTGGCAACATCTGTTATTTTTCGCCCTTCTTCAATCTTGCCAATAATACGGGCACGCGTAAAATCATCTAGGTGATGTCGGGAAGACATACTGAAAATTGCAAGTTCGTCAATTGATTCTTTCCCTTTCAACTTTGCGTTTGAACAACAACGGTCAATACGCGTCAAATTTTTTATATCTCTTATCAGCGCTATGACGTCACCAACAAGTTTGGCAATAAAAACTTTGCATACGCACAACACGTCTTACTGTATCCCGCACTTATGCTAATTTCCACATTTTCCTGCCTTCCATTTTATGGTTGCTATCGTTGCTATTGTCATCCGTCCTTAGCACTTGTCCGGCAGTGTATAAAAAAGAAAATAAGCTATTGTGGATTCACACACAAACAATCCATAACAAAAATTTTACAGACCCTGTTCTGTACGTTCAAAAAAATTACATCAATCATCTCCCTCTAGGATAGAATGTTCTATTTCTATACCTTTTCTTGTAGCTGTCTCGGTGAAGAACGATCTGTCGTAGCGGGTCTCTTTTGGTAAGGAACACCTCCGGTTCTTGGAGTTGAAGGCTTCAGGCGAAAATGTTGGAATGAAGTCTGGGGAGTGGGCGTCCTCCGGTCTGGGATTTTCTTTGCTGGTTGAAGATTGCCGTGAGAAAAACAGTGCGGACACTTTCTTTGACGACGCATTATCTTTGACGCAGGAATTGGTTCAGTTCTGTTCTATCGAAGAATCTACGGGCTTAATCCTAGAAGGTAAATGTCAGGTTCATGGTATCTGCGACGTGGAGGAAAAATCGTTGACGACAAGAGTCGCTTTCCACTTGTTTCTTTAGGCATAGGAGGAGATTGGAAGGGTGGCATCCTACGGCGATTCTGAGAGGTCTACGCCGTCGAAGATACAGGACGATTTATTGGCCTTGCAGAAACTGTAGTTGGCGTTCCATCGGCAGGCAACGATGTAGACTTACACAGTCTAGTCATATTATTGTGACCACCAGCTAATATCCAGAGTAACCGCCGTGTGCAGAGCGGACAGCAGCTAGACGGGCTGGGAGTGACTCAATAAGGTTCTGGAAGGTGTTCACAGGTATATGGAGCCATGCTAACTGCAGTGCATCTGACAGCTGCTGGAGGGTGCGTAGTGGATGATCCATAGAGCGAACAACATGATGGAGGTGGTCCCACAGATGCACAATTGGGTTTAAGTCTGGGGAATTAGGTGGTGGGGGGCAGGGAAGTACTTTGAAGTCTTCATCGTGCTCTTCCAACCACTCTCAAACATTTCTAGCTGTGTGACACGTCGCATTGTCGTTCTGGAAGATCCCATCCACCCCAGGGAAGACAAATAACATGTATGGGTGTACGTGGTCTGCAAGGAGGAATTCATAACGAATTTGGTCCATGGTGCCTACAAAAGGTATGAGTGTACCCAGGAAATGGTACGAAAACATTCCCCAGACCATAACGCTGCCCCCACCAGCTTGGGTTTTTCCAGCAATAGTTGAAGCGTGTTTGCTCACCGATGTTTCTCGCCTTATAGGCCAGCGTCCATCCATTCGATGAAACAAAAATTCTGACTCATCGGAGAAGGTAACCCTTTGCCAATCAGCGGAGATCCAATTCCTATACTGCCGTGCAAATGTAAGCCTTTTCTCCCGATGCACCTTCGTTAGCATAGGTGCAGTGACCATTCGTCTGCATCGGAGGCCCATACGCATCAGGATTCGCTGAACTGTCGTTTTAGACACACTTTCAGTAGGCCCCTGGTTCATTCGGCCAGTGAGTTGCTCCACTGTAGAGTGTCGATGAGCCCTCACGCACCATCGCCGCCGACGTTCACCTCTGACATCAATGGCTCGTGGTGCTACGCAGTTCCCACGTCGCTTATTCGCAATTGTGCCATTTCTCCAATCACGGTACGCTTTAACCACAGCAGTACGCGAACAGTTCAGAAACTGCGCTGTTTCAGAAATACTGCCACCCTTATCCCGAAAGCCGATAATCATCCCTTTTTGCAAATCTGATAAATCGCTCCTTTTATCCATGACAGCAACGAGTGATATGTTTTCAGAATGCCTAGAACACACCTTATATACCCTCCAAGCCAGCTCACGACACGTGCCTTCTTTCATTGGCTACGCGCTTTTGACGTCAAAAGTAGGAGGTGGTCACAATAATGTATCTGGACTGTGTATAAGACACTGTTGAATTAGATGAAGATATTTCATGCACTGGACAGACAGGAATGCCAGCACCTGTTGCGGGCTTAGAAGATACTGAAAAATTAAATGAAGATATGCCTGAACGAGCAGAAATACCAGAACATGTTTTCACTCTTGCAGTTACAGTAGAAGAAGTATACTGACTATGTTTTGTGTTAGTCAAATGAATGTTACAGGCAGATGGATGCCAAATTAACCAAGGAAGTTGACATATCTCAGAAAACTTCAAAATTTCAGCGTCCTGGAACGGGAATCGAACTCGCATCTCCCGATTTACGACCGAGTATGTTATCGTTACACCACACAGAACAAGGAACATCCAAGCAATTGAGGATGTGTTTGGGGACTCAGTTTCGGGACTCGAGATGTGTTTCGTTATCATACATGCTTCAATTTGCGCATGGCGGAGCGTTTCATCTGAGTCCCGAAACACATCCTCAGTTGCTTGGAGTTTCCTTCTTCTGGGTGGTGTAACGGTAACATACTGGAACATAATTCAGGAGCTGGGAGCTCGATTCCCTTTCCAGAACGATGTAATATTCAAGTTTTCTGAAGCGCGTCTATTTACTACGTTTTGTGGTGTCTGTTGCTGAAGAATATGAACCTCTTCGTACACGTGTGGATGACTGTATAGAAGGGCTCGATGGAGAAAGATATTGTAGTCGATAATTTTGCTGTAAAAAAGAAGGACAGGTAGAAGACGACATGGTATGTACACTTCGGGGAAATGGTGGGATGTTATCACTGCTAAGAGATTCGGTTGAAGTTGTAATACTGGTAGGATGTAGAGGAATGAAATGATGTGTTGAATCTGTATCTTCTGGAATGTCTATTTCAGAAGTGAGGCAGCGTGTGTGATCATTATCGGAAGATTGTGATGTCTGTACCTCTGTTACTGTAAGTTGGTTTAAATTTGAACTTTGAGCTCTATGTTCTACTATATTATTAGTGAAAAATTTATCTTGTAGTACACATGAAATTGTTGAACATGAGCACAGATTAGCGTGACATCACTCATCTTCAAAGCTACATTATTCCCACATAAACTTGTATTTTATTTTAGAAGGTCCTTTATGTAAAGGTGCACATTTCTTCACGAGCGGATGAACACCAGAAATCCGGAAGTGTCTCGAACAGTGATAGGTCTCCTACTTTCAGATCTGGGTCTCTACGTTTTGGATTATGATTGCCGGTTAGAGCTACATGAGCTATCACTATTGCTTGCTGTGCCTTTTAATGTGCATTATCACTATGTTTTTAATGTGTCGGGCATTGGTCTTTTGGGGTCTTTTGTCTATTACACCCGCTAAATTTTCAAAAGCGTTTTTAATTTTACGGCCCAAAAGTAATTCAGCGGGCGTAAGCAGTGTATTTTCATGCACTGAGGATGGTAATGCATAGAGAATAATTAGAGATTCTTGTCCCATCTCTCACGAAAATCTTGTACAAAAAAAGCTATGATTTTAATTAAAGTGTTGTTGACTTCCCGTGGGATTAAATTGAGGACGGTAGGAACTTATGAATGTATGCTTGATTTGTAGCCTTGCACACATCAGCTCAAAGACGTCATTAAGAAACTGACCACCATGATCCGATGTAATTTTAATAGGGCCCGTGTCTAACAAATATTTCATTAATTAATACATTACATACAGTTTCCGTGGTATGTCGATTTAAGTGGGAATGCTTCAATTGCCATTTAGAAAATTTTTCGGTCACAACTAATACATACAGTATCTAGCTACATGTTTATTTGGTAGCGGATATGGTCCCAATAAATCTACTGATAATACGGCAAAAACATGATTACTATGACTAGATATAAGGCTACCGACCAGTACGACATGTATGGCAAGAGCGGACAGGTGAGTGTACACTTTCATACGTGCCAGACTAGCAGACAACGTCACGTAGCTTAACTCGTGCCTTATGTACGCCTAGATGGCCCGTGATATTCTTATCATGAAATTTTGATAAAAGTGCAATCCTGAAAGGCTGAGGAATTGTGGGCCTAAATTCTCCGCGGGAACTCGATCCTTTGGTATAGCACAATAGAACCTGTATGATTTCATAATTAGATAACCGCCCCATCGATAAAGGGTTTTCATTATTTTCTGAAGCCCCGTTTAAGAGATAATTATACCCCAGCAAAAACACAAGTGTTGGGAAACAGCTGGCCACCAGCTGGTAGTGATGGGATGCTGGTTGCTGAAATATGCTGCTCACGGTACGATAGCGATCCGTTGTTCACAGCGCCATCAGTTGGCAGCCGTTGATGGCCCTGCAGCATCGCCGTGAATTACCGGCCCTCAAGCAAGCGCCACGAGTGGACAGTAGCTGGCAACCGAAGCAACCCCAACACTAGGCGGAAGCAGCGGGACTGCGCATACGCAGAAGCAACATGTGCACAGCCTCTTGTGGTATATGTTAGTTGAAGACAACGTCGTTGTGTTATTTCAGTGAAAGTTAGGTAAAAAAAGACAAATTAATTTCGTAATGAAATGCCGCGTCGACGAAGATTACCGTCGGAGGAAAATTATATAAATAATTAATGAACTGTAAGAAATAGTCAATTACTCTTATGTATTTATAGAAACTCATTTCGTAGCAAAATTCCTGCACTAACACACGAAGAATCGAGAATGCAAACACCACAGCCATGAAACACATCCACTTCACTCCCATGAATAACAAGAAATAATTTTTTTATTTCTAAAAACATTACAAAATTGTTCTGTTGGACAAAAATAAGAATTATACGCGTACAAAACAAGCATTTTCATTACAAAATGATCAAGTATATGAAAAAAAAGCAACGCTATGTTGATATAATGCGCTCATCCATGGGTTGAATACACAAGATTGGAGGAATTCGCTACTAAAAATAACCAGAAGTAAAGTAAATTACCTTTCCTATTTAGAACAAATGTAGTTTCGGACCGTGTGAAAGACAGATACAGCTTTAAAAATGTAACAGAATGTGGCATAAACGGGTAAATACACTATATTGACAAAAGTCACTGGACACTTAGAAGAGAAACACAACATAGCATTTATTGACATACATTAGCACGGTGTCGGTCCACGTTTGGCCTTAATGCATGCACTGACCCTTCGAGACATGCTTTCCACAAGGTTTTAGAACACAGCGATAGGTATGCGCTTCCATTCAGTACATAATGCTGCCGATAACTGTTGCTTAGTAGTAGGCCTTGGTACCAAACTTCTTATGCAGCGGTCTAATTCATCACATAGGTGCTCTATGGAATTAAGATCAGGGCTCGTGCTGGCCAGTTCACACACGATGCGGAATTATCTTCAAACCAACAGTCCGTGCTTTATGGCTCGGTGCATTATCCTGCCGGTACCAACAAGGCTCGATTCCATAGCATTGCCACAGAGTTGGTAGGGCATAATTGTCCAGAATATCGAGATAGACGTACTGGTTAACAGGTTTGTCCACGATAACCAATGGGCGGGGACCATACCACGAAAAACACCCCCACATGAGTACACTGCCAGCTCTAAACTTGACCGTCGGAACAGTACAGTGTGGTAAATAGTGTTCCCCCGGCTATCACCATACCCACACACGGCCATCAGACTGATGGATCGTTTATCTGGATACATCAGTCCATAGGACCCGTTTCCATTGATCTACGGTCCACGATAAATGTTCTTTACGCCATGCTAAACGACGAGTAGCATTTCCGAGCGGAGATGAAAGGCTTATGAGCAGCCGCACGACCACGGTAACACATGGAATGAAGTTCTTGCGAATTGTACGTGTACATACCGAGGCTCCACCAGCTTTACTCACCTGTACACTGAGGTCTCGTGCAGTACTCCGTCGATTAGCTGTAACGACTCTCCTGAGTATTAACAAATTTTATTGAACGCTTAGGCATAAAATAATACAGGCGCACCACAAAGTAGGAAAAACAATAATTAAACAATGAATAAAAGTAATGACAATATCAACAGATGAATGCGGCTACGCCGGTCAAAATAATATGAAAAATGCTAAAACCCACAACAAGGTGGTAAAATACACGATACACAGAGACAGCAAAGTACACGAAAGCAATTACAATTGGCACTGGTAATAGCCAGGAGTAATTGAGGAACACCTAACAACAGAAAAGGACATCCAACACGGCACTCTATGAACAATCAGGAAAACCGGAATTAGGAAATGAAAAATGCTAAAACCCACAACAAGGTGGTAAAATACACGATACACAGAGACAGCAAAGTACACGAAAGCAATTACAATTGGCACTGGTAATAGCCAGGAGTAATTGAGGAACACCTAACAACAGAAAAGGACATCCAACACGGCACTCTATGAACAATCAGGAAAACCGGAATTAGGAAATGAAAAATGCTAAAACCCACAACAAGGTGGTAAAATACACGATACACAGAGACAGCAAAGTACACGAAAGCAATTGCAATTGGCACTGGTAATAGCCAGGAGTAATTGAGGAACACCTAACAACAGAAAAGGACATCCAACACGGCACTCTATGAACAATCAGGAAAACCGGAATTAGGAAATGAAAAATGCTAAAACCCACAACAAGGTGGTAAAATACACGATACACAGAGACAGCAAAGTACACGAAAGCAATTACAATTGGCACTGGTAATAGCCAGGAGTAATTGAGGAACACCTAACAACAGAAAAGGACATCCAACACGGCACTCTATGAACAATCAGGAAAACCGGAAATAGAATAATACAGTAAGCACTGTACACCAACAGCGCGCAACAAACCCAGTAAAATTCACATGAATATCACTCCAGTGAGTGATTCTGAAGACAAGATCAAGGCGTGCCACACTGAGCGACGCTAAACAATGAGAAAAGAGATCTACAAGTGAACGGGCATCACCACTCAAGAACATAAAGGGAAAAACATTAAGGAACAACATAGCATCACGCACAATTCATAAAACGGTACAAATAAATATGAGCCCAATGACACCGACTCGAACAGAAATCGCACGAGGTTTGAAGATACAATATAAAAAGCCAAAAACGCAAGTGCAAAACCCCTGGGGTACATCGGGGATATACAACAAACAAGAATTACAAATAGCACGGTGCACTGAGAACAGGGAAAATACGCGTGAGAGATAGTTGATAATGACAGCAAGCACAGTACCAGAGAAATAATGCAGATTACGGTAAGTTACATGATACGCACTACAGGTGAATGGCAAGCGCCAACTAAAGAAAAACAGAACAATAAAAATTACAACTCACACTTGGTGGTAAGCTCAATTCACAAAAATCAATATTGATACAACATTTATAGTGACCCTGGACTCAACCGAGCACCAAAGAATCACAAAGGAACTAGTACCAACAGAAATGCTGAAGAAGTTGTGCAATATACATACAAGAAAAATAAAAAGCTGAATATATTCATTAAACACAGTATCAAGCACAAGGCATAACCAACACGGTACACGTAAGCAATGTAACAGTGCTAAAACCTTGCGAGCGAGCGCGAAAAGTAGAAACACAGCGCTCGCGGGAACCGGCGAAAGCTTAAGGAAAAATTGGGTAAAATAATACAGCATTTACAAGTCAATGAGCTTTCACCAACTGAAACAAATCGAAGAACGTGAAAAAGTATACGGTAGGGTGAAGTTCACATAGCACAAAGACATCAGGGGAACAAGAGTCCAATAACTTGGGACTCGAACATAAACCCTGTGACCACTCACACCTAGTGATATGCTCAATTCACAAAAATCAACATTGATACAAAATTTAATGACCCAGGACTCAACCGAGGACCAAAGAATCACAGATGAACAAGTACCAACAGAAATGCGGAAGAAAAGTACACTATATACATACAAGAAAACAGAAAAAGCTGTACTTATTCAATAAACACAATAACAAGAACAAGGCATAAACAACACGGTACACATTATCAGTTTATCTGTGGTGAACACCGCAAGCGAGTGCGAAATATAGAAGCACAACGCTCGCGTGAACCGGCGAAAGCATGATAAAGAAAATCGTATAAAATGATACAGTATTTACAGGTCAATGAGCTTTCACCAACTTAAACAGAACGAAGAGCGTGAAATGTGTGCAGCGAGGTCACGTTCACATAACACAAATACAACAGGGGAACGAGAGTCCGGGAACTTCGGACTCTAACATAAACCCTGTGATAAGCCGAACAATACATGACTGGGAAGAAAAACAAGTAATAAGCACATTGGGTACACAGGGAAACAGAACATTCGAGTGAGAGGTACGAACCAGCAAACGCTGTTCCTCGTTGCATAACACTACATAATACACAGTACAACGGTCCAGTGAACAGGAATGATATAAAACTTCAGTATGAATATACACAATGAGCATGCTATATAAATTACAAGCATAGAGAACAGAGCTTCGCTATCTCAGATAACAGTAGGGGAAAAGGAGCAATGGACGAACAATTTATAATAAACAGAGTACATGATAATACAAGGTGCGAAAAAAAGTGACAATATCAGAAATTATGTACAATGAAGATAGGTTACAACTGCATACAATTACAGGCAACCAACAATACCACGCCTATTAACAGCTTTAAGGTGACCATAAGGAGATATGGTACATATATATCATAAAACACCAGGAAGAAAATGATAAAAGTGGTACATGCAGCTTAGACTCGTTTACAAACCTGTACCCAAACAAAAGAAAACGAGCCACATGAGTTAGCAATTCGCAAAACCTATGCCAAGAAAGGCACACCACGGTGGACAACTTCATACCCTGCCATTTGAGAGAACAGACACAAAGAAATGCAGATCCAACAAAATAAAAAAATATAATTACAAATATACACTCTGCCCCAAAAGGCACATGGAAAAGTAATAGGAGAAAGCACAACGCATTTAACACGAAAGATACAGCGTCAACCCGTCAACTCGGAACCACCAGGTTTTCTGCGCCCAGGCAGACCGGAAGGAAGCCAGAGATTATGGGGTGGACGCTGCAAAGTACTCCAGCCGGAGACGAGCCAAGATGCGATTCCGTAAAATCCTCCGCAGAGCTGAACCTGCAGAAAGGATGCTAGGTGTGGCAGAACGGGATCGTATAGAAAGGCGGTAAAGATGAATAACATGCTTCACAAGGACGAATAGGTAGGCAGAAGCATCCGGAAGTTTAGTTGGAGGATGCTTAGTGAGAAGTAGCCATGGATATGCTTGGAAAGGAAGATCCCTGGAACAAATAATGCCAGCAAAACGAAAAGCAGTATGAAGCAGTGGTAACAGAATGGGACAATGACAATAAACGTGTGGAACATCGCCTTCAGAACAACAAAAAATACAGAGTGAAGAAGAAGAAACAGACATACGAAAGAGAGAGGAAGGAACGGGAAGGCGACGGTGGAGAAACCGCCATTGAAGGTTAAGCTCCAGCCGTGAGGAGAGCGGCCAAAAAGATGCAGACCAGATTGTCAAAGAAAGCGAAGAAGAAACATCCGGGAGTGGGTGGGGAATAGCAAGGGGTGAGCTGAGAAGAGTATAGATCGAACCGGTGGAAAAAGAAGAAATGGGGGCAACAGAGTCACGAAGAGGAAGGAAGAAAGGAATAGAGAGGCTAGGGCCAGAAACAGAGATGAAACCAGAATCAGAAACAAGGGAAAGGAAGAGAGAATAGAGAGTAGAACGAAGGAGATCATCTTCCTCCAGTAGGGACGTAGAACGGGGAAGAGAGAGGAAAGGAGCATCCAGGAGAGGTCAGCAGTAAGACCCAAGGAGGGAAGATGAAGTAGGGTTGATCAGGAGAGTGAATCAGAGTCGAAAATAAAAGTGGTTCCGCAAGAAGATCACGAGTAGTAGAGGGAGTTGCGCGAAGAAGTGGAAGTGAGCGGAAGAACGCTAGAGCTTGAGTAATGAGGGGTGGAAATTGATTAAAATAAGAAGGATAAGAGTCCATCCGAAGATATAAGAGAAAAGAAAAGGATGGATCTTGGAGAGAGATAAGAATATCAAAAGTAGAGCAGAGTGATAGAGAAGGAGTGAGAAGAAGGCGAAGGAATGAAATGATGCAAAAGGTTCGGTAGTAAAGGCGTACATCCGGTAAGCGAGTTCCTCCCAGGGAAGCTGGAAGGGTGAGAGTCGTAGCAGCAACCCAATGCTTTGCTGACCAAATCACGGAAGTGAAGATGCTGTTGATAGTAGAGAGACGAGCCGAGGTAAACACCGACGAGTTCCAAGGAAACAAACATTGGGATAGAAGGTATCGCTGGACAATTTGCGCTCTCTGAATGTAAGAAGCGAAAGAATGCGTGAATCTCCAAAACGCAGCTGAGCATTGTAATCGAGAAAGGAGTCCATTCCAGGTAATAATTCCATCAGTGAATGGATGTCCAAACTGAGCGCCAAGAATTTTCTGGGTCGAGGAGGACCACACCGCGCCCCATTGGGTATCGGTGTGGCCCATCCAAGACCCACACCACAACCCGGTGCTCTTGAGCACGTTCAAGGACGCACCAGAGAGAGCTGCATACTGTTGATACGTGGAAAGTAGTATATCAAACTGTTCATCTCGTCGGAGACAGAAAGTGGCGTCATCTGCATAGGCGGAAACAACGAAACGGTGATGCCTGGTGCTAGAAACGGTCAACGGCAATGCAGAAAGAAGAGATGAACGGCTGGCAATCAAGAAAGGTTCAAATGCAAGGGAAAAGAGCTGCCCTGAGAGGGGGCAACCATGCCGGATTCCTCGTTGGAAAGGGATGGGTGCCGTCAAAAATGAGGCCGCCCGAACATGAAAATGAGCGCCCCGTTAAAGACTGAGAAGGAAAGAGAAAAAAGGGGAAGGAAAGCCAAAATGGGTTAGAACAGCAGAGAGATAGTCTTGGGAAACGTTATCAAAAGCAGACTGTTGATCAATGTTAAATAGGGCTAAGGTTCTGAATGTTTGCGAGCAAGAAAATTGAGATTAAGAAGAAAAGAAATGTTGTTAGCGATAGACCGACCAGGAACAGTGTATGACTGGTCGGGAGAATCAAGAAACGAAAGGACAGAGTTAAGGCGTCGAGAAAGGAGTTTCGTGAAAAATTTATAATCAATATTAAGGATGGAGATAGGGTGCCAATTTGTCAGATTCAGGAGGTCCCCCTTCTTCGGCAAGAGGATGACATGAGCAACTGTAAATTCCGGCGGAAGCGCAGAAGAAGAAAGAGCACAAGAAAAACCAGCAGAAAGAAAAGGTAGAAGGGACGGAAGAAAAGCACGGTAGAAGGACAGCGGAAGACCATCAGGTCCCAGGGAGGCATGGGAGTTCAGGAAAGAAAACGCCTCTCGAAGTTCAGGCAAAGAAAACTGAGCAGTGAGGGGAGCACAGAGAGAAGGTGGGGCCTGAGGGAGAGAAGAGAGAAGGAGAGAAAAAGAAAGATCAGTAACCTGCGCGACCGCTCGGAACTTCTCCTGAAAGAAGCGACGGACTTGGGAGCAAATAAGAGATGTGTCGGACGTGGTGAAGCCGTTAGGAAGGCGAAAATGTCGAAGTGAGGTTGACGCTCGTCTCGATGATTCCATCTTGGAAAGAACTTCAAAGGCTTGTGTCGATGGAGATAGACGCAGAAGTCGAAATCGACGCACAGCTTGTTGGGCAAGCGGTTGTAGGTGAGCGTGTAGTTCATCATGAACTACTGAATACTGTGGATCCGACATTGGTAACGAAGAAAGTAAGCCTCCCGAAGATTGCTGATCGCCATCGCACGAGTGGTAGTGATAGAAAATGAAAGGCGTCGTACCAATAATAGAAGGTCTTGTTTAATGTCGAGCCACAGGCGCAGGGCACTCGGAGTAGTAGCTAGCAGAGGTTTCCGACCAGCAAGGAACTGCTCAACTGTATCGCAGAAAGACCGATCTTGTAAAATTGTATCATCAAGAGAAACACAGCATTGTATCATCAAGAGAAACACAGCGCTATGATCGGAGGACACTGTGGGGAGGTGCCGTGCCGAAGTTATAGTGGGAATCAAAGAAGAGACAACATAAATACGGTCCAATCGAGCGGCAGCAGAAAACTGCGTCGGGGAATGGCACCAAGTAAATGAAATGGTTTGAGGATTTAGCTCGCGAAAAGAGTCAACAAACTGAAAATCAGCAATAAACTGTGTTAACTTGGAGACTAGATTCGCACGGTGTTCTCCGTGCGACAAATAGCGGTCTACATAGGGCTGCACCGTGCAGTTAAAATCCCCTTCAATGATGAAAAAATCCCCGGAGGGACTCGCAGCAAACGCTGCACGTAGACTCCGAGAAAGTAGATCAACATATGGTTCTTCAGTTGGTATATACACATTAAACACATGAAAAGTTACAGTATCAACACAGAAAGTAAGGCATTGCAATAAATCTGAATATAAGTTATTGACAGAAATAGAAGAGATACGGTGCATTAAACGACGGTGTACACCGACGGCAATGCCACCAGACCTCGATTGGTGGTACGCATGGTAGAATGTGTAAGGCCACGACCGCCATCTGTGTGTCGGCGTATCAGTTGAACATCAAGTCTCTTGAAGGAGGAGGACATCACTGGTATCCGCTGCGAGGTCCTCATAGACAAGGGCATTCACATCAGAGGTCGCAAATCCGCGACAGTTGAAGGTCGTCACGATGAAAGCGCCAAATCAGTGGGTAGAGTGAGCACCTTACGCAAGTGGTCTCGAAGTTTAGTGTATCGACAATGCATCATTTTCACAGCAGCGGCATCATTAGAAAACGGACTACAAAGCGCTTGATAGATGCAGTCCAACTCCGTCAACTGCACAGTCACCGCCGGAAGCTGAGCCGTATGTGCCTGGACAAAAGGAGAATCCCCCAAGCAACGATTTCCGACAGAAAACGTCATGTAACTCCGGATATGATAGAGGAGTCGACGGAAATACATGTTGTTGCAGTCTTGCAAGAAATTCCTCATAAAGTAAGATAAAGTCTTCAGGGTTCGAAGACAAATCACAATCTTTGAGGCGAGAAGCCGACGTACGGGATCGAGTAGAAAGTGGCGACTTCCCTTGAAGCTTCCGCCGCTTGGAGGAACCGTGGGGGGCCTTTGGCGCTTCTCTTTTGTCAGTGCAGGTCCGAGAGGTCGCGTCCGACCCATCACTTAAGGTGTGGTCACGGACGCTCTGGTAAGCGGTGTCGGTGTCCGCATTGGAAGTTTCAGTATCAAACAACATCTGACCATCAGCATCAGTAATGTCGCCAGGTGGTGCAGGAGCAAGGAAAGGCAATATCGGTGGTAATTTAGGATAATGCTCTACAGAAGCAGGAGGTGGTAAGGCAGTCGACTTAGGAGCAATCTCCACGTGAAGAGGATCAGCAGGTGTCGAAGATAGTGATGAGGCACCAACAGGGGTGTAGTGAGTATCCATCCGTGGTGCAGAAGAACCAGGTGATGGCAGTGCAATAGGACACTCTTTGTAGAAATGTCCAACTTCCTTGCACTGACTGCAATGGAATTCAGTCAATAGATCAATTTGGTGAGTCTGACCATCACACTTAACTGTGAAGTGAGTTGGGAGCTGAGCAATAGCTTCTTGGGAAGGAAAATAGACACGTGCAACTCGAGGGGCTCCACGGATGGTATCATGCATCGGGTCGTTCTTTGCAGCTAAGTGTGTTTGAATCCCTCCAACGACTCGCCCTAGAGATGAAAGCACAGCGTATGACATGACGTCAGTCACCTCTGGGGGTACAGGGTAAAAAGAAACATTTACTGGTCGTTGGGCCATTGGTTCTGGAGTAAATTGGCGATCTCCTATGTTCAGGCCTGTCGTCAAGACAGACTTGGCATATTCAACCTTGGCAAGATAAACGACAACCGTCCGGCCCCGCCGAAACATATGCGAAACGGCGTCTGGTGGAAACAGGCGTTGAAGGGCATCGGCTTAGATTCGCATCGGTGTATCCGAGAGAGCCTCAAAACTAACTCCCTTAGCCAGGTTTTCAAAGAAAGCAGTCGCGGCTGGCGAGCCTCCTGGAATTTCAAGAAGAATGTTGTTTCCAGCACGATAAATATAAGTGTGCAAAGCTTGAGCGCTTGCATACAGATCCTTTTTTTTTTTTTTTTTTTTTGATTAGAGGTTTAACGACCACCGTGAGCAACTCAATGGGCTATAAGCAGTCGCCCGTCCCTAATTTAGGGTCACTGGTTCCAGGGAAGGGAGAGAGCCAGTGCCGTAAGACAAACACAACATCCATGCCTGACCGGGATTCGAACCCGGACCCCTTACGGACGAATGATCAGAGGCCAGCGCCTTAGACCACTGCGCCACCGGGGCGGCTACAGATCCTTGGAAAGCTGACGAGGAGTAGAAGAGGCTGCAACCTTCGAATACGTGGCAAACGACTGAACCGGCACAGAAGAACTGGAAGAGGCTTCACCACCAGTAATATCTGTGGTTTCATCAACTGAAGCAGAAGCTTAAAGGTTTGACGTAGCTGGGGAAGTCAACGGATTGACACCCGAAAGGCTACCAAACGCACCACTCGGAGAGGGTAGTGCTAGCTAGGGAAGACAGCACAGGGACGCTGGCATCAGTCGAAGACAAAAATTGTGATGATGATGGTCCATTGGAAGCGAAGGCTGGGCTCCGCCCCTATCCGCCGGAAGTCGCCATTTGCAATTTTGATGAAGTGTGCACGGCCGACCGGCTAGGTCGAACGTAAACAAACTGATAATAGCAAAAGAAAAAACTCACCCGCTCGGGAGTAGACTTAAAATAATCACAGGACTTTCACGAATCGACGACGACAAACAGATAAGGAAGAAACACTTGATATCATACAACACAACCCAATATATACGGAACTCACACGAACGTGACCGCTGAGGCTTCGACTTCCTCTATCACTGATTTTCTTTGATCTGCCGGTACGTTTTGATGCTTCAGGCACGCCATGTGTCTTCCACTTATTCAGTACATCCAAAACAGTTGACTGGGTATGGTTAAACACCTCTCGGTTTCTTTTATGGACAACCCACTAATATAACACCCAACAATCTTTCCTTTCTCAAAGTCAGTTCTCTCGCGCCGCGACATTTTCACTCAACCTCACAGTGCGATATGATTGCGGTCAGCTGCAGGCTTGTTTTTATGCCGTTTGCATGTGTACTGCGTATCTTAACAACGCAGAGGATCCGTTAATTTGCTTTCGAATGGGTGTTTTTTTTTTTTTTTTGATTGGAGGTTTAACGACCACCGTGAGCAACTCAATGGGCTATAAGCAGTCGCCCGTCCCTAATTTAGGGTCACTGGTTCCAGGGAAGGGAGAGAGCCAGTGCCGTAAGACAAACACAACATCCATGCCTGACCGGGATTCGAACCCGGACCCCTTACGGACGAATGATCAGAGGCCAGAGCCTTAGACCACTGCGCCACCGGGGCGGCCGAAAGGGTGTCCGGTGACTTTTCTCAATATAGTGTCTATTAATTAAACAATCGCCTTTCAAGATTACAAGGCCAGTACAAAAGTTTGTAAAACGTTTTTAAGTCGGTACACTCGTTGAAAGGGAGTGAAGGTAAATAAAAAAATCGTTACCTTGAAAAATAAATTTATCAATTATTTTTTTTTTTTTTGATTGGAGGTTTAACGACCACCGTGAGCAACTCAATGGGCTATAAGCAGTCACCCGTCCCTAATTTAGGGTCACTGGTTCCAGGGAAGGGAGAGAGCCAGTGCCGTAAGACAAACACAACATCCATGCCTGACCGGGATTCGAACCCGGACCCCTTACGGACGAATGATCAGAGGCCAACGCCTTAGACCACTGCGCCAGCGAGGCGGCATCAATTATATGAAAAAACATTCCTGAAAAATAAGTCGCAATATTGTAAAATTAAAAAGACAACCCTTCGTTTCACATCGCGCAGGAACGGAACTCACCTGCTAGCACTCGGTCAAACGTGGCAACCTACTGTAGTTTTTAAAGCGACCAGCTGCGCAAACAAGCTGTTGTAGTTCGATTCGACCCTGATCCAGCGGGCGTTTTTCCGGACCTGAGGAAATTTCTCCAACGCTATGACGTCAGACAGGTATGTTTCTTTGGGAAAGAAAGAGGAGTTGTGCTTTTGGGAACTGTGATAATCTTTTTTTTTTCATTTTTTTTTTTTTTATGGCCACAACTGGGAACTTGATGGGCAAGATTCGGCAAGACATAAGTTACGTCACGTGATTTCTGGCTGCCACTGCCGGGAAACTGGTGGACCACTTTAGGATAGCCATCATTTATGGCACGTGCTTTGGCAGCCACTTTTTGTGACGAATACCTGATGGCCTTGTTCTGTCATATGACAACTGATGGGGGTGCCAACTGTTGGCTTCCAGTTGGCCCGAACTGCTGGCCCATGTGCTGGCGGCGAAAACATTTTATTGACGTTTGGACAGCAACATACTGCTGGGCCACTGCTGGCATTGCTGGCTTGAGTGTTGGCCCAACAAGACTGTTTTTGCTGAGACATATCTTCAGAATAAGAGTATCAGGTAATTCTGCTACAGTTTGTTGCCGGGAAGTTTATTGTGCAATAAGATACAAGGACTGCGGTCTATCATTGCAATTTTCCTCAGTAACTGAGCGCAGACACCTTAACAATGCATCCGGCAGTTGATTATTTTATCACTCTGATACTTAATTTCAATGTTATACTCCTGCAATTTTAACGCTCAACGAAGTCTGTTGGGCAGGTTTTTTTAACAGTGCTGAAATGCTGAAACACTGAATGATCAATTGCATCAAACAGAAGTCATCGTTCTTTCCATGTTTATAACTGAGTCACGGAAAAATTCTCATCGGCCGCCACCGGAATCGAACCCAGGGTCTTCCAGTTACGCGCAGGATATGCTTTCACTGCCCCACAGCGGCCTCGAATTCCTCTAGACTCACATACACTAACTGCCAAGCCAATTACCAGATTGCTTCTTGGTGCCCCGCACAATGCTGGTGATTCACCAAAGATGGTAAGCAGCAACTGAACAAATAATTAGAATGCGAATGAATAATTAATACAGACATTTGACGTGGACTAGAAACATCAAAAAGAAGTCATCGTTCTTTCCACGTTTATAAGTGAGTCACGGAAAATTTATTATTGGCCGCCACCGGGCATCGAACCCAGGTCTTCCAGTTACGCGCCGGATATGCTTCTACTGCACCACAGCGGCCTCAAATTCCTCCCGACTCCCATACACTAACTGCCAAGCCAATTGGCAGATTGCTTCTTGGAGCCCTGCACAATGCTGGGGATTCACCAAAGATGGTAAGCAGCAACTGAACAAATAACTGGAAGGTGAATGAATAATTAATACAGACATTTGACGTGGACTAGGAACATCCAACAGAAGTCATCTCTCTTTCCACCTTTATAAGTGAGTCACGGAAAAATTATCATTGGCCGCCACTGGAAATCGAACCCAGGGTCTTCCAGTTACGCGCCGGATATGCTTCCACTGCACCACAGCGGCCTCGAATTTTTTATAAGTGAGTAACGGAAAAATTCTCATTGGCCGCCACAGGGAATCGAACCCATGATCTTCCAGTTACGTCTGTAATGTCTGTATTAATTATTCATTCGCCTTCTAATTATTTGTTCATTTGCTGCTCACCATCTTTGGTGAATCCCCAGCATTGTGCGGGGCTCCAAGAAGCAATCTGCCAATTGATTTGGCAGTTAGTGTATGTGAGTCGGGAGGAATTCGACGCCGCTGTGGTGCAGTGGAAGCATATCCGGCGCGTAACTGGAAGACCCTGAGCTCGATTCTTGGTGGCGGCCTATGAATAATTTTTCCGTGACTCACTTATAAACGTGGAAAGAGCGATGACTTCTGTTTGATGTTCCTAGTCCACGTCAAATGTCTGTATTAATGACTTTTAATTGGTTTAACTAACGCTTAATTTTTCTGAGGAAAACAAAATCTCCAAACATTCTCTTTTTGTCGTTGAATTAGGTTCAACTTTAGAATAAGATTCTAGACAAATATACAATGGGATGTGTATTCTGCGTTGAACCCTCCAAGACCAGAACATGTATAAATTTCAGAGTGTTTTGTTTGGTTAGGAAATGCTAACACAAGAGGTGAAATTAAGGTATTTTTCAATTCCTGGATTGCATTGTCGGCTGCTGTCATCCCGCTAAACTCTTTATATTCCTCTTGAGTTCATATACATACTCACGTAATGTTGCATCATTTGGTACAAACAACTGGTACTATCCAGTCATGCTTAGAAATTAAGAAAGTTTCTTCCCCGCTTTCGGTAGAGGAAATTAAGAGATAGCCCTAACTGTACTGTCACCTGTAATCAGCGACTGAGATGTAATCTTAAAACACAAATACGCGAACTCGTCTCTTTCAAATTTACACTAGCTAGGTTTTAGGATTAAACCTGCATATTGCAATTCGAACACTTTGTCCAAAAGATCTAAATGCTCTTCAAATGTTTCAGATGTGACTTTATTGTCATCAAGGTGAAGATGAACTTGTGGCCCTAAGACGGGTCTCAACGCTGTATTCTTTGGTCTCTGAAAAGTGGTTGGCGCAGCAGCAATTCCAAAAGGCATACGGAAAAACGAATATGCCCCCAAAAAAATTACGAATCCAGTTTTATCGACGAAATCTGGGTGCATAGCAACTTTCCAGTATACAATGCTTGCCAAATCTATGCTGGAAAGCTACTTTGTGCAGGAGATATTATGTAATATGTCACTAATAACAATGACTAAGTGGTTGCCCCAATAATGATAAGTCGCACAAGCTATATCTCTCGAGTAAAAGCCGTCTTTGTGCTGATAACTGAAAATTACACTGGCGGAAAGTGAAAAAAGAACACCAAGAAGGAATTGGCGGACGATCATGAAATCTACATATGTTTATAGGGTCAAGTTTACGTAGGTGTGATGTTAATTTCGGGACCAACCGGTGAGCGCTTACGCCACAGCACGGCATAATATGCAAATTATCGTCGGTGGTATTTAAGGAGTACGGCGAAGTGAATGTAATCAGTCGTCGGCGTACGGACACGTGCGAAGACCCTGAAGAAGCTGCAATGCCTGGACATGGAAGACGTGTACGATTTCAGCAGTTATCGGACTTTGAGCGAGGTCGTCTAGTCGGACTCCGCGAGGCCGGGTGATCGTATCGTCGTATTGCGGAGCGAATTGGACGGGAAGTATTGGTGGTGGTACAATGGTGGCGTAGATGGTCCGAGGAACATTCCCACACGAGAAGACGTGAAACCGGGAGTTACAGACGGACTGATGAGCGAACCGATCGACGCATAAGAAGAGCGGCGTTGTCAAGCAGAACATCCACTGCGACGCAAATCCGAGCTGCCGTTGCACCTGAGGTGACTGTGCGAACAATACGCAACCGTCTACTGGATGCAGGACTACGTGCACGTGTGCCTCTGGCATGTGTACCTCTGACTCCAGCCCACCGTCAGGAACGGCTGCAGTGGTGTCGCCAACATCTGCACTGGATAACGCAATGGCGATCTGTCGTGTTCAGCGATGAAAGCAGATTCTGCTTGGGAGCCTCCAATGGCCGTATGCGTGTTCGCAGACGCACAGGGAAGCGTTCCACCATTCTCGCATCCTCCAGCGACACACAGAACCTACACCTGGTCTCCTGGTATGTGTAGCGATCAGCTATCAGTCCCGTACACAACTAGTGTTTGTACCGGGTACGTTAAACAGCACCTCCTACATCAACAACATCATACAACCCGTTGTTGTGCCATTTGTAAGGTCGGTCCATCGTGGTGTTTTCCAGCAAGATAACGCACGCCAACAAACGGCACGTACAACGCAACATGCATTTCAGGGTGTGAGACAAATTCCAAGGCCTGCACGTTCACCGGATTTGTCCCACATTGACCACGTGTGGGATTTTATGGGACAACGACTTATCCGGTCTCCACGACCATCCCCGATTTACGCGTCCAGGTTGAGGATGCTTTGAATTCAATACCCCAAACTTACATCCAACATCTGTACGACAGACTCCATGCCAGAATTGCACAGTGTGACGCAGTTCATGGCGGTTCAACCTCGTACTAACCATGTTACATGGAAATGTTATTTTTCAGTTTACCATCAAATACAGCTGTATTTTGCCATAACGTTTTGATCACTTTATCCTCTGTATTCCGTTATTATGCTGTATAAATTTCGTTGGTATCAGACGTCTCCTTCTTGGTGTTCTTTTTCACTTTCCGCCAGTGTATAATAAAACTCGGTTTAGCTTAATTCAAATTAACTCATAGTATGAGACATCAATTTAATAAAACCTTATGATATATAAAAACAGATTAAAAGACATGAGTACTTTCGGGCCATCGCATGGCCCATCCTCACATGGAACGACAAAATTGACAAGATCTGCATAATATAAACTAAGTGGCCACTTTATTATAACCACTCCCTCAGTACTTCGTTGGGCCACCTTTTGCCTTTAATACTGCGTCGATTCTTCGTGGCATGGACTCCACGAGATGTTGATAGGTGGTTTGTGGAATCTGAGACCATGCTTGATGAATAGCACTTTCCAAGAGTGTGAGATCGCAGGGTTGTGGATCCAGCTGTCTGATGGCTTATTCAACTTCATCCCACAAATTATCAATGGGGTTAAGATCTGGAGATTGTGGGGGCCACCTAAGCAAAGTAAACTCCCATTATGTTCCTGAAACCAATCCTGTACAATACGAGCACTATGGCAGAACGCATTATCTTGTTGAAAGTAGCCATCGCCATTGGGATCAACCATCCCCATGACAGGATGCACTTGGTCCGCAACAATGTTTAGATATGATGTGCCAGTCAGACGTTGATCAACACGAATTAAAGGGCCCAATACATGCCAGGAAAACATTCCTCAAACCATAATGTTGCCTCCACCTGCTTGAAGGGTTGTACCAACGCATTTGGGGTCCATACTTTCGTGCTGTTTCCCCCAAATTCTCACTCGGCCATCGACATGGTGCAACTGAAAGTGTGATTCATCGGACCACATAATTTGTTTTTAATTATCGACTGTCCAATCCTTGTGATCCTGGGCGAACTGGAGACGTTTCCTCATGTTAACTGCAGGCAGCAAAGCTGTTCGAACAGGCCTTCGGCTGCCATATCCCATCCGATGCAGTGTACGGTGAACAGTGCGTGCAGAGATCATTTGAGGGGATCCTTGATTAAGATGGTCTGTAATTTGCTGCACGGTTGTCCTTCTGTTGTCTGTTACCAGTCTGTACACTCTCCGTTCCGCCCGAGCAGTCACTAGTCGATGACGACCTCACGTTGCACGTAGAGACCCAGTTTTCTGGCTGACAGTCCAGTCTTTAAACACTTTAACAACAGCTGCTCTGGAACATTTTACGAATGCGGCGGTTTCGGTGATACTCGCTCCATGGCTCCGAGCTCCAACAATCATCCTACGTAGAAAGTCCGTCAAATCGCATTTTTTACCCATCTTGTCACCCAAAAATCACTTCTACTACTGTCGCAAGCACTAAGTTTTCCCTCTGGTGGCAACAGCGTGCAGCTATAGCTCATTTGCTTAAAACTGTCAGGTGGTCATAATAAAGTGGCCACTCAGTGTATATACGTACATGAAACGCTGTCAAAGTCGGTTATTGTACATATATGCAAAAAAGGAAGACATTCCTTCTCGGCTCATTATCCCACGCTTACGGGTTTTTCAAAGCCCTTATGATAAGAATTAATTAATACCTTATAAGCGTTTGGGAGCTCATGGGGCATAGAGTCATTACAACGAACACTTTGTGAGTGATAAATGAACATGCTTTCGGAAAGAAGTTGCGTTTTACAATTTTTAGGGCTAACCAGAATTTTAAATTTTTCCCAGTCCAGATATAAAATCCCTTCTGTCACTTTTTTTAGCAAGTGCTGTTTTGGTGTCTCCTGTCTAAATATTATATTTATGTTCCTTTGCCCTGCAAGACAAATTCCATCCGGTCGATCCTATATAGACAGATTGAGTAGTTCCAAAAACGTCATTTAACCCCTTAACGACCATAACGCCCAAACCGCCCGTACATACAAACGGCCATAGCCGCCCGAAACACCTAGAGTGAGTCACATTTCCTACCCTCACTTGCTTTTAAAATTTGAACGACTTATGAGGAATCAGCAGGAGTCACATCTGTCACTATTGTTGTTATTAAACAAAGAAGTAAACCAACAGTCAGTTTCGGACGTTATACTATTTAGAGTGATACAAGATTTTTTGGTCATGGCTTTTAAATGGTTAATGGAATGCAATGGACACCCCATCTTTGTGAAATATCCGTCGGGGTTCTATCCTTTCTGACAAATGCCAGGATATTAAGGGCGTTGCAGAACTACAATGGGTCTTGTCGTTTGCCTCCCAATTTGGATATCCTGATTACGTTTTTAACCAGATCCATTCTAGAATTAAAAGTAAACTTGCATTACAACCGCTTTTGCCTACACCATTACGTTTCATTACTTCCATCGATTACATCCCTTTAATCACTCAACCTCTTCGTAAAATTTTTTCCGGAAATTTGGATTGGATTTCGGCACTCGCTCCCTTAATATCCTGCCACTTGTCAGAAAGGACAGGACCCCGACGGATATTTCACAAAGATGGGGTGTCTATTGTATTCCATTAAGACGTTTTTGGAACTACTCAATATGTCTATTCACGAGATCGACCGGACGGAATTTGTCTTGCAGGGTAAAGGAACATAAATATAATATCCAGACAGGAGGTACCAAAACAGCACTTGCTAAAAAAGTAACAGAAAGGATTTTATATCTGGACTGGAAAAATTTTAAAATTCTGGTCACCCCTAAAAATCGTAATACGCTGCTTCTTACCGAAAGCATGTTCATTTATCACTCACAAAGTGTTCGTTGCAATGACTCTATGCCTCATGAGCTTCCCAACGCTTATAAGCTATTCATTAATTCTAATCCTAGGGGCTTTGAATTACCCATAACCGTGGGATAATGAGCCGGGAAGGAATGTCTTTCTACTTTGCATATATGTACAGCCGCCCCGGTGGCGCAGTGGTCTAAGGCGCTGGCCTCTGATGATTCGTCCGGGAGGGGTCCGGGTTCGAATCCCGGTGAGGCATGGATGTTGTGTTTGTCTTACAGCACTGGCTCTCTCCCTTCCCTGGAACCAGTGACCCTAAATTAGGGACGGGCGACTGCTTATAGCCCATTGAGTTGCTCACGGTGGTCGTTAAACCTCCAATAAAAAAAATATATGTATATGTACAACAACCGGCTTTGACTGTGTTTCATGTGTGTATATATATTATGCGGATCTTGTCAATTTTGTCGTTCCATCTGAGGATGGGCCATGCGATGGCCCGAAAGTACTCATATCTTTTAATCTGTTTTTAAATATCATAAGGTTTTATTAAAATCGATGTCTCATACTATGAGTTAATTTGATTTAAGCTAAACCGAGTTTTATTATTTTCAATTATCCGCACAAAGACGGCTTTTACTCGAGAGATATAGCTTGTGCGACTCATCGTTATTGGAATACCTAGCCGCACGTAAATGTATGTTATTTGCAGCATCAACTGTCATGAATATGTTTGCAAGATCCGCGAATGTGTTTCGAAGAAACAGACTGAAACTCGTCAAAGAAGAGTCCCACTTGAAATTCCTGATTAACTGTAGTGAATTATCGGTTATTCCTAAGTTCCTTCGAATAACCACCACACTTAGAACATGGAAAGATAATGATATATTGAAAACTGCTGAAGGGAAGAGGCTTAAACAGGAAATTAGGTCCAAGAAGGGGTTCATAAATTACCTACAAAGAAGGACTTATTATTCGTTTTCTATTTTTGTCACGGACTCTCACCCACTTATTGTCGACAGAACCTTAACTATGTTGGCCTCGACTGCAGATACCCTTGCAAAGTCTTTATATACATCTCATGTCAAACAATTACGGGGGTTAGTGGACAGGAAAACCAGGAGGCAAAATTGTGGCAGCGAAAATACCTCTAGTGAAATCCAACCCCTTCGGTAATAGCACCACAGACCGTCATTAACCTTAGTGACTTTCAACTGAGTGATCAACAAAGAATGTCCTTCAACATGGGATGGAATTTGCTTTTCCTGAAAGGTTAGCTTACCACACATCATCTCGGAAGTTGAAAACCTTATTTCTCAACTACCTGCTTCGGAACAAACTTTTTACAAGGATAAAAACCTCTAAGATTATCAATAAGGAACATAATAAACTAATCAAAATGAAAAATTCATCCACTACTGAAAAACGACTTTTACGGACCCTTAAGGAAGAACCTTCCATCTCGATTATTACCACCGATAAAACCTCTCAAATTGTGATTATTAACACTGCTAATTATTGTGATAAAAGGATCTCTGCCATTTCCAGTATCCCACATTGTATCATCAATCATAACCCTATAAACTCCACCATTTCATCTTTGTCAAAACTAGGTAAGGACTTTGTTTTTCCCCTAGCTTCCGGTGCTCCTTTAAGCCCCCACCAGGACCCTGCGTTACCAGCGTATTTGGTAAAATTAAACTGCACAAACCTAATCATCCGCTCCAGCCACTGGTCTCTGCAAGGTCTAGTCCTTAGAAGCCGTCCTTTCTAAATACCTCTCTTATCTAGTTCAGGATTCCCATTACGCTGTAAAGAATTCTACCCAAGTTGTATCAAAACTTTCAAATCTTCTAACCCAGGCTAAACCATTCATTCTGGCTTCCCTCGACGTGGTGTCACTTTACCCCAATGTCCCGTTGAATTCACACATCAGATTATCGAAAATCAACTTCATTCCTTAGGGCACCCACTTACTGAGATTTCAGCCATAATGAATGCGCTTTGGTTTGTTAAAAAACGGTCCTATTTCCAATTTCAAGATAAACTTTATCGTCAAACCGATAGCGCTGCCATGGGATCACCGCTTTCGGGCATTTTAGCCGAAATTTTCATGCAGTACCTTGAAAATACATTTTTGGCTTCTTATCCCCACCAACCTCTGTTATTTCTCAGGTATGTAGACGATATCTTATTACTCTGGCCCTACTCCTTTCCTGAATACAAACATTCACGAGTTCTTTCTCTTCACAATTGCAGTCAATACAGTTTACCCTAGAAATCGAACAAGACCTAAAACTCCAGTTTCTTGATATTATGATTACCCGTCATCCAAACCAGCTTTTACCATTACACTTTGCTGTTTATAGAAAACCGTCTTGTACCCCAATTATGATTCCATACTCCTCTAATCATCCGCAAAACCAAAAGTTAACGTCTCTTCACTTTTTCATTCGTAGAGCCTACACCCATTCCTCAACCCGCACTGCACGCGTTGCATAACTACAATGGGTCTCGTCGATTGCCTCCCAATTTGGATATCCTGATTACGTTTTTAATTGGATCCACTCCAGAGTTAAAAGTAAACTTACTACTACCTTACAACCGTTTTTACCTACACCATTACGTTTCATTACTTCCATCGATTACACCCCTTTAATCACTCAACCTCTTCGTAATATTTGCCGGAAATTTGGATCGGATTTCGGCACTCGCTCCCTTAATATCCTGCCACTTGTCAGAAAGGACAGGCCCCCGACGGATATTTCGCAAAGATGGGGTGTCTATTGTATTCCATTAAGACGTTTTTGGAACTACTCAATATGTCTATTCACGAGATCGACCGGACGGAATTTGTCTTGCAGGGTAAAGGAACATAAATATAATATCCAGACAGGAGGTACCAAAACAGCACTTGCTAAAAAAGTAACAGAAGGGATTTTATATCCGGACTGGGAAAATTTTAAAATTCTGGTTACCCTTAAAAATCGTAATACGCTGCTTCTTTCCGAAAGCATGTTCATTTATTACTCGCAAAGTATTTTTTGTAATGACTCTATGCCTCATGAGCTCCCCAACGCTTATAAGGTATTAATTAATTCTAATCCTAGGGGCTTTGAATTACCCGTAACTGTGGCATAATGAGCCGGGAAGGAATGTCTTCCTTGTTGCATATATGTACAACAACGGACTTGGACTGCGTTTCATGTGTGTATATATATTATGTGGATCTTGTCAATTTTGTCGTTCCATCTGAAGACGGGCCATGCGATGGCCCGAAAGTACTCATGTCTTTTAATCTGTTTTTAAATATCATAAGGTTTCATTAAATTGATGTCTCATACTATGAGATAATTTGAGTTAAGCTAAACCGAGTTTTATTATTTTCAATTATCCGCACAAAGACGGCTTTTACTCGAGAGAGAGGTAAGTGGTTGATTTCGTAACTTCATTTAGCTTTCTATATTCTAAGACAAAACTGTCCCCTATCCTTCTTAGGCATGAAGAAAGCTGGTGCTATTCAAATACTTGTGGATTCTTTAACAGTTCTTTGTTGGAGTATATTGTTCATTTTACCTAAGCAATGGGCCAAGCTGTTTACCAGTACCTACGTTCAATTCATTTCATTTACTTCAGTCAGTATATCGGAATTATGACTCTATTTTCTACTTTCTGGAAGTTCAGAACAGAGCAACAAATACTCTGAGGCTTTCAACGAAGTCCATTCGACCACACAGAGCTTTGCAAATAAACAACCTCCAGTGGGACAAATGGTGTTCCAGGCCAGCTTGAAAGGGATCCATCCATACATTCTCCTACCCACACCTAGAGGGTCTACCAAAATATCAGACTGGGCGACCAGCAGAACTCACCCACAAGTCGTGTGGTCCGCGCATTTACGCCAGATATCATGTTACCATTACTTGATTGGCTGCCAATCATATCCGAGAGAAGGGAGCTTATGGGAGTATGGCAAGCAGAATGAGAAGCAACCAATCTTTGCAGAGTGAAAAGTCAACGAAATTGGAAGGTTAGAAAGACATTAAAGCTTATACTGATTGTAATCTCTCCCAACGATTACAACTCCTGCAAAAAACATTTCGCGGCATTATTTGTACCACTTTTGATGAGGCGAACAATTCGTTAGGAAATGATAAATTGCACAAGCCTTGTTGAAATTTTCTACGTAGATCCAAACGCCGTCTCTAGAGGTAACGATGTTTGTCATCTGCAAGGTACGGTTCGTCCAGGATACTGATGTTCATCTTGCATGCTTACACGTGGCGAGCAAACCATTTGTTCACCTGCTCTCTATTTTGTTCCGTTAGCATCAAATCTCGAAGAATGATGTCGTAAATAGTTGACTGTGCTACTTCAATAATGTGCGCAATCTTTTCTTTTGTTTTGGAGGATTTCCACTTCTGCTAAGACATTTGACTTCTGCAGCTACGTCCAGAGTGTGACTTCGATAACTACGACACGTGCAGATATTCCTTCATGTTCCTGGATATTTCCATTAAGGTCCATGCTATTTTTGTGTATAGAAAAGGATGAATGCCCATTCTTCGCGTATTTTGATAATCTATGAATGACAATAGTTTTCGTTGCAGAATTATGCAGGAAGCATGAAAAAGAAAGTAAAGAGCTTGACACCTCACATTCCACGTAAGTCAGCTACTGTCAAAACTTAAGATGCCAAGCGATAACTCATCATCAAGGTAATCAAATCAAGGTTATCAAGTCAAGCTGGATAGCAAATGTCATCACAGCGTTTCAACAAGTTTTAGCAGACGAAAACTGCCTCGCGATCAACCTCTGAAGTTTAATTTAGTACTCATGCTGCATTTGTTAGACGGATTAAATTTCTGTTGTGAATGCCATAAAAGTCATCTGAAGATACTTTTAGTGTGTTACAATTTGTTGCAAATAAACTCTTTGCAAAAAAAACCGAAGCGACCACAAAAAATCCTCCAATCAAGATGAAAATCGATATGTGCAATATACATGCACAGTATATGAAAGGAAATGGTTGCAATTTCAGAGCAGTTCGGCCATGTATTCGGATAAAATAGCTACATGAGTGCTACAAGTCAGTACGCTGGCTGGTATACAAGCGGTTACCCGTTGTGTATGCATAGACTCATACAGTTCAGGGATACTGTTGAATTATAGCATGCCAGATGGTGTCCAAATTGCAGGCCAGTTCGCAGACATTCCGTGATGGGCGTAGGTGGCGTCCCATCATGTTTCAAACACGTTCGATCGGTGAGAAGTCCGGCAATTGGGCTGCTCATGGAAGAGTGTCAACATTACTCAGGCAGCCCTGGGAGATCCGTACCGTGTGTGGCCGGGCATTATCCTGTTGAAAACATTCTCGGTGATGCTGCTACAGGAATGGTAACACAAAAGGTCGTAAAGAGTCGTCGACGTACCGTTGAGCCGTGAGGGTGGTACGGTGGACTACCAATGGTGTCCGGCTATCGTAGCAAATGGCTCCCCAGACAATCACTACCGGCGTGTGAGCCGTGTGCCGTTCCACGGTAAATGCAGGATCCGTGCGCTGGTCGGCTCGTCTACAGATATGTTTGCGTTGGTCATCGGTGTCAAGTGCAAACAGTTTCTCATCACTGAAGACACCACGCAGCAGACACTATCCCACGTCGATCAAGCCAGACACCACTGCAAATGGTGCCACGATGCTCACTGGTCAGTGGTAGGCGGCGGAGTCGCCTCCTTTAATATAGTCTCCGTACCGCAAGTCGTCTGGAAATGGTCCGGATGGCTACTTCCGTACCTGTAGACGAAGCAACATGGCCACGGATGGTGGAGAGCGACGAATTCGGTTCTGTTCGTGCGGCTCTCACAATCGCTCGATCTCGCGTTCTGTAGTTACCCTCGGCCGTCCACTGCCCGTGTGCCGTTGGATTGTGCCCTCCTCGACGCATTGGCGCCAACATCGTCAGATCGCCGCGTCGCTCCATTGGCTATACGGCGACTTGACGAGCCGGCCTCTCTCGGCCCAATTATTCGTCCTTTCTGAAGCTCGCTCAACTGCTCGTAGTGTGCAGGAATCCAACGTCGAGGCATCCTCACAGTCCGTGGAGGTTAATGCAACCGCAATCCGCTGTCACAATTGTCCTTATGTGCGACCTTTGCTTTTGATATACCCTCCTCGATGCACGGTTCCCATGCGCTGTGTTGGGCCACTCTTTCGTCGTTAGTTGTTATTTTTAATCATTTCATATTCAGCCTCGAGGTACTTGCATGCGAATTTTCGTCAGTATCGAACGATTCAACGTTTTATCGACGTGTTTCGTTTTTTTTTGTTTTTTTTTTTTGCAAAGAGTGTAGTATCAAGCTGTATTTTGACTAAGTAAACAACTACTATGGGACAACTACTGGTTAAAACAATTAACCTTGCTAGGATTATTTAGTAAGTTTAATAAACCGCTTGAGCAGAATTTATTGGGCATTTTAATGCAGAAACCAAACATGGCCATAACGGTTGCAAATCCAGGTCGGTGAAAAAAGGTGATATCATCCCGGCATGTGCGTAAGGAACCCAAAGAGAATAACTTTGTGTATACGGCGAATAAAAGTGGTATCGCCGATTGTGAAAATTTATAGTACAATAATGAGCATGAGAGAAAGTGAATTTCTGCCCTTCGTAAAAAAACCTAGTATTTTTTATTGTTGTTTCGTTGGTTAATTGATTGTAGTGGTGAAAGGGCCTGAATAAGTCAAAGAGGCCCATGGTTAATCCCTAAAAGAGACGCAAAACATAACAAAAAAGACCCATAGACGAACACAACATGATACGGTGTAACAATCGACAACACAAATCGAAAGAAACCAATTTAAAGTTAAAAAGACAGCACAGACGAAACATTACCGTGATCTGTTAAAATACTGTCCACGGTTGCTGAGTTATAAAAATACAGCACACACGTAACACCTGTACAACCGTCAGAAGCGAATTGCATGTCCCACGAGAGGGGCGGTATCGCCACACAAGAAGTAGCTGTGGGTGAAACAACAATGCGCCTCCCCAGTGGCCGAGTGTTCAGAGGCGCAAGTTTCTGGCTGGTCATCAGAGCTGGACCTGGGTTCAAGTGCGGAATGAGGCATTCTCTCCTACGGCGCTGTCTATCACCTTTTCCTGGCACGATTTGGGAGGGGCAACTGCTTATAGCGGTAAAAGTTCCTTATGGTAGTCTTCAAACACTCAAACAAAAAAAAAAAGAAAAAAAAAGGAAAAGAAACTATATTGCCTAGTAGGAAGACGTGCGAGAAAATCTCTTTGTGGTTCTGCGCGAAGGCCAAGTCCAAGAAATCAATCAATTAGATTCAGTTTGTTTCCTATCTGTTGGTCCAACAACGCGCGCCATATACACTGAACGTGATTTCGAGAAAAGAATGCAAGTCTCCGTGATACAGTGGCAACACAGTGATTCCAGACGAAACGGACATGGGAGTATCATCAGCCGATGGGACTCGTTTCCCAGAAACGCAGCATTGCTCAAAATCCAGGAGAAAAGGACCTAAAACCAAGCCTCGTGTAAAGAATGGAGCACGCTTCTCACACGGCATAGCGAGTCTCCACCTTCCGCAGAGGACAAGCTCTGTAAAAACCTCAACGAATCCAGAGAAATAAATCATGGCACGCCCATGACTCTAAGTGACCAAGTGCGAGTTACACACCATTCATCTCCAAAGAAAACATAGTGGCTTCGGGTGTAATCCGCCCCCGTAAACGCCATAGACACGGATACCATCAGATCCCATGACACCACTTGACTTCAAGCCATGCGAATATAAAAATGAAGTCGAAGAATAGGTGCTGGACCAAGAGCTGTAGTACACAGACAGAGGGAAGAGGCGTTGGGGTAGAAAGTGATAGAATTATCTACCTGGATACCAAAAGGTTGGCAGTGAGGCTCCTAAAAAGCTATTGTTTCTCCGATCAATGACAAGTCGACTCGTGCATCTCGTACTACGGAGCACATACGCACGAAGTCCATAGGCTGTATTACACGAGGGCCGATTTTCAAAAGGCCGACGACACTGAGGTTACAAAATTACATCATATAACGGATGATCTGGTAGTAATCGTAACTTGAAATAAAACTGATGCGACAAATGCAGTCGACACTAGTTCAATAGCGATTCTTTCGATTCTAAATACAGGCTAGGCACAGGGGTGCTTCGGAAAGTACCCATAGAAGAACGCAAATCCTGATGATGCATTGTGTCCAGAGGTCAGAAAACAGACCACAGGGGCGATCCCCACAGACATAATAAGGTTTTGATCGAATGCTAGAATTTTAAATATGGAGAACTGCTGATACTCTGTTTACTCGCCATCACACTCCCGCGAGAACCTTCAAACTAATAAAAATTTTAGTGCTGGAAATATTAAAATGTTCCATCTACTCGAAGAAAGGTGAGAGCACGATCAACTTTAGGATCAAAAAACATTGTCTCCAGCAAAACAGGTATATCTGTGAAACCCAATCCCAGCTCACGTCAGGATGAAGTCCTAGTCTGCGACAGAAATGGGTATTTTCAGGATACAGAACAAAACTGATACTGAACACCAAAGTACTGAACCTGTCTAATGCCAACTGTAGCTGCATTTCAATGAGACGCATATTGGAAGACGAGCAAAATACACCGATGAACCATTACAATATACCACCCCCAGCCTAGAGAAATGAGCGCGCCTAGGGACCGAACGGTGGCGCAGATGAAGTTCACAGAGCAGTATGTATACGACCCAAGGACCGGCTTTCGGTTAGTAGAACGTACGAAATCAGAATAGGAAAAGCTTCCGATTTATTTCAGTTTGATAAAAGACAAATTGTGATGGCACGGCGCCTCAGAACTACGATCTCGGAAACGGCGCGGTTTGTGGATTGTTCACGTGCCTCGGTAGTGAGTACGTATCAAAAGTGGTGCACAGATGGCCAAACGACGAACCGTCGTATAGCCGTGTATCGTCCGCGGCTCATTGATGCCAGAGGGGAGCGGAGGCTGTCGCGCATTGTTCACAGCGACCGTAAGATCACAGTCCGACAAATCACCCGCAGCTACAAAAATGGGGATCAGAGCAATGTGTCACAGCACACAGTTCATCGCAGCCTTCTGCGCGTGGGCCTGCGTAGCCGAAGACCCAGCTGGGTCCCCATGCTCACTTCACGTCGTCGCCAACAGCGCATGAAAGGGCCCAAGATAATCGAGATTGGACAGTGGATGATTGAAAGAAAGTGGCTTGGTCTGACGAATCAAGATTCCTGGTGCATCACGTAGACGGCAGAGTGCGGATACGACGATTTCTAATGGGGGCTATGGCACTTGGATGCACTGTTGAGCGGAAACAAGCCAGCGGCAGCGGTGTTATTGTGTGGGTGATGTTTTCTTGGGACACTTTAGGCCCTATTATCCCAATAGAACAATCCCTGACAGCTGTCAGGTATTTGAACAATGTTGCGGACCAAGTTCACTCATTCATGGCAACTGTGTTCCCTGGTGGTGATGGCTATTGCCAACAGGATAATGCGCCATGCCACACTGCCAGATCGGCAAGGAGTGGTTCTAGGAACAGGCTGGTGACTTTCTGTTAATGTCTTGGCCTCCAAATTCACCTGACATGAACCCAATCGAACATTTGTGGTTCGACTTTGAAAAGCGGGTTCGCGCTAAATCAGCACCACCCCGAAAGGTACGGGAACTGGAGGACCTGCTATTGACATTATGGTACCAGATACCCCAGGATGCCTATCGCCACCTCATCGAATCGATTCCTCGCCGGGTGACCGCTATTTTGCGGGCTAAAGGCGGTTCTACAGCTTATTAGGTAAGTGGTCATAATGTAATAGCTCATTGGTGTATATGCAGATCAACATAAGCAGTACTGCAAACCGCATTAAGTAAATTCTGAAGCATGCTATTGATGCGAAGGATAAATAATGTCACACACGTGGTTCAACCGAGAGGGACGGCTTGGTATTGAAAACAGGACATCAGAAAGTCGTATCCAAGCGCATCTAGAACACCCAACCTCTAAGAAAACCAGTAATAAAAGTTGAGGGGGTCGCACTTAGCCCACACTCGTGGGCGTCACGGAAGGTACGTGCAGCGATGCTCGGTTTTACATCTTCTAGATACCCGAAAAGGTTTCATCAGGTGCTGTCTCCGTGCAGCAGCTTCAAGCACTGGAGTTTAAATGGTAAATCAGATGATTCTGAAGTGAACGATGACGACGTAAGCAGTTTAATGATGATGAGAGGATGTTGCAACATTTCAGGTAATGAATTAACCTCGCATTACCCATGCTTTCTATAACTTAGCACTAACTAAATACTTATTAGTGAGCGCAGTATGCCTGTTCATTGAGTGAAGCTTCCGAATCGTGCAGTGTTTTCTAAAAGGCAATATAAAAGTCTTTGGCCAAGAGTTCGAGGGGAAACGTTCGGATCAATTCCTGTTGAACAGAAGAAGGAAATTCACCAGTGACAAAGGCGACAAATGCCGTGGCATACCATAATGCACATCAACAGACCCAACAGCCATGGTGCAAGATCGATGTAAAGCTACCCTCGATTCCACCCTCATGAAGAAACTGTTATATTCAGTCAGAGTAAAGGGCGCAACAGACAATTTCGGTCTTCGTAAGACGGAACGAGGCAGAATATGCATTATGGCTGCAAACCGCGGAAAAAGTTGCACCCAGGCAGTCTGCAATGTCCACAGTATGGCATACGTGGCTCCGTCACTCTAAAAAACCAAGATTTGTAGATAACTGTAGTTTTCTCGGATCTTGTACATCTTTCCCGAGATGACCTGTGAACTGGTAAGTGTATTTTGGGAGGAAAAAAACGAGTCCAAGATTCCTTCATGCTGAGTCGACGTACCAACTGAGGATAGATCTTCGTACACTTAAACACTACTAGTACCTTGTTGGTTGGGTAAGTCTTAAATTTACTCCAGACCTTATGCAATGCTCTCCTTGCAAGGTCAAATTCGTCGAAGTCATAGGAATAAGTAGATAAGCTGCCCGAATAATGCACCCAGTAACTGACGCAATATTTACCCCAGTCGACTCCTGGGTCACGATATCAGAACTGCGGAAGCGGGAGAAACATCCTACCTGGCTCGATCCATTCTCCATTGAGCAGGGAATGTAGGTGTGCGCTTTCTGTTATACAGTACAATGACGATGGGAAAATTGTTGCTGTCATGGATGTCGCCACACACCGTTAAGGAATATTTGGCATACACCGACGGTGAATCCAAGGTCAAGTCCATCGCTACAAAGCGGCGAATGAGTTCGTGGAAATTAATGTTATCTCCGGTATTTAGGGAAGACACCGCTAGGATAGCAGGGACTGAAACTTACGCCAGCTTGAGTCACAATTGACACCACCTTACGAAGGATAATGTGCATTAAAGTCTCAGTCGTCACGCACCGTCCAGATGCAATTGGTATACACAGACAGTGTACCGAGAGGCAAATCAATCACAGAAACTCTGCATGTCGAGTCGTGGAAGTAGGAATTAGCTCTAATGTAAAGGCGACACAAAGAAGAAGAACGGGGAAGGGACTCCACCCCTCGGCCTCTTAAGTCGCAGCTGGTACAACCCCACAAATTATTATGTGCATTAAAATCTTCCAAGCGAAGAACAGATGGGAGTTGCTGCTCCACTAATTCCAAAAAGTTTACAGGAGGCATGGATGTTGTGTTTGTTTTACGGCACTGGCTCTCTCCCTTCCCTGGAACCAGTGACCCTAAATTAGGGACGGGCACCTGCTTATAGCCCAGTGAGTTGCTCACGGTGGTCGTTAAACCTTCAATAAATTAAAAAACGTTCACGTCCTCAACTGAAAGTATGTGGACACAGCCGACAGTAAGATGTACAGGCTTCCCATTCCGTTTGTGGTAGATACAGCGGACGGCAATAGCCGCTTAAACTCCTAGCTCCAGAGCAGTTCATCCTACCAAGGCCTAACTGGATCCTATCAGGTTGTAACATTAAGCAAAAACAGCGAGGACAGAAAAGATGAGTTGGGACACAGCGCCATCTATTGACGTTGTCCGCATTAACAAACTGATTCCGTATCATTATTTACATTTGAGATTTTATTTATATTCACTTTCACATTAACAGATGGATATTTGTATTCTGAATTCGTAGTACTTGGACAAGAGAATTTTTCTATAGGAACTGGTGTAATTCATGTGTAAATATCATTCCTCCTTTATTCTTCATCGATCTAGGGCCGAGATTTTGGTAAATGTGTAGATTAGCGTCTTAAATTATTTCGTCGAAAAAATGTTAGTACCTGGAAAAAGTGCGACGTACAGATTTTAGAGTATGGAAATTAATGGCAAATGGTGCAGAAATTTCGTATTTTAAATGTCTTTTAAAGATTTTTATCGTAACATTTACCTGCAAGTTCGATGCGATGCTGTGAAGAGACGGTGTCGTAGGCCTAACGTATCGAACGTACAGGTAAATGTTATGATAAAATCTTTAAAAGACATTTGAAACAGAAAATTTCTGCACCATTTGCCATTAATTTTCATAATCTAAATTCTGTACGTCGCACTTTTCCGAAGTACTAATATTTTTCCGACGAAATAATTTAAAACGCAAATCTACACATTTACCTACTATTTTACTTAATATGAGTTTATATAGCTGAAGTTTTTTTCTAAAATTGAATTAGGAACGTAATTATCAGAATGAAAATGCTTACCACAAACAACAGTTGAAGGTAACTTGTCATTTGGTGTAAAATCCTGACGAGATATTTCTTTTAGCAACAGTTGCTTTAGGTTCTGATTTGAGGGAAACTCATGGAATGAAAATCCCACGTTTTTCTTCTTAGAAGATGTGCACATCGGCAGACAGCAGTAAACCATTTTGAAAATGGGTTGGATTTTGTTGTGAAAACAACAGTTTGGTTTGAAAAGTAGAAGGTTTTTTTAAAAGAAACAAGAAAAAACGACGAACATACAGAATCTCGCAATTCAAACAACGCAGAAACTGAGGTGTTTGGGACGCAGTGCCATCTAACGGCTGAAATGGTCCCTAACACCCAGTGGCCAATCACGAAAAGTCTATTGGCTTCAACGGTAATGTTACAGCCTGATAAGATCGAGTTCAGCCTTGATCCGACATACAGTTAGTTAGTGAGGTCACATGAAGACACCGCGCCTCGTGAGGAGCTAAGGTGTTCATGAACAATCACATGTGCTGGTACATCTAGTATTAGGTGTGCAACTTAATTCTCGGCCACAGGCACGACAAGTTGACAGCAAATTATAACAAACCAAATACATACCTAGTCAGGGAAATAATCTCCGTCGTTTTGGATACATTAGAGCCATCGGTCAGAGGGCAGCCGAATGCCACTGCGGAAAAAAAGAGGGCTGTTTCGAGTTGATAAAGTCATCAATACTTTTGTGGGCCTCCTCGACAGGAGTGAAGTGCGTATCACTCAGGCGATGTTGCAGGAAGAGAAAGAGGTGATAATCCGACGGGGCGAAGTCTGGAGAATACGCCGGGTGGGACAAAATTTCCCATCCCAGGTCGGGGTGTTTGCGGTGTTAGGACGCGCGTTATCCTGAAGAAACAGGACCAACCTTCTGCCCTTGCCGGTGTATGGCCTTTTCGCCTCCAGTGCATCACTCACATGAATGAGTTGCTGACAATAACGCTCAGCATTGACCGTTTCACCAGGTTTGAGCAACTCATAGTGCACGACATCGCGCTGATCCCACCATATCCACAGCAACAACTTCCTGGAATGGATATTCGGTTTGGCAATATTGGTGGTAGGCTGACCTGGATAAAACCACGATTTGCGTTGCTTAGGATTATCGTAGAGGATCCACGTTTCCTCACAGGTCAAAATCTTGTGGAGAAAATCCTTCTTCTTGAATCTGGAGAGTAAGGACACAGCAACATCGTAGTGCCTAGACTTGTTCGCAGCTGTGAGTTGGTGGGGCACCCAACGGCCCTCCGTGTGAATTCGTCCAAACTTGTGCAGGCGCTTTGCAATGGCTTGCCGTGTTGCTCCGAGTTCCTTGGCGAGCTCTGACTGTGTGCAACAGGGATACACGTCCAACAGTTATTCCAGTTCCTCATCGTCAACTTTCTGTGGCTGTCCCGGCGTCCTGCATCACGGAGATCGAAATTTCCCTGCTTAAACCGCTGGAACCACTTCTTACACGTACTGTAGGACATAACAGCCTGACCCAAAGCAGCACATATCATTTGCTCAGCTTCCGCGGCACTTTGTTTCAGCTGAATCGTGAACAGAAGGCAGTGCCTCAAATGTTGCTTCTCGAACGACATTGCTTTCACCGTCAACTTTCGTCCTTTCTGTCACTACAGCTGTGAGCTGTTACGGTTGCCTGAAAAGCTGTTGGATGGCGCTACAATCAGCCATTATCGCACACAGATATTTGCATTTGCTGACGTTCTATGATCGGTTGGGGTTAGGGGCCGAAAATTAAGTTGCAAGCCTAATAATTAGAGTATCTGTAAGAGCAAAGGCAAAATTGTAAAGTGGAAATCTTTACGAGAAGATCCCCAGACTGGAGATTCTTAACGTTCTTGAGGCTAGTTGGATTGCTTGATTGATACAGAAAGAAGGCATGGTACACAACGGCAGTGAATCATCCAGAGAGTGAATGGTTAAGAAAAAGAGCAATAGATGTACCGGAAATTTGTTTTTTGGTCAAAGTGCCGGACTTATCATCAAGAGGCTGTTTAGGTGTACCAGCACATGGACAACATTGCCGAGCCAAACATTGGAAAGCGAGAGGTCTGCATACCCAGGACACATGACATGGTTATTGTGTACAGATTCAGTCCGTCCATAGGGAAGACATGTGTTCGGCGTTTACTGTGGCTTTTCCGTGTTCACATTTGAAAAGGACTGTTGGCAGCTGGAGGCAGTAACACCTTTACCTCTTGGCACCGCAGCCTCCAGCTTCCACCTTTCCACTTTAAGGGTCATTGCACACGGAAAAATGCAGATAAACATAGCTAGCCAAGTCCGGAAAACGAAGCACAAAAACAAAGGGGAATAAAGAAAAGATAAAGAAGGACGAGACTCCAATGCTGGCGTATAATCACAATGCTAGAAACCTACAGCTCGGGGTAAAAGGGTGGGCGTCTCATGTTGAGAACTTAAAAATTTAAAAATGGAGCTGCCACTTCCCCATTAAACAGCTGACCCTGCAGTGTGTGAAAGTCACGCAAGGTCATTTCCGGCAATAGGTGCTATTCTCCAAATAACCGGAAATCCAGTAATGTCCGTGCGCGAGGTTTTATTACACGCATTCACCAGATGTTATTAAAGCACTTGCCGCTAGCATTCTGATTAGAATGAAAATGGCAAATCAGAAGGAGAATTTCCTAGAACGTCATTCGCTGTAGTCTAAGACAACTATGCAGCAAGAATTTAGAAGAAAGAGGATGCCAGTTGCGGTCTATTCGATAGTGATATCTCAGCTTTACCGGAACTAGTTGCAAGTGTAAGAAGAGGCAAAACAGACTCGTCACATACGAGTAAGGAAACTTTTAATCATTTCCCTCAGAAGTCAACATATCAGTAAAGCCACGAGTTGAATATTCCGCAGAAAACTACATTAGAGGTTCTTTCCAGATCTACTTCCAGTCTCAACTGCTGCTTTTCTTTCTTTCTTTGCATGTTTAACGACCGCCATAAGTAACTCGTTGGGCTATAAACAGTCGCCTGTCCCTAATTTAGGGTCATCGGTTCCGACGAAGAGAGAGAGAGGGCTAGGTCCTTAAGATAAGTACATAATCCTGCTTCACTCGCGATTCGAACCCGGACCCATCTCAGACGAATGATTAGAAGCCAACGCTTGGTACTATTGGGGCATCGGGGCGGCCTGCTGTTGTTACAAACGATATCAACAAAGGGTTCCGTTTCATTCTCAGGAGACAGTGAACATAAATACATTTGTTATAGTTGAATACCTAATGAATAATTCAAAAAGTGAAAACTTTTCGTGCTAAACCTGATATACTCGTATGTGGTCATTTTTGTTTTAGAAAAGAAAGATAAATGGAATTATCTACAGTGATAGACTGGAGTAGTTTTTGGAAAACTACTTCACGACAAACTCAAGGTTGCTTAAAACAAGACAGAGCAACCCACACGTTCACAATTCCGTGACAACATTTTTAATGACACCAACGCAGCATTGAATCGGCTAGAGGGATGCCACTACTTGATCTTCGTAGTTTACAAATCCCCTTTCTTTATTTTTTTTTCTACTGGGTTTAAAAAAAATGATCAGGTTAATGTTCCTTTATTGCCACAAATATAAAACAACTTGAAGTACTGCAACCCTGCAGCGTAGCGCAGTCGGCTGATTGCCAGCCTCGTCTCTCTGTGGTAGACGATTGTAGCGGGTTCGACTACCGTTGCAGCCGACCTAATTCGGAACTTTTATGTGGCTTTCCTTGACTGTACCGCGAATGCGTCGGTGGGTCCCTAAAATCGGCTTCGGACACTTGCCCCAGAACTAGGCAAATTACTCAGTCTGGTGCATTGCGGACTCAGAATCTTAATGAAGGCGACGCTTCATTCGGCGCAAGAGACCTTCATCTCTGATACCATGTGAAAACGAATCAAACAGAGAAACAACTGTAGCGGAAACTGATTGCCATTTGTTGCAGAGCGTGACGTTTTCGACTAAGACTTGACTACCATTTGAATGTATGAAAAGCAAAGTGTGTATGTAGTACATACTGAGCTTTCACAAGGTAGGACACAGTGCAACAATTTCTGTGTGCTTATTAGTTTCTATGTCTGGTAATTCGAGACATCATTTTGACTCACCCTGCACATGTACACACACGCATATACACTGAGTTAGATTTGCATTAGGAGGTCCATCTTTCTGTGCAGTCACGTCTCACAGACACCTAGGAACAGATTCTACAAGGTGTCGAACATCCTCCATGTGCAACTTGGCCCATGTACGCTACAGGAACTCCATCAGTTCACGTTCATTCCGTGGAGGAAGATCGGCAGTTCTCACATCCAATTGTATCATATCCCACAAATGTTCAATTGGGTTATAGTCAGGGAAGTTTGGAGGTCAGGACAATGCGGCGAATTCGCTGTCGTGTTCTTCCAACTACTTAGTAGTTATACGAGCCCCATGACACGGTGCGTTGTGCTGTTGAAGAATGGAACTGTGGTCCGGATAAACATCCTGCAGATATGGATGGAGATGTCATGATAATTACCACAGCAATCGGACATCGCCGAATCGACTGTAATTACTGTTTCACACGTGAATTAAATCACATCAGAAAACTTGAAAATTTCATCGCCGTAGAGCGGGAATCGAAACCGCATCTCCCGATTTCCGTTCGAGCGCGCTGTCCGTTGCTCCACCCACGACGGCGAATTCACATTTTTCCGATGCTCTTAACACATAGATACTTGTGAATTCGCCGTCGTGAGGGGTGCAATGGATAGCGCGCTCGAACGGAAACCGGGAGATGCGGCTTCGATTCCCGCTCTACGGCGATCAAATTTTCAAGTATTCTGATGTGATTTAATTCACGTGTGAAACAGTATTTACAGTCAATTCGGCGATGTCCGATTGCTGTGTTAATTATCATGGCATATTTACCACGTATTATGAGAAGAATATTTCTTCAACTCTGAATACCTAAACAACTGGAGATTTTCTTAACAACGCTAGATGGCAGCAGAATCTGCATGAATCTGAACGCGGTCGGAGAATATTCCGATGCTCTTAACACATAGATATTTGTGAATTCGCCGTCGTGGGTGGTGCAACGGATAGCGCCCTCGAATGGAAATCGGGAGATGCGGTTTCGATTCCCGCTCTACTGCGATGAAATTTTCAAGTTTTCTGATGTGATATAATTCACGTGTGAAACAGTAACTACAGTCAATTCGGCGATGCCCGATTGCTGTGCTAATTATCATGACATATTTACCACGTATTATGAGAAGAATATTTCTTCAACTCTGAATGGATGTAGATGGTCTGCTAACAGGTCTCTGTAGCGTCTACAATCGAGTGTTTGTGGGACGATAACCAACTGACCTGAGGATTGCCAGGAAAAAGCTCCCCAGACCCAAACACCACCTCCATCGGCCAGTTGAATCACAACTGTACAACCAGGGGATAGGGCTTCATGCGTATACAAACCCGGCCATCAGCATGGCGCAGCAGGAAACGGAACTCATCACTGCAGACGACCTCCCTCCATCTGTCGAGAGCCCATTGTCTACGTTCTTTGGCCAATGCGAGGCGTTGTTTGCGATGAAAAGGGGTCATCATGAGTACCCTCGTTGGTCTTCGGCTATGAAACCCCAAACGAAGCAAGGTACGGAGCGTGGTGCATGTAGAAATAGGTCGAACTATACCACTGTTGTACTGGTAGGTGAGCTGGTTGACTATCGCACGTCGTTGCTGAGACCCCAATCGTGACACCCGACGCTCACCTCTAGGATCAATCGTAAGTGCCTGACAAATGTGAGCCCTTTCGCCGGATTTCTTTGCATGATTAATTCAGTCCTGCTACACCATTGATATAGCTGTACGGCAGCAGCTAACAAGTGTGGCTGTTTCCGAAATACTGGCACCTGTCCTCCGGGCCCCAATTATCTGGCCGCGGTCAAATTGGCTTAAGTCGCTATGTTTTCCCATTACAAACGTTTATATAAATATATTTATATACTGAAGAGTAATTGAATTAGAGATTCCTGTCTAGTAACGTGTAGCACCATCTTTCTCCTGATGACGGCGACGATTGGTCTCGGCATGGACTCGACAAGACACCGGAAGCGTTGGGAAGCCATACGTATCCACGACCCCTGAACAAGCTCCCACAGTTCACGAAGATTTGATGGAGGGGGTCAGAGCCTCGAACATCTACCTCGATGGCATCCCAGATGTACTCGATGGGATTGAGGTCAGGTGACCTAGCTGACCAAGAAAGCGAGGTCACGTCGGTGGAGTGTTCATTCAACCATTCGGATGCAATTCGGGAACGATGGCACGGTACATTGTCTTGTTGCAGGATGAGGTCCCTAGTGGGATGTTGAAGACCCACAAACGGGAGCAAATGGTCGTCCACGATATCCCGGTAACGTTGACCTGTGAGGGACGTTGTCACACGTACCAGGGGCCCCATTTTAGTCCACGTAAGCAGTCCCCAGACGAGAATGCCACCCCCAACAGCTTGAAGAGTACCCTGCTGGCAAACAGGATCCATCGCTTTATGTGGTATGCGCCGTACTCGTATCCTTCCATCAGCATGTACCAACGTGAATCTCGAGTTATAAGTCCAGGCAACATTTTTCCACATGTCTAGGGTCCAGTGGCGATGTTCCTGCGCCCATGCTAATCTTTGTACCCTGTGATGTGCGGTCAGCAGCGGTACCCTCGTGGGACGATGGCTTCTGTACCCCATAGCGAGGAGATGATTCTGGATGGTGTGGCTGCTTACACGTTTTTGTGCACCAGCGTTAAATTGCCGAGTAATTTATTACACCGCGGCCCATCTATCCGCTATTACAATGCGAGCTAGCCGACGATGACCCTGCTCATCCACACGCTGTTGTCCACGGCAGTTGGCCCTTGCAGGGATGGTTTTACCGGATTCGATGTACTCACGGCGCACCCGTGACACTGTGGCTCGTGAAAATCCCAGTGCCTGCACGACTTCTGAGATGGAGTGACCCATTCGTCGGGCCCTTACAACTTGCCCACTATCAAATGCGCTTAGATCCTTCGTCTTACCCATGCTGCGTCCGACTCTTACTGATTCCCGTCGCATCACTACTTATATTGTCAGATCGCTGCACACGTCCTGTCGTTTCCGTTTACAGGGCCGCCCACAGCGTCACATTTCCATAACGCCAGCTGTCTCTAATTCAATTGCTTTTCAGTGTATGTCTATACTCTCTATCTATCTATCTAACCACACTGACGGAAAAAAATTCCAACACCAAGAAGGGGTTGTGTTACATAAACGACAGTTGGTAGGCGGTGAGAGTACATCTGTAAGATGACGTCTATGCAAATTTCGCGCTCGGCGTATACGTGTGGCGCTAGTAGCGCCCCTCGGAACATGCAAAGCCGGTTTGCTGTAAATACGCGCTGTAACGTTCGTGAGCGTTAGTTATCGTTGAGATTCGACGTAGGGTGTTGATGTTAGTCAAGAATGCCTTTAAGAAGACGAAGAAGCCATTTTCAACAGCTCACGGAGTTTGAAAGAGGTCGTGTAATAGGGCTACGAGAAGGTGAATTTTCTTTCCGCAATATTGCAGAACGACTTGGCAGGAATGTAGCCACTGTGCATGATTGTTGGCAGCGGTGGTCAAGGAAAGGTACTGCCTCAAGAAGATCGGGTTCCGGCAGGCCACGTGGCACTACTGAGAGGGAAGACCGCCGTGTACGGCGTATGGCCGTGGCGCATCGTACCGCGTCTGCGGCAGCAATTCGATCTGCAGTTGCCACCACAGTGACACAACGAACTGTTACAAATCGGTTACTTGAAGGACAGCTCCGAGCCAGACGCCCTGTAGCGTGCATTCCACTTACTCCAAACCACTGCCGTTTGCGACGTTAGTGGTGTCGAGCTAGAGCTCATTGGAGGACGGAGTGGAGATCTGCTGTGTTTTCTGATGAAAGCCTGTTCTGCCTGGGTGCCAGTGATGACCGTGTGAGAGGCCAGGCGAGCGCCTGCAACCAACCTGTCTGCGGCCGAGACACACTGGACCTACACCTGGAGTTATGGTCTGGGGAGCAATTTCCTATGACAGCAGGAGCACTCTCGTGGTTATCCCACGCACCCTGACGGCACAGTTGTACCTCGGTCTGGTGATTCAACCTGTTGTGCTGCCATTCATGAACAGCATTCTAGGGGGTGTTGTCCAACAGGATAACGCTCGCCCGCATACCGCTGTTGTAACCCAACATGCTCTACAGAGTGTCGACATGTTGCCGTGGCCTGCTAGATCACCTGATCTTTCACCAATCGAGCACGTATGGGACATCATTGGACGACGACTCCAGCGTCACCCCCAACCAGCATTAACCGTCCCTGTATTGACAGACCAAGTGCAACAGGCATGGAACTCCATCCCACAAACTGGCATCCAGCACCTGTACGACACAATGCATGAACGTTTGCGTGCTTGCATTCAACATTTTGGCGGTTACACCGGTTACTAATGTACTAGCATTTCACATTTAAAATGGCTCTTCTCGCGCTTACAATAAGCTGTGATCTTGAAACCTTAATCGATTAAATATGTTACCTATACAAATGTATTGCCGCCATTTCATTCCTCTACAACTATTTTTTCGTGGTGTTGGGATTTTTTTCCGTCAGTGTATATATGTACTGTACGTATATACGTTACACATATTCGAGTCACATTATTGTGACCACCTCCTACTTTTGACGTCAATAGCGCGTAGGCAATGAAAGGAGGCACGTGGCGTGAGCTGGCTTGGAGGGTACATAAGGTGTGCAGTTGACATTCTGAAAACATATCACTCGTTGCTGTCATGGATAAAAAAGCGATTTATCAGATTTGCAAGAAGGGATGATTATCAGCTTTCGGGACAATGGTGGCAGTATTTCGGAATCAGCGCAGTTTGTGAACTTTTCGCGTGCTGCTGTGGTTAAAGTGTATCGTGATTGGAGAAATGGCACCATTGCGAATAAGTGACGTGGAAACTGCGGAGCACCACGTGCCATTGATGTGAGAGGTGAACGTTGGCTGCGAAGGTGCGTGAGCACCGATCGACACGCTACAGTGGAGCAACTAACTGGCGGAATGAACCAGTGGGCTACCGGAAGTGTGTCTAAAACTTCCGGTAGACCCCCTGGTTCGTATTAGGAAGTGTGGTTCATATTAGGAAGTCCGGAATTGTGTCTAAAACTTCCGGTAGCCCCTGGTTTATGTTAAACCATGGCGTCAGTGCAGCTGCATTGCACTGAAGCCATAGTTTAACATAAACCGTTACAATGAATAGACAAATGTTTTTCAAAGCTCTCTTCTGTTTGTCGTATAGTTTAAGTTCAGATCTTAGCAAAAACACTTTCCAGGAATAAATTGCTCTTGTCATCCACCGGGCTTGATGCATCGCACCAGGAGGCCTGATTTTTAGTTTCTTCTACATATCTCCTCCCACAAATATTACAGACAGTTCTACGAGTTCCCTGTAATCACTTAATATTTGTTCTTGCAATTCAGCTTTATAAAATTCTAACGTTTGGTTAATTTCAAGCTGATTAAAAATCTTTTCCACAATTTTCTAACCGCTTTAAAAATTAGTAGGTTTAATATTTTTCCGGCTTTCTCTCAACTTTTTGAAAAGAGGTGTCAGGACTGCTTGTTACCTGATGTATTTTGGTTTCAAACACGATACGCAGAACTAGTTCGTAGATGTGATGATGGCAGGGAAATACAACTCTCTGTTCAGAAGAAGAAAGACTTCCTTTGAACACATTGTGTTATTACAAAGAACTTGCGCTTTGTCTTCCACACCCTAATCTTTTATTGCAATCCAAACAGGTTGTGCTTGCTCTTCACCAGACGAATTTGATAATTTTATTACAGCGATGAGCTACTCGCTATCTCCAAATGTAACAACTATAGGAAGTCTTTCTTCTTTTCAATCTCTGACATTTAATGCAGCTGCACTTTTCACCGTACCAATGAACGGTAACAAATGCAGGAATATCATTATTAAATGCAGATTTAATGGCTTCAGCATGTTCCTTTCTTTTATTCTCCCGGATTCTTTGAATAGAAGATCTATTAATAGAAAGTTCATCAACATTGTGACGCAGTGCCTCTGCTGTGGCCTGAAGAACGTAAACAGCGTCTCTTACACTCATCTGGCATCTATCTAAAGCAGTCGCACTTTCACTGACAGTGTTTTGGTGCAATGAAATGCTTGGCACCTCGTTTTGTAACATTCCGCCTTGGTGTGTCCTCTGGTAACGTGGGCAAAAACTCACATCGTTTATTTCATCTGAAGTGCTCTTCGTCAGTCCTGCAGATGATGAAAAATCATATGAAGTTAGATGTTGATGCTGTAATTTGGTGCTTGTCTTTTTCTCTTCTTCGATTTTCTTTTGCTTCACCCTTTCTTCCTTTTCAGCAAGTTTTTTCTCTACAACTGCTAGGTAGCCATTTCGTCCTAGCTCTCTCTGTCGCTGTAACAAGATCCTGTCTTCTTCTATTTTGATGAGAATTGGCATGCGTAATATCAAATAAGTTGTCCAAATTGGTTTTAAACTCCTCTTCACGGCGCTTAAAAATACGAATCTTGTCTCCTTTGCATTTTTTGTAACTTTCTCCACACGGAATACAAGCCACTTAGTTTTTTTACAGTTGGGCTGTGCTCTTGTTGGTATTCTTGCTTTTTCCCAAAACATCATACATTCCCGCACAAGATTCGCCCTTTCACTGACAGTGAGCTTAACCTCTCATGTGTTAAAACAAAACAGTCAGAACTTGTCGATTTAATGGCAATTTAATTCCGGTTATTTGATGAGTTACATCCCCCACTAAAAAAGCACTTTTTTTCCGACTTCGTTATTTATGCGCCATAATGTTAGTTCAACAAAACGAAAGTACAGGTAGCACGGCCTGGAACCAAAAGCAACAGCCTATTCAAAGTATTGTCCATCATTTTCTATACATTTCCGCCATCTTTGAACCCATTGGTAAAATCCATTTTGGAAAAATTCCTCAAGCTGTCGTTTCACCCATGAGTTCACAGCCAGTTTAACGTCTATCACATCGTCGAAACGTTTCCCACGAAGGGTTTTTTCAAAGGGGCAAACAGGAAAAAGTCTGAGGGAGCCAAATCAGGACTGTAGGGGGTTGGGCATCATCGTCCGCCCCATTTTGGCAAGAGCCTGTTACGTCTCTATTGAGGTGTGGGATGTGCGTTATCACGGTGTAAAGCAACTCTATGAAGAGGAATGTCATGTATTTTCCTTCTTCCTTCTGATAGCTTCCTTTAGCTTTTTCAATGTCTGCACATAGTGAGCGCTGTTTCTTGTTGCACCCCGTTCAAGGAAATCAGTCAAAATAACACCACGTTTGTCCCAGAAAATTGTCACGATCACTTTCCCTGCGAAACGGGGCCATTCCATTGAAGCACGCTTTGTTTCTGAGTCAAGAAAGAGCATCCAGGTTTCATCCCCTGTCGCAACATTAGAAAAAAACAACTCACCCTCCTTGTCCTAACAGTCCAAGAGGTTCCGACACATGCCCACCCTTTGTTCACATTGTTCACGGATTAGGTTTATTGGAATCCACTTTGAACAAATTTGTCTGTAGCCCAGATCCCTCGTTAATGTTTCCATAGCACTATGACCACAATGAATTGCATCACATAACTCCTGGATGATGATACGACGATCAGCTGTGATGAGGTCTTTCACTTGTTGCCTGTTGGCATCTGTCACTGCAGTTGCGGTTCTTCCACTCCGTTGTTTGTCCGACACTGAATTGTCTCCCTCTCGAAACCTCTTCATCCATCTTTGGACATTACTGATATCGATTGTGGCAGCTCTATACACCCCCAGGAGTCTTCTGTGGATTTCTGGAGCCTCACATCCCTCTTTTTCCAGGTATTCAATTACGGCTCACTGCTTTTCTCTGTCATACATGATCTTCATTTCCGATTCTGAAAAAAAAATTCCCACATTGGTAACATATTATAGTACATGTCAGTGCAGTTTTATTAAAATCACTTCAAAATTTCAAAAGTTAGTAAGGTGGAGGCATTACTTTCAGGATGCCCCCTTAATAAAACAGAAACAGAATAAGAGAATAAAAATCGGTTTATTGCATATTGAACAGCACGTTCTAAAATTTCTTCGTATGCTAGTAGAGCGCCACATGCGCACCGTTGGTTGAACGAATAACGTCGAGACGTTCGACCTCCTGCATTGTTCTCCCGAGCATGTCCTCAGGAATTGTTGTGATGGTAGCTGTAATCCTGTGCTTCAACTCATCCGCATACGAAACCTTTGTGCGGTACAAAATACCCTTTACATAGCCCCACAGAAACAAAATTTGGGGGGTAAGATCCGGTGAATGTGGAGGCCAAGGAATTGGACCATCCTGTCCAATCCATCGCTCCGGAAAGGTTTCATCAAGAAACTCGCGAACACGAAGTGCCCAGTGCGGGGGCGAACCGTCCTGCTGGAAGATGATAGCCGGTTGCGTTCCCTCCAGTTGGGGGTAACGAACTCACTCAGCATGTTCAAATAAACATTGAATGTGACTATGATTTTGGCGAAAAAGAATAGGCCAATGATGCAGTTGTGCAGGAGACCGCACCAGACGTTAACCTCAGGGCTGTCGTGTTCAAACTCACGGACGGCATGCGGGTTTTTAGACTCCAAATTCTGCAGTTGTGCCTGTTGATAACACCGCAGACATGAAACGTTGCCTCATTGCTAAATAAAACACGTTTCAGGAAGCCTTCCTCATTATCAATCCTATATAGCATATCAACAGCAAAATCGAAACGTTTCGGTTGCTCCCCGGAGTGCAGACTGTTTAGAACGTGCTGTTCAATATGCAATAAACCGTGTCGTGACTGGCTTAGAGGGTATATAAGGTGTTATAACGAAGCAAATTCCTCCGTCATTTCTATCCGCGCCGGGGTTCGAACCCGGATCCCCTCATTCCGGAATAAGTTGCTCTACCAATTGAGCTACGCGGACGTTTTATTCTGATTCCTATCTGCCTTTATGTCGTGTGCGTCCTTCGGGCAGGTACGTCACATCTCCTGGTACGTTACAGTGTGTTGTAGGCATTCTGAAAACATATCACTCGTTGCTGTCATGGATAAAAAAAGCGATTTTCAGATTTTCAGAAAGGGTTGATTATCGGCTTTCGGGCCAAGGGTGGCAGTATTTCTAAAACAGCGCAGTTTGTGAACTTCGCGTGCTGCTGTGGTTAAAATGTATCGTGATTGGAGAAATGGCACCATTATGAATAAGCGAAGTGGAAACTGCGGAGCACCACGTGCCATTGATGTTAGAGGTGAACGTCGGTTGCAAAGGTGACGGCCGATCAACACGCAGCAGAGCAACTTACTGGCCGAATGAATCAGGGGGCTACCGGAAGTGTGTCTAAAACCGCAGTTCAGCGAAACCTGCTGGATATGGGGCTCCGATGCAGACGAATAGTCACTGCACTTGTGCTAAAAAGAGTCTTTCGGCAGAAAAGGCTTACATTTTCACGGCAGTATCGGAATTGTGCCTCCGCTGATTGGCAAAGGATTGCCTTCTCCGATGAGCCACGTTTTCTGCTTCATCGAACGGATGGGCGCTGGCGTATAAGGCGAAAAACATCGGAGAACAAACAATCTTCAACCATTGCTGGAAGAACACAAGCTGGTAAGGGCAACGTTATGGTCTGGAGAATGTTTTCGTGGCATTCCCTGGGTCCACTCATGCCTGTGGAAGACACTATGGACCGAATTCGTTATGAATCCATCCTTGCAGACCATGTACGCCGATACAGGCTGATTGTCTTCCCTAGGGCGGATGGAATCTTCGAGCATGACAATGCGACGTGTGACACAGCTAGAAATTTCCGAGAGTGGTTGGAAGAGCACGATGAAGACTTCACAGTATTTCCCTGGCTCCCTAATTCCGCAGACTTAAATCCAATTGAGCATCCGTGGGACCACCTCGATCGCGTTGTACGCTCTATGGATCCTCCACCACGTACCCTCCAGCAGCTGTCAGATGCACTGCATTCAGTATGGCTCCACAAACCTGTGAACACCTTCTCTGGTGCTGTTGGGTGGTATGTTTGAACGGCCATTTTGTTGCCACTGTGTAGTGAAGCCGGAGCGTTGTGCTTGGTTAACTGTTACATTTTTTTACCTATTTTTTTCCTTTTAGGAAGTTTTTATTTTTAATTTTGTGGTTTGTCATTGCTGACATGGTTTGGAGCCTTGTTATCCTCCTTTCTGCGTCTTGCTTAAGGATAAATTCAAATAGTGTTTGTTTCCCGTTTGCTTTTGTTCTAGTGACATGCTTTCGGTTTTTGGGTCACGCTTTCCAGCAAAACGAAAATTTTTCGGGGGGGGGGGGTGTTAATTTAGTAGCACACTTTTACAGTATTTTGCACATGTTTCAACGTTTGGCTATGTTAAAAGTAATTTCCTGGGACTTATTGAATTGGGTCTCGTAAACGAAAGGTCTTAATGGTTTCTCGTAGCAAACTTTTGCAATATTTGTGAATATTTCAAGGTTTTCTTTATTTTGGGTCATTTCCTAGAATTTGGTTCATTGTGTCTTATAAATGGCGAGTCGGGCTTGTGTGCCATATGTGTAATTTAGTTTTTTTTTTTTTTTTTGTTGTTTTTTGCCAGAATTTCTAGGGTGTGCTTATATGCATATTTCTTTATTTTCCCTATATTTAATCAGTGCCTAGTTGGTGAGTTTTTCATGAACTTGTAATGTTTATTTATTAGTTTTTTTTCGGGGGTTGAGGGGTGAGGTGTTCAGGTTTAGCTAATTTAATTTTCTTTTGCCTGTAGTACATATATGGCAGAACAGAACATATGTTCATCTAGATCTTTGTAGCAAAGAGTAAACGGGGAGCTGTGCTGATCTTTGAAAAAGCCATAGCTTGCTCTATTTATAGTATTTTCTGCATTCTTTGCTTTCGTTCCTTACTTGTTGCATTACTTTTCGTTAATTTTGTTTTATCTCGTACTTTTGGGTGCGTGTATTTCAATTGTGGCTTTTATGTTTTGCTATACACTGAGTGGCCACTTTATTATGACCACCCCCTCAGTACTTCGTTGGGCCACCTTTTGCCTTTAATACTGCGTCGATTCTTCGTGGCATGGACTCCACGAGATGTTGATAGGTGGTTTGTGGAATCTGAGACCATGCTTGATGAATAGCACTTTCCAGGAGTGTGAGATTGCAGGGTTGTGGATCCAGCTGTCTGATGGCTTGTTCAACTTCATCCCACAAATTCTCAATGAGGATTGTTGGGGCCACCTAAGCAAAGTAAACTCACCGGCATGTTTCTGAAACCAATCTTGTACAATACGAGCACTATGGCAGGACGCATTATCTTGTTGAAAGTAGCCATCGACATTGGGATAAACCATCCACATGACAGGATGCACTTGGTCCGCAACGATGTTTAGATATGATGTGCCAGTCAGACGTTGATCAACACGAATTAAATGGCCCAAAGCATACCAGAAAAGCATTCCCCGAACCATAACGTTGCCTCCACCAGCTGAAGGGTTGTGGCAATGCATTTGGGGTCCATGCTTTCGTACTGTTTCCGCCAAGTTTTCACTCGGCCATCGGCATGGTGCAACTGAAAACGTGATTCATCGGACCACATAATTTGTATCAAATTATCGACTGTCCCATCCTTGTGCTCTTGTGTGAACTGTAGACGTTTTCTGTTGTTAACTGCAGACAGCATAGGTGTTCGAACAAGCCTTCGGCTGCCATATCCCATCCGATGCAGTGTACGGAGAACAGTGCGTGCAGAGATCATTTGAGGAGATCCTTGATTAAGATGGTCTGTAATTTGCTGCACTATTGCCCTTCTGTTGTCTGTTACCACTCTGGGCACTCTCCGTTCCGCCCGAGCAGTCACTGGTCGATGACGACCACACGTTGTACTTAGAGACCCAGTTTTATGGCTGACAGTCCAGTCTTTAAACACTTTAACAACAGCTGCTCTGGAACATTTCACGAATGCGGCGGTTTCGGTGATACTCGCTCCATGGCTCCGAGCTCCTACAATCATCCACGTTGAAAGTCCGTCAAACCGCATATTTTACCCATCTCGTCACCCAAAAATCACTTCTACTACTGTCGCAAGCACTAAGCTTTCTCTTTTTATACTAGCATCGCCTTCTGGCGGCAACAGCGTGCAGCCATAGCTCTTTTGCTTAAAACTGTTAGGTGGTCATAACAAAGTGGCCCCTCAGTGTATGTGGGTCACTTTTTTTGTTACTTCTGTTAATTGCTTTGTCAGGTGAAAAGCATGATGGGATCGCCAACGCGCGACTGCAACCCGGTGATTGTAAATACTTGTATATATTTGTTTCTCAATAAATACCATTTGAATTCTGATCATTCATCCGAGATGGACCCGGGTTCGAATCCCGGTGAGGCATGAATATCGTGTTTGTCTTACGGCACTGGCTTTCTCCCTTTCCCTGGAACCAGTGGCCTTAGATTAGGGACGGGCGACTGCTTATAGCCCACTGAGTTGCTCACGGTGGTCGTTAAATTCCCCCCATCCAAAAAAAGAACCTAATTTCCTGATCAACGCGGTAACTGTGACAACCCCAGAAGTGCTTTGAAAAGTTGTACAAATGATAATTAATAAAAGCATTACACAACGTCTGTGCTATGAAACTGTTGCTCCAGTTGAGATAAACCTTTCCCAGCAGCAGTACGAAATTTTGCCATTTTCTGCCTATTAGCTGTCCTAGTCCGAAATTTGACGTCACTATAACTCTGTTTCATAGTACTAATGCTTATTTTTGAAGTTTTAGGTGTCCCTAAAAATATTTTTAATAAAGATAACCAGTTTCTTTACATCTTGAATCATCCACATCTAGCAAGATATTAAAATCTCTTGATATATCTAGCAAGAGATGTAAATGAGATTTCAGCGAGCTGAGTAACACGGGCGTTTAACTTTGGAATTGAATGAGTTTCGGGAAAAATCTCGAAAGGTGAAAACAAATCAAATGCTCAGCTCCTTCAGAGTAACCCAGGTGAGCAAACATTTCAATTAATAGATATTTTGTACACAATGAGACGCTACCTTGTAATTAATTATGTACACAAGAAGCGCATCTTAGTACACTGTCTTCAGCAGAAAATCACCAGATAATCATGATCTGTTCTGTGGGCCTGGAGAGATGTTCAGTTTCACGGAAGCAAAGCGGTAACCAGAAACAGTACATGGCTGCTGGCTAATTAACCGATGTGATGGAAGGTCGCAAGGTGAAGGAGACATAAATACGATGTAACCTCAGTGCTTTAGCGACCCCACTAAAAGTTCCTACATATGTGTGTATGTAAACCGATACACGTCCACAAGGGAAGCAGCTTGCACCACAGTACGAAGAGCATGAACAGTACTATGTCGTTTATTTTGAGAACTAAGTCGATCCATAGAGGGGTCCAGAGAGCAATTATAATGTGTTTGGAAATGTATTGTTGGGGCGGGATAGCTTGCGCCAGAGGCAAATTCTTCACCGCTTGCAAATTGTTTGGAGTACGCACTGCGAAACAGTGGAAAAGCGTAACTGTAAAGCAATAGGATTCCCTCTACCTGATCAACCCAGGAACAGTTCGTTTTGTGAGCTCAAAATCTGTTATGGAACCTTACAAGAAATCCAGCACTGTACTTCCTGTTATTACAAAAACTATGATAAATATCATATGGCTAGCGGTGCCAAATACAAACTGAAGAATGCACAGTGACTTTGGATTCCTGAATACAGAGACTGTTCTAAGTAAGGTCATATATACGATATATACACCGATGAACCATTCCATTATGACCACCCCCAGCCTAGAATAAATAAGCGCGCCTGGAGACCGAACGGTGGCGCAGGTGAAGTTCACAGAGCATATATACAACCCGAGGGCCGGCTTTCGGTTAGTAGAGTGTTTGGAGTCAGAATGGGAAAACCTATCGTTTTATAGGTTTGATTAAGGAAAAATTGTGATGGTACGGCGCTTCGGCACTACGATCCAGGAAACGGCGCGGCTTGTGGGTTGTTCACGTGCCGCTGTAGTGAGTACGAATCAAAAGTGGTGCACAGATGGCCAAACGATGAACCGTCGTCCAGCCGTCTGTCGTCGCAACTCATTGATGCCAGAGGGGAGCGGAGACTGTCGCGCATTGTTCACAGTGCGACAAATCACCCGCAGCTACAACATTGGTGATCAGGGCCATGTGTCACAGCACACAGTTCATCGCAAACTTCTGCGCATGGATCGTAGCAGAAGACCCAGATTGGTCCATGCTCACTGCACGTCATTGACAAAAATTACTCAGTTTGGCACAGAAACTGTAAAAAGTTAAATTGCATTTTTAACGGTTTTTTTTTGTTTTAAAGGACATGTTTTCGAGCAATAAATTTTTAGTTTGGCACAGAAACTGTAAAACAATTAATTTGTATTTCTTGTTTACTTTTTGTTTTATTTTACATGTCTTGTGTTGGTTAGTAAAATAAAGAACTTCGGTCCACACGGCAACATTCAACTAATTAAAATATATTTTTCAGATTCTTTTTGTTTTGTTTGATGCACCTCTTCGTTTTTTAATTAATTAGTTTTGCAAGGAAAATAAAAATAAATGTGCATTTGTTAAGTCTTTTTTTTTTTTGCTCGCTTTATAGGACATTTTTTTTTTTTGGAACAAAATGCATTTTATACAGCATTTTCTAGCAATATTTAGGTCACAAAAATTCTAGCCCTAACAATAATAATAATAATAATGCCCTCTGTATCAAAATATCCGTTCGGTTGAACGTTAAAGCTCCTCATGTTAGAGAATAGAGCATGTTTTAGAAGACATGGTGACTTCTCTGAATTTACAGGAACAACTAGAAATCTAGAAATGGTCTGAAACCTATGAGGTTGTAACGAAAGTATCCGGAAAATAGAGAAGCATGTATTTCAAGCTTAAAAAGTCATTCAAAACACTTAACCTAATCACCCCATTGGAACTGATGAATTTGTTCCACCGATCTACGAGTTGAAATATCCCATTGTGGTAGAAGTCTGGCGAGTGGGAGTTGAAAAAGTCATCCATGCAACATTTCACATCATCGTCGTTAGCAAAGTTTTCTCAGCGCGAAAATTCAACAAAGACCGGAAGAGATTAAACTCTAACGGGGAAAGGTACAAGAAATAATAAGTGGGAAGGGGGAGGTGCGATAATATTTCCCATTCCAGCTCGTGCAATTTTTGCTGTGTCAGTAAAGCGACATCTCGATGGCGAATAATCAACGCTGGGCGCTTTTCTTGCAGTGCAGCATGGAGACGGTCCAACTGTTGGATGTAGCCACCCGCTGCGATGGTATTTTTCCGCGGTAAGAGTTCATAGTGAATCACACTGCGACAATCCCACCAGCAACTCAGCAACACCTTCGATGCGGGTTGTCCCTACTTGGTCCATGGTCATTGTCGAGTAATATTCACGTACATACGTGACCCATTTTTGGTCATCCGTGACCAAATGACGCAAATGGAGTAGCGTTGCATCCGATTCTGGTCAGACAAAGCATGGGTATCCATTTTCACAGTTTACACGAATATCCCAACTTCCGAAGTCGAGTGTTGATGGGCGTATAAGGCGAGAAACATCAGTTCCTCTGCCAGTTTTCGTAGTGTTGCACCAGGCTTAGTCGATAGAACGTCTTGCAGTCTATCATCTTCAACCTTACTGGGTATGCCACTTCACAAAAGCTAATAAAACCATGGTCGTTACGCGGTCATGATTTTAATAATTTTTTCTTTGAAAATTTTTGTATTAAGCCTGTGTCTTTGTAGGCAGTTCTCTCGTTAGGAGGTGTTCGTCTTTTTCTTTTGTTACATACTTCAGTCAATTTCTAATGCATTTATTCAAGGTCGAGTCGAATTTATCTGTTACCCTCACGATAGCACAATACATATGAATTCGTATAAATTTATCCTTCAGTTCTTCACTTTAGATATATTATGTTACGTTAGAGATGTTTAATAGTTATATCGAATATTCGTATCTTTAATAGTACTGTCCCAACCTATGAAGAAATGGAGAAATTGAATTTGAAAAGAGAATAACGTTTCCTTACCAAGTCTACCTTGAATATATTCCTGTTGCCAAATCAAATGTCCATGAAACTACATTAAATTACACAAACACTAAAACATGAAAAATGGGCTGACACAAACATTATAATAAAGAATAATTCTTCTTCCTTACCTTTTGGGTTCTGTCACAAAAAATATTGACTCTGTGTTAGAAGTATAAGAGCATTATAAACGCATGACATCTGTGACGTGCCTGCCGTGCAGGACGCACACGACATAAAGGCAGATAGCAGCGACAACGAACGTCCGCGTAGCTCAATTGGTAGAGCGACTTATTCCGGAATGAGGGGACCCGGGTTCGATCCCCGGCGTAGATAAAAATGACGGAGAAATTTACTTCGTTACACATCGCATTGTGTACCATTCACGGACAGAATGATGAACAACTGTGTTTTTGGAATGTATCTATCCAGTTCACTTCAGGAGCCTGTGTTTTACGAACAGGAGAATAAACAAAAACTCCAGACTGCACCACCACTTAGATGCGTAAGAACACCCCCGAAAACATAAGCCACGTGTCCTCCCAACATTCGTCATTCTGTGAAGTGAGAAGGGAGAATAGGATTTAACGATCACATCTATTCTCAATTGTCTAATCGAGTTGATTTCCAAAGGGATCTGTGTCTGCGAGCACCAATTATTTGAGGACAAAAACTGAAACCGATGGGTCATTGAAACACAGTTACTCAGAAAAGAAAATGAGCTTTAAAATGTCGATACTAATGTCACAAGTTATACCGTAGTAAACTACATATTGCCTGTCCTGCAGCTATAACATTAATAATATTCGTAACATGTTATTTATCATCCTCAAGAAAAACTTTTTAGTTTTGGAAAACACTTCGTTATACAGATATGCTTAATAAATAGTTCAAGTAACGTTTCCAGGAACAGTTGGAAAGTGTCATGAATAGCAATGGTAGCTTTATTTCACACTTGTATAAAAACATGATGTTCAAGGATATTTTTTGCATAGACCACAATTAATTAAATCAGGTTAACATAAAATGTTTTCATCACTTTCTGTTCATTATAAGATTTTTTCAGTTGTTCAAAGCTCTAACATAAAGCTTTGAACAACGTAAGGCGGCATTTGCTGGTCGACAAAGTCTTTCCCATGGAAAATGGCCTGAAATACTGAAAATGTTTAACTTCTTCCTATCCATAGACATGTCCAGAACGCCACAATATGTTCTCATTCCATTTTTTTTTTTTTTTGAGAAGAAATGCACTGATCAATTCTTGCATCTCCATTACTAATTCTGTTCTGCCACTGAATCCACCTATCTTTCTCTAACCACTCGAATGTCAGAAAATTCGGACTCTTAAACGGCTCTTTATTTTGTTTAAAACTCTTATTGTCATACCAGAGTAACTTCTTTTTGTCTTCTTTTTTTTTTTTTTTTTTGATTGGGGGTTTAACGACCACCGTGAGCACCTCAATGGGCTATAAGCAGTCGCCCGTCCCTAATTTTGGGTCACTGGTTCCAGGGAAGGGAGAGAGCCAGTGCCGTAAGACAAACATAACATCCATGCCTCACCGGGATTCGAACCAGGACCCCTTTTGGACGAACGATCAGTAGCCATCGCTTAGACCACTGCGCCACCGGGGCGGCGAGTAACTTTTTTAGATATCGCATGTATTTTGTGCACAACCACACAGTTTCCTTCTTTTCCAAACTACTATCTTAGTTAAAATATTTCTGTACGTTTTAGACTTTCCCATCTTTGCTGATTCGATTGCCGAAATCCTTAATAAGCTTTTCTATTTCTTCAATAATCGCACAAAAATAATTTTAATCGGGATCTTTTTCTGGCTTCTTCCTTGTACTCCACAATTACATTTGAGTTTCTGTTTAAATTTTACAGTTTTTACCTACTTTTTGCAAGACCTCAGCTGAGTAAAAGACTTGTTTACACTTTCTTAAATCAGCAATAAGTCATTACATTCATCAAATTGCTGGTAAACGAACCGTTTGTTTCAACGTTTGATACTAGGTTACTTTCTCTGACCGTTTTACCCATGTAGACGAAAAGTATAAATGCGGACAGCTCACATCACAATCTGACTCAAGAATGAATCTCAAACCACCTACCAATAATTCCTTACATCCGTCATGTTACAAGACTTCGAATGCTTGTGGCTGAGTTCAGCAGATATTTCCCTCCATAGGTTTTTGTGCAACTTGTCCCTAGGTACCTGACCAAAACCCTCTTCAGATGGTTATTAAGTACTATAAACAACCCCTAATTTACATCATAAAACATTTGAGGAAGCTGCAGCAGTAAAATTTATTTTTCTGGCGTCTATTACTGTTTCAAGGAGCCACGCTCTACTTTAACACTTCTGATTTTCGTCCACTTTTTACCATTTCTTCTTGAGTAAATGTTTCAAACCTAGTAATTAATGAGATCTTGCGGTAGTCATTATAATTCTCCCCTTTTTCTCACACAAACTGGTTCAGTAGCTTCAGTTTTCAGGAATCCAAGAAATGTGTGTTGCCAGTTTAATGATCTTACGTAACCACAGGGCACCAGTCGTTCCATTATTTTTCTGCAGGTTAGCTTAATTTCGTGTAATCTTAATCTGTAGCTTCATCATACAATCATCATCAAAAAAATAGTTGCACCTAGAAGAACGTGTCTGATTGCAATGCTATTCGGAAGGAAGGTAAAGGTTACCAGGAACAATAAATGGTTAAACATTGAGACTGATATGGGCAATACTTATTCAGCTACACGCCAATAGGTAGTGTCTCTCAGTTTGGCGTCGGGCCGCCATGTTTGCTCACATAGCATGCCATACGTCTCGGCATGGAGTTGTACAGGTTCCTAATGGTGTCCTGCAATAAGCCATCCCATGCTGCTTGAATCTTGTCACGCAGTTCCTGCAGATTGTGCAGTAGAGATGGAGTGTGTATAGCGCGTCCAATAGCATTCCACACATTTTCAATTGGCAATAGGTCTAGCGATACAGCTGGCCATAGTAGTGTCAGTGCCTTGGAGGCAAGCTCTCAAGACAGCAGCAGTATGCGGACGAGCGTTTTCCTGTTCGAAAATCGCACCGGAGTGAGCGTTCAGAAAATGTAGGGCCACTGGCTGCAGGACATCATTAACGTAAGGTGGAGCTGTCAAAGTGCCTGTAATGAACACCAAAGGTGATCTGGTATCGTAGGCAATTGCACCCCACACCATGACACCAAGCCTTCTGGACGTGTGACGCTCGACAACAAACCGTTCATCTTGGTACTGACCACGGTGGCTCCACACACGGATTCGGTGGTCGTCTTCTCCAAGACAAAAGCGGAACTCGTCACTAAAGATCACCCGCTGCCATTCTGCGTGGCTCCATAACAGTCTGGCACGACACCATTGCAGTTTTTGGCGACGATGCACTGGTCTTAAGGGCAGTCGTCGTTACGATCTGCGTGCCTGTAGTGTAGCCGCTTGCCAATGGTGCTGGCACGAATCGGACGATGCATGGAGGGCATCACTGCTCGCTGAATATCCGCTATCGGGGCTGTTGGGTCACTCCGCGCATGTCGGACAACCCGTCGTTCATCTCTCTCCGTGGTTCGTCTAGGTCTCCCAAACCCTTCCTGTCTCTGCTGCGTGCCTTGTTCTATCCACTGCCGCCAACAGCATGCTATGGTGATATCCGAATGACCGCTATGGCGCGCAATACGGCGATAAGACCATCCTGCTTCCCGGAACCCGACGTTGCGTCCGAATTTTTCTCCGAGACATACTTCACTTGGAAAGAATGCAACCAACACAACAGCAGGAGTCAGAATGGCAAGCACGCTCAACGGGACACAGCGCTACGACCCCGCCTTGCTTGCGTCACATGCGCGGCCGAGCGTGATACTTGAATCATTTGCATGTCTCACGATGTTAAACCTACCCCCCCCCCCCAAGTTTCATTCCTGTCAGTTGCTTCCTTCTGGGTGGAACTGTTTTTTTGACGATGAGTTTTCCGAAGATACTGTTCGTGATTCTCTTTGGTTTCAGAGGTTTCAGGTTGCGCCACATGAGCGGTTTGGCCTAACTTTATCCCCGACCAATTAACGAGTTGTTATGGCAAAACATGACATTTCAAAATCAGCCTTAAATGATTTCTTATGATAACTTCAGAGAAACTTTGAAACTTATTTTTTACTGAATATTTAATTTGAAATACCCCATTTTCAGCTTCTTGGACGATCTGGATCGCCTATGTAAAAAGGAATATATGCCTACGGAACAAGATATATTGAGGACGAGAGTGAAAACCACGGGGATCGTAGAAGTTCATTTCTCCTTCAAAAATTTAAATTTCAAGTAAGTAAATGTTTTCGTACGCGATTTTTAAATGTATTTTTCAGGAGCAAAGCTCTGTTTCGTTTTATTATTTTTATTTCCATTGCAAAAGTCTCTCAGTGCCGTTTGGTATATTCTGCTCAGAACCATCAAAATACCCTCTACAGAGGTAAAACATATAAATGATTTCCTTTAAAAAAAAGCTTTATATTGACGTCAGTGCAAAAGCCAAAGTAGAACGATTGAAAAATAGGTAGAAATTATTTCTATGCATTTGAAGTAAACTACTTTTGAAGTAAGATAGCTAATCAAAAACCTGGTTTGACCTATCTTTCATAATGAAAAGTTTCATGGTGAGAAAAAAAAAGATGACATAAAAAAAAATTACTTTCCACTAAGGATGTGCGTGCAATTGTGTTCGACGGCACATTAATATTTCAGGTAATGAATGTAAATAAAACCATGTCATTCGTATTCTGCATACAAAAGCTATGTATATTTGCATCCTTCATAAATATTGCTTCGGACATTTTTTTTCTATTTCCCACCCTTATTTTCTTTTTCTTTCAGTTTATCCTGCTTTTCGGATATGTTACAGAATTCCATTCTATTAATTATATATATATATATATATATATATATATATATATATATATGTATGCATATGTATATCTATATATATATCATCATCATTCACATTGTCAACAATTATCAATCCACTGCTGGACGAAGGTCTCCCCAAGTTTCCTCCACAACGGTCTGTCTTGTGCCAGTCTCCTCCATGTCACTCCCGCATACATTCGAATTTAATCTACCCATCTTCCATGTGGTCTTCTTCCGGGTTTTTTCCTGTCCCTTGGAATCCAATCTAAAATTTCGGCTGTCCATCGATGGTCTGTCCTTCTGGCAGTATGTCCAGCCCATTGCCATTTCAGGGATTTAACTCTGATCATGATGTCTTCCACTCTTGTCATTTTTCGGATCCACGAGTTCCTCTTCTTATCTCTCCTGGTTACACCAAGCATGCACTTCTCCATGCTGCTTTGAGTTGTCTGCAGCCTTTGTAAGTCTCTTTTAGTTAAGGTCCACGTCTCTGCACCATACGTAAGCACTGGAAGGATGCATTGATCAAACACTTTTCTTTTAAGACATAATGGCATATTGCTCTTGAAAATTATGCTGTTTCTTCCAAAAGCTCTCCAGGCAAGTTTTGAACGCCGATTAATTTCTTCACCAATGTGACCCTCACTTGATATCTGCTGTCCAAGATAGACGAAGGTGTTTGTTATCTCCAGCTTTTCTCCATCAATCGATAAATCTTCATTTCTTGTAAAAGCATTTAACAACACTTTTGTCTTCTGAAAGTTCATTTTTAATCCCACTTCTTTACTCTTGTCAGCAAGTTCCTGGATCATACTCTGCAGCTCTGATGGGGTAGTTGCAAAAATGACTATGTCATCAGCAAAACGAAGGTGGGTTAGATAATCTCCATTAATTTTTCTCCCTTTGTTTTCCCAGTTCAGTGATTGAAAGACATTTTCCAATGTAGCATTAAAGAGCTTCGGAGATATGGTGTCACCTTGTCTCACTCCTTTTCCAATTTTTATGTGTGTTGTATTTTCAAACAGCCGAAGCTTTGCACTTGCATTTTCATAGATGTTATTAATAATATTAATGTGCTCATCTTCAATACCGCAGGATTTCAGGGTCATTATAACTGCTGATGGTTTCACCGAATCAAAGGCTTTTTCATAATCGATAAAAGCCATGCACAATGGAAGTTCATATCCCTTCGCTCTTTCAATTAGTTCTCTCAGTACGTGGATATTATCTATTGTGCTGTAGTCACTCCTGAATCCAGCTTGTTCTCTCGGTTGAGCCATGTCCAGTGTCACCTTTAAGCGGTGCGAAAGAACTTTAGTGAAGATTTTATAAACCACTGATAGGAGGCTGATAGGTCTGTAGTTCCTGTGATCCTCAATGTCACTTTTTTATGTAGCAAGATCATTGTAGCGTTGTTCCAATCCTCAGGAATTTTCCCTTCATTAAGGCATTGAGTGAAAATTTGGGCGAGTACTGTTTCGATTTCTCCACTTGCTTCTTGTATGATGTCTACAGTAATTCCATCTTCTCCTGGAGCTTTTCCCCGTTTCATGTTCTTGATTGCATGTGCAACTTCTGCTGGGAGGACTTGAAGAACTCTGGTACTGGTACCTTTCATGATGTCTGGAGTACATGTATTATCCCTTTCATATAACTTGGAGTAGAAATCTTTCACTATTGTCAAACTTTCACCTCTATTTCTTGTTACAGAACCATCTTCTTTTCTCAGTGCCATAATCTGTTTTCTTCCCTTACTGAGATGTCCCTTTGCTATCTTTAGGCTTTGGTTGTTTTCAATTGCTTTCCTTACTAGTTCACAGTTGAATTTCCTTACGTCTTCAGTGATACTTTTTCGTACTGTCTTGCATAGCTCTATATATTCCACTTTGGAAGTCACATCTTCTTTAGTTGTCCTCATCTCTCATCTTTTTTGCATCAACATTTTGGTTTTTCCTGATAATTTGTTCACATGCAACTTGTTCTTAGACCCAGCTAATTTTGTTGCTGTTTTCATAAGAGCTTTGGTTACTTTTCTGTTAACTTCAGAAATATCCACTTCTTCCGATGTTAGGCCTTCTAAAGCAGAGAATCTGTTCTTCAGTTCCAACTTGAAGGTATTATGGTGTTTTTTAAGGTTGGTTATGTCAATACATTTTGTTTGTCTTATGAGCTTGCTACGTTCGAGTTTAGTGTTGAGGTGCATCTTACACCTCGCCAATCTGTGGTCACTACCTGTGTTGAACTTGTTTAGCACACTGCAGTCTTCTAAGACAAATTTTTAGTTACACGTAATAAAATAAATTTCAGTTGTTGTCCCATTTGGATGTCTCCATGTCCATTTCCTGTGTGGCTTTTTCTTGAAAAAGGAGTTCAAGATGAAAAACCCTTCTGCCTCTGCAAACTCTTCGAGAGTATTTCCACGCTGGTTTCTGTTGCCGTGACCAAATTTACCTACTAAAGTTTCATTCTGTTGCCGTTGCCCTATTTTTGCATTGAAATCTCCCATAATTATCTTTAACTGCTGCTTACTTTTATTATTTAGATGACGAATTTCCTCATAAAATTCTTCAATTTCTTCTTCAGGATGACTTGTGGTGGGTGCATAAGTTTGAATAATCTGAGCTTGGTATCTTCTCGAGAGTTGGATAACGAGTCGTGCAGCTCTGTCAGAGGAACGTTCAACTTCTACAACTTTATCCTTCAGTTTCTTGTTTATTATAAATCCAACACCACTAGTTCTGCCATTATCTGTCCCACGATAGTAGAAGAGATGTCCACTTTTCAGTTCAATGAGATCTTCTCCTTTTCTCCTTACCTGACTTAGCCCGACAATGTCCCACTTGATCCTTTGTAGTTCCTCTTCCAATTCAAGAAGCCTTGAATCAGAAGATAGGGAGCGTCCATTATACGTAGCCAAGGTCAGCATCAGATGGCAGCCTTGTCCGGTCCTCCGGGGATTCTTAGCACCCTCTGCCTTCATGTCGCACTGGCCGCTGCCTTGGCCAGGTACACTCCAGCTGCCGGAGACTGAGGGCCAAGATTTAAGTTGTGGAGTCATTTTGGAGGGTTTAGCCATAACTCACCACGCTGGCCAAGCGGGTTGGTGAGTGTATATATATATATATATCAGAGTTTAATAAATATGACCAATATATTTGTTAGTTTTCAAAATTATGGGTTTGGTTCCTAACTTTTCAAGGACGTTGTAATCAAAAAGTTATTTTAGTTTATTCTGCACTTTCTGAACATTGTGTTTTTTCTTGTTGACAAGAGAACTGGCGAGGAAAATAATCGAAATCTTGAAGAATGGACCTTTCATTTTCTTCAATAAATCGTATAGTGGTACCTATTTTAAAATTTGTTCAGCGATGAAAGCAGATTCTGCTTGGGAGCATCCGATGGCCGTATGCGTGTTCGCAGACGCACATGGAAGCGTCTCCACCCTTCTTGCAACCGTCAGCGACACACAGGGCCTACACCTGTTCTCCTGGTGTGGGGAGCCACGACCATCCCCGATTTACGCGTCCAGGTTGAGGATGCTTGGAACTCAATACCCCAAACTTACGTGCAACATCTGTACGACTGACTCCATGCCAGAATTGCACAGTGTGACGCAGTTCATGGCGGTTCAACCTCGTACTAACCATGTTACATGGAAATGTTATTTTTCAGTTTACCAGGAAATACAGCTGTATTTTGCCATAATGTTTTGATCACGTTATCCTCTGTATTCCGTTATTATGCTGTATAAATTTCGTTGGTATTAGACGTCTCCTTCTTGGTGTTCTTTTTTCACTTTCCGCCAGTGTATATTATGTTACTGTTCAAAATTTCTTCCTATCACTGCTTCAAGTTCACCTGTCTCCAACTAGTAGTATAACCATCTGTTTGACTATTAGTTATCTATGTATGATACGGAAACATATAATTTTTGGGTTTTGCCATTTCGATGTACAAAATGCGGATTGTTTTCGTGCTCAGAAGGTAGAGAAGTTAATTTTTTGCTATATCCTTCAATTTTATATCAAATATTTGATCTCTTAAAACGATTCAATATGCTATCTCACTAATCTTTTACTATTATTGTTATGTTATCTAGCTGTGATCATTTTACTTACTTACTGTTAAATTCAGCGCATCGTTCCGTGTCCTTGTTGCTCAAACTGTCCTTAATGTCACCGATTTCACATTCCATCATTCAAGAATAAAGTTTTTTTAATAAATCTGCTTTGTGGAAAGAAATGAAATATTTCCTGTAATGACTTCCGAAATCTAACGTTGCTTTATATCAATCGAAATTTCTGATGTTTTACTCTTTAAATTGGTCTCTTCTCTAAAGGTTTCAAATAAAAACTTTAAATAAGCTGTGGATTAGATTAATAAAACATATTCTTAGGCGAACTTCCAAAAATGAAGCATTTCCCAGCTGGAAAACAACTTTGTTTAAATTGAGACTTTTCCCTTTTTATTTGAGCACGCGTTAATCAGGTGGTCTATCAGTGTAAAGCAGAATTTCATGCGATTAAATGTGATAACTCATACCTTGCCCAAAAGGTGGTAGTCTATTTTGGCTCCTCCTAAGGCTGTTAGATTAACCTTTGTTCTTCATCAGTTTCTACTCTTTCAGATCCATCGGTTATGCTGTCTAAATGGCAAAAGGTCAGTTTAATCTCAAATCAGCACACTATTTCAGGCTAACATCCTTGTATTGTTTTGAAATTTGGGGTGCTTAATGGTCCTGTGGTGTTGCGCAAAAATACCAATTTTTAGCGGTCTGTGTTCATTATGCGAAATGTTAGAGCTATGTAAAGTTTTTAATTTTTGTTTAAAAGTGGCTAGGAAATATTTTTTCCCTTTAATTAGCCTCCCAGTTGAGATATTGAGCTGAAAGTGGTCTCATTTTAAAGCTCTTTTAATGAGCTTTCATACTATGTACAACACAATAAAGTTTGTAACAAAAAAATTAATTTAAAAATCCAATTCAAAATTTCAAAATCGATTTTCTCAAAAACGGACATGAAGTTTTGAAAATCACAAAATGAGTTCTTACTTATCTCTATCTATAACTACCCACGAAATATTTATTTTGGATCATGGTGGGATCACAAGATATGAAAAAGAACACGTACATATGATCAAGGTATACGTGACCCAGATTTACTGTTCTGTACTTCACACTTTTTCCCCCACATTATGTTGCTTTCTCGATATTTTTGTTTCTTATATTATCTTTATGTAGTGAGCCTATGTATCTCAATTATGTTGGGACTATAAAAAATAAAAAAAGCAATTATCTGATTAGAAAACCAAAACCAATTATTGTATCATTAAAAAAGATTATAACTCACATGATTTATTTAGTTTAATCCATTTTTACGCAATTGGTCATATTTTTAGTCTTGAGATAGTGAACCGGTAGAAGGCTTGAACAGCTTATTGGACTTCTAGAGTAGAGAGAATGTATGCACAACCAGTTGGAGTTGCAGTGCTCACTTCACACAGGACATATATCGATGGAATCTACAGAACATCTGGATTTTTACGGTAAGCGAATGAAGGAGATGGACCTGCTGGGTGAAGGAATGTTAACTTTACTTCGTCTTTCTCTTCCTGTTTTGCTAAAACACAACCCAGCCACCAATTACCACTGTAGAGTGCAATGACATAACCAAATATTTCATTGAAAAAAGTCTTTGTGCGCATGTTGTCACAGTATGTTCAACCAATGTTTGAGCAAAAGAGAAAGGTTTGACCAAGATTTTTGTTTCACTTGAAGGTAAGAAAGCATATAGTTTTCAAGTTCCTGGAACAGTTTGTGCTTTGCTGAAAAGATGTGTCAAGAATTGCTAAGTTGCAATTTACTCTGCCTGTGTAAGAAATGTGAAGTCAATTTTTCAAATGTTTTGTTTCGCCCATTCGTACAGTTGTCATACTCTCATTATCTGGTCCTCGTATGGTATTTTTTTTTTTGATTGGAGGTTTAACGACCACCGTGAGCAACTCAATGGGCTATAAGCGGTCGCCCGTCCCTAATTTAGGGTCGCCGCCCCGGTGGCGCAGTGGTCTAAGCGATGGCCTCTGATCATTCGTCCGAAAGGGGTCCGGGTTCGAATCCCGGTGAGGCATGGATGTTGTGTTTGTCTTACGGCACTGGCTCACTCCCTTCCCTGGAACCAGTGACCCTAAATTAGGGACGGGCGTCTGCTTATAGCCCATTGAGTTGCTCACGGTGGTCGTTAAACCTCCAATAAAAAAAAATAATAATTTAGGGTCACTGGTTCCAGGGAAGGGAGAGAGCCAGTGCCGTAAGACAAACACAACATCCATGCCTCACCGGGATTCGAACCCAGACCTGTTCCGACGAATGATCAGAGGCCATCGCTTAGACCACTGCCTTCAAAATAAGCCTTTATTAGTCTAAAAGCAAGGTACATGTGATACGCTTCAGTCACATGAGACTGTATTAAAAGAGACGAGGCCAAGAAGTCTCAACACAAAAGAAAGGAGGAAAGAAAACTGGTAACATCCAAACAAGATTAAAATATATACAGATAAAAAAGGAACACAGAAAACAAAAACAAGAAACACAAACATCACAAAACCCAAACCCCAGAGTGAGGGAAGAAAACACATTCCAAAGACTAGTACATAGCAGCGCGAACACAAAAGTGACAGGTAAAAAACACAACAACAATACAACACAACACAAATTGACTGACACTGCAAGACAGTGACAGGAGAAACAAAACTGTACTTCTGAAAACATGCAGCAGCGGCCAAAACATTAGTACAAGAAGAACATAAAAAACAAAAAACCGTGCACATAAAGAGGGGTGTTAACCAACCGCTATAACTAAAAACGAAATACGAAGCGACGCATGTATGTCAGAAGGAACACTGCACAGAAGAATACATGATAATAAGGGGAAAACCGCCGCATCACACAAAATAAATGTAACCAAAAGGGCACACGAGGTTCACAAAAAAAATCGCACTCAATTCAAATTTCATACTCAAAACAAGAAGTCGCGCTTTGAGTTGACAAACCCCGAAAGCCGACGTGGCGCTATAGAGAGAATCACGCGGAAACAAGATCGCATAGCACCATAACACATTGAAAACAACGCAATGTACGTCCAGTCGTGCACGGCAACAGAAGGCTGGGCCGAGAAAAAATAAAATATTACAGGAAAAACCCGGACAGGAGAAACACGAAGCAAGACGCAGAACCCGAGCTTGAGTGCAAAGAAACACAAAAACGAAAACACAAGAAGTGCACTTAAAACATAATCAAAGACAAAACTGCCCCAAACGACAACTTCACTACACATGTAGTCGCATACAGTCAAGAAAAAAAAAAACACAAGAGGTACAGTAAAAAAAAAAATGAGCACAAGGCAAATAGTGCGTTGACCAACTCCTTGGGTCAACGTATCCCAATAGACAAGATACACACGAGAAGCACACTGTATAGAAAACGAGAGATAAGGCTGAGTACTCAATGAAAAAACAAACGAGACCAGCAGGGCCACACTAAGGAATTCAAAGTTCATAAAAAAAAAAGCAAAACAAGTGAACATGAAACACAGGGCATGAGAAAAAAAAGGCTCCCTATACTGCGGAGCCAACTGAAACACGAAAGTAGAACATACACAAACAAGTAAAAAACAAGATTTTCACAGTGGCAGTATAGGTAAAATACAATCACAGTATTAAAAAACTCACACAGGAGCAGAGCGAGTAGGACAGCCGCTATCCGAAAAACTAAACAAAACACGTGCAAAAAGCAAGAGCAATTACAAAAACACGGGAATACCACATACAGGAAACACAGTACAAAAAAGAAGATCAGGAACAACAACAAACAAACAAGCACAAAAGAAACACAACACGCCAAAAAAATTTTGCGAAACTAGACAACACAGACTAGCCCAACGGAAAACAACAACACCCAACAAGCATCACACTATACCAAACAATAACAGTGATCACAAACAATAAGTGGCCAACCAGTACAACAAAACACCACGACAAGAAATGCGTCGACCAACAACTGTGGCCGACGAAAACATAGAAAGCACGCACACAATAATACATTAACAAACAGCTCAACAAAACTACCAACACAAAAAACAATAACCGATTGCACAGCACCACCAAGAACCAGAAAAACAAATACACACAGAACACAGGAACACAAATGCCCACGGACTCCGGACAGAAAAAAGTCAAAGCAACTAGCTGTAAAACATCCAATCACAGCGCAAAACGGCAAGAAAATTCAGACAAAGAGGCCGAGGCCGCTAGTAAGAGGAAAAGTATAGAAAAGCACTATCCAAGAAAGAATATACCGACCAGTAGAATGAGCTAACAAAGCACAGGGGAAATAACAACAAAAAGACCGGAATCTCAAGGAAGCAAAACAGTACAACATTACCAAAGGGCCATCAAAAACAAGAAAAGGAAAACGGTAAAAAATTTAAAAGGAAAAACAACAGGATCAGAGGAAAAGAATGAATACAAGGAAAAAAACTCTGCAGCTCAATCAAAAACAGAACAAGACAACAACCCGGAAAAGCAAAACCAAACAAAGTGAAGAAACCAGTACACCAAAACAAAAGCAAGAAAAAAAAACTGATCAAACGAATTCAATCAACCCATGCTCAACCCGAAACCATTGGAGGTGGGGGACCAGATCGAGAAGAAAGCAGGAACTGCCTGCCGGGCCAGAGCTACCTCGTACTCAAGTTGGACGACGGACTTGATCGAGGAACGAAACCTACGGCACAGTAAAACTCTCGCAGGATGATATCGACGAAGAGCAGGCCGATCAACACTGGTATGATAGTATAAATAAATAGTCAGTTTGGTCTGCAAAATTAAAAACGCGCAAACTGGATTGTGAACAGCAGCGGAAGGATGATGACGGCGAAGAAAATAGTAATGTGAAACAGAGTGAAAGGAAGGACAGACCTTGGAGAGAAGAGCAAACATCAATGAAAAAAGAATCTGTAAAACTAAACAGAAGTCATATGCGTGATGAACATCACCGAGCGTTGAACAGAAAAAACACAAGGGAGAAGACAGGCGACCAAAGCGATGAAGAGTCCGTAGTGTGAGCAAGCGACAATGAAGGTGGAGCCAATGAATATCAGTAGCTTTTGGGGAAGCCAGAGAAGTGTGTGAATCGATCCATGTCTGAGAGGTTTCATCAGGAGGCACAAAAGGAATAGCGAGAGGTGTTCTAAAATAAGTAAGAAAGTGGCGGTACAAGAGTTTTACAGTAACTTGATGCACCAGAAAGGGAACATCATTCAAATAAACCAGAAAAGGAAGGCAAGGGGACGCCGAAGAAGAAACAGTTAACCCATAAGGATTCACGAGGGACGGGTAAAGGCGTTGAAGCTGAATATGAAGCAACCGGAGCTGGGCGCAATGTAAGGGAGTGTCAGCAAGCGAGGGGTTGATTTGGGAAAGAGACTTCCAGCGGAGAGAAGCATCTACAAGTTGGGATAGCTGTACCACGCCACTGGCTAACCAGGTGGAGAAGCACAAGTACGGTGAAGAGGGTGAACGGAGTGCAGGAGAGTAAAAGAGAGGTTCCGCAAGCAGATCATTAGTTGAGGTAGGTAGGAGACGGACGGGACATAAGGAATGCCAGAGGAAAAAGACGGTGCGATAAGTATCGGGAAAGTGATCTGGAATGAGGGGGAACAGATCCATACGGAGGAAAGTAGCGAGAGTGAGAAACGGACTGCGAGGGAAAAGTAAAGTATCAACAATAACAATCGATGAAATCTGAGGATGAGAAAAAGAACGGAGAAAGGTCTGAAGATGAATGGCATTAGATTTTTGAAAAAGATCTGGGAGGGCAAGACCTCCAAAGGACAGAGGAAGGACGAGAGTAGAACGATGAACCCAGTGAACTTTATTGCAGATGAAATCAGTAATCAAACGTTGAGCGGATTGGAGAAAAATGGGTGAGGGAAAATAAGCGAACCACGAATGTGTCAGAATGGGAAGAAGAAAGGAAGAAACCAGATGTGTTCTGCTAGAAAAGGACAAAAAAGGTTTTAACCGGAAAAAAGGAGCAAGACGGCGATTGAGCTGCTGAACCAAAGGAATCCATGTGGCATCAGCAACCGCCACGGGATTTCCAACGTACACACCAAGAAGTTTAATGACCGAGGATGGCCAACGGGCACCCCAAGGGCGATCCCCGTGTGCCACCCACGATCCGGCCCACAGACCGACAGATTTAGACAGATTAAGTTCGGAACCGGAAATTGAAGCATTCTCACGATAAGCAGAAAGGACAACGCCGAAAGAACGTTCAGTGCGAAGAAAGAGAGTAAGGTCATCAGCATATGCTGACAACACTATGCGGTGGTGACGAGTAGGAGCAACACTGCGAGGAATCACAGAAAATAAACGAGAACGCAGACAAATTAAGAGAGGTTCAAATGCAAGCGTAAAACGTTGACCCGAAAGGGGACAACCCTGCCAGATCCTGTTGTCAAAGGGGATGGTAGCTGTCATGAATGTGAAAGTGCGAATACGGAAAGAAGAGTGAGAGTAAAGATTAATAAGAGCTTGACAGAAAAGAGTAGGAAAGCCAAAATGACGAAGAACAGCAAAGAGATAAGAGTGATTAATGGAGTCAAAAGCTTGTTTCTGATCAATATTAAAAATTGCGAGAGGTTCGGAAAGATGTTAAGCAAGAAAATATAAGTTGCGAATGGTGGAAATGTTGGTAGTAATCGAACGGGAGGGAATAGTGTAAGTTTGATGGGGTGGATTAAATGCTGCAAGACGGGATTGAGGCGAAAAGCGAGAATTTTAGCAAAGGTTTTGTAGTCAGTATTAAGAATTGAGATAGGACGCCAGTTAGAAAAAAGACCAAGGTTTCCGGTTTTGGGGATGAGACGGAGAATAGCAAAAGTGAAATCAGAAGACTGAAAATTTGAAGAAGTAAAAACGGCATTAAAACAAGCAACCAGAAGCGGGAGGAGAGAAGGAAGAAACTTCTTATAAAATGAGAGCGGAAGACTGTCCGCGCCAGGGGAAGAACGGTCAGTCATTCAGACTGGAAATTGCAGAGAGGACTTCAGGAGGAGAGATAGGAGAAACAAGAGAATCAAAAAAACAATGTGGAACCTGAGGGAGGACATGAAGAAGAGGGGAGGTATCTGCAGGAGAAAGGAGTCGGTGTTGAAAACGATCTGAATAATGGGAAAAAGTAAGTTCACAGATACGATAAGGGTCGGTAACTGTAGATCCGTCAGGTAGTGACAGAAAGGAAATTGTGTTGCTTTTAACATGATACTCCTCAAGGGACTTCAAACTAGAAAAGGGGTCGTCGTGAAACCGCAAATGAGTGAATTTCAGACGAGTAAGGGCTGATGAAGCAAAAGAAAACAGAATACGACGAAGTTGAGCTTGAAACACGGGAAAATAAGGATCAGAAGGAGAAATAGTCTGCAATTTACGACGGAGAACATCAATATCTTGAAAGCGAGAATTACGGGAAGAGAAAGAAAACTGACGTGCGAAAGAAATAATCGAAATTTTCGTGGAAAGCCACAGAGCCACTGGGTCGTCAGACGAAGAACGTTGTTGCACAGAAGACGAGATCATAGAGCGAATTTCAGCACAGAAAACAGGATCAGTTAGAACTGAATCGTCGAGCGAGCAGACTAGGGAAGGGGTAACAGAGGAAGAATGCAAAAAAGTTCTAAAAGAACGGGGCGATGATCTGACGAAACGGAAGGATGATGAGTAACTTCAACTAGAGAGGAAAGGAGAAAACTGGAGACATAGAATCTATCTAGGCGTGCTGTGACACAGCGTGAAGCAGTCGGGAGGAACCAGGAAAATTCCTTGGACCGGGGATGGAGAGAACGGAATGCATCAATCAAATCAAAATTAACAACGAGTTGAGTGAGATTAGAAACAAGGTCGGAACGGCTTTCGGTTAAACCATCTCGGTCAAAACCGGATTGTAAAGTGCAATTCAAATCGCCTGCAACAATGACTGTATCATTTAGATGGAGGGTCGAAAGGATAGAAGAAAGATGTTGGAGGAGAGTCTCTGCATCCGTAGCAGATTGCGGAATATGGATATTGAAAACATGAATACGTTTAGAACAAAAACAAAAAGAAGTATGTTGAAAAGAACCCAGCAGACTCTGACTCAACAAGATCAGAAAGGGAAGAATGAAAACGCACATGAAATGATATAGCAGTACCAGACCTGAGATGGGTCCGGTAATTATGATAAAAAATGTACGGCCAGCGTCTCCAGCGGGAACACCCGGCATCCAAGGAACAGTTCGTCTCCTGGAGAAGGAGGATATTAGCCCCCAGGTAACGAACGTCCTCGAAAACCAAAGCATTCGCCGCAGAAGACGCAAGCCCTCTACAATTAAAGCTAAGTAGTGTTAACAAGGACATCACTGGTACGTTGCATCCAGCCTTCCAGTTCAGCCCTCAAAATCTTGAGTAAGTAGCCCAGACGGCGAGCATATTGCTCAGTCCCGCCAGGCAAAGTAATATTAGTTATAAATGCATGGAACTGGTTTAGCTGTGCAATCATTTCAGGCAGCAAGTGAAGCTTACTCTTAATGCAAGGTAGTGTGATCAACTACGCCTTACTCGGGCGAGTGGTCAATGCATACAGATCAGATAAGGTAAGAGGGTGCAAAGGCACCACAAGCTCTTCAAACATAGTAGAAATGTCAAGAAGTGTAGGAGAAGGAGAATCATTGTCAGAGTCAACCATTTCAGTGTCATCAGGATCAGGGGCGACCGTGTCCATAACATCATCATCCTGGAGACATGCGAATCGGTTCGAAACTAGTAATTATGAATTTGGCTCATGATGGCTAGGTGAACCCGAGGTAGAATGGGCTGGTTTCTTGGACCGTAGACGTTGAGACGAACGGGAAGAGCGAGTAGAAACACCAGGGCAGCTGAGGCGTTTACGCTATGATTTAAGTGCAGACACTTCCAGCGATGGAAAATCCTCATTGGAGGGCTCCAAACCATCCAGTACGACGACAGGAACCGGGAGGGAAGGAACGACTGGAGAAACAGCAGGCAAAATTGATGAAGGTAGAATGTGAGCAGGTGCCTCAGCGGCCTGCACAACATCCGCAGGGCAGCGGCCACCGGAACTGTAGTAGCTAATGAAGAATCAGATCTAGCACCAGGAGTGGCTTGAGGACAAGCAGAAGCGAGTTGACCTTCCCCTATACAGCGGAAGCACTGAACCCCTGCAAAAAGACTAAAAATGTACGTCCGGGTATCAGTGAATAATTCCAGAGTTGCAGGGCGTTCCGCAATTGACTGAGAATTTGGAAAAATAACCCGGTACTGGGGGCGCCCACCCTGCACATGTTTTAGGGGGGAATCACGGGCGGTAGCTGGAAGAATCTTAGTCTCTCCCACAACACGACCCATCGTGTTGAGGGCATCAATCAACAGAGAATCAGGAACAGCCGTTGGTACAGGAGAGAGGGTCACCGTAACTGGTCTTTGGGCTGCAGCGACAGGTTGTAGATGAAAGGACCCAATATCAACCCCATGAACTATAATTAAATCTACTGCTTGCTGATGGGTGAAGTGAACAACCACCCCTCCACCCAAGCGAATAATGGACACAATGCTTTCGGCTGGAACGACCTTCGACACAGCATGCAGATACTGGGGGAGGGGGTGTCACGCAAAGCAGGAATGAAAACACTTAATAATAAGGCAGACGACAATTGCTTACCTTGCGTTGAATCACTTGGAAGCATAATTTTTAACGCTGAAGCTACACGTTTGAAATGTGGTGCAGAATCACTAGAAATATATGAGGTACTTCCCACAGCTTGTGCGAACGACGTTGAAGTAGAACTAGCAGAACCAGGAATATTAGACGCAGCCGACACACGGGTGGCCAGAAGCACAGTCTGTGGAAGTCCAGCAGCACTAGTCGACGCAACATTCCCCGAAGAAGACACAGAACTATGAAGCGAAGACATATCAGCAATCGACGAAGCAGCTGTAGACGACAGTGACTTATTCACAGTGGTAGTGGACATTCTCGACCACTGGCCCACCAAAACTCATGCGTCGTAACTGACGACACACGAAAATTAAAAAAACAAAAAATGAGCACCCACTCGGCACTCAGCCTCATTGCTCGTGAAGCGAGGTTACGAAACACTGCAACCAAAATACAAAACGACGAAATACCACAAAAAGAACAAGTAAACAAACGAACGTTGACTTCTACGCAGGAGCCGAAAAAAATGCGACTTGTCTGTTCAACGACCACTGCGCCACCGGGGCGGCCTCGTATGGTATTTGGAGACATGCTCTAGCCGCCAACCTTTTCACCGTTCCTCCAACACCATCACATGACACTTTGCCGTGCGCTATAGCAAAGAATTGCCACTCAGCCAGTTGCAACACTGAAATCTGTTTTATGGTGACAAGAATTTAAAAAGTTATTCTTGTTTTTATATTATGCAGGAGGGAGCATCCTGAAAAATAATAGATTTTTGGGGGCAATTTCTGAAATCTGCTCTTCAAAAAGACTAAGAGTTTTTGTTGAAATAAATACACAGCTGCAGTATTGTGTTCTAGACACTCTGAAATCACAACAAAACTGGCATGCTCAGTTTTTCACCTATTTTAGAATACACAACAAACGGACGCACTATAGCTTAGATGCTGGTCCAATGATAAGACTTCATCTTGCACAACAAAAGAATAGTTTTCTGAAAATTTGCACATGAGAGCACTTTCTGAATCGGACAAATTTTCTTTGATGTAATTCATGAATGAACTTTGTTGCTTATCTATGAAGTCATGACGAAGTAAAAGGGAAACTTTCTCACCAAATAGGTTGACAAATTCAGAGACTGGTTTTAGTAATGTTTCTAAGGTGCGTCTGTCGACAGAGATCCACTGGCGAAATGTTAGTCTCGATCACATTTTCTTCGAAGGCACTTGCTAGCAAACTACGAATTACTTTAATTTCAGGCCAGGATGCACAATTACCCAAGCAGCAGTCAATTGATTCCAAGTTGCATACTATCTTTACAAGGACATCTTTGTAATTTTTTATTTCACCGTTAGTGATTGATTGATTGTTAGTAACTTGGCATTTTCAATCATAAGTTTTACATTTTGATGTATGGTACACACACAAACATCGCGTGTATCACTCTGACCATCTAGAACACAATTCTTTGTGCGTAACCTGTAAATTTTGAAAAGCACGAATTTACATTTGGAAACTTTTCTTTAAAACATCTGCATACCTCTTGTAAACTATTAAGCATTAGACGTTTGGAGACAATTTTTTTGTCTAGTGATGTCCTTCATGGAAATACAGTCTTTCATCCTTAGGCATAAGTCTGCGGACCGTATCATTTTCATAAAATGTTTTTACAGTTTCGGCTGTTTCCGCAAGTAGAGTTTTCCAGTTTTCTGATATGGAGTAAATAGACTTTCTTTTTCTTTCAAAAGTTTCTTTGACTGTCTTACCGTGTAACTTGGTGCATTAAATTCCCTCGCGATCTTCCTGATACTCCAAGATTCAAGCAAAATGGTCTGTGTCATAAGCTTTTACTTTCTGTTGGTCAAAGTTTGGAATTTGGTTTGCAGGTGACTAAAATAGTTTCCTCTTGGAACTTAACATCACTGTCGGAAGACTGCATTGAAAAAGGAGTTAGCGCTTTACAGCAGTTTTAATTCTTTTAACTTTTTCTGTAGAATGTTATTTATATTCTTCTTTGTTCCGGTCAATAGGGAACTCTCTCCCAGGTCTTGGATGAATATATTAAAAGTTTTTAAATCTTTTGAAGGGAATGATATATATCAGAATCGCTATCAGAACATACTCTGCAATCGTAACCTACATTCTGGCTAGTACTTGAAAAATCTGTAATTTCATCTTTTTCATCAGCCTCTTGTTTTCATTTTGTAGTTCTTTCCTACAACTGTCTCAAACTTTAGTTATCATTGGTATTTCAGGGAAAAGAGAACACATCCATGTTGTCACTGGTTTTATTCCCTTCCTTATATGGTTGTAGTTTGGTTTTTTAAATGGATTAAAACAATATAAGGCCCATTTCGTATCCACTTTAGACAGGTTTGTTGAAACTCATTAACGAAAAACTACTTCCCATTATAACTTCACATTCACACTACATTCACTTTTATTAACAAAAATAAGCAACGACTGAATAGCCAAGCAAGTTATCGTGACAAATTATGCTGGTAGAATGAGGCAAGTGCAGTAGTGTGGAGAGGAGAGGAACAGAAAATGATTCTGTTGCATGATCCAACATGATCATACCTGTTCCAGCTTGCACTTTTCATGCTTGTTCCAGCTTGCATTTTTCAAGCTTGTCCCAGCTTGCAGTTTTCATTTTTCAGGCTTTGAGCTAAATCACCTTAAAGTGAACATGTCAGAATAGAACAGACTGAGAAAAGTAATACAAATAGAGGGCAACATTAATAATTGTTGTACAAAATTATGATGTAGAATAAAACGCTGGAATTAGGTAATTGAACAATTCAGATCCTCCCTGGAAACAGTGACCCTAAATTAGGGACGGGCAACTGCTTATAGCCCATTGAGTTGCTCACGGTGGTCGTTAAACCTCCAACCAACCAATCAATTAATCAATCTGATCCCATCATTTTCTCTTGATCATAAGTACATGTTACCTCTCATATCTTATGATCTCATCATGATCCCCCAAAAATGCTTCATGGATAGTTACAGATAAATATGAACAGATTTTGAGATTTTTCAAAATTTTAAAAATGCCCGTTTCTGAGAAAACCGATTTTGAATTTTTGAGTTGGATTTTGAAATTTTTATTATAAACCCTATTCTCTTGTACATCATTTAAAAGCTCATTAAAAGACCCTTAAAGCGAGACCACTTCCAGCGCAATATATCAACTGGTAGCTGACTTACAGGGGTCTAAATGTATCACTGGCAGGCCATTTTTTAACAAAAGTTTCAAAATTAAGCCTTAAATATCTTTTTTCCCTAAGTATACCAAGTTTTATCAAAACCTGAGTAAGGTAGAAATATATTTTTAATTGTGATGGTTTGACATGGAATGACCCCGAATAGATATCTTTGAAGACATCTCTGAAAATAATTTCACTCTAATTTTACTCTAGGTTATTCTGATAAATGTCTTACACTACCATACACACCTCACTTCACGCTTTTGACTGCATGTCAGTTTCGTAGAATTTCAATCTGATTAATCCACCGATCCTGATGGAATGCATACTATGCATATGAAATCTTGTGCACCCTAATTAATTCCATTTTGTGCCACCTGTTTCAGCCGTCGATTTTTGAGCAAGTTTCCTACACGATGTATTGTACGTTTAAGCAATATATCCCCCCCTCCCTCACACACACAAAATATTTATCCTATCCTTTTAAATAATTTAAATAATTGGCAGCTACCGTTTTATCACAAGTTTTCATTGTCCATATTCGCTGATAACCTTCTGTGTGTAATTTTCTTGCAAACCGATCAGAAAATGTTTTAGCCTACATTAACCATGTTTGTAATACGTATGACTACGAGACATTTCATGAATCTTACACAGCAACAAGATGCATCGTGCGGCTGGTATCAAGTCTCCTGATTCAGCTGTAATCTCATGATACCGATCCCATTTTTGGAACTGATCTTTCAGATTGTTCCATCTATTCCAAATATTTTTGTATGTATTCTAGTCACTTTGTTATTCAAATGGTGCTGATGAACATCAGTATGTGCACTGTGATGATATTTAACTACTTTAAATCCTTTATTTTTGAACCTAATGATCACCGTTAGCATCTGAGACTACAAGCGATCGGCCGTCTCTAATTTAGTGTTGTAGGGAAGCGAGCAAGTCAGCGCCATAGGACAAGCACACCATGTATGCCTCATTCAGAACACGAACTCCGACACAGATCGGTTGATCAGCCAAAGGTTCTCACCTCTGATCTCTTTGTTACATATTCGGCTAAAAAGGCCTTTATTTTCAAGTGAAGGCGGTTTTTTGTATTTAATTTCTTTTCAAAATCATCCGATAGCTTTTAATGAGCATAAAGATCAAAATTTACACCTATTATCATGATAAATAACTGTTATCAAAGGAAAGCAGGATGTTTTGGCCAAATAATAAAGTCACAGTTTATTTACTTCTGCTAAAGAACCTGCTATCTAGAGGCTAAAATTTCTCCTCTTTCAAGCAAAGGGAAAGTTATCTTCTGAGCTACTTTGGATCTCGTGAAAATCCGAAGTTTTCCCTAATCCCGATGCATTGTCCCCTCATTTGGGGTGGCACGCAAATATTAATGTGAACTCTAAACACTATGGAGTAGTTTTCCAAAGTGACTTACTTACAAGCAACATGAATAGTAGATAAATTGCTTTTCTTGTAGTTTTCCATGCTCTACAAGAAATGGTGACCCCCTCCCTCTCTATCCATATTGCTGTTGCTAAGCATGGCCCACATTTCTTTGTAAATTCATTCTTACCTTTTCTGAACTTGGTCAGTTATTGGATTTTAAAGACACACAGCTCCTGGAAGGCTAAAAAGCGCCCAGTACTAGGTTTATCGAGATATAAAATGTCAAATAAAATGCAACAAAAGAACAGGTTCAAAACGGATTCGCGATGCACAGACATTACTTCAAGCGGTGTAAAGGGACGTAGTGATGTCAAATCAAAATCCAACAAAAGGACATGTTCAAAACGGATCTACGATGCACAGACATCACTTCAAGCGGTATAAAGGGACAACACAAGAATATGGACTTGCAAAAACTGAAACAAACCAATTCAACGTCAAAAGGGTAGCACGGATTTCGCTTAATGCCGATCGTTTAAAAAGGCCACCCGGGTTTGCTGGATTGTCTGAAAAAATTGTTAAAAAAGTAGAAAACGCGCATGCCTGTGAGAAAAACGGCGCTGCACATGAAAAACATGTACTATAGTAAGAGGGGAATTTACTTCCTACATACTGTTGGTAGAGCGTGATATACGTAGAAAGGCCTGGCACCAGTTTGTGACGTCACGTACGAGAGGGCTACGCATAACGCTGATGATCGGAGGAAACTATTGTATCGGACATCTTTTGCTGATGCGTGAAGTTTCCTTCTCATACAGCTTAACTTCAATCACGATATTTTATTTGCTCTTGCTTACACAGGTAAGAAAAATGTATTCTGCAGAAGGTTAAAATAGAGACGAGTCAAATTTAAATAATCTGAAACACAAAATATCACAGATCTTTTTCACAGTTTGGGAGGTGCTTTGCGCAGCGGAGCATCTCCCAAACTGTGTACATAAATTCGCCACTATCGTATGATAAATATGTGTATGTATTGAAAACAGGACATGTGGTTTTCTAAAGGTACACACTAAAAAAATAAAGTTCGTATAGATACAATCAAATTTTACAACCTAACTACGAAAATAAGGGCCGCCCCGGTGACGCAGTGGTCTAAGCGATGGCCTCTGATCATTCGTCCGGAAGGGGTCCGGGTTCGAATCCCGGTGAAGCATGGATGTTGTGTTTGTCTTACGGCACTGGCTCTCTCCCTTCCCTGGAACCAGTGACCCTAAATTAGGGACGGGCGACTGCTTATAGCCCATTGAGTTGCTCACGGCGGTCGTTAAACCTCCAATCAAAAAAAATGTAAATTAACAGGCATTAGAGTGAAAAATGGCAATGAATATTATTTGCTTTCAAATTATTGTTGAAGATATAGAAAATTTCTGCAATGTAGTGAAAAAAAAGGAAAGTTGTAGAGATAGCCAAACTACCGCAATGTGCCACTGACAGAAGCTATGTTACACTATTTTTGGTTGATCCTAATTTCAATTTAGCATGGCATTTGGAATACCCATCATCAACCTGAGATTTTATCTTTTAATTTAATGTTGTCATAGTTGAATTATGAGACAAAATTTTAGGGACATTTATACACATTTTTTTTTTTTTTTTTTTTTTTTTTTTGATTGGAGGTTTAACGACCACCGTGAGCAACTCAATGGGCTATAAGCAGTCGCCCGTCCCTAATTTGGGGTCACTGGTTCCAGGGAAGGGAAAGAACCAGTGCCGTAAGACACACACAACATCCATGCCTCACCGGGATTCGAACCCGGACCCCGTTCGGACGAATGATCAGAGGCCATCGCTTAGACCACTGCGTCACCGGGGCGGCACATCATACACATTAGATGAATCAAAACGGGCACAAGACTGCAAGCTTAAGGCACAAATAACTTCTCATTGAGTTACTACATTTAAAATTACACCTTCTTCACTAATCCTTTCTAAAGAAGATACTGATTATCCAAAATTTATATGAATTCATTTTTGCATTGCTTTCCACGTCAACCAAGAGGTATACAATGCTTGAAACGCGTTACCCATTTTTGCATTACAGCATGGCGGGTTCCCCAGGAGGCCTGTCTCCATAATAAAAAGTTTCATAACATTTGCTTTTAAATTTTCCAACCAAAAAGTGGGCTGGTCTTGTGACAATAAGGTCTTGAGAATTAATTCCTTCCATACCATAATTTGGATTACAGATTAGAGGAATAGTAGTTGTTCTGATTAACCTCGCGTGTTTCCAATCAGCTTGGGTTTGTAACGATTGATTTCACAAAATTTTATTGTACTTCAAATCCATGAGAATTTAAATACTGGTGAATTTCCAATAATCTAAGTTAGAATAGACTTGAATTGCATTAAGTCCTTATTCATATGACACATACAGAAAGATAAATTACTAGCAAACTATGTTAACTGAAGGGTTAAAATACTTGTTTACTATTTCAAACGATTAACAGATGAATGCAGTACTTATAAAACTGATAACTTCCTTTCGTAATTACAAAATGAAATGAAATATAAATCTAAAGAAATTACAAAGCATGTGTATAAAAGAGATACAAGCTGCGTTCATATGTTTAGAGTCAGAACGTCAGCTATAGAAAACCCACCATGTAACAGTTTACATAAGAAAAGTAAATTTAACTTTGTAAGATCTTAGGCTAATAAAGCTGTTTATATTTAAAAGTGATAGAATTTTTTTAATTAAAATTATCAATAAGTTCTCTAATATAGTTCAATTATTCATTTCATCAAAAGCACTTGTTTCGCGTTCAATATCAGTAGGCTTAAATGAAGTTCACACACCTAAAAAATTAATATTCGTTTTTAGTATTTCAGAACATCAACTAGGTAAACTATACATGTTATGGTACCATTGCTTCTTTTACAGTCTTTTTTTCTTTCTTTTCTTTTTTTTAGAAATATGCAACGAAAATTGGTTAGCACGAAAATCAATAAAAATGTTTTACCTCTGCAGACATTAATTAAAGTTTGAAGGAAGAAAACAAATGTTAAATGAGAAACTAGATTATTTTGATGCATTTTCTTTATATTTAATTTTATTGTTTGTTGTGGTATTTTATTAGCCAGTATTTGAATTATACGTTTGAACCTATGAAATCTGTATTGGAACATTCGCCTGAAATAAACATTTTCAGACTATGTCACTAAGACAGGCTCTAAATGAAACTTCTATAGGCTGTATTGGAAGCTTGTACATACAGTATATATGAACGAATTTTCTCAATAAATTCTTCAATTTCTTCTTCAGGATGACTTGTGTTTGGTGCATAAGCTTGAATAATCTGAGCTTGGTATCTTCTCGAGAGTTGGATAACGAGTCGTACAGCTCTGTCAGAGGAACTTTCAACTTCTACAACTTTATCCTTCAGTTTCTTGTTTATTATAAATCCAACACCACTAGTTCTGCCAGTATCTGTCCCACGATAGTAGAAGAGATGTCCACTTTTCAGTTCAATGAGATCTTCTCCTTTTCTCCTTACCTCACTTAGCCCGACGATGTACGAGTTGTACAGCTCTGTCAGAGGAACTTTCAACTTCTACAACTTTATCCTTCAGTTTCTTGTTTATTATAAATCCAACACCACTAGTTCTGCCAGTATCTGTCCCACGACAGTAGAAGAGATGTCCACTTTTCAGTTCAATGATATCTTCTCCTTTTCTCCTTACCTCACTTAGCCCGACGATGTCCCACTTGATCCTTTGTAGTTCCTCTTCCAATTCAAGAAGCCTTGAATCAGAAGATAGGGAACGTCCATTGTAAGTAGCCAAGGTCAGAATCAAATGGCAGCCTAGTCCGGTCCTCTAGCGATTCGTAGCACCATCTGCTTTCATGTCGCACTGGCCGCTGCCTTGGCCAGGTACATTCCAGCTGCCGGAGACTGAGAGCCAAAATTTAAGTTGTGGTGTCATTTTGGAGGGGTTTGGTCATAACTCACCACGCCGGCCAAGCGGGTTGGTGAGTGTGGGATAGCATTTCCTCTAATCCCGATGGTATAGTTATACCGCTATTGGCGGTCGTCAGAGCCCCTTTAGCTGGAACAGGGTGCACCAGGAGAAGGTGGGATTGAAATTTGTCAAGGAGAGGCTGTGGTATGTTGCGCATCACCTGCACTTGAAGACCATTATGGGAGAAATCAATGCGAAAATAGGGCAACGGCAACAGAATGAAACTTCAGTAGGTAAATTCGGTCACGGCAACAGAAACCAGCGTGGAAATACTCTCGTAGAATTTGCAGAGGCAGAAGGGTTTTTCATCATGAACTCGTTTTTCAAGAAAAAGTCGCAAAGGAAATGGACATGGAGGCATCCCAATGGGTTGACAAGTGAAATTGATTTTATTATGTGTGCAAGAAATTTGTCATGGAAGACTGTAGTGTGCTGAACAAGTTCAACACAGGTAGTGGCCATAGAATGGTAAGATGTAAGATGCACCTCAATGCTGGCAAGCTCATAAAACAAACAAAGTGTAATGACATGACCAACCTTACAAAACATCTTAATACCTTCAAATTGTAAGAGAGGAACAGATTCTTGGCTCCAGAAGGTCAAACGTCGAAAGAAGTGGACATCTCTGAAGTTAACAGAAAAGTAACCAAAGCTCTTATGGAAACAGCAACAAAATTAGCTGCTACTAAGAACAAGTAGCATGTGAACAAATTATCAAGGAAAGCCAAAATTTTGATGCAAAAAAGAAGAGAGATGAGGACAACTAAAAGATATGCGACTTCTAAAGTGGACTAGTGAGGAAAGCAATTGAAAACAACCAAAGCCTGAAGAGAGCAAAGGGACATCTCAGTAAGGGAAGAAAACAGATTGTGGCACTGAGAAAAGAAGATGGTTCTGTAACAAGAAATAGAGGCGAAATTTTGACAAGAGTGAAAGATTTCTACTCAAAACTGTATGAAAGGGGTGATACATGTACTTCAGACATTACGTAAGGTACCAGTACCAGAGTTCTTCCAGTCCTCCCAGGTTTTCACTAGATGCCTTAATGAAAGGAAGATTCCTGAGGATTGGAACAATGCTACAATGATCCTGCTACATTAAAAAGGTGACATTTTTTTTATCGATTATAAAAAGGCCTTTGATTCTTTGAAACCATCAGGAGTTACAACGGCTTTGAAATCCTGCAGTATTGAAGAAACATACATTAATATTAATAATAACAGCTATGAAAATGCAAGTACAAAGATTCAGCTATTTGAGAATACAGCACCCATTAAATTGGAAAGGGAGTGAGATAAGTCGACACCATAAATCCAAAACTCTTTAATGACAAAGGGTGAGAGTGATAGCGAAAATCTCCAAATACATGGAGGCAATGTGAATAGACAAAGTCATCGCTGTTTCCACGTTTTTCTTTAATTAACACACAGCAACCGAAAAATTGTATTTCGACACCGCTGGGATCGAACCCCAGTTCTATCGATAACTAGCCGAGTGCGGTCGCCTTACGCTACGGTGCCAACAATTCACGGCGCTATGTGTGATCATCTGTCAACATCTGACTTCACAAATCCGTAGTAATGGGCTCAGCATTTGAGACGTTACCATCTGGTGCGGCTAAACGGCATGGCTATTTAATTATAGCTAATAAATCCAAAGGGTGAGAGTGATAGCGAAAATTTCCATGTCTTTAATGCCACACTGCAAAGTGTCTTTTAATCACTGAACTGGGAAACCAAAGAGATAAAGACAGATGGAGATTATCTAACTCACCTTCGTTTTGCTGATGACGTAGTCATTTTTGCAACTACCCCGTCAGAATTGCAGAGTTATGATCCAGGAACCTGCTGACTAGAATAAAGAAGTGGGATTACAAAAACTTTCAGAAGACAAAAGTGATGCACAATGCTTTTACAAGAAATGAAGATTTATCGATTAATGGGGGAAAGCTGGTGATAACAGACACGTACATTTATCTTGGACAGCAGATTTCAAGTGAGGGTCACGTTGATGAAGAAATTAATCGGCCTATAAAACTTGCCTGGAGAGCTTTTGGAAGAAACGGTATAATTTTCAAGAGCAATATCCCATTATGTCTTAAAAGAAAAGTGTTTGATCAATGCATCCTTCCAGTGCTTACGTATGGTGCAGAGACGTGGACCTTAACTAAAAAAAAACATACAAAAACTGCAGGCAATTCAAAGAGGCATGGAGAGGTGCATGCTTGGTGTAACTAGAAGGATAAGAAGAGTAACTCATGGATCAGAAAAATGTCAAGAATGAACGCCATCATGATCAGAACAAAATCCCTGAAATGGCAATGGTATTGGTATTGGTAACTGTGGGTACCAAAGTGTACCCAGTTTATTGCTATAACGAAATACAAACATAGGAAATTCATTGAATGTTGCAGTGCAGAAAACAAAAGTGCGGCAATGTATGTATATCCACGATGCAGCACAAAATTACACAGAAAGGAAATGAATATGCACACGAACAATGAATGGCATAACGGCATGTCCAACGATTTGAAATAACACATGTGCACAAGTATATGAAATGTACTATGCCATCATAAATCATCCGAACGGAACTTAAATGTGGTTAGAGCGCAAAACATTATTGAATAACTCATCAACTTTATAAGAATAACAAAGGTAACAAATGTACCACTATTGCAATCCGCGATCGAGGAAAGCACTAACACAGCTAAAACTCACAAGTATAGGAAATTTAAAAAAACAAGGCACAAATTTAGGAAACAACAGATAAGATAATGATAAAGAGGCCACCCCGGTGGCGCACTCGTCTAAGGCGCTGGCCTCTGATCATTCGTCCGTAAGGGATCCGGGTTCGAGTCCCGGTCAGGCATGGATGTTGTGTTTGTCTTACGGCACTGGCTCTCTCCCTTCCCTGGAACCAGTGACCCTAAATTAGGGACGGGCGACTGCTTATAGCCCATTGAGTTGCTCACGGTGGTCGTTAAACCTCCAATAAAAAAAATGATAAAGAGATACTGGGGAGCTCACACAAGTAGCGAGACCGATTATTCGTGAAAACACAGCAAAAACACACAATTATAACAAATTGAAAATACATTACTTATGAAACACCGTAAAAACACACAAATATAGCAAATTTAAATTGCATGGAAAACATCAGAATCAACAGGCACTAAGTCTACAAAAACCAGAGAATTTGCGAACGGTTTCGCAAATCCCCTAGCATTAAGAAAACAAAAAATGATCGGTTTGGGGAAGTGAGCTAAAAGTCATCGGCAAGAGGAAATGAAGTATCACATAAATGCTTCTCGGCAAGCTCCTTCAAGGAGGCGAGACGGCGCGGGTAACGTCTCAAAAACGCCTGATACCGAGGATCGGTGGCACTCAGAGATTTAAAAAACGACACATAAGCTTCGAATTGCGTTACCGCTGCAAACAGGTCCAGATCAGGTGAATAGAGGAATTCTTCAGAACAAACAATCGTGCGTGCAGGTTGAAAAAAACGTAAAAATTGCTGTCTGGACAGTGGTCCAGGAACTTGAGGAAACGTTTCAATGGCCTGTAGAACCTCAGCATCAGAGAGAGGATTAACAGGATCTGAGCGGAGAAGCATACTGTTTGAAGAACCTTTAGGTGGAGAAACACCGGAACCAGAAACACCCGGGACACTAGATGAATCCTCAGAAAGAGCCCCAGAAAGTTGTTTGAACTTTTTCTGTTTTACAGCGCCTTTGGCAGTTCCAATATTACGCTTTGAAGAATAAGCTGAGGCGGATGTATCCATTTGTGGCTCAGGCTCACCTCCCGAGTCAGGAGACGAGGAAACCAACGTCGCCGAAGAAGCAATACGTAGCAGATCAGATTTAGTAAAGACTGGTACAACAGCCGAGGCTGCAGGAAGACGTGGCAACAAGGGTATTGTAGACAAGGTTGTAATTGGAGATCCGATTGCTGAGAGGCTAGGAGAAGATCCAGACGGCTGATCTGCCAAACCACCACTCAACACATCCGGATCGGAACACTCCGCTGTGGAAACATCTGTAGTAGAAGACATCTCTGCCAATCTTGAAGGTGGATGCACAATCGTACGGGTCGGGAGAGGAGAAAAGGCAGCATTGTCCGTGACTTAAATGTTCGTCTGACGGAGAACCGGGGGATAGTGGAAAGACCAATGTGGTCAGCAGTGGGATGCGAACTTGATGAACGTCCACGTCGAAAGCGTTCACAGGAGGCAGTGTTATGATCCTGTGCTAAACAGTGTGTACAATAGTGAGTGGTGAAAACCTTGAAACTGTACGTTCGTGAGCCAATTTCAACAGTAGCTTCTGTAGGGCAATCCGCCAAGGCTTTCTCAGTGGGAAAGACGATCAATAACTGACGGCGAGGTCCTGTAGTATGTGCAAATCGAGTTCCGCGGGGAGCGTCAGAGACGAACCTTGCCAACAATTTTACATGCATGACTGACAAGGAGAGGAAGTGCAGTATCAGGCACTTCCTGTGGAACCGGATAGAACGTGATGTTCACCGGTCGCTTGGAAAGAGGCGAAGGGATGAGATGTTTTGTCCCAATCGAAAGTCCGTGTGCAAGAAAAAAGTCAGCATCCTCCTTGTGATTGAACTGAACCAAGATACCCCGAGGAGTACGGGAAATTCCTGCAATGGACGCAGACGAAACATGTTCAGAGAGGGATTCCACATAGCGTGGCAATGGAGTATTTGGCAAGGCATGAAAGAGCACACCACTATCCAGGAGGTTATGGAACTCACGGCCAATGTGCGAATTGTCATCTATCGTTACCGTCACATTGTGGTTGGATACCTGAATAATAGGTGTTGATTGCAAAAGACCATCAGGTTGAGAGGAATCGGACGTAGAAGTAGCGCCTCGTTGCACTGTAGAGGCAAATGACATCCTCGGAAGAGAAGTCGTTGGGATCCGGCAGGCACAGAAGGCTGTGAGGGAAGAGAAGCACAGGCCGAAGGCAAGGCAGTATAATCAGTAGTACCCAGGGAGGGCACCGAGGCAGATGCAGGAGTACTAGAAAGCTGGGAAGGCATCTTAGCAGACACATCTGAAGACGAGAGTATGTTAACTTCCATGGACGTGGGAAGTATGACGTGACGTGCATCCGCCACGCCCAGTGATGATAAGGAAATACCGGAAGCCGCCATGTTGGCAGCTTCCAAACGTAAACAACCGAGCAAACGATAAGAAAACGGATGAATATGAACTAATACGCGGACGAGAACGTTAGAAAAGTAGCTCAAAACGTACACAGTACCTTTAGACAGCCTGGCCACGCAACAGGGGAGTGAGGGACGAGGTATTCCACACTAAAATGTATAAAATATTGGAGCCACCAACACTACGTCTGTCACGAACGAGCAATGGGCTGGACATATTGCCAAAAGGACAGACCATCGATGGACAACCGAAATTCTAGACTGGATTCCAAGGGATAGGAAAAGACCTAGAAGAAGACCACATGGAGATGAGTGGATGGAATTCGAAAGCATGCAGGAGTAACATGGAGGAGACTAGCACAAGACAGTCCGTTGTGTAAGAAACTTGGGGAGACCTTAATCCAGCAGTGGATTGACAATGGTTGCCAATGATGATGATGATGATGACGATATTAATATAGAATGAAAATATTACAGAACAAAAATACAAAAATTTCAAAGCAAGTGAAAACTGGAATAGGTTGCCGTCATCAGGAGAGCATCAACCTGTGGGAGTGGCCTTTCTAGTACCAACAAACGACAAGGCAAGCCAAAATTGTCGGTTGGTCATGCTCCTTAGGCCACAAACCCAAATTCTAATAAGCACAAAAATTCCAAGAATCAAATTTATAAAACTAAAAACAGAATTAAAAGCTTACCGGCAGAACAAAACCCGCCATGACAAAAAGTAAAACAAGACCCATTGCCGTTTCAGGGATAGCCCATTGCCGTTTCAGGGATTTTACTCTGATCATGACGTCTTCCACTCTTGCCATTTTCCTTATCCGCGAGTTCCTCTTCTTATCTTTCCTGGTCACACCCAACATGCCAGTCTTCTTTCGGCTGTCTGCAGTCTTTTTTTTTTTTTTTTTTTTTTTGATTGGAGGTTTAACAACCACCGTGAGCAACTCAATGGGCTATAAGCAGTCGCCCGTCCCTAATTTAGGATCACTGGTTCCAGGGAAGGCAGAAAGCCAGTGCCATAAAACAAACACAACATCCATGCCTCACCGGGATTCGAACCCGGACCCCTTTCGGACGAATGATCAGAGGCCATCGCTTAGACCAGTGCGCCATAGTGGCGGCCTGCAGTCTTTGTATGTGTTTTGTAGTTAAGGTCCATGTCTCCGCTCCATATGTAAGCACTTGAAGGATGCATTAATTAAACACTTTTCTTTTAAGACATGACATATTGCTCTTAAAAAATTGTACTGTTTCTTCCAAAATCTCTCCATCCAAGTTTTATATGCCGATTAATTTCTTCATGAATGTGACCCTCACTCGATATTTTCTGTCCAAGATAAATGTAGGAATCGCCTGTCTCAAGCTTTTCTCCATCAATCGATAAATCTTCATTTCTTGTAAAAGCATTGTACGACAGTTTTGTCTTTTGAAAGTTCATTTTTAATCCCACTTCTTTACTCTTATCAGCAAGTTCCTGGATCACACCCTGCAGCTCTGAAGGGGTAGTTGCAAAAATGACGACCTCATCAGTAAAACCAAGGTGAGTTACTCTCTATTAATCTTTATCCCTTTGTTTTCCCAGTTCAATGATTGAAAGACATTTTGCAATGTAGCATTAAAGATTTTGGGCAATAAGGTGTCGCCTTATCTCACTCCCTTTCCAATTTTTATTGTTGTATCCTCAAATAGCCGAACTTTGCACTTGCATTTTGATCGATGTTATTAATAATGCTATAATAAAATATGTGAAATTGCATCTTCAATACCGCAGGATTTCAAAGCCATTGTAACTGCTGATAGTTTCAAGGAATCGAAGGCCTTTTCATAATCAATAAAAGCTATACATAATGGGAGTTCATATTCCTTCGTTCTTTCAATTAGTTCTCTCAATACATGGATATGATCTATAGTGCTGTAGCAACTCCTGGATCCAGCTTGTTCTCTCGGTTCAGCTATGTCCAGTGTTACCTTCAAGCGATGAGAAAATGCTTTAGTGAAGATTTTATGGCCGCCCCGGTGGCGCAGTGGTCGTTGAACAGACAAGTCGCATTTTTTTCGGCTCCTGCGTAGAAGTCAACGTTCGTTAGTTTACTTGTTCTTTTTGTGGTATTTCGTCGTTTTGTGTTTTGGTTGCAGCGTTTCGTACCCTCGCTTCACGAGCAGTGAGGCTGAGTGCCGAGTGGGTGCTCATTTTTTGTTTTCTTTAATTTTCGTGTGTCGTCAGTTACGACGCATGAGTTTTGGTGGGCCAGTGGTCGAGAATGCCCACTACCACTGTGAATAAGTCACCGTCGTCTACAGCTGCATCGTCGATTGCTGATATGTCTTCGCTTCTTAGTTCTGTGCCTTCTTCGGGGAATGTTGCGTCGACTAGTGCTGCTGGACTTCCAGAAACTGTGCTTCTGGCCACCCGTGTGCCGGCTGCGTCTAATATTCCTGGTTCCGCTAGTTCTACTTCAACGTCGTTCGCACAAGCTGTGGGAAGTACCTCATATATTTCTAGTGATTCTGCACCACATTTCAAACGTGTAGCTTCGGCGTTGAAAATTATTCTTCCAAGTGATTCGCCGCAAGGTAAGCAGTTGTCGTCTGCCTTATTATTAAGTGTTTTCATTCCTGCTTTGCGTGACACCCCTCCCCCTCCCCCAGTATCTGCATGCTGTGTCGAAGGTCGTTCCAGCCGAAAGCATTGTGTCCATTATTCGCTTGGGTGGAGGGGTGGTTGTTCACTTCACCCACCAGCAAGCAGTAGATTTAATTATATTTCATGGGGTTGATATTGGGTCCTTTCATCTACAACCTGTCGCTGCAGCCCAAAGACCAGTTACGGTGACCCTCTCTCCTGTACCAACGGCTGTTCCTGATTCTCTGTTGATTGATGCCCTCAACACGATGGGTCGTGTTGTGGGAGTGACCAAGATTCTTTCAGCTACAGCCCGTGATTCCCCCCTGAAACATGTGCAGGGAGGGCACCGCCAGTACCGGGTTATTTTTCCAACTTCTCAGTCAATTGCGGAACGCCCTGCAACTCTGGAATTAGTCACTGGTACCCGGACGTACATTTTTAATCTTTTTGCAGGGGTTCAGTGCTTCCGCTGTAAAGGGGAAGGTCAACTCGCTTCTGCTTGTCCTCAAGCCACTCCTGGTGCTAGATCTGATTCTTCATTAGCTACTACAGTTCCGGTGGCCGCTGCCCTGCGGATGTTGTGCAGGCCGCTGAGGCACCTGCTCACATTCTACCTTCATCAATTTTGCCTGCTGTTTCTCCAGTCGATTCTTCCCTCCCGGTTCCTGTCGTCGTACTGGATGGTTTGGAGCCCTCCAATGAGGATTTTCCATCGCTGGAAGTGTCTGCACCTAAATCACAACGTAAACGCCTCAGCTCACCTGGTGTTTCTACTCGCTCTTCTCGTTCGTCTCAACGTCTTCGGTCCAAGAAACCAGCCCATTCTACCTCGGGTTCACCTAGCCATCATGAGCCAAATTCTGAATTACTAGTTTCGAACCGATTCGCATGTCTCCAGGATGATGATGTTATGGACACGGTTGCCCCTGATCCTGATGACACTGCAATGGTTGACTCTGACGATGATTCTTCTTCTCCTACACGTCTTGACATTTCTACTATGTTTGAAGAACTTGCGGTGCCTTTGCACCCTCTTACCTTAACTGATCTGTATGCATTGACCACTCGCCCGCGTAAGGCGAAGTTGATCACAATACCTTGCATTAAGAGTAAGCTTCACTTTGCTGCCTGAAATGATTGCACAGCTAAACCAGTTCCATGCATTTATAACTAATGTTACTTTGCCTGGCGGGACTGAGCAATATGCTCGCCGTCTGGGATACTTACTCAAGATTTTGAGGGCTGAACTGGAAGGCTGGATGCAACCTACCAGTGATGTCCTTGTTAACACTACTTAGCTTTAATTGTAGAGGGCTTGTGTCTTCTGCGGCGAATGCTTTGGTTTACGAGGACGTTCGTTACCTGGGGGCCAATATCCTCCTTCTCCAGGAGACGAACTGTTCCTTGGATGCCGGGTGTTCCCGCTGGAGACGCTGGCCGTACATTTTTTATCATAATTACCGGACCCATCTCAGGTCTTGTACCGCTATAACGTTTCATGTGCGTTTTCATTCTTCCCTTTCTGATCTTGTTGAGTCACAGAGTCTACTGGGTTCTTTTCAACATATTTCTTTTTGTTTTTGTTCTAAACGTATTCATGTTTTCAATATCCATATTCCGCAATCTGCTACGGATGCAGAAACTCTCCTCCAACATATTTCTTCTATCCTTTCGACCCTCCATCCAAATGATACAGTCATTGTTGCAGACGATTTCAATTGCACTTTGCAACCCGGTTTTGACCGAGATGGTTCAACCGAAAGCCGTTCCGACCTTGTTTCCAATCTCAGTCAACTCGTTGTTAATTTTGATTTGATTGATGCATTCCGTTCTCTCCATCCGCGGTCCAAGGATATTTCCTGGTTCCCCCGGCTGCTTCACGCTGTGTCGCAGCACGCCTAGATAGATTTTATGTCTCCAGTTTTCTCCATTCCTCTCTAGTTGAAGTTACTCATCATCCTTCCGTTTCGTCAGATCATCGCTACGTTCTTTTAAAACTTTTTTTGCATTCTTCCTCTGTTCCCCTTTCCCCAGTCTGGTCGCTCGACGATTCAGTTTTAACTGATCATGTTTTCTGTGCTGAAATTCGCTCTATGATATCGTCTTCTGTGCAACAACTTTCTTCGTCTGACGACCCAGTGGCTCTGTGGCTTTCCACGAAAATTTCGATTATTTCTTTCGCACGTCAGTTTTCTTTCTCTTCCCGTACTTCTTGCTTTCAAGATATTGATGTTCTCCATCGTAAATTGCAGACTATTTCTCCTTCTGATCCTTCTTTTCCCGTGTTTCAAGCTCAACTTCGTCGTATTCTGTTTACTTTTGCTTCAACAGCCATTACTCGTTTGAAATTCACTCACTTGCGGTTTCACGACGACCCCTTTTCCAGTTTGAAGTCCCTTGAGGAGTATCATGTTAAAAGCAACACAATTTCCTTTCTGTCACTACCTGACGGATCTACAGTTACCGACCCTTATCGTATCTGTGAACTTACTTTTTCCCATTATTCGGATCGTTTTCAACACCGACTCCTTTCTCCTGCAGATACCTCCCCTCTTCTTCATGTCCTCCCTCAGGTTCCACATTGTTTTTTTGATTCTCTTGTTTCTCCTATCTCTCCTTCTGAAGTCCGCTCTGCAATGTCCAGTCTGAATGACCGTTCTTCCCCTGGCGCGGACGGTCTTCCGCTCTCATTTTATAAGAAGTTTCTTCTTTTTTTTTTTTTTTTTTTGATTGGAGGTTTAACGACCACCGTGAGCAACTCAATGGGCTATAAGCAGTCTCCCGTCCCTAATTTAGGGTCACTGGTTCCAGGGAAGGGAGAGAGCCAGTACCGTAAGACAAACACAACATCCATGCCTGACCGGGACTCGAACCCGGACCCCTTACAGACGAATGATCAGAGGCCAGCGCCTAAGACCACTGCGCCACCGGGGCGGCTAAGAAGTTTCTTCCTTCTCTCCTCCCGCTTCTGGTTGCTTGTTTTAATGCCGTTTTTACTTCTTCAAATTTTCAGTCTTCTGATTTCACTTTTGCTCTTCTCCGTCTCATCCCCAAAACCGGAAACCTTGGTCTTTTTTCTAACTGGCGTCCTATCTCTATTCTTAATACTGACTACAAAACCTTTGCTGAAATTCTCGCTTTTCACCTCAATCCCGTCTTGCAGCATTTAATCTACCCCGATCAAACTTACACTATTCCCTCCGTTCGATTACTACCAACATTTCCACCATTCGCAACTTATATTTTCTTGCTTCCCAACTTTCCGAACCTCTCGCATTTAATATTGATCAGAAACAAGCTTTTGACTCCATTAATCACTCTTATCTCTTTGCTGTTCTTCGTCATTTTGGCTTTCCTACTCTTTTCTGTCAAGCTCTTATTAATCTTTACTCTCACTCTTCTTTCCGTATTCGCACTTCCACATTCATGACAGCTACCATCCCCTTTGACAACGGGATCCGACAGGGTTGTCCCCTTTCGGGTCAACTTTTTACGCTTGCATTTGAACCTCTCTTAATTTGTCTGCGTTCTCGTTTGTTTTCTGTGATTCCTCGCAGTATTGCTCCTACTCGTCACCACCGCATAGTGTTGTCTGCATATGCTGATGACCTCACTCTCTTTCTTCGCACTGAACGTTCTTTCGGTGTTGTCCTTTCTGCTTATCGTGAGTATGCTTCAATTTCCGGTTCCGAACTTAATATGTCTAAATCTGTTGGTCTGTGGGCAGGATCGTGGGTGGCACACGGTGATCGCCCTTGGGGTGCCCGTTGTCATCTTCGGTCATTAAACTTCTTGGTGTGTACGTTGGAAATCCCGTGGCTGTTGCTGATGCCACAGGGATTCCTTTGGTTCAGCAGCTCAATCGCCGTCTTGCTCCTTTTTGCCGGTTCAAACCTTTTTTGTCCTTTTTTAGCAGAGCACATCTGGTTTCTTCCTTTCTTCTTCCCATTTTGACACATTCGTGGTTCGCTTATTTTCCCGCGCCCATTTTTCTCCAATCTGCTCAACGTTTGATTACTGATTTCATCTGGAATAAAGTTCACTGGGTTCATCGTTTTACTCTCGTCCTTCCTCTGTCCTTTGGAGGTCTTGCCTTCCCAGATCTTTTTCAAAAATCTAATGCTATTCATCTTCAGACCTTTCTCTGTTCTTTTTCTCATCCTCAGATTTCATCGCTTACTATTGTTGATACTTTACTTTTCCCTCGCAGTCCGTTTCTCACTCTCGCTACTTTCCTCCGTATGGATCTGTTCCCCCTCATTGCAGATCACTTTCCCGATACTTGTTACACCGTTTTTTCCTTCTGGCATTCCTTATGTCCCGTCCGTCTCCCACCTACCTCAACTAATGATCTGCTTGCGGAACCTCTCTTTTACTCTTCTGCACTCCGTTCTCCCTCTTCACCGTACTTGTGCTTCTCCACCTGGTTCGCCAGTGGCGTGGTACAGGTATCCCAACTTGTAGATGCTTCTCTCCGCTGGAAGTCTCTCTCCCAAATCGACCCCCTCTTGCTGACACTCCCTTACATCGCGCCCAGCTCCGGTTGCTTCATTTTCAGCTTTAACGCCTTTACCCGTCCCTCGTGAATTCTTTTGGGTTAATTGTTTCTTCTTCGGCGTCCCCTTGCCTTCCTTTTCTAGTTTATTTGAATGATGTTCCCTTTCTGGTGCATCAAGTTACTGCAAAACTCTTGTACCGCCACTTTCTTACTTATTTTCGAGCACCTCTCGCTATTCCTTTTGTGCCTCCTGATGAAACCTCTCAGACATGGGTCGATTCACACATTTCTCTGGCTTCCCCAAAAGCAACTGATATTCATTGGCTCCATCTTCATCGCCGCTTGCTCACACCACGAACTCTTCATCGTTTTGGTCGCCTGTCTTCTCCCTTGTGTTTTTTCTGTTCAACGCTCGGTGATGTTCATCACGCATATGACTCCTGTTTAGTTTTACAGCCTCTTTTTTCCTTGATGTTTGCTCTTCTCTCCTAGGTTTGTCCTTCCTTTCACTCTGTTTCACATTACTATTTTCTTCGCCGTCATCATCCTTCCGCTGCTGTTCACAATCCAGTTTGCGCGTTTTTAATTTTGCAGGCCAAACTGACTATTTATTTATACTATCATACCAGTGTTTATCGGCCTGCTCTTCGTCGATATCATACTGCGAGAGTTTTTCTGTGCCTCAGGTTTCGTTCCTCGATCAAGTCCGTCATCCAACTTGAGTACGAGGTAGCTCTGGCCCGGCAGGCAGTTCCTGCTTTCTTCTCGATATGGTCTCCCCACCTCACCTGGTTTCGGGTTGAGCATGGGTTGATTCAATTCGCTTGATCAGTTGTTTTTTCTTGTTTTTGTTATGGTGTACTGGTTTCTTCACTTTGTTTGTTTTTGCTTTTCCGGGTTGTTGTCTTGTTCTGTTTGTGATTGAGCTGCAGGTTTTTTTGCCTTGTATTCATTCTTTTCTTCTAATCCTGTTGTTTTTCCTTTTTTTTTACCGTTTTCCTTTTCTTGTTTTTATTATTGCCCTTTGGTAATGTTGTACTGTTTTGCTTCCTTGATATTCCGGTCTTTTTGTTGTTTTTTCCCCTGTGCTTTGTTGTTAGCTCATTCTACTGGTCGGTATATTCTTTCTTGGATAGTGCTTTTCTATACTTTTCCTCTTACTAGCGGCCTCTGCCTCTTTGTCTGAATTTTCTTGTCGTTTTGCGCTGTGATTGGATGTTTTACAGCTAGTTGCTGAGTCCGTGGGCATTTGTGTTCCTGTGTTCTGTGTAATTTTTTTTTCTGGTTCTTGGTGGTGCTGTGCAATCGGTTATTTTTTTTTTGTGTGTCGGTATTTTTGTTGAGTTGTTTGTCTATGTATTATTGTGTGCTTGCTTTCTATGTTTTCGTCGGCCACAGTTGTTGGTCGCCGCATTTCTTGTTGTGGTGTTTTGTTGTACTGGTTGGCCACCAATTGTTTGTGATCACTGTTATTGTTTGGTATTAGTGTGATGCTTGTTGGGTGTTGTTGTTTTCCGTTGGGCTAGTCTGTGTTGTCTAGTTTTGCAAAAATTTTTTGGCGTGTTGTGTTTCTTTTGTGCTTGTTTGTTTGTTGTTGTTCCTGATCTTCTCTTTTGTACTGTGTTTCCTTAATGTGGTATTACCGTGTTTTTGTAATTGCTCTTGCTTTTTGCACGTGTTGTGTTTAGTTGTTCGGATGGCGGCTGTCCTACTCGCTCTGCTTGTGTGTGAGTTTTTTAATACTGTGATTGCATTTTACCTATACTGCTAACGTGATAATCTTGTTTTTTACTTGTTTGTGTATGTTCTACTTTCGTGTTTCAGTTGGCTCCGCAGTTTAGGGAGCCTTTTTTTTCATACCCAGTGTTTCATGTTCACTTGTTTTGCTTTTTTTATGAACTTTGAATTACTTAGTGTGGCCCTGCTGGTCTCGCTGTGTTTTTTCATTGAGTACTCAGCCTTTTCTCTCGTTTTCTATACAGTGTGCTTCTCGTGCGTATCTTGTCTATTGGGTTACGTTGACCCAAGGAGTTGGTCAACGCACTATTTGCCTTGTGTTTTTTTTTTACTGTGCCTCTTGTGTTTTTTTTTCTTGACTGTATGTGACTACATGTGTAGTGAAGTAGTCAGTTGAGGCAGTTTTGTCTTTGATTATGTTTTAAGTGCACTTTTTGTGTTTTCGTTTTTGTGTTTCTCTGCACTCAAGCTAGGGTTCTACGTCTTGCTTCGTGCTTCTCCTGTCCGGGTTTTCCCTGTAATATTGTATTTTTTCTCGGCCCAGCCTTCTGTTGCCGTGCACGACTGGACGTACTTTGTGTTGTTTTCAATGTGTTATGATGCTATGCGATCTTGTTTCCGCGTGATTCTCTCTATAGCGCCACGTCGGCTTGTGGGGTTTGTCAACGCGCGTCTTCTTGTTTTGAGTATGAAATTTGAATTGAGTGCGATTTTTTTTGTGAACCTCGTGTGCCTGTTTGGCTATATTTATTTTGTGTGATGCAGCGGTTTTTCCCCTTATTATCATGTATTCTTCTGTACAGTGTTCCTCCTGACTTACATGCGTCACTTCGTATTTCGTTTTTAGTTATAGCGGTTGGTTAACACCCCTCTTTATGTGCACGGTTTTTTTGTTTTTTATGTTCTTCTTGTACTAACGTTTTGGCCGCTGCTGCATGTTTTCAGAAGTACAGTTTTGTTTCTCCTGTCGCTGTCTTGCAGTGTCAGTCAATTTGTGTTGTGTTGTATTGTATTGTTGTTGTGTTTTTTACCTGTCACCTTTGTGTTCGCGCTGCTATGTACTAGTTTTTGGAATGTGTTTTCTTCCCTCACTCTGGGGTTTGGGTTTTGTAATGTGTGTGTTTTTCGTTTTTGTTTTCTGTGTTCCTTTTTTATCTGTATATATTTTAATCTTGTTCGGATGTTACCAGTTTTCTTTCCTCCTTTCTTTTGTGTTGAGACTTCTTGGCCTCGTCTCTTTTAATGCAGTCTCATGTGACTGAAGCGTATCACATGTACCTTGCTTTTAGACTAATAGAGGTTTATTTTGAAGGCAGTGGTCTAAGACGCTGGCCTCTGATCATTCGTCCGTAAGGGGACCGGGTTCGAATCCCGGTGAGGCATAGATGTTGTGTTTGTCTTACGGCACTGGTTCTCTCCCTTCCCTGGAACCAGTGACCCTAAATTAGGGACGGGCGACTGCTTGTAGCTCACGGTGGTCGTTAAAGCTCCATTCAAAAAAAAAAAAAAAAGATTTTATGAACCACTGATAAAGACACTGGTGGGCCTGAGATCCTCAATGCCACCCTTCTTTTATATAGCAAGATCATTGTAGCACTGTTCCAATTCTCAGGAATTTTTCCTTTATTGAGGCATCTAGTGCAAACTTGGGCGAGTGTAATTTCAATTTCTCCACTTGCTTCTTGTGTGATGTACACGGTAATTCCATCTTTTCCTAGATGTCTTCCCCGTTTCATGTTCTTAATTGCATGTGCAACTTCTGATAGAAAAACTAGAGGGATTTGGGTAGCGTAACCTTTCGTAATGTCTGGAGTAGTTGTATCACCCCTTTCATATATTTTGTGTAGAAATCTTTCACTCTTGTCAAAATTTCGCCTGTAATATGTTTATCATCGTACATGACACAAAATACCGGCAAAGTGGAATTTTGTGTAAATTGACAGAGAGTAAGCTGACTTCTTGGACTATTCGCAGCTTCATCTGAACTAGAGTTTTACAGATTTGTTTCCCTCCAGTTTTATATGAGACAATTTCGTTTAGGAAAACTCTTATTTTACGGGAAACAGAAAATGATGTTGCTAAAGGTATTTATTTCATGTCAAAATGAATAAAAATAAAAAAAAAACTCGTACAAGGGTGCGACAAAACTGGGCCTGCACCCTGGCGGCAAAGGCCTTTGGCGTTCCCCTGCACAGTAGATATAGCTGAAAATTCTCAAGTTTTGTGAAGTCTTTTACAGTGTGGAATTTCCCAGTTCTGAATGCCTGCATAATGTAAATGGTTTCCACTTATTTGAAGAGTAGCTCTTCCACTGACAAACAGGTTTCTTATTTTATTCTTGTGTCTTTACACCGCAGGAACAGCTGTTTATACAGATGTTGGACAGATACTTTCCCATGGCCCGAGCTCACATTTTTTATTAGAGCTCATGTTCTTTTTTTTTTTTTTTTTTTTGAGGGTCTGACGACCACCATGAGCAACTATATGGGCTGTAAGAAGTCACCCTTCCCTAATTTAGGGTCACTGGTACCGGGGAAGGGAGAGAGTCAGTGTCTTAGGACACACACAATATTCATGCCTCATCGGAATTCGAACCCGGACCCATCTAAGACGAATAGTAAAAAGCCAGCGCTTAGTCCATTACTCCAAGGGGATGGCGCTGATGTTTTCGCCTTTCGAGTTTGTTTGTTTTTTTCTTTGGCATAACCGCCTTAGCGCCGCCCCGGTGGCGCAGTGGTCTAAGGCGCTGGCATCTGATCATTCGTCCGTAAGGGGTCCGGGTTCGAATCCCGGTCAGGCATGGATGTTGTGTTTGTCTTACGGCACTGGCTCTCTCCCTTCCCTGGAACCAGTGACCCTAAATTAGGGATGGGCGACTGCTTATAGCCCATTGAGTTGCTCACGGTGGTCGTTAAACCTCTAAAAAAAAAACAAAAAAACCGCCTTAGCTGTAAACTGTTAAGGTTGCGATAACACATTAGATCCGTAGTTTGTTTCTCGTTATCCTTCCTTCCTTTCTTTTTGCCTTTGCCCTTTTGTTTTCCAAGCTTGAATAACCAGGTCAGCCCGAATATGTGCCGTGTGGAGGCAACACGCCCCCAGCAATCCCTTTTCCATCCGTAAGGTGGGAAAGAGAATGCTGGGAACTGAGGCTTCTGGGAGCCAAGGTCTTGTTGCTCTCAGTGACCAACAGTAATTGTTGCCCCCCCTCCTCCATCATGAACGAGCGGCTTTGACCTAATCCACTCCTAGGTAATTGGTGAAGTATGTGGCTGTCTAAAGTCCAGGTTTCTAACGGCTTGTTGTACAGTACGACGGGGTGATGCTTCATATTAAAAAGGTGCTTCGTACGAGATGCGTTTGGTTTTGGGGCATGGATGGTGTGTTTGTCTTATGGCACTGGCTCTCTGCGCTTCCTTGAGACAATGGCCCCAATTTAGGGACAGAGCAGCTTATATTCAATAGAATTTTTTACAGTTGTCATTGAACCAAGACAAAAAAAGGGAGGTGGGGACAACTAAGGCGCTAAAAATTCGAGATACACGCCGAGCACGTGCCTACAGCATCAAAAACCTATATCCTCCAATTGACTCTAGAGCAGTCTTCTGAATCCTCCTGGTCTTGCGGATCTCTAGCTCTCCCTGGGTGGGCATGATAGTGGACTGGGCAGTTGGCAGACGAAACTTTTTCTCTTCAAGGCTTCTGACAATGTTTCTCCGTGAGCTAGTCCTATGAGGTCTATTTTTGATGAGAATTCTCTCTCTTCGAAAAAAAATATGTCCTTAGACATCTAGTGCTAGTGCAATTTTCTTCAAATTTCAGTCTTTGGATTACTCACAGCGTTTAATGACCAAGTTACTTTCTTCATTCATAAAGATCCTCATTAAACTGCTGGTCCCAAAGGGGATTAAAAACCTCCAATCAGTCAATCGTTTTACAGAAACGTTGAGTCCAAGGAATAGTTCTATTCTCTTGAAGATACTCTTGGTGATAGGTGTCCCGGTAAAAGTGACACTCATTTTCTTAGTACTTCATGAGGAGTTGTTTATTCTCATGACCTGCTGTAGTGTCACGGAAATGAACTTCTTAAAGCGTAACAGATAATTTCTCAGCGCCAATTCCGTCTCAAGCGAGATGCCATGCCTATACCCTCTTGCAATGTTTTTCTGACCTTTGGTACCTCAACTCTGCCAACGTCGATCAAAACAGGATACCGTAATCTTCTCGATGCAGCCATATATTCATATTCCTCTGAAATGCTTCAGATGCCACAGTTATGGTAATTCCCATCAGTACTGCTGTAGTGCCGTTAGGTGTGGAAGCTGTGGTTCCACTGACGATGTTGTTTTAGTTGATGTTGCTGACACCGAGCATTGTGACAGCTGCAAAGGACACCGAGCAACCGACACAACAGCACCTAAACAATGGCACAAGTGAACTGAAGAGAAAGCCGTCCAACACCTTAAGAATATACAGAATATCTCATACCCAAAATGTAGGAAAGTCCTTCCTACTGACTCAGCTTCATATGCTTCCTGGTGGCAGCCATACAGACAGTCGCCACACAAACTGAAGTCCACTGCCAGAAGACCGGTCTTATCCACTGAAAAGTATTTTGTATGTTTGCCTTGCTGTTTAGAAATCTCAGGCCCAACTTTCATAGCCTTCTCCTTTAATTTCATCCAAATTAGCTCCTTCCTGCACAATATCCAATGGGATAACGACTGGATTGCTGGCTGTGCTGAATTGCTATAAGGACAAACACAAACAGAGTGCTATTGCAAATAAATCTCCATTTAAAACCTCAGGGTTGAATAGGACTGTCCAATGCATCAGTATCATATGAAGGGATGAATGTTTACTCATCCGTTCTATCTCGTAATTGCACTCCTCTAAAGAAGAATTCTTAGGACTTACCAGAGCTAACGGACACTTAGTGCTACTAGATATTTCTGTTCTTCCCGGTCCTTTTTTTTTTTTTTTTTTTTCGTTCTCCACAAATTAGGTGTTTCATTGTTTAGTGAAACTGATGTAGCGTCCGAAGGAGCGTCGATTATGTTGACTTATGCAGTGTGAGACGTTTACCTCTTTCTTTGCACAAGATGTTGGTTTTCTGCTTAGTTTCCACTAGATTATTAGCCATGTTGGAATCAGCGGAAAATCTGTTGTTGTTGATGATCTGCCCGTTTCTTCATTGTTCGTCACTGCCTTACCAGTATAGCTCGGGCAGCTTCCGTTCCGTCATTAAACGCATGTAGCAAGATTTGTGAGTTCATCAAGAAACAAACTGCATCGTATAAATACAACGGTTGAGCTTTTACCAAAACAGAAGAGTGAAAGTTGTACTAGCATTCCTTCGTACTGGACATTGTCTTTCATTCACCGATAATAGTTATAGTGTTGCGACTCTACCGGTGACCTTCGAAGACATGCCTGAAGACAAACTCCGGATCCTCCTCTGACGTCATCACCCTCAGGTGATGACGTCAGAGGAGTCGAGCGACTTTGACGTAACCTTCTGCCATAAGTGACCGGCGAGCACGCCCGTGGCACGCCGGCAGGAGCAGGACACACTACCATAACTCTCGTGTCAAAGGTCTCACCACGTGCAGGTGCTTTCATTATTACTCTTTTGTTCTGCGTGAGGTTAAAATTTCCATTTTAGTAGCCACCAAGATGCCGTACACATGCTGTGTGCCGAAGTGTAACGGCAGCTATTTAAAACGTCGAAAAGTCTCATTATTTTCATTTAGAAAGAATACAGTACTTCGAAAGCAATGGATTAACCCAACAAAATATAGCAAGGTATGTACAGATGTTTTTCTTTATTTCTTTAACTTAAATAAAAGGTTAAAATTGTTAATGTGTAAGCTCGGAAACTTAACAAGTATGTCTATCTCATATAGGCACATGTTTGAAAGCTGTTCCCATAAGCAGCATGCTTTAACAAAAAATTATTAAAATTGCTTTGAAAGATGGGAGGTCTTAAAACAGTTAGCTTGAGTTGTGGTGCAAAGAATGTTTGGTAATTTGGAAGTACAGTGCTGCATAGTTGGAATTACAAATGTTTTCAGTGCTAATTGCTAATTTCGACATGGGATAGCTGGATATACATACGTGAATACACTATATTGCCAAAAGTCACCGGACACCTAGAAGAGAAACACAACATAGCATTTATTGACATACATTAGTACGGTGTCGGTCCACCTTTGGCCTTAATGCATCCACTGACCCTTCGAGACATGCTTTCGACAAGGTTTCGACAAGGTTTTGGAACGCAGCGATAGGTATGCGCTTCCATTCAGTACATAATGCTGCCGCTAACTGTTGCTTAATAGTAGGCTATAATGAAGTAAATTTCTCCGTCATTTTTGTCCACGCCGTGGCTCAAACCTGGGTCCCCTCATTCCGGAATAAGTCGCTCTACCAACTGAGCTACGCGGACGTTCGTTCTGGCTGCTATCTGCCTTTATGTCGTGTGCGTCCTGCTGGGCAGGCACGTCACTCCCCCTCCCCCCCCCCGAAAGAAGGCCGGCGGCATGGCCCACGGGTCAGCCGTGACCATGAGTCGTTGCAGGCAGCTATCCGCTGTAGAACGTGCACCTGAGAACTCCCAGTCAATCTGGTGTGTGGAATGCAACGTCACACACATTTATTTGTTTGAAGCGCTGGAGAAGGGATTCTCTTATTTTTCCTATCTCGAGGTGTGGAAATAATATCACACCATTGCGAGATTTTGAATGACCGGGTCATCCGGAAAGTTCGGGCGCCATTATAACGAAGTAAATTTCTCCGTCATTTTTATCCACGCCGGGGCTCGAACACGGGTCCCCTCATTCCGGAATAAGTAACTCTACCAATTGAGCTACGCGGACGTTCGTTCTGGCTGCTATCTGCCTTTATGCCGTGTGCGTCCTACTGGGCAGGCACGTCACAAGGCCTTGGTTCCAAACTTCTTATGCGGCGCTCTAATTGATCCCATAGGTGCTTTATGGGATTAATATCAGGGCTCTGTGCTGGTCAGTCCACACACGATACGGAATTAATGTCAAATCATGCCGTAACAGTCCTTGCTTTATAGCTCGCTGCATTATCCTGCTGGTACCAACAAAGCTCGGTTCCATAGTATTGCCGCAGAGTTGGTAAGGCATAATTGTCCAGAATATCGAGGTAGACGTGGTGGTTAACAGGTTTGTCCACGATAACCAATGGGCCGGGACCATACCACTAAAAACACCCCCACACGAGTACACTGCCAGCTCCAAACTTGACTGTAGGAACTGTACAGTGCGGTAAATAGTGTTCCCCGGCTGTCGCCATACCCACACAAGGCCATCAGACTGATGAATCATGTATCTGAATTCATCAGTCCATAGGGCCCATTTCCATTGATCTACGGTCCACGATAAATGTTCTTTACACCATGCTAAACGACGAGTAGTATTCTGAGTGGAGATGAAAGGCTTATGAGCAGCCGCACGACCACGGTAACCCATGAAATGAAGTTCTCTGCAAATGGTACGTGTACATACCGAGATTCCAGCAATTTTACTCAACTGTACATTGAGGTCTTGTGCAATACTCCGTCGATTAGCTGTAACGACTCTCCTGAGGCTTCGACGTCCTCTATCACTGATTTTCTTTGGTCGCCGGTACGTTTTGCTGCTCAGGCACGCCATGTGCCTTCCACTTATTCAGTACATCCAAAACAGTTGCCTTGGGTATGTTTAAACGCCTCTCGGCTTCTTTTATGGACAACCTACTAATATAACACCCAACAATCTTTCCTTTCTCAAAGTCAGTTCACTCTCGCCGCGACATTTTCACTCAACCTCACAGTGCGATATGATAGCGGTCAGCTGCAGACTTGCTTTCATACCGTTTGCAGCTGTACCGCGCATCTTAAAAACGCAGCGGATCCGTTCATTTGCTTTTGAAGAGGTGTCCGGTGACTTTGTCAATATAGTGTATATATATATATATATATATAACACTGAACATGACGGGCGGCTCGTTAACTATTGTAACCATATACAAATAAGTTGTATATAACTAAAAGCAGAATTCGAAATAACTGGTTTTCGTATTAAACAAAAATATTTTTTCCTTCAAATTAAAAACTGAAGCTTCAAGAAAGCACACAAACGTGGTAGTCTCAGCTGAAATTAACTTTTGTAGCTTTTTTTTTTTTTGTTACAAACGTTTTAGCAGTGTCCGAATTGTCTGTACCAATTTTGTTTTCATTACTAACGATATTTATATTTCAAAGTCGTTCGTGTTTCATATTTAATCAAAAGAAACTTTTCATGATTTTAAGTTTGGAAAAGCCACTGTAACGTATACTCTATATTCACTTTCCTTTTGATTTTACTATCTCTGGTTATTTTATTTTACTATGTAAATTATCTTCTTACTGAACGAAATATTATTTCACCCGCTGAATGAGATCTGGCAATGAGTGTAAGTCATGACGTGGTGGTAGCCAGTATAAATAGGCGCGTTCAACGATAGCCAAGGAGAGCGTTTGTTGTTATACTAGGGAAGCGTTGTTGTTGTGAAGGAGAGAGTTTGTTGTTGTTGTTGTATTGAGAGCTTCGTTCTATGTGATTAGTTTGATTCTCCATTATTGTGAAACGAGTTGTGTGTGTGCTTTGGATGATCAAGAGTTACATAATAAAAGAGCTTTGTCGTAAGTACGTCTTTCTCAATTCATAGTTTTTGTCAGACCTCTGTCTGGCTGTTAGGTTTATGTCATTAATTTATTACTATTAACAACCAGCGTTAAGACTTTATTCATTCTAATTACTGCTACAACATTACTACCAGTTATAAGTTTGTTCAATACTATTACTACACTACTAGCAGGAGACTTTATTCATGTTCTTAATTAACTAGTAACAACAACCATTTGAATTCACTATTTGAAGCTTAGTACAAGCATATCATTCAGTAGCAGAAGCATTATATTTAGCTCAGTAGGATAGCTTCATTATTATCATTAGCGGAAAGCAAATAAAGCTTATTCATTATACCACGTTACAGACCGTGAAAATTTGAAAAGAGGGTTTTGTGCACCTTATTACCGCTATCACTTTACGGAATGAAAAAGGGAACTGTTTTGGAATTCAAGCTTAACAGTAAGAAAAAGAAAGATGTTTACTTTTAGGCATTGTGAAAATCCACAAAATCAAAAAACATTTTCGTTTAACTTAACATGGATCACGTGGCCCCCTTCTTCCAACTGTATTTTGTTACAAGCATCATCAAAAATATTCTTAAAACTACTGAATTGTTTAGAATATATATTAATGAGCCATTTGAAAATATGTATTCTAAGGCATTTTATGGGTTCATGAGATTTTCAACATAAGTCCAAAGAATTTCAATTTAGTCACACAAATATGAAGCATCAGACTGTCACACAGATTTAGTCACACAAATATGAAGCATTATCCTATTCTTTTGTGCAATACCTGAAGATTTTATTGTATGACCATACAATATTTATTTTATATCTCCGCTTAGTATCAATAAAGAATAGAAGTAATTTAACAATTGAAAAGTGTCGTTATGCGTGTTCAGGTGTTCGGGCCTTTCTTCTTATCGTTGTATCAAAAATTAGGAAAGCTTTTTGTTATTTCTTTTGTGGCAGATCAATATCTCATCCGTGCTTTGCTACCAAATATTCCCTTTTTTTTTTTTTTTTTGCTTTTTTTTTCTTACCTGGTCAACCAATTCGAGAGATGGAAATTTTGTTTCGCAATCTATTTCCTCGGCAATGCTTTATCTTCAGCTAACGTGCCTTTGAAACCCCCACGTATTCTACTCTTTCAAACATCCATTTACTAGTTTTAACATTTCTATTATGGTTGTTATAACTAATAATATTTTTACAACAGATTTTGGCATTAATTTGCTACTAACATCAATTTTTGAAGAAAGAGTGTACCAAATCTTTCTGGAACAAATAAACTTTCATGTTTTTTTTTTGTTTTTTTTTTTTTATTCTTCTTCCTAAGGAAGATTGGTTAAATTTCGTGTATCACTGTCTCTGAAATATTCATTAAAGCGCTAATATAATGTATCGTGGATTACATCAAAATTGTACCCCAGTCCTCGTTACCCATATTGCATCGACTCTATTTTCTCACCTTGTTTCACAGCACGGTTTTACCGTCAACGCTGAAAGCTCTTTCTTTAAAATTTGCCAACGGTAAGGTAAGTCACAAAAGAAAGCACATATTTCTTGAACAATGCTGAAAATGTTTACAATTTCTAGAGAATTTTTTCCGTCCTTATTTACGACAAAATTTAAAGTATGATCTGCTCAAAGTATATAAAATGAATGCATAGGAGTTTTAGGTAAAAAAAAATGATGTTTTTTGAAGTCTATAATGTTTTCCCTTCATATTGGCCGCATCGTCATAGAGCTCTGGCCAAGCATATCATGAACGCTGAAATATTCAAGATTTAAAAAAAAAATTAGAAAAGAATTGTTAGTCCTTTGCCCGCGGCATCTGTTACTGAACAAAACAGTAAAAATTATTTTCTGATTTCAAGTCGTTTCTATTGAATTATAGAATGAATTATTTTTAGTAAAAAAATAAACGTGCCACGTAACATTAGGATTTCTCACAGTAAAACGTTTTCTTAACTTCGCCCCGTCACTGATATTAATTTATGAACCGTAAAATCTGATTGAGGCGTCCTGCCGCTTTCGGAACCCGGCACCCGGGTGCTTCGCTTCCGTCGAACCCCCACTTGGCGTTTCCCTGCTACCGTGGATGAATATTTTTTCATCCACGGCATTTTTTCATCCGTTTTTAAAAATTTATAATAGTTTCTGAACGTTTCCTCCATTTTTAAAAATGTATACTCTGTGTTGTAGGATTTACTCTTTTTGATTAATTCTCTATAAAACGTATGTTGAAGGCAATAAGAATTACGGAAAGAAAAATTCTGGCAACAAAGAATAACTTAATTTACCAGAACATAATATCAAATGACAACACATCCCCACAAGTTTCAAGAAATTTTCTACACAAATGTAATGTCGTTAACGCTTTCCGGTTTGATTATGGTGCCCTCAATTTCGGGGCATTGCGTTATAACAACAACACTGCTATGAAAATCGTTGCATTTTGCAAAATAAAGTTAAAAGTATTGTCACTGTTCTTAATGAAACAGACATTGTTTGTTAAGATTAATTCCATTATCAACTTTATGTACGGTAACAACAAAAATGACGAAAAGTACTTTAATGCACTAATTTCAATTGATGTACAAACGTAACAGGGTGTTTAAGTGAAATGTGTGGATTTATCCTTTGCACACAGAAAATGAACAGCAGTTAGTTTTGAAGTTTTCTGGTGTAAAAACAGTTGTTGGCTATGCAGCCCCGAAAATAATGCTTAGCAAACTAGACAACAGCTCGGAGGACACAAACGGCAAAATAGCCAGCCGATTCAGTGTGCGAGAATATGCTATATATCTAGAAGTTTTCAGTGGTTTTTCTCAAGCGTGGTTTATCTTTCTTCCGTTAGATTACTTAATTCCATGTACTCCTGCCAATAATGATTTGATTACTTCTTTAATATTTCTTTAGTTGTGTCTCCTGTGTAATACTGAATAGGAAGCATACGCACAGAGTATGAATTGATTATGAAATGATTGAGACACTAACCAGTTCTCATGATCTTCCTCATTTCGCAAATATCTCAGCATCTTCCTCATTGAATTACAACTATGTGCTTCGTAAAAATTCTTAAATGTATTCAATCGCTAAAGCCAATCGGCAGTTTTCTGGAAACTGAATGTTTTCGAGATAACTTGTGGATAAATCCTGCTCCTGGTGGACGAAGCAAAATGAAATTTTGCAATCTTGCTTGGTATTGTGATAAGTTAAACTACGCGTGCACGTCGCCGGATAAAGTTGTTGCATCAGGAGATGCTAAATATGCCTGTAAAATCTATTTAATCATTACTCCTGCTCACTGATGAAAACAATCTTTACCAGTCGGTGACCTAAATACAGCACCTAATATAGATATGCATTTACATCATCTAGCGGGAACATTCTGCGTCGAGAACAGCTGGAAAATACTGTATGTGGATAGTCGTCACAACGGAACCAGCTGTCCGTTTCAAAAAAGAAAGAAAGAAAGAAAATTCACTTCAAATTAAAGCGAAATCATGGTGCTAACTGCAAACGCAGAATCGCCAAGCAGCGAGAAAACTAATCTCGAAAAAGTTAAGGAATCGTGAAAAATATTGCTGACGATTACAGCAATCAAATAAACAACCCTTTTTTCCAGAGCGATTTATGCAAGAGAAGATCTGGTACCTATGTAAGGGAAGTCTGAAACCCAGTCAATCGTTGAAACCAATTATATTGTTTTAATGCATATATCTGTATTTGTGCTACAGGCTTGAAAGTCTGTACCCTTAAAACATTACTTATCATGTATCTGTAATACTTGTAATACTGGAGCTTCTTAACGTTATGTTCCGGATAACCAGCACAATATCCTTAATTACACAGTGAGCAGTATTAGGCTTTCAAACGGCCAAAAGAGAGCAGTCTTTCTTACAGAAACAGAGTCTTTATGTAAGTTCAAGATTCACATTTTGGGATTTAATCCAACAGTAAAGCAATACGTGGAATAAAAATACAGTATAAGAAATAATCTTCCGATATTTCGTAATACTTCTGTTTCTCACGCTAAATTGCTCAGAGGTGCCGCCCCGGTGGCGCAGTGGTCTAAGGCGTTGGCCTCTGATCATTCGTCCGTAAGGGGTCCGGGTTCGAATCCCGGTCAGGCATGGATGTTGTGTTTGTCTTACGGCACTGGCTCTCTCCCTTCCCTGGAACCAGTGACCCTAAACCCTAAATTAGGGACGGGAGACTGCTTATAGCCCATTTGAGTTGCTCACGGTGGTCGTTAAACCTCCAATCAAAAAAAAAAAAAAAAAATTGCTCAGAAAGTTTGACAAGACGACACATAAAGCTATACGGTAAAATGATATATATTAAACAACTTCAATAGGTTGAAACCACAAGTAACACAAAATAATTTAGCTGACCTCTTCAAGTCCATTCCTCAATCTATCGATATGTCTCGTACGTACTGCTAGTACGTACGATGTTTCTTCGTCGTTCACGTAAGGTTAGGCTTATGTAGTTAAACCTAGCATTTCAAGTCCATTCTACCATCTGTCAATATACCAGTAGAATACTTTGTGTACGTTAATAGCAGTATGTACGATGTTTATTCGTCGTTCACATATCATAGAAATGAGAAATACGATGGCAAACGGACTTACACCAAATCGAATGTTTCGAACACTAGAATAAACAGGCTTAAATTTAAAATTAAAAACGTATTAAAGTTAAAACTGTATACGAAAGATGAAGGAGTTAAATAACTGAACAAAACTTTCATTAAAAACCAAGTGCGAAATAAATACAACGAAGGACTGGCAGAACGTCGTCGTCGCTGTACCGTCAGGTCGACATTCCCGACGTGTTTCGGCTCACTTTATCTGTGGCCATTCTCAAGGGTGCAGGTGATGTTGACTCTGCGCCGAAAACTAAAGCGCATTTCATCGTTCCATCAGTGCCAAACTTACGTCGTCACTCATCTTGTAAAATACGTATATTCGAAGTGCTGCCATCTGGTGTTCTTCTGGCTCCCAATCTTTGTTGATGATAAACTTTTGATTGCTTAGCACGGAGAGATCGATGTTTTTTGAGCTCGATCATATTCTTACATGTGCTGGATAATGCAGCAGGAGTATTTGTATGGAAATTGATCTTTTTAGCCTTTCGATTAATATAGCATCGGCAGTAAGAATCTTTCTGTGGGTGTTGTGAGAAATTAGAAGCTATATGTTGTCCCATTCGAACACAGCATTATCACCCTGACAGTATGACAGTACTGAATTAGAGATGGTTTTGTTTCATTCTTCATCCAGTTACTAAGATGTTCTTTCAATCGAATTTTATATGTCTTTTTGTACTGCCAATATATAATGATTTATTATGTAATGAATCTGTATTGTTAAAAATTGGAATTTGGTACACACCTGCCCTATTTAACATACTCATAAGGTCTTCGTTTCACTGGAGTACCCTACAATTATCGGTGACAGTATCTGCAATAAGTAGATTAGCTTTATTACATTCTTTTTTAATAATTTCAGTAATTGGTGGACAGTAAGGAAGTTTTCCACAAAACGTTTTTGAGGTAGGCTGTTTAGGGTTATTTCTGCTGTTGATGAACTAATGATATAAGTAGTTAATTAAATTATTATTATATCCAAAATCAATGGCCAGATCTTTAATATACACGATTTCCCTTTTTATTGCCTGCTGGTTAGATGACAATGCCACTGCTCTTTTAATAAAATATCTAAAGGCAGCGAGAGCCGCCCCGGTGGCGCAATGGTCTAAGCGATGGCTTCTGATCATTCGTCCAACAGGGGTCCGGGTTCGAATCCCAGTGAGCCGCCCCGGTGGCACAGTGGTCTAAGCGATGGCCTCTGATCATTCGTCCGAACGGGGTCCGGGTTCGAAGCCCGGTGAGGCATGGATGTTGTGTTTGACTTACGGCACTGGCTCTCTCCCTTCCCTGGAACCAGTGACCCTAAATTAGGGACGGGCGACTGCTTATAGCCTATATTGAGTTGCTCACGGTGGTCGTTAAACCTCCAACTAGCCGCCCCGGTGGCGCAGTGGTCTAAGCGATGGCCTCTGATCATTCGTCCGAACGGGGTCCGGGTTCGAATCCCGGTGGGGCATGGATGTTGTGTTTGTCTTACGGTACTGGCTCTCTCCCTTCCCTGGAACCAGTGACCCTAAATTAGGGACGGGCGACTGCTTATAGCCCATTGAGTTGCTCACGGCGGTCGTTAAACCTCCAATCAAAAAAAAAAAAAAAAAAAAAAAAAAAAACCTCCAACTAAAAAAAAAAAAAAAAAAATCCCAGTGAGGCATGGATGTTGTGTTTGTCTTACGGCACTGGCTCTCTCCCTTCCCTGGAACCAGTGGCCCTAAATTAGGGACAGGCGACTGCTTATAGCCGATTGAGTTGCTCACGGTGGTCGTTAAACCTCCAATCGAAAAAAAAAAAAAAAGGCAGGGAGTTTGTATTTCCGAAGGTGATGGTATTATATTAGGTACATATGTAGGCTTACGGTAGACTTGGTATTCTGTCTGTTTATCGTTGTTATTTAGCAAGAAATGGCTATTGATTATTATTTTCCCATTCTGTAATTTATTTAATAGTCGGATAAATACTAGAGTAAGAGGTTGTAAAATCTTCAAGTTCTTGCTTGGTATGGCTCCAAAAGATAAGGATATCGTCTACGTATCGGATGAATAAGTCGGGTTTTTGATATCACAGTAGTTTTCAAAAATAGCTTTTGCTCGATGTCCTGTAAGATTACTTTCCACAAAAAGGCCAGGTAGGGTTGATCCCATGGGGGCTCCAGAAAGCTGTGTGTCGATGGTTTAAACAACCAGCATTCTGGAATACTAAATTTACTTACTTTTCTTAATTTACTTTCTTCTTAAATTCGTATACATAAGTTCCGTATAAACTCAGTATGGTGAGTATACGGAGTTTATATAGAACTTATGAGTACGAATTTAAGTACAATGATAAATGAGGAAATCATTAGGATTTTTACTGTAGTTGACCGTGAACAAAACAAATATCGAAAAAAGCATTGGAATTAACTTGAACATTTAGCAGCTTGAAAACAAACTATAACTTCAAAAAATTCAGTAAGATAACAAATAAACATCCTAATTATATTAACCAATCTGATATCAAACTTACTTTTGTACAACAAGCTGCTCTGGAACGTGGACTTAAATATTCTTACCGATATAAACTTCCGTCCACCGAAGTTTTGTTCCCACAGATCGAAGAAATTATACAACAGCTACCAAAAAATGGGCAGGAGCTGACCAGACATAAAGTAGCAAGAGCTATTGGCAACGTCAAGAAACATAGAAACGATATAATAAAGTACGAAAGGCAAGCTCTTCTTGATTTACGCAATAACCCTGAAATATCATGTATAATGGCTGACAAATCCAAGCAGATCATGGTCATTAACCGTGAAACTTATCAAGAAAAAATGGTTTCAGCAATTAATGACATAGGTATAATGACTACCGAACAAGATCCTACAGAGGAGATTATCAAGAAATTAGCACAGTTGTGAAATCATAGTAAACTCCTTAATGAGGTAAAAAAGAAGGCGTATCCACCTGTCGGTGCTACTATCCCTACCATATTTGGCAAATTAAAAATGCATAAAGCTAATGCCCTGTGTCAAAACAACTATCACCAACTATTCATATTGAACGTGAACTATTTCACTTTATTAATAAATACTATAACCAGCACACCTATATTGTTAAAAACTCAACTGAGGTCATCAAGGCTATCAAAGAATATACATAGATGAAATGCTGAATTTAAAATAGTTAGCTTAGACATTGTGTCACTCTTTCCCAATACACCCACTAAAATAGCAATTTAATTGAATGAAGAAAACTTGCTACAGAATAACTTGCCACAACCTGAAATATCCAGTATCATTTCTGCATTGAATCTTATTAATCATAATAATTTCTTCTTCTTCAATAACACCACCTTCTTCAATATGCCCCATGGGATCACTCCTCTCTGGCCTTATTGCCGAAGTAATCTTACAGGACATCGAGCAAAAACAACGTATTGGGAACTACTGTAATATATAAAAAAAAAATTATTCATCCGATACATAGACGATATCCTTCTCTTTTGGAGCCATACTAAGCAAGAACTTGAAGATTTTACAACCTCCTACTCTAGTGTTTATCCGCTATTAAATAAACTACAGAATGGGAAAATAATAATCAATTGCCATTTCTTGATGTCTTGCTAATTAGCCACGATAAACAGATAAAATACCAAGTCTACCGTAAACCTACATATGTACCTAATATTAGGTGTGTAACTTAATTCTCGGCCCCTACCTGCAAGCGATCATAGAACGTCCGCAAATGCAAATAGCTGTGTCCGATAATGGTTGATTGCAGCGCCATCTAACAGCTTTCCCGGCAACCATAACAGCTCGCAGCTGTAGTGACAGAAGGGACGAAAGTTGACGGTGAAAGCAATGTCGTTCGAGAAGCGACATTTGAGACACTGCCTCCTGTTCGCGTTTTAGCAGAAAATAATTGCCGCGGAAGCCCAACAAATGACTTGTGCTGCTTTGGGTGAGGCTGCTGTGTCCTACAGTACGTGTAAGAAGTGGTTCCAGGGGTTGAAGCAGGAAAATGTCGATCTCCGTGATGCCGAACGTCCGGGACAGCCACAGAAAGTTGACGATGAAGAACTGGAACAACTGTTGGACGCGGATCCCTGTCGCACACAGTCAGAGCTCGCCCAGGAAATCGGAGTAACACGGCAAGCTATTGCAAAGCGCCTGCACAAGCTTGGACGGATTAACAAGGAGAACCGTTGGGTGCCCCACCAACTCACAGCTGCGAACAAGTCTAGGCGCTACGATGTTGCTGTGTTCTTGCTCTCTAGATTCAAGAAGAAGGATTTCTTCCACAAAATTTTGACCTGTGATGAGAAGTGGATAATCCTAAGCGACGGAAATCGTGGGTTTATCCAGGTCAGCCTACCACTAGTACCGCCAAACCGAATATTCATGCCAGGAAGTTGTTTCTGTGCATATGGTGGGAACAGCGCGGTGTCGTACACTATAAGTTGCTCAAACCTGGTGAAACGGTCAATGCTGAGCGTTATTGTCAGCAACTCATTCGTGTGAGTGACGCAGTGGAGGCGAAAAGAAGGTCGGTCCTGTTGCTTCAGGATAATGCGCGTCCTCACACCCCGAAAACGACTTTAAACACGATCACCGAACTGGCATGGGAGATTTTGTCCCACCCGGCGTATTCTCCAGACTTCGCTCCCTGCAATATCACCTGAGTGATACGCACTTCACTTCTGTCGAGGAGGTCCACACAAGTATTGATGACTTTATCAACTCGAAACAGCCCTCTTTTTTTCCGCTGTGGCATTCGGGAGCTCCCTGACCGATGGCTCAAATGTATCCAACACGACGGGAATTATTTCCCTGATTAGGTACGTATTCGATTTACTATAATTTGCTGTCAACGTGTCGTGACTGTGGCCGAAAATTAAGTTGCAAACCTAAAATAATAGCATTTTAATCCCATCACCCTTGGAAATACAAACTCGCTGCCTTTACATATTTTATTAAAAGAGCAGTGGCGTTGTCATCTAACCAGCAGGCAATAAAAAAGGAAATCATGTATATTTAGGATCTGGCCATTGATTTTGGATATAATAGTAGTTTAATTAACTACTTATATCATTAGTTCATCAACAGCTGAAATAACCCAAAACAGCCTACCTCAAAAACGTTTTGTGGAAAACTTCCTTACTGTCCACCAATTACTGGAATTATTAGAAAAGAATGTAATAAAGCTAATCTACTTATTGCAGATACTGTCGCCGATAATTGTAGGATACTCCAGAGAAACCACGACTATATGAGTATGTTAAATAGGGCGGGTGTGTACCAAATTCCAATTTTTAACAATACAGATTCATTACATAATAAATCATTATATATTGGCAGTACAAAAAGACATATAAAATTCGATTGAAAGAACATCTTAGTAACTGGATGAAGAATGAAACAAAACCATCTCTAATTCAGTACTGTCATACTGTCAGGGTGATAATGCTGTGTTCGAATGGGACAACATATAGCTTCTAATTTCTCACAACACCCACAGAAAGATTCTTACTGCCGATGCTATATTAATCGAAAGGCTAAAAAGATCAATTTCCATACAAATACTCCTGCTGCATTATCCAGCGCATGTAAGAATATGATCGAGCTCAAAAAACATCGATCTCTCCGTGCTAAGCAGTCAAAAGTTTATCATCAACAAAGATTGGGAGCCAGAAGAACACCAGATGGCAGCACTTCGAATATACGTATTTTACAAGATGAGTGACGACGTAAGTTTGGCACTAATGGAACGATGAAATGTGCTTTAGTTTTCGGCGCAGAGTCAACAACACCTGCACAATTGAGAATGGCCACAGATAAAGTGAGCCGAAACACGTCGGGAATGTCGACCGGACGGTACAGCGACGACGACGTTCTGCGTCCTTCATTGTATTTATTTCGCACTTGGTTTTTAATGAAAGTTTTGTTCAGTTATTTAACTCCATCTTTCGTATACAGTTTTAACTTTAATATGTTTTTAATTTCAAATTTAAGCCTGTTTATTCCAGTGTTCGAAACATTCGATTTGGTGTAAGTCCGTTTGCCATCGTATTTCTCATTTCTATGATATGTGAACGACGAATAAACATCGTACATACTGCTATTAACGTACACAAAGTATTCTACTGGTATATTGACAGATGGTAGAATGGACTTGAAATGCTAGGCCTAACTACATAAGCCTAACCTTACGTGAACGACGAAGAAACATCGTACGTACTAGCAGTACGTACGAGACATATCGATAGATTGAGGAATGGACTTGAAGAGGTCAGCTAAATTATGTTGTGTTACTTGTGGTTTCAACCTATTGAAGTTGTTTAACTTACATCATTTTACCGTCGAGCTTTATGTGTCGTCTTGTCAAATGTTCTAAGCAATTTATCGTGAGAAACAGAAGTATTACGAAATATCGGAAGATTATTTCTTTTACAGTCGTTATTTAAGACACATCACTCGAACAGCTCATCGGTGATAATCACTAGTAAACATTTTTAAACTTTGTTTTCATAACATGGGTGAAATAAGATGTTTTTAACTAATTTCGGGGTGCTGAATTCAAATATGACCGTAAAAACTTTCCATCACGTATAGTTGTTTGTGTAGGAACATTTGTTATATTTCCAGATACATATATACAATGCAAGATGTAAACGTTACAGCGTCATATTGTAATGTATTGCAGCTTTTATGTGTCTTGTTAGCTATAGAATTAGTTTTACAAAATATAAATATCATATTCGTATATCACTGCATATGAGACAGCAAAAGAAAAAAGAAATAGAGTAAGCACAAATGTAAATGTATACACACATACCCGTATACCCGTATATGTAGCTCATTTCTTTTTCTCATGTGTGTTGCTGTCCTCCTTCAGGAAGCTGGAGTAATCACTCATCATTGAAAGATCCCACCTGCCTTGATACCTCTCTTCCATCGTTTGGATATCTTGGTGGAACCTTTCTCCGTATTCATCTCGCACTCCTCCTAGGTTGTCAGGAAAGAAGGCCAGATGCGAATGGAGGAAATGTACTTTTAAGGACATCTGACACTCAAGGTTTTTATAGTTCTTGAGAAGGTTCTGAATCAGCTGTTTGTAGTTGCCCTCTTTGTGGTTACCCAGAAATCTCTTGACCACAGATGTGATGGATTGTCATGTGGCGAGCTCCGCGCTGTTTAGCTTCTCGGTGAAAACAGAATTACGCAGTTGTTTCCGTATCTGAGGAATAACGAAGATGGCTTCTTTGAGTTTTGCATCACTCAATTGCAGAAAAGTTTGTTTTAAGTGCAAGAAACCCGGGCCAGATTTGTCCATAGCTTTCACAAAGTTTTTCATCAGCCTCAGTTTGATATGAAATGGTGGAAGCAGCACATCAGGGGGATTAACTAGGGGCTTGTGACGAACGTTACTCTCTCCAGGAATAAAAACAACCCGTTTAGGCCAGTCTGTCCGTTCGTAATGTTCTGCTGTGGCCCTATTGTCCCACATACAAAGAAAGCTACAAAATTTGGCGAAGCCACTTTGAAGCCCGAGCAGAGGGATATCACTTTCAGATCACCGCATGTTGACCACCTAGACTGGTCATATTGTACTGCAGTGAGAATTTTGTCCGTGCTTTCATACGTCTCCTTCATTCCTACAGCATGTGTTATTGGAATGGAATGCTTTTGATTTCTGTTGGACGAAAGGACGGCTCTTAAACTAACCTTGGATGAGTCGATAAATAGACGCCATTCCGTAGGATGTTAAGATATTCCTAATTCTGTCATTAGCCCCGGAATATCTGAACAAAAACACGTATGTGATTTTGTTCAGTTATTCCATCCTGCATTTCATAGAAAGAGCATAGACACAAATTTCTATTTCTGAACGCAGACACACGTGTATTCTTTGCTAGCAGGTTCCACCTTTGCAGACGGAACTTAAAGTTCAGCTTCTTGTTTGGAAAGATGTAGGTCTCGAACGAGAATATTTAGTTCATTTTGCTCAATCAAGTGGGGCTCGTCTAAGTCTTTAGGAGTGTATGTAGGATCCGAATTTTCATGTGCGTCTATATCTTCATTGGATGAATTTGAATCTATCTCTTCACAGTTCAATGGAGGTTTCGGTATAGGAAGATGCGGAACAAGCCTTAAGGCTGAATGGCAAATTTATAGGCCCATGGCAAATTAAGGCTGAATGGCAAATTTATAGGCCCATGGCAAATTAAGGCTGAATGGCAAATTTATAGGCCCATGGCAAATTAAGGCTGAATGGCAAATTTATAGGCCCATGCGGAATAGGCCTTAAGGCTGATGGCAAATTTGGATACTGTATTTTACTTTTTATTCTTCTTTTGAAAAGCCACTCACTTTGGTTAAAAAAAATAACAATCTTCCTCGTGATCAGTTGGTTCACGCCATGTCATCGGAACTGCGAAAGGCATGGATTTCAGCTTATTTTTCAACCATTCACTCAGGCCAACAAAGAAAGAAATGCAGCAGACATGTGGAGCTCACGATTTATTTTGATCTCCAACATGACATCCAAAGTACAAATAGTAGACTTTCCTCACAGTCTTTGTCAATGGACGACCCTGCGATTTTATAATATACTGTCCGCACACATAGCAAAACTTATCGGGAACATTAATACATCCGCGACGATCCCTTTTCTCTATCTCGCCAACCTTTGCTCATAAATATGCAGCACGTGTTTTTCCCTTTCAATGTAAAAAACAGCAATAGCGGTTTGGTTGCGGTTACATGTTCTTTACCTGTGAAAAAATCAGTGTTGCCACCCATAACATATCCGGTGGCGAAATCATCATCATCATCATTGTCAACCATTATCAATCCACTGCTGGACGAAGGTCTCCCCAAGTTTCCTCCACAACGGTCTGTCCTGTGCCAGTCTCCTCCATGTCACCCCTGCATACTTTCGAATTTCATCCACCCATCTCCCATGTGGTCTTCTTCTGGGTCTTTTCCTGTCCCTTGGAATCCAATCTAAAATTTCGGCTGTCCATCGATGATCTGTCCTTCTGGCAGTATGTCCAGCCCATTGCCATTTCAGGGATTTAACTCTGATCATGATGTCTTCCACTCTTGTCATTTTTCGGATCCACGTGTTCCTCTTCTTATCTCTCCTGGTTACACCAAGCATGCAACTCTCCATGCTTCTTTGAGTTGTCCGCAGCCTTTGTATGTCTCTTTTAGTTAAGGTCCACGTCTCTGCACCATACGTAAGCACTGGAAGGATGCATTGATCAAACACTTTTCTTTTAAGACATAATGGCATATTGCTCTTGAAAATTATGCTGTTTCTTCCAAAAGCTCTCCAGGCAAGTTTTGTACGCCGATTAGCTGGAGATAACAGACACTACGTGTCTGTTATCTCCAGCTTTTCTCCATCAGTCGATAAATCTTCATTTCTTGTAAAAGCATTGAACATCACTTTTGTCTTCTGAAAGTTCATTTTTAATCCCACTTCTTTACTCTTGTCAGCAAGTTCCTGGATCATACTCTGCAGCTCTGATGGGCTAGTTGCAAAAATGACTGTCATCAGCAAAACGAAGGTGGGTTAGATAATCTCCATTAATCTTTATCCCCTTGTTTTCCCAGCTCAGTGACTGAAAAACACCCTCCAATGTGGCATTAAAGAGCTTCGGAGATATGGTGTCACCTTGTCTCACTCCCTTTCCAATTTTTATGTGTGTTGTATTTTCAAACAGCCGAATCTTTGCACTTGCATTTTCATAGATGTTATTAATAATATTAATGTATGCATCTTCAATACCGCAGGTTTTCAGAGCCATTGTAACTGCTGATGGTTTCACCGAATCAAAGGCTTTTTCATAATCGATAAAAGCCATGCACAATGGAAGTTCATATTCCCTCGCTCTTTCAATTAGTTCTCTCAGCACATGGATATGATCTATTGTGCTGTAGCCACTCCTGAATCCAGCTTGTTCTCTCGGTTGAGCCATGTCCAGTGTTACCTTCAAGCGGTGTGAAAGAACTTTAGTGAAGATTTTATAAACTACTGATAGGAGGCTGATAGGTCTGTAGTTTCCGATATCCTCAATGTCACCTTTCTTATGTAGCAGGATCATTGTAGCGGTGTTCCAATCCTCAGGAATCTTTCCTTCATTAAGGCATCGAGTGAAAATTTGGGCGAGTACTGTTTCGATTTCTCCACTTGCTTCTTGTATGATGTCTACAGTAATTCCATCTTCTCCTGGAGCTTTTCCCCGTTTCATGTTCTTGATTGCATGTGCAACTTCTGCTGGAAGGACTGGAGGAACTCTGGTACTGGTATCTTTCATGATGTCTGGAGTGCATGTATCATCCCTTTCATATAATTTGGAGTAGAAATCTTTCACTCTTGTCAAAATTTCGCCTCTATTTCTTGTTACAGAACCATCTTCTTTTCTCAGTGCCATAATCTGTTTTCTTCCCTTACTGAGATGTCCCTTTGTTATCTTTAGGCTTTGGTTGTTTTCAATTGCTTTCCTCACTAGTTCACAGTTGAATTTTCTTACGTCTTCAGTGATACTTTTTCGTACTGTCTTGCATAGCTCTATATATTCCACTTTGGAAGTCACATCTTCTTTAGTTGTCCTCATCTCTCTTCTTTTTTGCATCAACATTTTCGTTTTTCCTGATAATTTATTTACATGCAACTTGTTCTTAGACCCAGCTAATTTTGTTGCTGTTTCCATAAGAGCTTTGGTTACTTTTCTGTTAACTTCAGAGATGTCCACTTCTTCCGATGTTAGGCCTTCTAAAGCAGAGAACCTGTTCTTCAGTTCCAACTTGAAGGTATTATGGTGTTTTTTAAGGTTGGTTATGTCAATAGATTTTGTTTGTCTTATGAGCTTGCCACGTTCAAGTTTAGTGTTGAGGTGCATCTTACATCTCACCAATCTATGGTCACTGCCTGTGTTGAACTTGTTTAGCACACTGCAGTCTTCTATGACGAATTTTTTGATTGTATAAATATGACGTGTATTCTAATTTAACTTTCATTTTTAGTTTCTTTCTCTACGTGAATTTTGAATTCGTTCTTTAAGCGTTTCAACCTTAACGTTATATTTTCTCATTCACTGAATGTTAAGAGGCTTGAGGTGAAGTCTGAATGATGTGTGTATGTTTTGACAAGATAAGAACGATGTATATAATGTGTGGAGCGAGCAGTGTTAAAAAGAGGGTAGATTAGTGCAGTCTTGCGTTGTATGCTATACCTTGGTCAAGACTAGCTATATATACACTGGTCACAAAAGGTTAGGAATACTGCATGAAATGAAGGATGTATGTATCTGACTCAAGTAACATGCATTGAATCTAGTGTCATTTTACATGCCTACAAGCGCTAATGTGGAACAATAGTACATATTTAATGCCCCATAACAGGTCAGATCTGAAATCAGCATTCAAAAATTTGTTAAAAACAGCTACAACTGTTCATGTTATAAAAACTTGTAGACCAGTGTAACCAACGGCTTAACTCTTAAACATTCAACAGCACTACACTTCAAGTGACTTCAACAGAATCAAACTCTGTAACGTCATTTGAATAGCTCATCAATGTTAATAACCAACGGGTTAACTCTGAAACATTCAACAACATCAACCTCTGTAACGTCACTCGAGCAGCTCATCGATCTTAATAACCAACGGGTTAAGTCTGAAACATTCAATAGCACTACACTTCAAATTACTTCAACAGCATCAACCTCTGTAACATCACTCTAACAGCTCATCAATATTAATAACCAACGGGTTAATGCTGAAATATTCAACAGCATCAACCTATGTAATGTCATTCGAACAGCTCATCGACGTTAATAACCAACGGGTTAACTCTGAAACATTCAACACCATATCACTTCAAATGACTTCGACAAACGTAACCTCTGTAACGTCAGGCTCAAAGTGTATCACTACCAATGAAACTTCGTCAAATATACACTGGTCCCAAAAAAAGTTAGCGATATTGCGGTTTCGAAAGTAAAACGTGGTGATATGCAAATCTAACCACTACTAGAGATCGGTTATCAGCGTGAGTAACTACGTCATATGTAAATTAGCATCATGACAACACAGCACGTGGAGTGGGAGCTACAATAAGAGTGCCCTGCGAGAAGTAGAAAACAGGTCGCTTAGCCACTTGGTCTAGAAGTTTGCTGAATGTATTGCCTTCAGTGTGGGATTAACCTGAAATTATATCCAGATGACATTTAAACGTTGGCAACAGAAATAGGGCTGTTGGTACATTACAACCAGATATACGACAGATCGATGTAGCTGCTGCTTTACTTATTTCGCAAAGTGTAGTCGGGTACACACAAGATTTCTACGGCATGGAAATGTTGGAGATCGACCTAGGGGTGGTCGCCCGAGGATAACCACCAAAAAGCAAAATCGCTACCTGACAGTAAGTGCTCGAAGAAGGCTTAGTATCACCAGTAGCCAACTTGGGGGATCACTTCGAGCTGCTTTAGGTGTCACAGTATGTACTCAAACGGTACGAAACCGTCTTCAGTAGTACGGACTCAGAGCAAGGAGGCCGCTGAGATGTATATAGCATTCACATCAGCTCACCGTCGTCAAAGATGTACCTGGGTCGAACAATACATGTCGTGGAATACAGAGTGGCACCATACACTTTCACAGACGAATCCCGTTTCGATCTTCATCCCGACACTCGACGAGGACATGTGTGGAAGAGACCCGGCACACGAATACAACTACACTAGGTGCAGTTCGTTCACCCTTACCAACAGCAGTCAGTTGGAGTGTATTTTAATGGTCGTTCTTCCTTGTATGTTTGTCAAAGCAACATGAATGCTTTAGTGTACTGAAACGAGATCATTAAGCCCATTGTGACACTGTTTCACGCTACTATTGAACATGCATTCCATTTTCTCGATGAAAATGCAACCAGTCACAGTGCCCGGAGCTTGTTTTCAGGAGCTGGAAAATCATCATGGGACTGAATCGTTACAGCTGTCTTCGAGGTCTCCTGAACTTAATCCTATTGAGAACATTTGGGGCGCTGTACAGCGACGTCTGGATAACCACCTTCCATACTCCAGTACACTAGCAGAACTCCGTATCGTGTTTCCTGTAATATAGGACGATCTTCCTAAGACATTGATCAATAATACCATTTCAAATATATGTCTCGTCGGTGTTCACACGTTCTTCGACACAGAGGTGGTGTTCTCGTGTTCTGAAATCCAGAGGTATGGATATTCTCCGAATTTACCATTTTGTCTATATTGCAGTGCTACAGTACTTTGTTGCATACAGAAATTGCATTATAAATTGTTTTTGTAAACCCACTCTTTATCGTTTCCGTTACGTACCATCACTGATGTTATTTCAATGCATGTTACTTGAGTCAGATACATACATCCTTCATTTCATGCAGTATTCCTAACCTTTTGTGACCAGTGTATATATAGCTAGTCTTGACCAAGGTATAGCATACAACGCAAGACTGCACTAATCTACCCTCTTTTTAACACTGCTCGCTCCACACATTATATACATCGTTCTTATCTTGTCAAAACATACACACATCATTCAGACTTCACCTCAAGCCTCTTAACATTCAGTGAATGAGAAAATATAACGTTAAGGTTGAAACGCTTAAAGAACGAATTCAAAATTCACGTAGAGAAAGAAACTAAAAATGAAAGTTAAATTAGAATACACGTCATATTTATACAATCAGCGATTTTCTGGAAACTAAGGGTTTCCAAGACAACGTGTGGTTAAACACCATTGTGTACTGGGGTATGGAAGGTGGTTATCCAGACGTCGTTAAACACCATTGTGTTTACAACTACACTGCTGGTCACCCAAAATGCAACACCAAGAAGGACACGAGACGGCAAAGCCAGATTTACTGGACACATAACAACAAATGCAAAGATGAAACGATTGAGTTTACAGGCCTGTGAGACTTGCGGAACACGCAGACATCAATAGTTCGTGTAGCCCCCATGGCTGGCAATAACGGCCACTACACGCCGCAGCATCGAGCGAAAGAGGCTTTGGATGTGGGCTTGGGGTATGTCGGTCCAGGCTGCTTCCACACGTTGCCACAGTTCATCAGGCGTAACCACGCGTGGTGCTTGCCGGGTCACTCGGTTGCCGATCAGCAACCAAACGTATTCGATGGGCCACATATCGGGAGAACAGGCGACCCACGGCAGCAATGACACCTGGTGGGCGTGCCACGTGCGGGCACGCATTGTCCTGTTGAAACGTGGCCGCTGGCAGGTCCTGCAGGTAAGGGAGGACTACAGGCTCCAAAACGTCGGAGATGTAGCGGTGGCTGTTGAGTGTACCGGCGATGCGTACCAGAGGGGTGCGGGTGTCATATCCAATTGCGCCCCCAAACCATAACGCCAGGCGACGGACCATTATGACGATGCATAATACAGGCGTCATACAGTCTCTCGCCGCAGTGCCGCCACACGCGGATCCGACCATCGTGGTATTGCAGGCAGAATGAGTTTTGTCGGAGAAGACAATGTCCTGCCATTCCGTAGTCCAGGTGCGGCGTTCAACGGCCCACTGCCACCGCACTCACCGGTGGTGTAACGTCAATGGTAATCGGAGCAATGGGCGCCGTGCGACAAGTCCCCACTCCTCCAGACGACGTAGAACGGTACGTGCAGACACGGGGTTTTGCGCAACACACCCTAATTCCTGCGCTAACGTTCGTGATGTGGCGGTGCGAGCCGTCATTGCCCGCCGCACAACATGCCGGTCCTCTCATTCGGTGGTGTGCCGCGGCTGCGGCAATCGCTCACGTCGGTCCGTCCGTCCTTCCTGCACCCACCGGATCCATACTCGCCTCACTGTGGCTGGATGTCGTCCCACACGGGCGCCGATGTCTCGGTACGATGAACCGCTGTCGCGATAGGCCACTGTTCGTGCTCTGTCGAACTCCGAAACGTGCTGGAATGACTACCGTATTCTGCGACGAGGCATCAGGAAGCTTCCCACGCACCTGTCCAGCAACACAACACACTTCCACTACTTACACCCCGCCTTTTGTGCACCCTTCTAATAGTGCTTCCCGGTGGCGTGCCGGGCGCACATGATTTGCATATCCCCTGCAATGCTAATCGTTTGCATGTCCTCTCGCGGGTCACGCATGCTGCGAATTTCAGGCCAATCGGATGCTTCCTTCTTGGTGTTGCATTTTGGGTGGCCAGCACTGTAGTGTTGAATCTTTACATGAAGAAAATAATCTAGACCCTGTAATCAGATATCTCGGGGACTTTTAAAAGTAAGTGCATGGAAAAATGTTTCCACATTCCACAGAATTCGGATGAAAAGGCTATTTTTCAAAGTAGAATTTTACAAACCAAAACACAATTCCAAATACAAATGTACTGTCGCACCATCTAGATGGAAATTACTCCATCTGGAGAATAAGAAAATAAGCAGATATGTTTATTACAGAGAAATAGCAGGTGCTGTTTGGTTCCACGAAACCGTTTAAATGTCATGGGAAACTGATTTAATTCCTGAAGACTGGAAAAAGTCAGTTGGTTTGCTATTTTACTAGGAAGCATACAGGAGGGATTATAGTAACTGTGGAAGCACTATTTTGTCAGTGGTTCTTTTAATTTCTCTGAGCATCACCGATGGCCGAGTAGTCAGAGGCGCAGGATTCTAGCTGATCGTCCAAGCTGAACCAGGGTTCTAGAACGATGAGGTATGGATGGTATGTTTTTCCTACAGCGTTAGTACTGTCCCTTTTCCAGGCTCTAAATTAGGAACGGTAATTCCCTCTAGCCTCAGGAACTCGTGGGGGTCGTTAATCCCCGGAAACAAAATGCTTCCCCAGTAAGTAGCTTTGGAGGATTAACGAAAATCTACTGAGCGAATGATAGTATGGCTTCAGGAAGAGTAGGGGATACGAAAACAATACATTTACATTCAGGCAGGTTTCTGAAAAGTTTCATTAAGCGAATCAGGATTTATGTATGGTGTTTGTTAAATTTCAGAAGGCTTCTGATCAAGTACCTAGAACAAGTATGTTAAACGGTTTTCAAGTGAAAGGCAAGTTGAAGTCAATCACAAGCCTTTACACCGAGAGTCTTGAAACAGTCAGGATGGAGGGAAATACTGGTAAGTGATTTGAGATTAAAACTCTTGAGTAAGACAGTGATGTAGGGTGTCCCATTTTTGCTTTTGATCTGTATGTGTGTATGATTAAAGAAAGTAACCTAGCAACTAATGTTGAAGTAGGTGGCTCTTGCATCAACAGTTTACTGTGTTCTTATGACTCAGTGCTGATTTCTAAAAGCGCGAATAATTGGCAGTACAACCTTAATCGGCTGAACAGGATTGGTGAAAAAAAAATTGCACAAAGATAAATGTTGGAAACCCCAGCTCTGTGGGGTAACTCGAACCACAAAAATTATAAAATTCACAGTACAGGAGAAGAAGTTGAAACAGGTAACAGATTTTACTGGTCATTGGTGAGACAGGAAAACTTACCAAAATATTCGTAACAGAATCAGAAAAGCAAGAACAGCTGTATAAAAATAATTTAACTGACAGTGAGGTTGCTAAAGAACAACGCTGAATAATACAGTTTTAGGACTAACCTTCTTTTATAGCTGTTAGAGGCAGAGTTAAAGTATAGGACCATTTCGAAAGTTTGTTGACATGACACTGATAAGAGGAATATCAGGGGAAATAGGGATTCACGTTAGCAGAACAAAATGTGCAAAGCATACATACATGGGCCAGATCATAATGACCACCCCTATCTCCATGAGCGGAAGCATTTCGCAGCACGTAGCAGTGACGTCACCGACAGGCAGAGAGGCCACTTGCAGTAAGTTCGCGATTATGAAGCCCGTGCAATGGAAAAGAGAAAGACCTGTTAAAGTTTAAACGAGGAATGATTAGTGGCGCAAGGACGTCAGGGGGCAGCATCTCAGCAACCACGGGAATTGTTGGATATTCGAGGGCCGTCGTAGTGAAGGTGTGATGGAAATGATTTCGACAGGGACATACATTCACCCAACGTGTCAAAAAGGGAGACCACCAATCGTTGATGGTGGAGATGAAAGCCAGCTGGCATGTGCTGTGTCAATGCTAACAAATTATTCCTCATAATTCCGCAGTTAATGGAAGACTACCACCACAGCGAACAAAGAAACGTTTCTGGACACACAATCAAGCGGATATATTTAAGGAGCTTGAAGCTTAAGGATCCTATGGATGCGCTTAAGGAGTCAGTAGCCCATTCATGTGCCCATCTTGCCCGACCGACATCGACAGCTCCACCTAGACTTGTTACCGGACTGGACATTGGACGACCGGAAAAGAGTCGCCATCCAAGTTCCAGCTCCAACATGCCGATGGATGTATTCGTCTCCCCGTAGGTAACAGCTGCGACCAGAGTGCAAGGTTGGACAGAAATAGGGCAGTGGCAACCGTATCAAAGTATGGGAATTGTTTTCATAGACACCAACAGGTGCCTTTATACCTACTGAACTCACCTTCACCGACTTAAATCCCATCGAAATTTTGTGGACCGCAGTGGTACGTTACATTCGCCTGGTTACCCCAGTGCTTCACTCCGTCACTAAACTTCGGGATGTCATTCTGTTCAACAGCTACAAATACCGCAGGATCACTTCCTCTTTCTAGTGGAGTCGATTTTACACCGAGTTCCAGCGTTTATCGCTGAGAAAGACAGCCCAAAATGCTATCAGATACGTGGTTATAATACTGTGGCTCTTGAGTGTGTATTAGATGAAGACGTTGATGCGATAATATTGAGGTGGTTTGGACAGGCAATGGGAGATGAAAGATTACCTACAGACATATTGCGTTCTGTGTTATCTGCATGCAGACAAAGGATTTGACTTGGAACAAAAGGAATTGAAGGTAAAAAATTGGATGGGTGAGAGTTGAAGGTGAAAAATGAGATGGAGACAGAAAATTTTGGAATAGACAGGCAGAGCATAGGAAGTTTATTTCAAGACTGAATCAATTTTTTAAATAGTCTGCCAGAATAACATTCTTGAACACCATTTTCGTAACATGCGTGAGATGATGACGATAACAATAGTGATAACTGTCATAACTAGAGGAAGTTAGAAAAAAAAATTCAATCCTACTTCTTGGAGAAGAGCTACCGCTGAAGTAAATATCAAAATTTACACCACACACTAGAAAAATTCTGACTAAGGAAAAGCTTTGAAATGGTTGAAAATTTTGGTAGTAATTACAGTTATCAGACACAAAAAAATGTTCAGATTGAATCATTAGGGCCAGAATTCTCGCATGAAACGTAAGCACTGATTTTCTTCACCTCGTCGAAATTCACATTTAGGCATCTCACTGGAAGAATCGTGTCTCTGATGGTAGAAAATACATGGAAAGTTTTGTTCATAGTTCATGTATTCCAGTAAAGAAACAATTTCCGATCCGCTTTTAAAGTTAAGAGTAAAATAAAAAAATGTGCTTACACCAGCTAACAAAAAAAAAAAAAAAAATTACTAATATCATCATTCTCTTGTTGCAGCTACGGAATGCAGTAAAGAGTTTTCGATCCAGTCGATGGATACTGATACATCGTGTCCATAAAGGAACAGGTAGCAGGATAAAATTATACTATGAGCGTACGTACTCTTTATATATGCATATCCCCAATCATTTCCAATCCACTGCTGGGTGAAGGTCTTCCTAAGTCTCTTCCACAACTTCATAGCTTCCTATCTTGAACCAGTCCTTTCAAAGTCCCTCCAGCGTGTATTCGAATTTCATCCACCCATATCACATGCAGTGGCGCCCATATGAGTAATTTTACGAGGGGGGGCTAAGAAAAATCGTTACCTCCTTCAAGACTGTCTAACATTTTAGTAAATGTACAAGAAATTAAAATACAACAAAAATAATTGATACAATCAATCATTAATATCTTATTATTTTAGAAAATGATTTAAAAAAAAGGTTTCGTCTACTTTAGTGTTTTAAATTTATCAAACATTTGGCTATACCAACGGACCTGTCCCCCCCTCTCATGGGCGCCCTTCATCACATGTGGTCTTTTTCTGGGTCTTTTCCTGTTCCCTGGTATGCAATCTAGTATTTCAGTTGTCCAACGGTGGTCAGTTTTTCTCTCAATTAGTCCAGACTATTGTAAGTTGAGGGTCTTCACTTTGATCATGATGCCATTAACTCTTGTCATTTTCCTGATCAATGAGTAGCTTTTCCTATTTTTCCTGGTTACACCAAGCATGAATCTCGCCATGATTCTTTGGGTTGTTTGCAGCTTCTGTATGTGTCCTTTTCAATTAAGGTGTCTGATCTGTAAGTAAGAACTGGAGGCAGTTACTAAATACTTTTTTAAGACATAAAGATAAACTGCTCTCGAAAATTGTACTGTGTCTTCCAAACGCTCTCCAACCAAGTTTTATGCGCCTACTTATTTCTTCTTCTATGTGACTCTCCATACTTCTAGGTTTACTCCATCTACTTCTAAATCTTCAGTTTTTGTAAAAGCATTGCCCATCAGTTTTATCTTCTGTAAGGTCACTTTTAGAACCACTTCTCTTCTTTTGTCAGCAAACTCCTGGATCATATACTGCAGCTGTGAGATGATACTTGCCAAAATTACTGTAGTTAGTAAAACAAAGGAAGGTTACATAATTTCCATTATATCTATCCCTTTGTCATCAAAGTTCAATGATTGAAAGACATTCTGCAATGTGGCTTTGAAGAGCTCGGGAGTTATGGTGTCCTCTTCTCTCACTCTTTTTCCAACTTTTATAAGTGTTGTGTCCTTGAACAGCGGAACCTTTGCGCCCGCATTGTCATAGTTGTTTTTCATAATGTTGATGTATGTATATTCAATATGCAGATTTTCGATGACATTACAACTACTGATGGTTTAACGGAATCAAAAACCTTTTCATAATCAATAAGAGCCATACATATCTGTAGTTCATATTCATTCGTTCTTTCAATTAGTTCTCTCGCTGTAGCCGCTTCCGATTACAGCAATTGGAGCCAAACATTGTTTTCTTCAAGCCTTTGAAGGTTTTGTAAAGATCTGGTACGATGGCATACAGAAATCAGTCTTTGAGGTCTTCAAGGTCTCCTTCCTTCTTTTTTATGTAGCATCATTATAATAGCATTTTCCCAGTCCTCAGGAACCTTCCCTTCATTGAGGCCTATAGTGAAAACTTGGGCCAGTGTAGTTTCTACGTATTTCTCCACTGACTTCTACAGTATCCATGGTGATTCCATACATCTTCTCATGGAAGTCTTTCCCGTTTCATGTTCTTAATTGCATGGACAACTACTGCGGGGAGGACTGGAGAGACTTTGATGCCTACATATTTGTTAATGTCCGTAATAATCCTGCGTTAGCAAGATGACCTTTTGTTGTTTTCTCTCAATTGGTTTGTTTCACCAGTTAACAACTGAATTTCCTTATGTCTTCAGTAATATGTTTTCGCACTGTCTTGAATAGTTATATATATTTCAGTTTGAAAGTCACATTTTTTTTATTTGTCTTCATCTCCTTCTTTTTTGCATCAGCATTTTTGTAATTCTGGTGCTTTATTTATGTAGGTTTTGTTCTTAGTACCACCTATTTTTGTCGCTGTTTCGATTAGAGGTTAGGAAGTTTTTTTGTTGACTTTGGAGATACCTACTTCTTCTGTTGGTAGACTTTCTAGTGAAGATAACTGGTTTCTCAGTTCCAATTTGAAAGCTCTATTATGTTTTTTAAGATCTGTCATGCCAATATTTTTCGTTTGCTTTATGAGCTTGCGTTGTTCAAGTTTTTGCATCTTACATTTCACCATTTTGTGGTAAATTCCTGCGTTGAACTTGTGTTAAGCACACTGCAGATTTCGGTGACAAATTTCTTGTTACACATGATGGAATTAATTTTACTTGTCATCTCATTCAAAAACACTTTTTATATATGTTGTATATATATACTTCTTTAAACACTTCTTATATATGTATATGTATATACTTCTTTAAACACTTCTTATATATATATATATATATATATTCTATTAAGAAGAGACCTAAACAAAAAAATATTTTTGACTCATACCAAGTACAACATAGAAAAAGTTATGTATCTACCGGTGTTAGTAAAAAGAGAAAAAAATAAAAATAAAATAAAACAACTGAATGTGGAAAGTGTCGAGAATACTGAGCCTTGGCTTTATCAAGGACCAGCAAAAACTCTGCATTTTCTCACTTCCACAAAGACCTAGTTGAAAATGAGTTTCTGCAATACTTTCTTGTTATTAGTTTGAGCCGATTGCTTGTATCAGAATTCAGAACTGTCAAAATGACTCATTGATTTCACAGCAAGTACAGCATAAAAATCAGAAACGAGATTTAAATGTCATAACTGATTGAGCCACATGAGTGGCAATATTTTCAACTGATATTTCATGTGACTGTCCGTACACATTTTACTCTAAGTTACACAAGCTAAAGTCGAATTGACTTCCATGTCAACACCACTAAAATCGTGTTTACAAGGATTTAATGAAGTACTCTTGTTTGGAATACTTTTCGTTTAAAAGTCCTCCTACTTCTAACATTGGCTTCTACCATTTATGAAGTTCTTTTATCACTCTTTGTCTTTCAGACTGTTTGATGTTGGAGGTCAGAGGTCAGAGAGGAAGAAGTGGATACATTGCTTCGAAGACGTTACAGCAATCATCTTTTGTGTTGCCATGAGCGAGTACGACCAGGTCTTACACGAAGATGAAACAACCGTAAGATACTTTTCGATTTCGCATGATGAGATTGTTTTTCTCTATGGTATTTGATCACTTTCATAAAACTATTTTACTTTCAATTAAAGTTGTATGAAATTTTTATTCTGTCTCAATTTTCACGATAGCTGCTACCAAATCCCTCTTTCCTTTTATTGCTATGTTTGCAGTTTCAAATGCACTGTCTTGAAAATGTCCGTAATGACGTGATGTAACATTTCATATACAGAACAATACTTCCCTATAGTATTTAACTGCATTTAAGCATCTCTTTTAAGTCATTAGTACATAAAAAATATATACAACTTCGAAAGAACTCATCGTTTCATAACTGAAAATTCAACTCATCAACAGAGGAGTTTTCTGAATTGCTTTTTTAGAACACACTTGTCAAGTGTCACAGAGTAAGATTGTACACTGGCTTGTTTTTCAGAATAATTCGCTGGTTACATGTTACTTTAGGATTGTTTTTATTGTTTACTGTTTGTGATGTGTCTGCCCCGCAGGACGCACATCAGATAAAAGCAAATAGCAGTGAGAGCACATGTCCGTGTAGCTCAGTTGGGAGAGCGACTTACTCCGGAGTGAGGGGACCCGAGATTGATGTCCGGTGCGGACAAACTTGTACGTTATATTGGCACCCGAACTTCCAGGATGACCCGGCTGTTAAGTTTCTCGCAATGATGTGATGTTCTTTCCAGACGGCGAGAGAGAAAAAATGAGAATCCCTTCTTCAGTGGTTCGAAAAAATAAATCAGTGAGATGTTAGGTTCCACACACCAAATTGTCTGGGATTTCTCAAATGCACGTTCTTCATGTGATGACTGCCTACATCGACACATGGTCTCTGCTGACTCGTGTGCCATGTCCCCGGTCCTCTTTCGGGGGAGGGGGAGATGTGTCGTACCTGCCCCGTAGAACGCACATGAGATAAAGGCAGATAGCAGTGAGAGCACATGTCCGTTTAGCTCAGTTGAAAGAGCGACTTACTCCAGAGTGGGGGGGACCCAGTTTCGACGCCCGGCGCGAACAAACTTGTATGTTATATGTTTGATGTTAAATTACAATGGGAAATCATCGAATTTCCTTGGGAGATATTGTATCGCCACGTCACTTCACCAATCCAATTGCAAACTCGTACATTCTCACCCTACCAAAATGTAATATGATATTATTCAGGTACACGGCAGCTGAAATTCATTCTCGCCATACCAAAATGTAGTATGATATTATTCAGATATACAACAGCTGAAGTTAGTTCTCGCCATACGAGGATGTAGTATAATATTATTCAGATACATAACCGCTCAAGTTAATTCTCGCCTTACTCTTACTGAACACAATCACACACAACAGCTTAAGCATATGAAGCCACTGAAAGGCATTCTAACAGCTTTGCTGTACGCGATCATTTATTCATTTTAAAAAAGTCCTCTAGACCCTGAGACAAAGGCTTCATTTTGAGGTGTAGCTTGATTGGCATTCATTGCTGTATTTAGTGTCTAATTTTAATTGTGTAATAAATGTTCTCAGTATTTCATTTGGCATCTAATTATTCAATAAATTCTCTCCATATTATATTCTATTTCTTCGTTCCAGTGCATTTCTTTGCCACACGTATTGTGTGAATCCCATTCAAATGAATATGCTGAATTTTTAATATTAATTTCTGTATCAAACATTTCTGGCGATTAAATTATTTTTCAAATAATTTTATTACTTTCGAAAAATGTATATTATACACTAAAGTAGAAGATTACCTAATAACGTGTTGGGCAGCTCTGGGTCTTCAAAACAGCCTCGATTCCATGTGGCATGGATTTAACGAGGTGCTGATCTCGCTCGCTCTACAGGCTATGTTCATCCACGCGGATGTACTAATGTTCGTGAATTGCTGAATGTTCGCTGGAGGAGGATCTATGTTACGAATGGCACTCTCAATCTCATCACACAGACGTTCAACTGGGTTAAGATCTGGAGATTTTGGAGGCGCTTTTAGCACTTTGAAGTCGCTGTCGTGTAACAAACCACTGTGTAACGAACGATTCGAGTCTCGTGGCTTGGCGCCTTATCCTGCCGGAAGATCATGGTGCATTTTCTTCTCGGAAAAGATCATTCACATGTAATGATGTTAAGATACCACGTGTCAACAAATGCTGTTTCAGACGTATTAAGGAACCCTATGCCTGTTATGAAAACAGACTTCAGACGACTACATCCCCTACACCAAGTTGTAGAGTTAACGCTGGACAGCTGTAGGATCCATCGATTTGCGCTGTTGACGCCATATCTTGGCCCTTCTATTGGCGTGTATTAACTGAACATGTGATTAATCGGACCAGGCGACCTTTTTCCAGTCCCCAAGGGGTCAATGTTGGTGTTTCTATGAGCACTGCAGATGAGTTTTTCCGTTTTTAGAGGAAACGAGTGGTACACGAAGGAGACGCTGTGCATTCACGCCACCGTGCGGCGAGCTGTGTGTGCAGAAATTTTTCTCTGGATACGCTGCTGTACTATGCAATTATTTGACGTGATGAATCTCGTCTGTTACCTCGTACAAACCTCTCCAGCCGACGTTGAGCTCAAATATCGGCCCATCATTTCCGCCTACAGGAAGATCGCTGCCTAGTTGTTTGTTCACCTTCAATATAGTTGTTCTTTCTTAGCCTAGAAGGTTTTCCGTTTCTGAGCTGCTTGAACTGAAACACACTATCATTCCCAGCATTTCCCATATTGCGGCTATCTACGCTTCGTACACGTCTGTCCTTTGCTCTTTCTAAAGCCGTCTCAACGACATAGTTGCGTACGTAAATGAGGATGACACGTATTCGATTGCTATTGGCTGTTCCTAATAATTTGCTACTTCAGTGTAAATACTCATTAATGCAATTTCTGCTGTATCTGCGTTACCCCACATGATGCTTTACATTGTGTACTTTCCTGTTTTGCTTACATGTATTGCAGTAGTTAAATCATATACACTATATTA